>JAEDXJ010000017.1:631559-1263118 GCA_023014345.1 Galerina sulciceps
ACTTACGTGCCAGGCAGCTTTAAAAGTTATCCTGGACAAAGTCGAAACCCATGTCGCTTTGTATATGTAGATATATGTAGATTGGCATGACTGCGTTCAAGTTATTGGTCTGATTCAATTCAACTCGCATAAATAATCATCATGTTTGGCTTTCGGAATACAAACAAAAATACAATAGCAATGATGCAAAAAGTCCAAATGTCCATCAAGAGAGAGTGTGAAAAGCCCTACAGAACTTTAGCCTACGACTGCAGCCATTTTGCCGATGTCGAGCCCAGCTTCCTGGACTTAGAGTTGGTTGCAGGCACGGGCTGCTCGTGTTGCTCGTCGTGCTTGCGTGGATACTTAGAGCCAGAGGCTGCGCACGTAGGGGTTTCAGGTGTGCTGGGTATTTCCACAAACAACTTCCCCTTCGCTTTTCGAAATTTAGGGGTCGTCACCGCAGATAGTGCTGTTGGAGGCAAGTCGAAGGAGTGAGAATCCGAGGCAATGGCAAACTCACTGTCCGGGAGCCTTTTGGACCAACAGACGGCATCTGAAGGAAGTCGCCTTAGTGGTAAGACTTCAAAGTGTCGAATGAAATTGGAGACGGGAGGACCGTTCCTTCACACACCTGTCCTTCTGAACATTAATAAAAACACGCAGTTATACTTCCAAAAGTCACAAATCTTGCTCGTCTGAAGTCAGGGCACCATGGGAATCGCGTATCCATGCGACCAAGATCCTGACGGGAAAATCTGCGAATTCCTTCAGTTCAAGAAACAACACGCCTATGAACTCAATTAGATTAGTGAAACACCATGTTTAAGTTGAATAGCAAAGTGAATTAACCCTGTTAAATAGCCAAGAGAGAGAGCTGCTCGTAAATCGCGATTCACCGTGCCCGGTGTGCTAACTGTTGGGACAGACAAAATTTAATGCGACCCTTGGATTCTGTAGTTCCCCCAACAATTTATTCAGCTATCAAGACCTCAAGATGACACTGAAAAAGAAGGAAGTATGCCATCTACAAATCACCAGCGGTAGAGAAAGCGAGAATGTAAAAGTCAACTCTACAAAGGTAAGAGAAGAGGTTGTAAGTAGGGCAATGAGTGTGAATTGCACGATAACTTACTTGGATAATACGCTGAGTCGTTCACACAATGTCTCGGAAATTCCAGCCCTATCCGATTAGAAGGAAAACAGTTCTAGCGGAATGAGGCTAGCGAAACCGCAAAGCTTGAGAAACGCGGCGAGCAGTGCTGTATCACGTTGTGTGCAATGGCAAGTGCAAGTTAGTCCAATCCACGGGATGCGCTGCCAAGGCTACCACTGATGACCTTTCCCTTATCTAATCTACAGCCAGTGATCGCAACAAAAAAAAAGATGAACACTACAGCGGCAGACGACTCGGGAGCAAGGACCCAGCGGGTGTGATTTCTGTCATGGGTTGGTAAGTTGGTAACACATGAATTGACCCGTATTTCGAACCTATGTGGCAGACAAAGTCAATAGTTAACGTGGATGACCCAGATTAACAGAATTAACAGAGAGCTACGGCGACTCTGCAGTCGACATGGCGAAGCACGACGACATCCAGTAAACGAACGCGACGCCGCATCGATCGCGTTCAGTGCGTCACATGATGAGGCTCAAGCCCTTATGTCATTGGCCAGACGGCTTTAAAAGTTGTCCTGGACAAAGTCGAAACCCATGTCGCTTTGTATATGTAGATGTAGATTGGCATGACTGCGTTCAAGTTATTGGTCTGATTCAATTCAACTCGCAGATTTCGACGACGGATCTCTCTGGCTGGCATGCACCTGAACAGCCAAGTTAATATATAGCTCAACAACAATTTATTGAGACTTCATATAGGCAGATACTTTATTTGAATGAAATTATACCTCCTTGCAGAATTTAAAGCCCTCAAAGCGCGGTTTGAGCACAGGAGAAGAGGTAGAACATTTGAGACCGTTTTCAGACTTTGCAGCTCATTTAGGCACACTACCGAGCGATATCTTGAGATCCCTAGGCTTCACCAAAAAATTCTGAAGAGACAGTTTTAAAGAATATATGCTCCTTTACATGCATGCGAGTTTTCTTAATTTATGAATAGGAAATAAGCCCAAGAAAGCGCTCGATGTAAGCCAATGTTATCTGCCATGGCCCATGGAAGATAACATTGGCTGATGGCAGATAACATTTCGATTTTTCAAGCCTTATTGAGCCGCATATTTAAAAATCTGAAGAGACAGATTTTATTAATGTATGTAAAGCGCGGCAGCATCCGACCATTTAGTTAGTGTCCCGCAATAAACGCTGGCTGTACTCTTTGCGAGTTACAGTCACCACCCGCGACCTCGATTGCGCTTACCTACCGCATGGCATCTCCTCCTTTTTGACTGTTCAGGCCTCAAGTTCTGCTTGATAGCACTTATCTGGTTTGCACTGCCACCTGAGAGTGCCATGCGCAGCACTAGGGTGGTTCAGCTGACTAGCGTTCTAATCAACTGTGAACAACGTGAGGGGGAAAAGAGCTTGAATAGCCCTTGTGTTTATCAATTCAGAGGTTAGAACCTTTCCCAATCGATAAACAGGGTGTTGGTGGGTGGGTAGCAAATAATTTAGAGGATCTCGCAACGTTGAGGACGTTGAGAGTCGAAGATGGGATGCAGGAGCATAAATCGCCTTCGCGATTTCAAGAATTCTCCCGCTTAGTCAGCCTTAGTTGAGCCCTTAATCGTGAACGCGTGAACTCCTAAGGGCACAACTTGCAGTCAATGCGAGGATGCGAGAATGCGAATGCGACGGCGGCCAACTTTGAACCACCCTACTGATCCACACTGGCCAAGTTGGAAAATGCTGAAGGCGACTGTTAAGTACAATCCCTCAGTCCAGGAGCCTCCTGCGGGGTTTGCATTCGGGTCTAACGGTGGCAGCACAGCAGTCATCTTGCTTCAAAGAGAACTTGACAGCAAGGGAACGGCGACTAACGAGGAAGGTGAATCAGATATTGGACAGGACGCAGCCCAGGAGAAGCAGGATTTCGAGGGTGTTGGGCGATGCCGGGCCTGAAGATCGGTCTATTCCGTCTATCACACTAGCGGCTACACCACGTAATTTGAACCTCTATGTCTGGTGAATATTGTGTATGTACAGAAATATGAAAGTCTCTACGTTGGCTGCTGGAGTAAAGCTCTAACGACTGTATCTTTCTCTGGACGGATGAGTCTTTCCATCAGGTTTTTACCCCAATCATGAATGAACACTAATGGTATGAGAAGAAACTCTTCTCTATTGATGTCAAACTTATTAACACTTTCCAGTGTTAACCCCAAATGTGAGACTATGCCAACAATTAGGGTGCTTGGGTCGAAGAGGAACTTCTCTCGCCCAGTGTCCTCGAATTCTTTGGAAGTGATTGCAAACCAATCTGCCAGAGCAGGGGAATCTACAACATCGCCCCGGATTCCGCGAACCTGTAAATACCTTATGCAGCCTGCGATCAGTTTCAAAGTGAGGGCGACAAAGGATAGGTCCCTGGCTTCCAGTTCGACGGGGGTGATTGGGTTACTCCATCGTATGAATAGTAAGCATGGGTCGGGGTTGATCATAAGTAATTCCCGGGCAACTTCGTTCGGCGCATCGGAGCTTACAAAGCCGCCAGTGTCTTTTCCCAATGTCACCATGCGAGAAGGATGTGCGACACTCAGACTATAAATACAAGAGAGTAGAATCTCGTGAACGCGTAAAAGTTGGACAGGACTTACACTGCAACGCTAAGGATGCCACGTCCTGGCCAAATCAAGAGCACCACTATTTCTATTTCTTCTAAGACACCTGGGAGAAATGATAAGTTTGCAACTAGGTAATAACCGTTCGCCATACCTGGTCCGAGCCACAAACAAATTTGGAGATCCTCAACGTCGTCAGGTAAGCTATTGGGAAGGTAACTGATGCTGAAATGATTTCCAAGCGACGCAAACGTAGCCGCTTGGGTGTGTTGGAGGATCACATAGCCAAATCCGGGCTGCTGCGAGGTAGAGGTAAAACTAGTCGTCATAATGAGGCCCAAAAAATACGTTTGAGCTTTATACCAAATTTCTTTGCCTGGAGCAAGTTTACAAGGAATATGAAAGCGATAGGAGGGTTACCAATTGGGCGTTTTTATCCTCTTTTCATATATAGTTAGCGGAAATCAGATGACTCAACTGGGCTACATTTAATCGCAGCCAGTCAGATCTGTGCATTTACAAGGAACGGATCATCAAACGCGGAACCACTCCCTTCAAAAATAACCAGATCACGGATTGCAACCAACATTGACTGGAAGTTGTTCATTTCCGTTGACATCAGCAATGTTGGGGATTGCGTTACAGCGCTTGGCAGCGCTGTGCATTGCCATAGTATGGGTCCCTGAATATGTACATTGGTACGAGGACAAGCAAGTGTGTATTCTTGATGTTGTAAATTCAATACAATTGTCAATTTCCATTGGTATGAGCTGGAGAGTCATTCTAGAGCCTCGCCCTGAGATTAAGACTTCTGCCTTATAATCCCTGGGTCATAGCGATATCAGCGCTGTCCAAATCGAGACGTAAGGGAGAAGGGAGCGGGTGTCGAAGGACCACTTAGGTGGGTTCTTTAGTGTCAAAAAACCTTACCTTCTTGGTTCCGCAACTGGTGCGCCAAGTCACTGGGGCGACACACCGCCACTTTTGGTAGTTGGACGTGAAAAGCGAAAGCCAACTGGATCGTCGGTGGATATGTCGGAATGAGTTGGGGATTGAGCTCTGAGGGCCACAGACATGGGCGTGGAATGAAGGACTATGAAGCGACAGCAAGCCAGAAGCCGGTTGCTCTGAGGAGGGCGCGTACAGTGAGTCGCTCTTGACAGGAATTTCGATGGTGATGAACATTGTAATAGACTTGTCCAGCTCTTTACCGGCCCGGATTTGACCAAAAGATCACACGGCGGGCATTTTGATGTCAAGTCGGCACGGAGGTGATCCTTTATAGTCATGCAGAGGTTACGGCGAGGTTACCTGTCAAGCGGTTTCCGGTCACGAAAACATGGTCAAATTCCTTCCCTTCCCCAGAAATACGACCAGATTTACTTTCTAAATAATGTAAGAGGCCAGAAAGCAATTTTGTCTCCTCTTTAGTTGGTAAATTTTCTCGACAAACTGGCACAGAAGGGAGGAAGACGGAGGCGGTGACATCGGCCTGTGTGACCGGAAAGCACTTGACAGGTACCTATAAAGGACAACCTCCGTGCCGACTTGACAATAGATTGTCCGCCGTGTCAACAGCCATCAAATCTCGACTTCTGACCACCACGGTCCTTGGGCACGTCCTTGCATTCTTCGTTCGTTCCGCTGCTCCGAGCTTCTAAGGTAAGGTTATACTATGCTATATATCCTCTTCAAATTCACTCTTCGCTCTCACAGGTATAAATGATGAGGCATGAATGCACCTTCGTGCTTCAGGAATAGAGCACATAAAATATGCGCGAACTTGACAAGCCTGGTGATTTGCTGGGAGATTGAGAGTTCAGGATTGATAAAAAGCTCAACTAATGCCTCCATCAATTCTCCAAGAAGAGAAAGAGCAGAGTGAGTTCGTTGTTCTGATGGATCAAACTCGGATGCATCGAGGTGACGAAGATCAGCAGTGAGGTTGAGCAGTTGAATTGCTCTTGGGACATCTTGAGCATCTTTTGGACTAAGGAGGGTGTGAATGCGTTCAAGAGCAGAGACATTGGTGTTCAGAAGAGAGAGGATGTTGTTTTCTGACCAGTCAACATCAGTAAGACGTTCGAACCATGCAGCCAGTACTTGTTCATGACGACCGAGTCAATTACTAGGCCTTCACGAGTGCAGAAAAGCTTGCAAATTCCTGTAAACATTGTTTCAGACTATAAAGGAGCAGGAGTTAACAATTCACATACGTTTCATGTCATGTTTGTAGTCAAAGTCTTGCGTTTCTCCACCAGGTCCAGTCCATAAATTCAATTCCGGGAGATTACCATATTTAAATAAAGGATCAGCTGGTTTTAGCTCTCGAACCATGCAGTGAAGATACAGAGCAGGACGCCGCTTCGGGTCACCGTCTGAGCCATACGATGTTAGTGGTCCATGGAGTGATTCGCCGTATGGAGAGATCTTCCATGCCTGGCGGCATTTCTCTATGATGAACACCGAGTCTTGGAACGAGCCTTTTTTGCATGTGGGCATAAGAAGTTCTGGCTTTGCTCCATAATCTGATTCAGCATTTCTGGCAAATGCAGCGACAAGAAGCTCCTTCCCGACATGGATCGTGTCTCCGCGAACTGCTTTTGTGACAGCACGGACTGTAGTAAGATCCTTTCCCATCTTCAGAAATGGTACTGTACCAGACACTGCATGTTCACAAAGGCCCGCAATTTCATCTGTCTCTGGCAAATAGCATAGCCTACCATCGGTTGCAACTTCATCCATTGAGAGGGCAATAGGAACTTTTCGGTGGTTAACTGTAACGTCCTTGAACATTGTTTCGATATTCGCAAGGATGTCCGACATTTTAACATCTCCGACAGTGATGCGTAGTTTATAGTCTTGGCGACGTTCGAGAATGGTAGTACGCGACGGAAATGAAAAAGGAGATTTCTGGAGTGCATAAAGCACTGTGCCACCACCGAGCTCATAAATCGTCGTAGCCTGGTCAAACTCAAGGTCGCTGAGGCTCTTTGCGTGATAGGTACCATCAATGGCCATACGAATCTTGTTCAGCAGGCTTTTAGCACTCCAGCCACTGGTCTTCGCATTCTTGAAGATACGGTGTAACGCTGGGACATCTTCTGTCCCAACAAGGTTCAATAGTGACCGCCACGTCTGTTGGTGCACAAGTAGCCGAGAAAGTGCCTTAACAGCATCGAGGCGCTATAAAGAAGTATTAGAACGACCCAATAGATAGTAAAAACGTACTGCGAATTTCGCCTTATCCAGGCTTTCCCGAGGTCTCTCAATCTCTGCAGCATTTGCTGATGGCTCAAGGCAGCGCGGTTCAGGTTACCAGGTAGCTTAGTGGCACGGCTCCTCGTTTTATTAACCAATGACCCAACAGCTTGACATGCGACGCATACACTAGACGACCCAGTTTGTTGGCAGTCGCGAGACCGAACGTAGATGACTGAATCACGAGAATCGATAGAGACGATTTCATTGGCAGGTTTGAATGGAGATGATGGATGATGGATGGAAAAAGGGTACGAGAGATAGGGTGGGCAAAGATCCCATGGAAAAGGAGCACCTGGACAACTGAATGACTGGCACGACGGATGAGATTGAAGAGGCCGGGGTTCATTTGGCTGGGATAGGATTTGGTTGAGGTCAAGGTGTGAGATAATGCGGTCTACGAGACAATTGAATATGTTTCAGTGATACAGGGTAAAGTATAACTCACCTATGAGCAGTTATCTGCACTTTGAACCCTTCTGATGCTTTTGGAGGGCACTCTTGGTGAATCGTTCTCGTCCGTGTTTGACGTATGTATTGCACCACAGACTTCTCGAGAGCCTTTGGAAGCATCACCCTTTCCAGTGGTGGAGTTGTAACAGTTTGAGTGAGGAACGCCGAGAGATTAACGGAAGTGTTGCCAGTAAGAGTACTGTTGTTCGTTTGATAAACGAGGGCGACAGAATAGCATCAGACAAAGAAGAAGAAGACTGAATTTGATCATGAGGTGATACACTATTTACAGTGTTTGTTGACCATCTTCCGAAGGAAATCGCGCAAGTCAATAAGGATGACGCGTCTGGAGATTAGGACGCGTCGATGAAGCCACTGATGACGAACACCAGGCCATGCCGAAGTCATGCCGTTTTGATCTCAAAGAAAAAGCCGCGTCAGGCCGTGCCGTGCGAGATTCCCTAATATGGGATGAGGGACCACCGCGATCGGTGGATCTGACTTGGATCTGACACCTCTTGGCCATGCGTTGGACATGTTCGAAAATGTACGCACACGGCCTACAAAAACCCCCAAAGAATTTCGGAATTGGAAGTTACGGGGCGGTGTCGCCGTAATTTACGGTGGGAAATTACGGCGGCACTGTCAGCCAAACCCCCTCCATTTTGAACTCACAAAATATTTTCAAAATGTTGATTCGTCCGAGATCTCCAAATCGATATTTAGAAAACTGAATGGACCAGACTAATCGACGACGGCTCGAGATCTAGAGTCCTAACAGCAGTTCCAGGTTCGCCGGTCTGTCAACTTTCAGTCTCAATCTTCACCCCTCTTTACCATTGCAAAGGCCAGCTGGCAACACAGTTTACGCCCTTGCTCATGTCTACTTTACACTATCACGCCGACACTATATACCCTCTACCAAAGAATGTGGACCCGCCACTTTGTCGGGTCATCTTTAATAGTCAGGAAGGCGACAGTGTTCCTTTCACCTCCGTCCTACCCTGTATAAGAAATAGACACTCTAACTGTGAGTTGTCATAGATTGCTAGAAGGAAACCAACTAAGCAGTCTAAGGTGTAGTCTTTGAATATTACTGCGATCATCATGACCTCATTTCCAAACCAGCAGGTCAAGCTGGATCTCCGGGAAGAGGTGGCTACAATCTCAAGGCGGCATTAGGATGGGACACCGAACTATATAGTGAAGTTCAAGTCCGTTCTTCTATGAGATGAAATATGGACAAAGTCCGCTGACTTTCTTGTTTACCTTAGAAATTCATTAAGGAACGCATTCGACACTACATAGAACGCCGCTCGCTGCTGAGAGGTTTGACAATAACTAAACAACCCCCGGAAACCATCTCCATGATTCAGGACGAGGTATCTGTCTTCTTAATATCCTGTGTTAAGCTGATAGTCAATGCATCACCAGGCAAAACAGAAGTTCAAACTACTTTTGAAGTATGAGGGGAACTGGCCCAGCCGTGACATAATTGCAACATATTTGGGTAATGCTTCTCATGGAAAAACAGGCTAGTTACAATGTCTGTAACCTTATGAATTTAAAATTATTTGTACGTATACTATGTCAAAGCCGCAACACCTTATATCTATGAAGCACCAAGGCCCTGTTCTGGACGTGTGTTGGGACAAAGTATGTAAACATTTTTTATGTTCTCCATAATTGCATTGACTGATTGGCATAGGATGGCACGAAGATGTTCTCTGGACATGCAGATAATGCTGGACGTTCGACGCAAGTTGCTCAGCATGACGCACCTATCAAAGTTGTTGGCTGGGTAGACGCTTCTGGACCAGGAATCCTTGCAACGGGAAGTTGGGACAAGACTGTCAAGGTACATTTCACCTTCCTTGTTAATTAATTTCAATAAACTATATTGCCATACAACAGCTCAATGAAGCATGGCAAATAGTACGTAAATTAAAGGAATATACATCATTGTCAGAACAACACAGAGGACGTTTTGGGTAGGAATAGCAGGCCAACGACAGCATTTCCTTGCCCTCAAATTCAACTGTAGGCCATAAGGTCAAGAACTGGGTGACGGGCGAGGGAACTCAATTATACACACGTCTTTCCATGTCCATATGACCAAAAGCCCTTTGGATGATCCAGCAGCTAGAATATTGTGAGCACGTACCACCTGCAATTATCGTAAATGAATTAAGCTGCCTGGGTTGATGGGCAGATGCATGACATGCGAACTGAAATACACCGATATGGATCTGGGAAAAAATGCTGAGACATAGACTTTTGGACAAAAAGTAAAGGTTATTACCATTCCCAGTCGAACTTTGAAGACGACATGCTTGGGACATGGTGGAGACATTATAAATGCAAATCTCGCCGAATTCACCAACGGCAATATAGTCATTACCAAAAAATGCTATCCCAAGTGTTACATTTGCTTCCTGATGTATTGCATGGGTTATCGTTCCGTGATGCATGAGGCTAGGCAATGCAAAAATCTCTACACCATTGAAATGATTCGTGAATGCCAGGGTTTGGCCATCTTCGCTGAGAGCTGCCGAGCCACTGGACATATAGCAGTGAGCTGCTGTCAATGTAAGGGAGATGCAACGATAACTATTGGCACTCACACTCGCCTGTTAAAGCTGATTGCTTTTAAAAGCTTCCATGGCTTTAAATGATAAATGACACTGGTGTTGATTAGAATTTTGCACAGAGATATAGTGTCTTAGCATACATATTGCTGTTCAGCCCAGCAGGATTTGAGTCGACGAGGGAAACCAAAAGTATTTCCTGGTTCGAAGAGAAGTGGACGGTGTGGACACGTTTCCTGACAAACATCGAAAATCCGATCTGGTGGCTGGAATTCAAGAAGAGATGATTTGACTCCAGTAAGTCAGGTTTGGGGTCATGCCTGAGACTTGATAGCGAGAATGTGATGGATTGGGCACCAAGACCTGTGAAATGAATTTTGACTCTCCATATTTTTATGTCTCTGTTGCCAACAACCGCAACTATGTCTCCACTGGTAGCCAAACTTTCAACAGGACCAGATATAGAGGAGCGTCCAGCGAGGGAGAATGGGGAATGGGGAAAGCCCTGTTATAAAATAATTTCGTCGCTGCCTTGAGTTTGGGCGGAAAGGTGCACGTACATGTTTAAGCATAAGAAGGCGCGTGACAATTCTATCATACCATGTATTGTTATGTGGAGGTGTAGGAGCAAAATATAAGCATCCTGAACCATCTGAGGACCCGACCCAAAACGTATGACATAACCACCCAGGACACAGCGGTGATATCTGACCCAATATGGATAGACTGGTTGAGATTTCCAGATGAAAGCAAGGATGAAAGGTTCCATATCCTAAGTATCCCAGAGCTGCCTCTCCAGGGATTCAGATTGGTAGTACAGCTGGATATCGCCATAGTCTTACCTCCAGTCAGCAGCCAGCTCCCATTGGGAGAGATAGCAACTGTGTGGATCACTTCCTTCAACTGGGGTTGAACTTTTTCGTTTAGGTCGAACCAGAAGTTTGTCAGCGACATGGTTGATAGGCAACGGAGACTCAAAAGCTTGAAGTCGATAGCCACAGACTTTCTCGCTTTCGTTCAGCAGTGGCGAAATAGTTGGAAAATGCTGAAGGGCGACTTTAGTTTACTGTTCAGAACAATCGATAAAATCAGGAGGTGCCTTTGTTGACTGATGTCCGGTCCAATTTTGGCCATTTCTGGTCCCGTTCTGTACGTATCCGGACCGCGTAACTGAGACGCGAGCGACGGATCGTACATGCATCTACTACTTAGTACTGGGATGCCTCGTCGATCTTGATCGTCCACAGCTTCTCCGGATACGCAAACTTGAAAGGACTATATGAACGGGCGACGTACACGAGTGCACTTTGCCGGCATGACTTGAAATTCAGTTCTTTTCCGCCTCAGGAACTGTTGGCACAGTCCACCTTCTCCGCATCACTTCCAACTATCTTGCACAAGTGCAATTCTTCAAGTTGAAAGCAGATGACGTTCGCGGCCCGCGGATCATGCTCCTTGAATTGTCTACTCGCACAAAGATTGTCTCGCGGGACTACCAACGCATTGCTCATACAAGGGTAGAAACGCAGAATGGGTGATCACCGCAACGTCACTTTCACACCGTGTCAATGTGCACCGCAGACTGTCTATTACAATTCATAGCTAATAGTCCATCATTGACAAGAAAGTAAAGGCTAATCATACCAGCCATCAGTCTGATCATATCCAATAGGTTTCACTAATGGCACACAATGAGTGAGGGTTGCAGCGGCATTTTACACTGAATAACTTGCCTGAGGCCAGCCATCTTTCATCTGGACAAATGTCAGAATCACACCCAGTGCTAGAGACTGCTGACTCCAAGTCAATTATCCACAAGCGGCCATTGCATCCTCGCACGATATTAGCAAAACATAGGTCGTGATGGTGAAAGCCGCAAGAATGGAGGCTTTGAACGAGACTTGCGATGTGGGCCCTGGGCACATATTAGTAAGATATCAGAAAGAATGATTCCACATACCAGTCCTCCAAGTTTATACTCTTCAATGCCTCGCCGACATACCCTATCAAGATTCCTGAAATGGCAGTCTTGTCATTCCAATAAATACCATAGTAGGGAGGAACATATTCAAAAGATTTTTCAAGAAGTTTGACATAAATAGCGGCCTCGTGCTCGCACTTCTCCTTGTCCAAGAAAGTCTTCAACACCAACCCCGCTTGGAGGTTGAAACTAACCCATTGTCCACAGCGCTCTTCTCCCAGTTCAAATTTTAGGGGTGGAAGGAGAGCCCACCTATCGTTGTTCAGATCAGAGTTGTAACCAACCAGACAATTTGGCGCTGATATTTACCGGCTTTCTAGTTTCTCGCCTGTTAGTTTCTGAAACAACCCAACTCCATTCCTATACTTCAAACCTCTGCATGTCAAAATCAGAAAATGACCTCCCAATCTGACAGCATTTCCCAGTATCCAATGACCAGCCAACAGCAGGGTGCAAATCAAGCACCTTAAATGCCATCGGGCAAAAGCCATATAGGAGATACTCACAAGGGGCAGGTCAAATATGTCGTCCATCATATTGCGCTGTTCCTCGGGGAAATATTCGGCATTGGCGAGAAGAAGACTTTTTAAGACAAAGAAATATATCGTATAGACAAACTTCTTGTGAGTCTCACTAGTTTTCGGATTGTCAGTGGATGCCGTTTTCAACATGATGTTCTCAGTGACAAAAAACTCGTTGCCCCAGACGGTATCGCGTTTGCGGCCAATCCGACAGAATCCATAGACTGAGGTGAATAAACACATGTTAGATACGACTCGATCAGCCTGTGAGACCATCTAATATCACTAGTCAGATTCGATAGCACATTAGATAATGCAATCTTACCTGTGCAAGCAATTCAACAGTTCTTTGCTGCCATCCCAGACCAGCCTGGTCGAAATTTTCCTTCATGGTCAAGTCACGGTTGATCATAGTTTGCATATATTCATCCCGGGTTGGTTCTCCCAGTGTCAATGTATACTTGTATGTTCCGACAGCAATGGATTTAGCATCCAAGGCGCAGAGATTTTGGGGTTCTTTGATTTTGATTTTGGCAAGCGAAGAGGATTGGACCATCAAGTCAGGCGTGACCCGATTGCACGCTTTCGAGCCGCCTGTTGAGTTGTTTTGCGCGCGCTTTAGGCTGAGGACAAACTCCATTGCTGAGCGCGCCGCTATATGGTTGCTGGAGGTTTTGGAGATGTCTTTTTTTCCCCAGAAGTGTAGCACGGTCAAGGCCACCAGGTAGACGAGGATTTGGAGGGTTTGAGAAAGGAGCTGCCGATAGGGCTCCTCTGTGCCATTGTCTGACCCTGTTCCTTCGATTTTGATACGAACAAAACCACGAGCATTCTCCAAGGCGTCTTTGAGGACCTCACGGTCCTCGGACTGTGGATCATATATATCGAGAATCTTATTCAAGTCTGTGTCCACAAGACTGAACTCTTCATTCAAGATGGAGTGGGATAGTAATTTGTTGATTGAGAAAGCTAGAGGGCGAAGCTTCGTATTGGACTTGGCCTCTTCAGCTATGATTTGGCTTTTGGAGTAAGTAGGAGGCTTATTGTCACTCGGAATGGGGGCTGCCTTATAGAGTGAAAGTGCAATAGAATCTAGAAGATCACGCAATTGAAATACTTCGGGTGAAAACATCCCAAAAGAGTCTCTGGATCCGTTCATGGCTGTAGTGTTGCCGCTGAGGTGATGAGGCGAGGCGAGGCGAGGCGGGGCGGAGTGGACAACTCGAAACTCGAATCAACACTTCTTCACACGCCTCTGACTCTGACGTGTATTTAGTCCAGTGTTTGTAAACTTTTACAAATCAAGGCATACAGTCATCCACCGTCAAATGATACACTGAAACCTTGAAAATATTTTTTAAGTTCAACAAAGCAACTTTTTGTTTAAAAAATTACACAGTAAATCTAGATAAATGGAGTACTATACGACTGCAAATTTTCATAGAGTTTGGACGTGATTCCGTTGAGCAATTGCCGAAACCAGGGTGTATCATTGAGTGGTGTGACCGTTTTCGGCTAATTCCATAAAACACCTCGTTTTAAAACAGAGACACTGCGCTCAAAACATACTCAATCCCTTTAAAACTTGGTCAGGCTCTAGAGAATATGTAGCAGCTTCGAATAAAATTTGTTTTATAGCACTGCGACCAATTTTACAGAAGTTATTGACTTAACAAAAGTGTATCATTAGCCGGTGGTGTACCATTAGCCGGTGGATGACTGTATAGCGTAGCATTAGCCGCACAAACCCCGTGATAAAAGAACGAGTCCTATACCTTGTTTGGTACCAACCTACAGTACAAAATAAAGGAAAGGTTTTCCTATCCAGCCAAACCTTGCGAGTTGATTGGCTCGCGGGAATTGGGGAGTGGTCTGCGTTGGCGATCACGAACAAGACGTTAGGGGACAAGCTTAAGCCGTCAAAGAGCAGCAAATTTGATGGCGAGCTCGATCGGTCGAGCCTTTGTCATCTGGTCACATGGTCATAATAGACTTCACGCACAAGCTGCGCAGCGCTGGCAAGGACCACTTCCTTTTCTTTAAAATCATTCAAACATCATTAATTACGCCAACCCAAGCTACTCGACATGCGAATGTACGGTTGAAAGGTTTTGAAAAGTGTCACTACCCCGAGAATGAACCACTCGTGAGTACTTGAGTCGTCAGGTCCTTTCCCCGCGATCAAAAGGTTAGCAAATTTTATTTTCCTACGAATCTTATTGTGCTTCCATCCCACCGATTGATTCTTCAGCAGCCCATGCAACTGCGTCAGCGCCAGATGGTGTTGCTCGAGGGCGAAAGTTGGGGTTATGAGTAGGTGGGTTACGCGTCGAGGTCTCCATTGCCTTCGTCGGTATGATCCGGCTATATTGTAGTGTTAAATCACGCTGTAATACACAAAGCAGAATGACGCTTACCTTGCCTTCTGCCATGAGTCTAGAAGCATTTCTTGGATTCCGGACTTGGGTTTCTTGCTTTCTGCGATGATGGCTTTCAGATACCGAGGGAAGCGTGTCTTTTTATACTTCCTGTTCCCACTGGATACCTGATGGCCTGTCGACCACTCGTCGAGAGGAATTCGTTTCTGCAAAAGAGTTTCAAATTTGCAAGGACAAAAGTAGTCCAATAAAAATATCTCCCACCATTATGTGAGCCAACGCCAAATCCCAGAGTGAAAACGTTGGATGGAATAGGTTGGAGTAACATACACGCGGTGAGTTCGTGTATCCAAAGTTGAATTCCTCGAGAAGTTTCAGGGCATCAGGATCATCAAATCGACCACCAATGCCCTATAATTGTAAACCTTAGCTTTAATGACATTATTAACGGTTGCGATTAACCTACCTCCTCATTGGTGACGTTTGTGTGGCAATGAAGCATACGGTGCCGCAGTGCCATGACTGGCAGGGCTCTTATTACAGCCTCTGACTGGCCTGCATAGATACCATGAACTTCGGCTTGCAATTTTCGGGAAAGTCCCCGATACATGTCCCTGAGGTGACCAACCTCATGAATCATCTAGAAGAATGGACAATCATTAGTATGGTAGTTCAAATAAGAAATATGAAGTCAGAACGTCTTGAAGCATATCAGGCATATCAATAGAGAGCCGCAGTCTGGATTCGTTGAGAGGGATGGCAGCATTGATGGCCGTGAGAACTCGAACGAGCATATCATTCCAATGAGACTCGAGTCCATCGTCTCCGATGGGAGTGAAGACATACCCGTTAGCCAAGGACCAATATGAATAGAGTTGCTTTCCCGCGTCCTTAAGTAGCTTGAGTTCCTTGAGCTGCTTCTGTGTATGCGTCCGGGGCGCATCCTTTTGGGCATTGCCTTTGCCTTTGCTATGGGACCTTGCTATTTTTTTGCTACTCGTTACGCTTTCACTGTCTTGAGAGCCGGCACCTAAGAATCCCGAGAACCGCGTGCTCGGAAGTGTATTTTTGCTGGAAACCCTGCTTGATCTACTCTTGTCCGAGTAACGCTTTGATTTTGAATTGCCCTGGCCGTCTGCACTTGTCAGAAGAGGGCCTGTTGACGAAGACATTGGCACTCGTGCCAAACTCAATGCAGGATAAATAGCACGGGTGTCGATGACGTTGGGCGCTGCGGAAGGAGAACCGGGATATCCGGGGCCCAAAAGAAGCTCAGTAGAGGGGATATTGAGTTGAAGCTGGGCTCCTGAGACTGACCATGACCTAAGGATCTGAAGCTTCAATAAAAATGGACGAATGAACGAGAAAATATACGTACCCCGAGTGGTAGTCCTCTTGGTCACCGTCTCCGCCACTGCCGAACTCCTCAGGATAGTCGTCGGAATCCTCGTCGGGTTCAGAGTTAGCCACTTGGTCGGTCAACTCACAGTAGTCAGACGATACTGGTAAATTATGGAACGAGATACCGTCCAATCTAACAGATGAGATGATTGAATACCTGAAAAACGAAACAAAGTTTTGTGCATACTTATAGCTAAAGCCGCCCACTCGAAGGTGCGTTTCTACGACGTTGTTGTAAACGAAGGATGAATTTGATGAGTAGCTCCCCAGGACTGCAGCCGTGCTGATGAGGTTCTTGAATATTTATTTAAATATGAGACAAAAAATAGCACATACTCGTTTGAGGGGTAGTGCTGTGAGGCAGCTGGCTCGCTCGCGGTATCAGCCTCGCATGTGGGAAAGTGCTGTGACGCAACGTGCTCGTTCGCGGTATCAGCCTCGTATGTGGGATGCTGAACAGACTGGTCAGAAAAATAAAATTTAGGGTCTAGGCTTTGGCCACCCTGGACAGCAGCCATGCTTAGAAAGGAGCGCTACAATGAGTTGAAACAGGTAAAACAAAGAATATGCATACTGATCGATGTTTAGGTCGTACTCGTCCATGCCCAACTCTAAGTCTGGGTGGAAGAGATGTGTAGTTGAAGACTCGCCTCCTGCAGTTGCACTAAAAGTTGGGGTTCTTGAATCTGCCAATACACGACATAAGAAAATGCACGGACTTATTCGAACTGTGAATGGGGAAGAACGATGCAAAGTACGTTTCTAAGGCGGAAAACTTTTGTGCATCAGTAAAGCCTGACCATATGTCGTCTGGCGTCACGGGTGGGCTGGAAAACCACATGCTGAAATGAATTTGGAGAAATAGAACAAGAAACCGCACCTACGCCTGCTGCACGGTGGCGGCTGGGGCTAAGCTACAGAAAAAATCAGCGCTTGAATACATCTGAACGCATGAATCAAGAAAGTTGCAAACTTGTAAGACAGGCCCAAATGACCATCAGTAGGCCCCTCGCTAAAAATCAGATGTATGAATAAATATTGCATGGTAAACAGCGAACTGTACCTACCTGGTCATGACCCATTGCCTAACATTTTCGTCACAGTAATTTTCGCCTTCGGTGTTCCTGAGAAAAGAAAAAAACATCGTCAGATTTCATGGTCACAAGGACCAGGATTTTATGGCCACATATTGTAGACCTCGTCTTGCGGGGTGGCTAGATGATGGCCAGGACTCCGGTGGTAATGAACAGCGGTTATAAAGAAAATGACCTACTCCATGTAAGCGCTTAGGTCGAGCCAAGGAGCGCCGGATAGCCATAATCTTCGCCCATCTGACGAAATTGATCGCGGAGCCAAAGCCTTCAACATTTGGCGAATATTAGAGTTCGACCCTTGACCCAATGGGTTACTGTAGGCAGATTTATGTAATGGAACGTAACACCCAGGCAGAGAACGGAGGGCATGTCTGTTTATTGTGTGTCGAAAGGCAGGGAGGAATTTCGGGGAGGACTTTCGACCCGTCAATAACAGCACCGCAGGAATAAGGTGTTGGTACAAATGATATTAAGAGGCGTACAGGAGGGGTGAGCCGTGAAATATAGAGGGTAAGCAAGAGGCCAGCTACATAATTGAAGATAGAAAGGATACAAGTGGGGCGAGAAGAACGGGTGGTTACAGGGTTTCGTCTTTTTCAGGACATTACCGTTGACCCTGCATCCCCTGAAGCTGAGGCGGACCCTTCTGACGGTTCAGAGCCGTCGCAAACTTTGTTCAAACCAAACGGCTGAGTAGATTTCAGGTGATTTTCAATAAGCCTACGAAAAGTTGCGATGGTAGACGGGGGAATGGGTCGGTAGGCGTGATTGTAATAAATGGGTTCTGGATCAGAATGAAGGAGAGTTGTACCGCACGATCCGGCTTGACTGAGAATGACGCCTAGCTGCTTTTCGGCCTCTTCAAGGTGGAGGCGAGTTTCTTCTATAGTGTCTTCTAGGGCCCTTGTCGTTAACTGAGATTCTCTCAGCCGTGTCAATTCTAGCTTCTCTTCTGCCAGAAAAGTGTTGCGAACCGAACGAGCAAGCCGTAGGGCTGTTTTAACGTCGGTTGAGTTCTGGTATTCCCCAGTCTTCCCAAGACTCAAGAGCAGCTGAATTTCCCTATCAGAGTGAATTGTAAAATATTGGTGGGCAACAGAGGTAAGACTCTGAGAGTGAGCCAGTGAGAGCCGGAGATGTGTTTTATATTTCTCAGACTCTTGTCTCAGTTCATAATCAACAGCGGCCTAACTATATTTCAGGACACTTAAGGTGCGCAAAAGGACATAGTATTCACCGTTCCTCGATATAGGGTGGCCTTAATTTCTGAAGACGACTTCGGTAAAGGACAGTGCTTGCTTTCTGGTGAAAAGACAGACATGGTTGGGTGTCTGGAGAGTGGGTAGAGTTTTAGAGGTGACAAGAAACCATCCGCGGAACAAATACTGTCACAGAGTCACAGCTCACAGCTTTGAAAACTAAAGGGCACTTGCCACTTCGCCACTTCGGAGATGCGACTCGGACATGCCAAAGTTCAGCCATTAATCAGCCTTGGAATGGCAGCCGCGCTCACTATTTACACCTTATCAAGGGCACGTGGGCTATCTCAAATTTCAACAGATTTGGGAGGAATGGATCTGGCAAAATGACCGCCCAATGGAAAAGTCAAGGAAAAGTAATTATATAATGATCTATCTACTAATAATTACACCGGAGAGCATGTAGAAATCTGTATACTAAATCCTAAATCCTAAACAAGCCCACCATTACTACTGACTGGCTGTGAGTCTAAGAAATCTGAGCAGCTCTGGGGCCAATAGACCTTTACCATTGATATCATAATATGAAAAGAGAATTTATTGAAAGATCTGCGATGGAAGGCCATGTTCTATTATGATGCTGTCTTAAGAGTGGAAACGGCTAAAAGCACTCCTGCCACACGTCCACACCGCATTTTCCGTCTTTGAGCTCCCAAACTGTTGTTTCATCACCAAGGATGTAGCGAAAACCCTGGAGGTATTGACAGCGATTGGCAACCAAAGCAGCAAGCTGAAGGGACGTTGTATTGAATGTGATACTGTCACAGTCCAATATTAGAGTCTTTAGAGCTGGAAACCCTGTCAGCCACCTTTGCAGATACGCCTAATGACGAAAATTTAGAAGTCAGGCTTATAATTAAGCCAGTCTGGCTCACATAAAAATTATCGTCGAAGTGGTCAATCAACAATTCTAATGTCTTCACATTGTGAATCGCTCCAAAAGTGTTGTCACCATCTCCAGGAACACAAGTGCAATTGAATGTCCCATTTTTTCCAGAAAACCAGATGTGGCGTGTTAGGCGCGCCGGAAATTCAATGATGAGTTTAAAGTTGTCAATGAACTGCAGATTGCCAATGGAACTCAACATCATGCTCAGGGATCTGACGGCTCCACAAAATGCCTGGGTGCTTGGATGTGCGGTGGATGTAACTGGCTGTACATGCAGCCAAGTGAGAATAGAAGTATCCTGAATGGTGCATTTGTTATAATTTGCCGAGATTCTGGCCGTCTTCAGGCGTGGTAGTCGGAGAACACATCCGGCATCTGCATTGCTCCGCAAGCCGCATTTCTGACCAACAGAATTAACGAGCGTGAGGTCCTCTAGAAACATATGGCGAAGGCTGAAGTAGTCCGGCAGAACGGTTGGTAAAAAGTCGTACACAATAGCGCTGAATGTTTCCAGCACAGGAAACCGGATCAGGTTGACGGTATGGTTGTACGCATTCGTTGTGGGACAGCTGATGAAAAGGTCAAAGACTGATCCTCCTTGTAAGAATAGGGGGAAGAGGACTAAGAGAGACGGAGTGCAGAAGAAACCTGTATCAATTTTGCAAACCAATACATTATTCATGAGCGGCAAGATTATTGCATGGGAATCTCCGTGGTTGGAAATGCCCATTTGGGGAAGGCGAAGAGGTGAGCGCGCACGGTCGCTATAAACGATGGCTTTTTGGAATGTGATAGACAAGCAATGAGAACCCAACGAGCCTATAATAGAAACAAGGGCAGAAGTTATGCGACTATCTCCCAGTAAGTATTGATCTGTGGCGCAAAACTGGAGGCAGAATGAAGATATGCTGCATTTTGAAATGAACGAGCATATCTGGTGATTGAATTCGACCAAATGGAAGGGGTCCAGTTCCAGGCAAATAGTTCTGCCATCTTGGAGTATTGAGAGACCCATGAGAATTGCGACTGCGATCGATGGGATGTCGTTCAGCAGTTTTAAAGTCGTTGAGTTGGATCCAGGGATGATCACTCCCTCTTTGCAGAGATAGAGATGACAGCACCAAGGACGTAAGATCTGGCAGGTCTGGGAAAGGGAAATTAAAGAGCTTCTCGCTCCATGTCCGGCGGCGATACAGTCCAGCAGCACGAGCATAATATCAAATGGCAGTGAGGTCAACTGTACGGGCTGCCAGCTTTCAGAGGTTGCCCTCAGCTGTTTCATCGTTCTGCTCTCTGATTCATAGCTGCTATAAGGACCCTAAAGATAGCAACTTAGGCCAATGACTAGACAATACGGTCAAGTCACTTCACATTCGGGGTACAGTGGGGATTGTGATGTATTTTTGCAATCGCCAAAGTTTCTGAACACTGAGAAGAATCCTAAGCATAAAACCCAATGAGAGTAGGAAGTAAAATGACCGGCAAAGCTCACATCCAGGAAGTGTTGCAAGTCCACCAGCTGGAGACTTGGTGTGGGTACAGGAACAGGAAATGGACCAATTTTCTGCTGCCCTCTTCTTAAGTTGTAAAATAAATAAGAAATTGGAAAGGCTTTACGCAGGATTTTTGTCGCTTGGTGCGCCTTCCGTCATTATCTTGAGACTGGGTGCAAGGATCAGAAGCTGCAGTTAGGGTATGGACTTCCTACATAAAATATATCATCCAGAACACAAGATATCGTATCAGATATTTGTACTCACTCTGGATCTCTGATGGGTCCCAACAGTGCTCTACACAGCTGTTAGCTGCATCGTCTGTATCCGTTCCAGAAACTTACATAGATGATTCCCTGTTGGGTTGCCTTTCTGATACCCCCACACTTAGCTGAGCGCGAGACCTTCAAAAAATCATGAAGTGTGCTATTTGGCATCTAATGGATGAGCAATGACGACGCAATCGGCAAACGACAATCGACTCACATATGTATATGTGCAGTCCGCGCCATGTATATGTGCAGTCCGCGCCAGCATGGCAGTGTTTGCTAATAACATTTTGCACATGAAAAGACAGTATATTGTCGGATGAACCTAACCGTCACCGGAAAGGACTTGTCCAACAAATTTGAAAGAATTGCATTCCGAAAGCTGCGCTCAACAATTTACATGTCACGCTACCCTGCACCCTCCATAATTGACTGCGTGTAAAACAGACAAACTATTAGTCTCGTTCCCTTTGGCTTCCAAACTAGCTTGTGCAATTATGGAACAATTGGCGTGCCTTTCTTGAATTTAGCGCCTTGACATGCACGCCAGTGATTCCACGGAAGGCGGAAGCTCGAAAGTGGAGTGTACATACCATTCAAGTTGTTGCTCCGTAATTCCTGTCGCAGCCTCACACACCATTTTGCCCGAACTTTTGTCCTCAGCAGCTCCGGACTGCAACTTTGAAATGCAGTTTCTGGTTTACCGAGCGGCGAACCCAAACTGGAAGGCCTTTTAACCTTACTGCCTTCAAGGAACATACCCTATTTCCCATACCCATTCTTCTCAGTAGCGTAAGCGAAAGATGGGTCAACTTATTTCCAAGGCACTCCGCTCTACGAATGTAAGGTTTCAGTTGTATTTTGTATCAGCCTTTCATCATGTTGCTAAGCGCAGGAGCTGGGTATACTGTACCACAGAACATACAAAACCAAGTACCTTGGGATTACCTCTGTTAAAATCCAACCCAAAGGAGGGAACCTTTTGGCAGCAGCTAGTAAGTGGTTCGACTCTCCTCTCCTGTTACCTGCATAGATGACTCTGGCACCATTAGCCGAATTAGGTAGCCTCTTGATATACGATCTTGCTGCAGAAACAGATCTTCCTCAGCAATTTAGGATGCTCTCCTTTGAAGTTGGAGGAATCTCCGACCTTCTTTGGGTGTCTGCTGATATCCTGGTCGTTGGGACAACCCGCGGTAGCCTTGTTGTATTCAGTTTAAAGAATGTAGCTGTGCGTAAAGCTCTGTTTTATTCCTTAATCGGTTGAACAATGTGTTCTCTAGCGGCGTCTCTCCGAAGTCTGCAGCATGAAAGCTCACGGTGATGGCGCATGCATGGTAGCTGTGCAATCAATCGCCTTCTGTTCGAAAACCAATTGTCTTGTCTCTGTCGGACAAGGTGTTGGTAGCATTCGCCTTTGGGATATCAGAAGCGACGGTATGCAGCTTTGTCGTCGAACTGTTGTTTGAGGCTAAATCTATTTCTCATCAAGGGATGCTCGTATCCCGGGATATTCCCAGCCCTGTAGCTTTTTATGAACCGAGATTTGTTGGCTTTATGGATAACGGTTCCCATATACTGGTTGGGTTTCACGAACACATTCTAATGTATGTTTTTCCAACTGGCTCACTTGATTTGCATATTTGTCTCATCTACTCCCTGCAGGCAGAAGTTCTGTACAGAGCCCTGGGCATTGGTGGAGGAACACGCACTAGGTCAATATCAAGGAGCGGTTGACAACAGGCAACTGTAAGACGCTATTATCAGCATCTGCAACGCTACTAATGCAGTTAGCAGTGGGAATGCTGTCATTCTTGACGATAGTCGTCTCCTCGTTTTTAACCTGAAGGACGGGTTGGATCTTTATGACACAGCAAAGTTTTCTTCACTTTGTTCAGCCCGGTATGAAGTCAACGGGTGTTGCTCGCAAGCCATCTCTGCCTTGCGGGATGGCAGTTACGTTGTGGCGTCGTCAAGCAAAGGTCTCAATATATATCGTACTCGGGACCATAATATATGTCTAGTGACCACATTAAAACCAACAGGTGCTTATTCAAATGTAACTGGGTTTATTTAAATCTGATAGAAGTCTGGCAGCCCGAGGATCTAGCATTCAAGCTGTTCACGTATGTAGCAGATTGTCATTTTTTGTTTAGACCGGCTGTTGATGGTATTGCTGGCAACAGGCTTCCTCCGACAGTTCAAATAACCATGATGTAATTGCAACTGCGTCTTGCGTGGATGGCAAGGAGAGCAGCCTCACGGTCTGGATGGTCAGTCTCATTTCAAGGTCCAGTTATAATGTCTGATATCACAACAATGTTATAGGACTACAGTCATCGTCTGCAAGTCTCCAAAATACCGACCTTGAGATCTGAGTATTCAACCTTGCAGATTGTCCTACTGTCAGCCTTGGTTTATGTTCTTTGTCAATTGGTGACATCATTCCTTGCCAATATACCTCTCTTTTCCACCTCACCAGTGGCAGTTGTGGATCCGAACGGCGCTCTGACGGACCTCTCCAGCGCCATCGTCGATGTTAATTCGGCCAGGATGGCAGTCAGCGTCTCCATTAAATCAAATCCAGGCGTTTCTACAATTCCTGGCACCAATCCCGGGTCTCCGGAGTTCTCAGCCAAATTGGCTGAATCTACTAGTCAAGGTGAGGGTTTCATAATGCCAAGAAGTAGCTTGACCTTCATTGCTGAGGAGATAGTAATAGCATCCGCGGCGATTAATCCTGATCCACGTATCTTTGTTCTCAACGGTTGAATGTACGTAAATACTAGACATTCATGGCAAAGGCCTGAGCACTTTGAATACGTATGGGTAGCCTCGGTAGCGAATGCAAACGGCTGACTGTATGCAACGTTATTTCTGGTGTGAGCGGAGTGCTCATGGTGTCTATTGAGAGTGAACTCGACACCGGGCATACGGAAAAGGGTTTGATACTTGCACAATGATAGGTTAGTTTGTGATAGCAACTAAGAAAGACGTACTTTGAAATTGGAGCAGCGTGGTTAACGATAAGTCCTTGCAATCACTGGTAAGACAAAGATCGATAACGGGCGCATGCGAGGGACAGATGGGTGATCATCGAGGACGAATTGACGAGAGATGCAATGAAAGCCGATTGTACGCGCAAAGAGTAATGAGTGCACAACTAAGACAATCGATGACAGCAAGTAATACATAAGTGACCGGAATTGTTCTAGCCGATTGTGAGTAATAAGTCTACATATTACTATAGACGAGAATGCTATGGAATTAACCTTAGATAAACAAAAACAGTTACGAACACAACAAGGCTACTCCGAATCATAATAATACATCTCTGGCGTGTTGATATCGATGAACCATTGTGGTTCCGCCTCCATAATGTCCGATACTATCTTCACCTGTGCCTGCGTCGGCCTGTTTTCCCAAGAGTCCCTGTTCCAAGCGCATAGCGTAATAATGCTGACCTGTGCATCGCCTGCCAAACCTTCGCAGATGGTGGCATTGGAAGGCGTGTCGGAATCGATTATCACGCCTTTGAAACTGATATCAGCGTATTGGCTTTTGGCGCGAAGATATTGCAGGAACCAATAAAGAGATGTTGAAAAGTTTGGGAACTCGGTCCCTGAATGACTTTCTGCAAATTCCTTGACCCAATCTACGTTCACAGAAAATCCGTAGTACTGTCTATGGCCCTTGAACGCGGGGGGCAATGGAGGCGGTTGAGTCTGAAGTTTGCGGATTGTTGTCCCAGTCTTGCGGGCTCGAGCTTTACCAGTGCCACTTGGGCGTTTCTGTTCATAAACCCGTCAGTCAAAGGCGACAAGGTGACAAAAAAGAATTTCTGTACAAACCATTTCGTTGTGCACGATTTGTCGTTGGAGCGCAGACATGTTCAATAAAAGGTTCAGTAGAGTGAATGGGAAGAGTTGATGACCAATTCGTCTTCAACACAGTTTTGAGCTTTCAACGTGACCAAATAGTCACACATCTGATATCTAACTATCTGATCACAGTCTCCTCAAGCCGTTTATTGGAAACTTGTCCCAAGGGTGTCAGATCCACCGATCTCGGCCGTTGTTTACCTCTGTTGGGGGGGCCACCCTCGCACCTATTTAGGAAATGTCACACGTCATCTTGGTCAAGTTGATCAGAACGGCTTGGGCCGGCATCCCTACATACAACTCACGCAGCGGTATTCCTCGCCTCGGTTGTCGACGCGTTCTTATCCACGAACGCGTTTTTGAAGCTCGAAATATCTCTCTACGCAAGAGAATGGTCAACACTCATTGTACTTGTGGTGTTTGCGTGCCAGAGTTGAATCCAAACCACTCTTGGACACATTTCTTATGATCGTACTCGATACGAGGAGTGAAGAGCTCCTGTAAGTCTACAAAACAAAAGATAAGCTAAGAGTGAATTGGGCTGAGTACTTCAAATATTGGCACGGTTTCTATGCATTGCTCAAAATGCTTCAGTATTTATCAGTGCCACCGTTTATCCAGCTGCCGACACGGGCTACACCACTAGGGACTGATTTTCCTCCTCCTCCTCCTCCTCCTCCTCCTCCTCTACAATGTGAATATTTACTTAATGGTCTTGTTTGATTTTCGTTGTGGTCAGGACAAGTCGCGCATATCATTTTGTTGTCAAAGGCTTTGAGCAGCTGTAAAGAGCCGAGAAGCCGTTAGCCTCGCTTAGCAGATTGCCGTCTTCTTGCCGTCTGTCGGGAATCACCGATCAGCCATCAACCTCCCAATGAGATTGGTGGATCTGAAGGCTCTTGACTTGTCCTTCCAGAAATTCCAGACGACTTTCACTTCCGACATCTCTCCGGGGGACAATGAACTGGCTGTTTTAGTTTCTCCGTCAGCACACGCTAAGCCCTCGGATGTGCAGCTATTAGTAGTTTCATCACCCAGTGGCACCATTACACGATGGCCCATCGATACATAATAGGCCCAGCCTGTACTGTTATATTTATATATGAGACACTGGGTTTTGCCTAACCTATGTTATACGTCCACAGTGGAAGTTTGCAGTGTCTGCAAAGATGCAGTGACCATGTAAACTGACTTTAAGTCGTGTTGTAAGGCTTTAGGTAGAGTCGTAAATTGACTTTATATTTGTTTGGAGATTGATGGGATCAAATAAGGTCATGTGACTTTATATTTGCCTCTATTGACATGCTTGTCGAAGATTCATGTCATTTTCTGGCCTCAAATCCAAATAAATATACATACACAGGCTCAGGGCCCACTGATCCCATCACAAAATACAAACAAACATGAATTCCCAAAATAGCAAGTGATCCACAGTGAAAGCTCAAAGTCCAAAAAAGTGCAAAGTCCTATCTTCATACATGCTGTCTGGCAATTACCAGTGGGAATTTCAAAAGTGGTTGGCTGGGGTCGTGCTATAAATAGAAAATGTGCGGACAAACAAATAGACCCTGAATCCATCAAAAGTTTATTTGTATTTATTTTCCCCACAGAGAAAAATGCAAAATACTGGAAAAAAGCCGGCAATGAGAAAATTTGGCTGATGGGAATATTTTCCCAAAAAGGAAATTGTTGACAAACAAATAAAAACATGTTTGTAGATCAAGGGAAAATTTAAATTTTGTTCTCACAGGCTCTGGTTATGGAGATATTGGCCAAACAATAATATTCCCATGTACTAAAATTTCTCATCGCCGGCTTTTTTCCAGTATTTTGCATTTTTCTCTGTGGGGAAAATAGATACAAATAAACTTTTGATGGATTCAGGGTCTATTTGTTTGTCCGCACATTTTCTATTTATAGCACGACCCCAGCCAACCACTTTTGAAATTCCCACCACTAGCAGGCTCAATTGCTATACAGATACATGCATACATACAGACTGCATCTTTGCAGACACTGCAAACTGGCACTGTGGACGTATAACATAGGTTAGGCAAAGCCCAGTAGGTCATATATGATTCCACCAGTATGAAGTGATAGGCCGACAATATGGTTCTTTTCTGAGTTGGACTAGGAATGAGGTTCTATTTTCGGAGGCCTACCAGAATGCCCACACGAAACGAAATGCCATAGGACCACTTGGATCAGAGATTTCTCTGCCTCTGCTGCGCTTGATCAATCCATGATTAGGTATAACAGAAGCCTGCAAAGAGCGGGCTCCCAAATTTGATTGGGTGACGGAGATGATTCAAAGTAGTGCATAGATATGTACGGAAACCGAGAACCGCATGGATGAAATGTTGAAGTGACGCGCTGATTTGGGCCACGGCTATCCCCGGCAAACACGACCAAACTCTCAGGCCGACAACGCTAATTCGTATCACAGCTCAACGCCAGGCAACCAGTATTATACGAAACTCTGCAAGCATGTGGTAGAGAAGTAGTACATTGTATATACAAGAAATTATGACCATCAGAGCATTTTTGAATGAAATAGCAACATAGACATATAGAGGCTTTCCTAAATTGGGTAGGTTTCGGCCCGGCTTGAGTTTTTGCCGGGCTTTATTTTTAGACCTTGGGATTTGGTGTTTGTCAGAGGCACTTTCAGAAAGTGCCTCCGACGAATTCCAAATGCAAAGTTAATTCCTAGGCAGTGGAAATTTGTAAAACATAGGACCAAAACAAAAATAACAAGGTAGGAAGGTCAGGAGACAAATTGAGGGCGAGATGGAAGTCGCAAACCACAAAGGTGGCTGGAAACAAAATGTGAAGACGAAAGCGAGTGTTGCGAACGACGAACGTCGGAAGGGGTTAAAAATGGGAAAATGTGG
This sequence comes from Galerina sulciceps, assembly GCA_023014345.1. Taxonomy (NCBI): domain Eukaryota; kingdom Fungi; phylum Basidiomycota; class Agaricomycetes; order Agaricales; family Galerinaceae; genus Galerina; species Galerina sulciceps. Next base: position 659,638 of record JAEDXJ010000017.1, read on the forward strand.
CACAAAAAATGGACTTCGATGTATGGGGGAAGTGACCAAACTAATCGTCGGCTCAGTGGAGTCGCTTTCAAGTTCAGAGTGTCCTCCAGTTCTACACAACTCGCTTTGTGAACGCGCGCCTAACGTGTGCATCAAAATCTGAGGTTGGAACGCGCAGAGAGTCTAGACGTGTATCACCGCTCTCATGAAACAAGAGTAAGGAAAGGGTAGGACAGGTGATAGGATACGAAAGCCATTTGGAGGTGCTGGGCCGCACCACGCCCAATATCTTCTCTGCCGTCGGGCTCACCGAAAAATCAGCACGGTCTACTAATCTCACCCCATCAATCCACTGTCAAAGTGTATAATTGAAGTTTCCGAGCCAGACCGGCAGCCCACTCGAGACAGCCCAAATTTGATCTGGTTGTCACCTGTATTAAGCCGGTAACTGTATCAAAGCTCCTCTGATGGTCATAATTTCTTGTATACTGGATGACTTTCCATAACGCTAAAATTCCAGATTTCAGTTCTAAATCGTTTCTAGATGTCCAATGACTTCCTTTTGAAGTAATGTACCTGAAGGGTTCAAGGACCCCGGAAAATATTTCGAGCCCCGAAGGCTTTCTAAATCCAAAATCTGGATGAGGGCTCCTACCCCCCCTTCTAGTCTAAATCCTCTTTTCCAGACGTCAATGGCGGAGGATGTACCTTGTTGCCATCAATTCGCGGCCAAATTTGGTCATTTTCAAGGGCAAGGTTCACTTCTTGTCGAATTATTCAGGGCATCGGGAAACAGATCTTTTATTTAGAGGTCCGACGTTGGCACCGCGTTTAGGTCTAGAAACTTTCTAAACGTTATGGAAAGTCACCCACTAAATGTCCTACTTCTCTACTACATGGCTTCGAAGATTGGTATCATACCGGTTGCCTGGTGTCGAGATGTGATACAAATTAGCAATGTCGGCCTGAGGATCTGGTCATGTTTGCCGGGGAGAGCCGTGGCCCAAATCAGCACATCCAAAATTTCATCCATGCGGTTGTCGGCTTCCGTAGATATGGTGCCTCGGGCTTCGAGGTTGTACCATTGTCCTGGCAAAGATTTTCCAGGAAGACATAACGGACACTATAAAATGTCGACATCTACTCCACTGAACCATCATTCTCCTCCATGGCTCTCCAGTCGTCTGCCGTTTCCAGTCTCCTCCCTGCCGTTGAGATATTACAAGCTCCTGTTCAACAACAACAAACTACAGATTGTAATCAAGGAGCTCCCAATCCTCGCAATAAATTTAGGAAAAAGATTGAGTTGTCAATTCAGTCTATCAGAGACATCAGGGAGGCGCCTTGGTACGGGCCCTGGGCCATCGTTCTTGATTTTTTGTTCATGAACGTGCGGTTGCCAGAGGACGGACTCTGTCTCACCACCCCTCAACTCCCTGTGATCCGTGGGTATGACCCATCGGCAGAGGATGATGCTGCACTTGAAGCTTCCTTAGCCGACCACGGGAGCCCACTGGGCAACCTTGCGGGTGGGGAAAATGAAGAAACAGATAATGAAGATACCTACATGGATTCAGACGACTCGATTGAGCAGAACGAGGATCCTGATGACGACGATGCCACGTCTGTCTCTGATTCAGAAGCTCAACTGGATGAAGATGTCGACGTTGGAGCTCCTAGCCTGTCAGAGATCTCTGCTCGTCTCGCGACCACCGCTCCCAGGGCGTCTCTCGAGGCCTCTGAAGAAGGTGACCAAACCGACCATGAGGCTATCATGATGACAGGTATTCCTTTTCTTCCTTGTGCCGCCCACACTTTGACATACTTTCTTGGGAATAGATACACAACCGTCCACTCCTATTCGACCTTCATTCGTACAGCCACCACCCAACACTCGTCGCACGCACTCCATGACCTCAGTGGAGCTTACTGCTCGCTTCCCGCGTGGGACAATTCGTTCCACACGCGTCCCAGATTTTTCGACTGTGATCCATCAGTTCAGTGAGGCCCTCAAAAAGGTCACAAGTTATCTCCTCCTCATTACAGAGGTCAAGCCACCGAAGAAAAAAATTTTCTCGGAAATCATCATGAATACCATCAACCAAGTACTTGAACAGGCACGGCACGCTTTTTCTGCAGACCCCAACTTGCAAGTACTGGGCTGCATGATTTGTGCAGGCGACGCTTGGACATTCTTCGATGTCAATAGGGATACAATTCCTCCCTCTCCAAAGGCCCCACAAACTGGTCACACTCGTTCGAAGCCCCCCCCTCCAATCATGTTTCAATCCCAGTCGCCTAGGCCCGTTGTCTGGCCTGCTCCTTTCCTTCAGAGTGTCTTTGGACAAACCTCTGACTTTTTAAGACTTTCCAAAGATCTTGACCGCTCATTAATAGCTTTTGAGTTGATCTTGAAACATTTGCAGGCTCGAATAGATAGCAACATTCTTTAATTCTGCTTTGATTCTGCTTCTCCTTTTTCCATTGAGTCTCTATGCAGAATTACTTTCTCAGATTGTAAAACAGGAACACATTGAAGTCATAGTGAAATGAAATTGGCTATGAAGTGTATTAAAATGTGTCTACTTCATAGAAGGGATCATCGTCCAAAATCATGATAATGCTCGATCAAAATTTTATGTGAATATTAGCTCCGCACGGTGGAATTTGCTCAATCTTTCTTTAATAAAAATACCATTCACCAAAAATTAGACCTACTTATGCCTATTGACTGAACCCTCACTGCTATAGTTTGAGGAACTGGGGGGTATAGTCCGTGGGCTGTCCGTGAATGAATGTCCATGGGATGTGCGAGGATGAAGGGACCAAGTCTAATATCCTGTATCATCGCGTCTACGCTTTGGGGCAAGAGCACCAGTAGAGGAGGAAGACGATGAGTATTGACCACCCTGAGCTAAAGAGGACGATGCCTGTGGTTCGTGAACAGGCAGGTGGGCTGGCTGGCTACGCGAGGGGGAGGATGGTTGCGGAGAAGGTGAAAATTGATGTCGGGTTGCTGGTGTAAGTGGAGTTGTCGGCACAGACGGAGCAGGTGACGATGCTGCAGATTCAGGCCCTTTGCGGTTGCGATTGCTCGTAAAGAAGCTCTTGCCAGGCGTCACCACTTTTGCTGAATGAGGGAAGCACAATCAATTATAGCGTACATTGAGCAAAAGTCACTCACTGGCACCATCTAAGTTGTTCAGCAGCCTCTTCAGCAAAAGCCACTTGCCACTTCCGTATTGAAAAAGCAATGGACAGGCGTGGCTGGCTTTGAGTCTTCACCCGGAAGGTCTTTAAAGGCAGAAATGTAGCCTAGAAAGATGTCGAGGTCGAAAGTTGAGTTCGTGGTATTGACATTGACAGCGAGGCCGCCAACAGCTACCGATATTGGGAACATCGGTGCTATCCGCATCGTCATCTTCACGGTCTGCTGGGTTTGGTGGAAGATAGGTGATCTAGGGCAAAGGTAGATCCACATTAGCAAATACAAAGAAAGGAATCAAGATTTGCACACCTCCGGGATGTTGCCGAGGAGTGAAAAGTCAGGGCTGTACTTGCCAGTAATGAAGGGGACAAAAGCAGGATGCAGGTTACTTATCCAGTGAAGAGGGCCATCACGACAGCAGAAGATAATGTCTCGTGGCTCTCGGGATCCAGCTCCTGGCAGAATGACTGTCACTTCATCGGCTGTAGGACAGTTTTACCGCCGGCGACCGAGCCCAGGCGAAAGGCGGAGGTCGATGCGGGCATCAATCTCGGGGTCATAAGTTCGGAGGATTTCAAATGCATGCTTGTAAAGGGGAACATATTGGTGGTGCTCGCTCAGCAGATTTTGAAGGACCAGAAGAAGGTCAGGACGAAATCCGTTGTTTTGTTGAATCCAAGCTTCGAGTGCCGCCAGGGGCTCATAAATGTACAGCTGCACGTAACGGGGCAAGCGCCTTTGTGACGGTGTGAGGGTGCCTGACCAATGGTTGAGCTCGCCAGAGATACGGAAGGGTGGCCCTCTGCCTTGATTGACAGAATAGTCCTCCTGTACCCCAAGTGATGTAAAAGCGAAGGCACGGTTGTACTTCCAGATATCCTCGCGAAAGTTTGCCGCCAACCTGTCCTAGGAAGAGAGTAAAGCTCGGAGCGGCTCCGTGGGTCTTCCAGCGGCGGCAACTGCACTCGGCCTTCGGAATAGCACATCCCTGACGGATGCCTTTGAGAGAATCTCATCTTTCAATGGAGAGCACTGCATTGGCGACAGGCGATATCCGTTCGTCCAAGATCATGTCGCAATACAGGCTCTATGTAGGGACGGCGAGCAGCCCCGAAAAGGTCGGCATGTGCCTGGGGCACACGGGGATGAAGGACTGCAGAGGAGAATGTCGTTTGCATGCAGTTTGCCTAAATGAAAAAGCATGCAGTGCACTCACCTGCACGTCCATTCTGCCCTCGGCGATTTAATAATACCGAGGGCTGAGAAGGAGCGGGAGCTAGATCGAGGGCAGAAATGTTCTCAGTCAGCTGGATTATACCAAAATACCTGAAGCTGTAGCTGGTGCACGCAACACATCTCTGTCAACAGTCGGGGTACTGGCGTAGCAATGGCTTGTCGTGGAGGCTGCGGAAAGTTAATAAGCTTTAGCAAGATGGAAGGCCGAGATCTGACCGTTCTCGAGGGAGGAGGAACTGCAGCTGTCTGCCGTTGCGCTGCTACAGTTCGAGACGGAATTTGAGGGATACCGGGTACCCTGCCGAGGAGGCTGAACACTCTTTACGGATAGCACTGTATCGGGATTGGCTGGAGCACGAGCCTATGGGAAGTAGAATTTAGATAAACACATAAAAGTTGAGGAAGACCCAAGAGGCGGCGAGGGTTTTATTTCGCTACACAGACCCCCAAAAATCCGAAAATCGGGCTGACCACCCCCCCACCCCGGGGGGGGGGGTCAGTGTTCGGCAATTAAATCCTCACCGCCTCTTGTTTTGACCTACAACAATTGTTCAGCATAAAGAACTATGGAGCTTATTGGAGTGACTATACATAATCCTTTATCACCACTGGCTCCAATAAGGAAGCAACCTTATCCAGTTCAAAAGGATTTTCCTTGGATCCCAGTCCTGGTAAAACGAAGGGCGACAAGGAGCGAGGACGCTTGGTTGAAATACTAGCATCACTGTTTGAAAGGGAGATGGTTTTGGAGCGCCAGCTGGCAAAGATGGAAGAGTTTGAGTTTTTAACGTTTCTAACTCTTCATCGGAGGTCAAAGAACTGTCGCTTGTATCTCCGTCTCTTCCTGCAACATGCAGATCTGACAAGTCACCAGCCGGATGGCTAGCCGAGGGCTGAATATGATCAGGCCCATCCGATGCAACAGGCACGTCGCTTTTAGAATGAAAATTTGCAGGCAATGGGATATCATCAAGTTCGTCACAGTCGATATCCATGTCGCCACGGCTACCAGCTGGATCAGAGCTAAAATCCAAGTTGCTTTCTGAACCGGGTGGGAAATACACTGGACTGTCGTTATCAATACCGGAGCCAAGATTGGCGTGATCACAATGAGGCGTTGGTGCGGTGAGCTCAAACGGGTTGAGAGGTGTTGGTTGTGGACAGCAGGACAATGCCGCACGAGGTTCTGTTATCTGTTGCGTAGGGAATACCTCGAATTGAATGCCGGGGTCAACTTGTTCAAGAACAGAAGACGTCCAGCCTGAATGAACGGCCGAAACTGGACCGTTGTGGTGTTCGATCAGCGGTGGAGGAGATGGTTCATTGAGATACAATGGCCTATACTCCGGAAAACCCATAGAAGGAGCATATGGGACTGCTATAAAAGTCACATACCCTTTAATTATCAATCTGGAACAAAAGGCAAAAAAAAGACATACGCAATGCGGGGGAAAAACACTGCTTATCGATGTCACATGTTGTTGCCAAATCGGTACCAGAGCTGAGAATGGAGTCCGCTAAGTCTCGTAGCGCTGTGTAAACCGATATGCGGCCCTCAGAAAGACGAAAAAGGGAATCCCAAATCAAACTTTCAACCACCATAACAAGAGGGGATTTGTGAGGACCAAGCCTCGCAGCTAAATCTATGACGGTTCGCCGATGGAAAGACTTTGTCGACAACCGCACAGTTGCTAAAAGGTACAGGGGCGATATCAAAGTCGCAAGCTGGAGTGGCGAGCGAGAGCCAACATGGGCAGTTGATAAGGAACAGGATCCAGTTTGACAGTTCCTGATGAATGTACTGTATTCAGCCTCAAAGCGGTTGTATGATTCTTCATCTTCAAAACCACTACTCGGATTAGCATGCACTGACATGAAGGGAAAAGAACTCACCCAGGCGGTACAGATGGCATATCCGCAGGTAAATCTGGTAAGGTTCCTTCCGCGAATGGGATGCTTTTCATAGCAGCTATGTGAATAGCAGCCAGAAGGAAGTTTTCTTCGATTGCGAGGTACTTCGTTGCGACATTGTTCCTGGCTGCCATATGCATCAAAGAAAACACAGGATTAGAAAATTTGCGAAACTGTGAGACGCCGTCAGTCGCATCTTGAACTAATTTCCTGAAGGTCAACACCATCTTCGGCCAGTCTTGCAAACGGGAAAATGCCTGAAATATTATCAGAACTGAGATCTAAGATGAAAGATGCACTCACTTCAAGGCCATCCTTCGAACTCGGCGGCCCTGGCAGGAACATACGTGCTGTAGGAGAGGAGATAGGTACTCGCGAAATACAGCCCGCGCGTATGGAAGCAATTTCGAAAAATCTGTAAGCGCATAACAGAACAAATCTTTTGAAAATCGTAAACAGTGAGACTCGGTTCGTGTGCAGCCACGACTAAAAGGCTCGTTCCTGGTGCTGTGGTTGTGGTGGTCTTCACGCCCAATAAGCCAAGAATTTCTTTTGTGCATGAATCGCCATTAAAAGAAAGTAGTGCGTTCTCAAAACCGTGTAACGAAGACAGGAAGGTCTGTTGCTCGTCAGTACTTGACTTTATATGATTCAACCAGAGTAAACATGCCTCAAATTCTGGCATTTTGTCTGAATGCGCCAGAAGCGATTCTGGTTTCAACACCAACGATTCGGAATATCCAGCAACAAGGTGCACCTTTATGGTGCAATGCTATTGAGACTATCTTGAAGGCATGCCTTTCCAGCTGCACCTAAAACATTGGGTCTAATCTCCCTACACCATCTCGTCCGGGAAAAATGTCAACGCAAGAAGAAACCGGCAAAAAGGACAAGGAATCCATTCCAAATTGTGACGAGGAGGTGGTTGTCGCAGATCCTGATGAGGAGGTGGCTGTACCAGATCCTGACAGGAGGTGGCCGTCCCAGATCTTCATAAAATGGCAGTCCCGGACCTGGACTGAGTGGCCATGCCAGCTCCTGACAGGCGGCCGCTGAACCTGATTTCGAAGCAAGCATACCAGTTCCTGAACCTGGAAAACCTCCCATTGATTCTTACTGGAACGGCTTCATGTAATGGTCGGACACCTTGATGCTGTTGAAATTGTGTTTCACCAATCTAATCTCACACTCGCCAAGTTCCAACGTCCACAGCAATTTCCGACGAGACGCATTGTGTGAAATAGGGAGTACGCGGTCCTGCCCTGTGGCCAGCCGTTTTAGGCGCGGGTGCAGCCGTCCGCGAGGAAGCAGCGAATAAGGTGCCAACGGCGATGAACGAGAATAAGAGCGAAAACCACGGTATGATCGCGACAAGCTTGAGGCAATGGATATCCTTACGAGTCATATGAAGATATTATCTTCCAAGTTGTCGTTGCTTCGCCAACACAACTAACACAACACCACTGGAAAAGTCTGATCAACAACCCGAAATACCTTCCGACAGCCGCAGGTTCTAAACCATCGTTTAGCAATGAGGACGTTGTTAAATTCCTGGACCATGGCTTGCAAGTCCTCCCCCGAGGGAGGTCCGAGCTCTTCAAATTTGAATGACTTTACTAAGGAGGAAAATGAGATAGTCGGTCTGTCACAAACCGATGCGCGTTCCATATTGTCTTCGCATTTCTGCCCTCCTTCCTGTGGTCCTTCTTCGTTACTCGCTTGAGGTCTGTATGTTCATCCACCGCTGCCAGGCCTCCTCGTGCGAAGGGTGCAAGGGTGCCCTTCTGAAATCATACGACTTTCTTTGCGCCCCCTCATCCGCAGCCGTGCCTTCCTTAACGCCTCTGTCCACCACCTCTTCTCGTGCGGAGACGGTCTCTTCCGCGTACCGTCTTTTCGACTGTCCTCAGAACTGCCTCCTCCAACCTCTGCAAAGCCACATCCAGCTCTCCTGCCGACCTCAGACGCCTTGGCTCTGGTAGATCCTTCAACTCTCCCTCCAGCTCCTTCCGAAAAGCCTCCGAGTCTGTCATGCGATAGTTTCTTGGTTGTAGCCTGTCGGCCAGCGGTGTTGGAAAATCGATAATTGTCCTGATTGGGTAGCGGTCTGCCTTATCCGGTGGAGATGTGTCGCACTGGATGATCCATTCCAGTGTATTTGACGAACAAAAGACATTGTCAGTCCGTGTATGATTTCCACGCGAGTTTTCGATTGTTGGTATGTCTTTCGGCAGCGCCATCTGCATGTCGTAGCTCGCAAGCAAATCGATCAACTCCTCCGCCTTCGCTAGTGCAGCAGCTGTGAACAGCTGGCTGTTCCTTTCGTCATCCTACATCGGGTGATGACATCACCCGATGAAGTTCCTTGAGTCATAGGTCCCTTCCCCTTCCCTTCATTGACTCCTTTCCCTTCCAGGCTGCCCTTCCTGTCGCCCTCAAAAGTGTATTCCCAGGTTCTCCATTGTCTCTGAATGTTGGCAGTCGTCGTAAATGTTGTAGACATTTAACGCCCCTACTCCTGTAAGCCGAATCGCAACCACGTCATTGGTGTCAGCCTCCCTCGTCCAGCCATTCATTAACAACCTTTCATGCATCAATGCCAATGCCCTCGGCACTCTGTCTTCCTCCCATTCCTCCCTTCTATAACTGGTCGACAAGACCACATGCCACGCTGGAGTTGCTCTCGTGAGTTCCTGGAAATCGAAGTGGGATTCTTGCAGACAGATAATGTCGTATTGTTGCTCCGTCACATGAGGGTTGTTAGCTGCATATCCCAGGACCGCCTCGCGTTTTGCTGCCAGATCCGTAACTGATATCCTTCCGCATCAGTCATTGGAAGGGGGTGTCCCTTGGTTGGCTTCCCCATCTTGCAACAGTTGACCTGGCTTGAAGTAGCTGCCTAGCCCCGACTGTCGTCCTTCTGTCCGGGATTCTGGCCGCTGTGTTCGTGAACTCCTCGAGGCCTGCATTTGCGATGGTCCCGTTTGTGTTGCAGTTTGGTTGCCTGATCGTTTGCCTGCTGTTTCCTCTGCCCCTGCGAACGCTGTGGGCATACGAAATTCTCCAGGCTCCCCGTCCCTAGTGTCCCTCCCCACCCATTATCCCGTGCTGCCCTTGCCTGCGCCCACAGGCCCTCACGTCTATCTTGGTATTCTCTCGTGTTTCCTGTCCATCATTTGGTAGTCTCCCACGTCCAACATCCACAAACATCGCACACCTCTCCCTGTCCCAAGCTACGTACTGGAAAGGGCGCCCCATCTTTCTGCACATAACACGTTTGTAGTCTGCCGGTGTTGCTTTGCATGCTCTCGCCGGGTGTTCACATCCTGCGCAGTTTGGACAGACTTCCGCAGTGCTTGGGCATTTGTCCGCCGTGTGCCCGGGGTTGAGGAGTTGGCACTTGTAGCACCTCCTCGGGTCTACTCCTAGCTTCCTCGCCAGCAGCCGCTTTCCTTGAACCACCAGTCCGTTCCTCATGATTGAGTTGGCCGTCTTCCTATCCACTGAAGACCGCGTGCCTTGCTTGCTGATCTGCCCTCCAGTGCTTTATGCAGGGGCCTCGGACGGCGCGGCAGCGGGAGTCTCTTCCTCATCGTCAACACCAAGATCGAGGCTGAAGTAGCAGTTAGCAGTTGGTGATAAGGCTAAGAACAAAGAGCTTACGCAATCATCCTGTAGATGCGCTTAGTTGGCTCATCGAGAGTGAAACCAGAAGTGGGGAGAGCCGTCTCGAAGAGGAGGTAGGTCAAATCGCGGACGGACTTGTCGGCCTTGACTTTGCGGCTCAGCTCCTTGATGATGGCATTGGTAAGGTTGAGTTCCAGAGCTTTTTAGATGCCATGTATGACGACATTGAGGAATCGCAGAGAGCTTGCGCCATCATGATACATGCCATGTTTGATGACCAGCCAGATTGTTCAGTGACGAGAACGCAAGGAGAGTCAGTGATATGGTTGGAGTTGACAACCTTCTCGACCTTGTCACCAAGTGCATCCTTGACGGTTGTGCAAAGCTCGGAATATTCAGCGGCCTCGGCCTCGCGAGCTTTCTTCTCGTTCTCGGTCTCCTCAAGCTCAAGACCTTTTTTGGGCACACAGATGAGCGTCTTGCTGTCGAACTCCTTGAGTTGCGTGATGGCGTGTTCGTCGATGGGATCAACAAGGAGGAGGACTTCGAAGCCCTCTCTTGAGAACCTCGAGGAAGGGTGAGTCGCAAGTGGCAGCGAGAGACTCGCCGGTGAGGTAGTAGATGTTCTTCTGGTCTTCTGGCATGCGAATGATGTCTACGAAAGAAAATAAGCTATTCATGTTCATGAATGTCGAAATCATTATGCCCTACCTTTGAGAGAGACTTGCACCTCGCCAGATTTTGTGGAGTAGAAGCGCAGGAACTCGGCGAGCTTGCTTCGGTTTTGAGCATCTTCATGAACACCGAGCTTAATGTTCTTGCCGAAGACCTTGAGGGTCTTGTTTTGTTGAAGGGTCTCACGAGAGATGTTGAGAGGCAGATCCTCACAGTCGACGATGCCCTTGACGAAGTTAAGGTACTCAGGAATGAGACTTTCGCAGTCGTCCATGATGAAGACGCGGCGAACGTAAAGCTTGATGTTGTTGCGCTTCTTCTTCGACTCGAAGAGGTCGAAGGGTGCCCTAATAATGGCATGAGATCTCAAAGTTATGATTCAAAGTTATGGTTCAAAGTCGATCTGCATACCGTTTGGGGATGAAAAGAATGACCTTGAACTCGAGCTGACCCTCAACAAAGAAGTGCTTGACGGCGAGGTGGTCTTCCCAGTCGTTAGTTAAGCTCTCGTAAAAGGAAGCATACTCCTCCTGAGTGATGTCGGAAGGGTTACGAGTCCAGATGGGCCTCGTCTTGTTGAGCTCCTCGTTGACGACCGTCTTCTCTTTGATCTTCTTGGCCTTCTTCTTCTCCTTCTCCTCATCTTCGTCGACTTCTTGGATTTTGGGCTCTTCACCCTCTTTCTCCTCTTCGTCTTCGTCTTCGTCGTCTTCAACTTCCTAAACAGAGAGGTCAGACGAGATAGTGATAAGTAGAAAGGTGTGTTGACCTTCTCGACCTCCTTCGTCACAGCCAGCTGAATGGGATACGAAATGAACTCGGAGTGCTTTTTGACAATCTCCTTGATCTTTTTCTCCTCGAGGTATTCGAGTTGGTCCTCCTTGAGGTAAAGGCGAACCTCAGTACCACGGTCCAGAGAGGTGTTGACAGTGTCAGGAGTGATGGCGAAGGTACCGCCAGCAGCGGATTCCCAAATGTATTGCTCGTCGTCGTTGTGTTTTGAACACGCTCGGAGACGAGGTAGGCAGAGTAGAAGGCACCGGAACTAAGAGCCTCCATGGAACGGGAGGGAGGTTCCATGTGTCACCAAGGCGGGCTGAATCAGCCTAATATCAAGACGGATTTCCTGATTGATGCAGCTGGAACAGTAGTGCTGGTATGCAGATGGTGAGTCTTCACCGCTTTTTTGAGATTTATTGACCCTCACCTGTCCCAGTTCTCTGCTTGACGACCGTACATGCGAGGCGTTTGGAAGAGTAGCATCATCGGAAACGAGTGCGAAGAGTTGTAGTTAGGTTGATTCAACACCAACACTCCACTTACACATTCAGCCTGAAGATAATCAGTCGCCTATTAATCTGGCCAAGCAACTGACGAAATAACTCACGGGGTTGCTATTCGACCCCAGCACTCAGTCACAAATAACCCAGCCAACTCGTCTCCCGCGGCGCTGCGAGTGTCGTTGCATTCGTTCGCGAACTATCAAACAGGAGGGCGTCTAGAGGAAGCCGGGCTACAGGTGAGCTGAAATTTGTTCACTAAAACACCTACTTACATCGTCACTAGCGCCCCAACAAGTCCACGTTGGTATTGGGCATTCACAAACCCAACGTGCGACGCTCAAATCTTCGAATACAACAAGGTAAGTCTAGGTTCATGCTGTCAATACATTCCTACTCACCTCATTTCAGCACACTCACAGCGTCTACCCGGATTCGCACCCGCAGTACCGTCGTTAGCGGTTCGCGTTGCGGTCACCGTGCCAGGTAATCGTCAATGACACCGAGAGGGTTGAAGTTGGCAGAGGAGCTGGTCATATTAACCAAGGTGAGTGCAGATTCTTTATTTCTTGCAAACCCGTGCTTACCGATATGCTGCGGTTGTGTCTAGCTGGGGAGAAGTTATCGCAGGAGCTGCAAACAAGGTGAGCCGAACAATTTTGAACGAAATGTTTTGTAACTGACATATCCACTTGACGTTCGATTAAAAACGAGTACACTCATTTCAACGTGACGAGTGATAAGGCTTTGTAGACCTGTATGATATTGGGTGAGTTTCTTATTATTCTAGATATCAGTCCAGGCTTGCCTTTCAAAACTAGAAACAGCCATTAATCTGCAAAACACAATAAATTATCCAATCAGCAATTGAAAAGCGAGGAGGAAAGATAATGGGTACTTACATTGGGCTTCTTCAGCCAGTACTGGCTTACTGAGCACTTGGAGAGGTGCCACGGCGATGTCAGAGCGAGGAAGGGACAGTGATGTGGAAGAAGGATAAGTAGGGATTATGTGACCAGCATGTCGGGTACTCGTGCCGGTTCCGGGTAAACAGTAATCAACAAAGATTAATTCATGTCACCCAGCCTCACAGATGAACCAACTTTCTCTGAAACTGCTTCAGACGACTTTAGAATATATATGTCATCATGCATGCCAAAAATCTTTGATAGACGAGGGGTAATTGTTACCTTTTCAAGCAGATTGAGCAAAGGGAAGCGTGACAAGTTGTGACGCGTGACCAGTGGAAATCGTTGACTGCCGACCGCCGAGAGTCCAGGTGTCCAGCTTCTGCCAGTTTACTACCTGCGAGTGAGCGGATTCTCGCATAGGCCAGAATCGGTGCGCGATGGGTTTGGGATTTGGCACACGACACAGGTCAATTATTTCTTTCTTTCATCTACAGAATCCAATGTTGAATAATTACCAGGCTTTCTTTGACAATGTTGAGGCCAACAGATCCGCCTGTGCTTCGAGTGATGGCGCCCATGAAACTGAGCCTCTTTCACGTTCTCGGAGTCTCCCTGCCTTTCCGACAGCAACGGTATGTGGTCTTCCTCGACTTTTTTGTGTTTATCTAATTTGTACTTCCCATAGGCTCGTGCTCCAGCCAATCCCGATACAGTGTGTATCCGACCGTTAATTCGCGGTTTCGGCTTAGAGTGTGTTCAGTCTCCTCGGCAGGGTATCGAACCGTAGCGGCGCAATGGCCGATAGCTGCCGTTCGTCGTCCCTCGAGAATGGTTAGATCTCTGTTTTCCATCTTTCTGTAGCTTACTGACTTTCCGCAGCCTCCACGCCAAGTCGTTGATGTGCCAGTATCCCGACCAACTGTTGACTGAAATGTGTTGCATATTCCAACTGCAGCTCCAGGTATTTTTATTCTTTGATAGGTATAATCTAGCTGACTGAGAATATTTCCGTCCTCGATCTAGCTCCCGCTCCTTCTCAGCCCCCTGTATTTTATATCGCAGATGGCAGAAGGGACGTGCAGGTGAGTGCACTGCATGCATTTTCATTTGGGTCAACTGCATGCAAATGACATTCGCCTCAGCAGTCCTTCGTGCCGTATGCCCCAGACGCTTGCTGGCCTTTTCGGTGCTGCCCGCCGCCACTACAGGGAGCCTGTGTTGCAACACAGCCTTGGACAAATGGATATCACCTGTCGCCAATGCAGTGCTCTCCATTGGAAGGATGAGATTATCTCAAGGCATCCGTCAGGAATCCTTAATTCGGGATGTGCTGTTCTGAAGGCCGACTGCAGTTTCCGCCCTTGGGATCCCCCCGAGCCACTCCGAGCTTTACTCTCTTCCCAGGTTGGCGGCAGACTTTTGTGAGGACATCTGGAAGTACAACCGTGCCTTCGCTTTCACTTCACTTGGGGTACAGGAAGATCATTCTGTCAATCAAGGCAGATGACCGCCTGTCTTCCGTATCTCTGGTGAGCTCAATCGTTGATCAGGTGCCCTCAAACCATCACAGGGGCGCTTGGCTGCCAGCATTGATGAACAGGCTGCACGGGTTTGAATTTTGAGCTTTTGTATGGTGGTTTCTTTGTCTAGCAGAGTGAGCTCAGGGCACTTGAAACTGGTATAAGCAGGATCGTGTAATGTGTCGTACATCAAATGGATGAATTCTACTTCTGCGTTGCAGGCTGGTCACTGCACTGAAATTTGACTTCCTTTCGTTCGTGTAGCGGAATGGACTGAAGGTATTTGGCGTGACTGGGACTGTCGAACCTCAAATTGAATGTCTTGCTCCATCAAACACTGGAATTCCTAGCCCACAACCCAACTCGACTTCTTCAATAAACCTTGGGGGGTAGGATGGACACACAGGGTGGTGCCATTGTTCCTCATCTCTCTGTAATGGTCAGTGAACTCCTTTCTGCCTTTCTAAAATGGTTTGTTGACTTTCCCCAAGTTTCATTGCAGGACATTGATGTGCCAGCACCCTGGACAGACCGTCCGACAACCCAATCAATCACATACACTGGCTTCTGCTCCATGTATTCTGGCTCTGTAGTGGACTTTCTGTAATATTTAATCAATTAGTTTTGACCCGGAGGTGTATCCTGGAATTTTAATCAAAGTAGGCAGATAAACAGGTAACCTTGGGTGTCCTCTGGCCTCCCTGTACATACGGTAACATACCCAAAACTCATAGACGCCACAGGTACATGAGGGTCGCAGGTATGCCACAGTAAACTAATGGCCACGGTCTCACCTCTTCATAGTGCTATAAATGTACACTACCAGATATTTGATCGGGCGGGTTTCCTGTATAGCGCTGCATAGTACCCACCAGCCTCTACACAGCGCTGGTTAGTACACCATGGCCACCTCTCTCCAACATTTCGTTGTTCTTAAACTCTCAAAGTCACCGCATCCTGCCCTGAACTTGTTACATATAACTGGCTGAGAAGGTGACTACATAGTCGACTACAAAAACGTGGGTCTGCGGTCAGAAAGTGGGAGTTGTTTGATGATTGATACTATTACAGGCGATACTATTACAGGCGTTGAACCTTACCAGCCATCGACCGCTCGACAAACATTGCATCAGCAGCAGCTTTGTTCGCGACCAAGCAACAAAGACCACGGGGATTTGTGCCAACAGCTTCGAGCGCAGACATACTTATTTTATTTGTTAGAAGCGATTAAAAGTGAAGGTAGACGACAAACCTGGTAGAATAAACACCAGGTGACTCGCCGCGGATAACAACATAGTGTGCTGTGAGGTCAATGCTATTCATAGCGGCAACGATAGTAGCAAGACGTGCCTCCGAGCCACGGGTAGATGGCGTCGAGAAACCGGAGGAATGGGCTGTACTAGAAATCTCTGAGCTCTGAGAAGATGGCGTCAACGAGGTGATTGCAGTAAGATTGGTAGTGGATGACATTGGAGTAGACGGCGGAGTTACTTGACGAGGCAGCATTGACGGTAGCACCAAGGTAGTCGTCATAGGCCGCTCGGCCTGCCTCTTTGGGTTAGTGAACGAAGGGGGTCCAATTGTCCGGTTGGCTACCGCATTTTCCCATGCAGCAATGGCTGCCGGGAGGGTCGAGAAGCCTTGGTAAACGTTCCCGGGAAATGACTTGATTTGGGAAGCCGCCGAACTCCTGACCAGTTAGAAAAGTGTAAGAGAAAAATGACATGACAAACCATTGCGTGAATACTCCCGTCGACCTACCGTAGTATACGTTGTAGGCAGCTTTTCTCCCACCACGGCGTGGGGTGCCGCTTTGAACATTTTCCTCCTCCTCAGAGTCAAATAAGTTCAAGTCTGTGCACATATTGTTAGGAGTTGTTCCGGATAGAGGAGATTGCTTACCGTTTTCATTGTCCCCTGGTGCAGCGCCAACCTCAGGAAATGATGGGCCAACTTTGATTTGGTCTGTTGAAAGGGCATGTCAAAGAGAGAGAAACAAATAATAGCAGGCGAGACCGTACCGAGAAACGGCATGACAAGGAGGGACGTTGTACAAAGCTCAGTAGGCCAAGGTGAGGAAGATGAGGGGCGGACTGAGGAAGTATGGAGGAGTTTATGACTACTTTATAACGACCAATTTTCTGAGTTCCAAAATTAGTTGAATCAACTTGAATGCTGAACATAAGGGCCTGTTCGGATACAAATATGGAGTTTTGATGTTATTTTGGACGAGAATGCGACATCAAAACTCCATATTTTGTATCCGAACAAGCCCTATAACGCAGATCTTGAATCTCATTGTCCGGCGTTGACAGGGCATGTGTGAAATATTTACAGTACTGGACGTGAACCAGGAGGGGGCATATGCCTATCTATGTTCGATCCTGATGTACAGAAATCGATGGTTTTGAGGCATCATGTACGACCCAGGTGCGTACAGTTTCGGCAAAATTTGGGTTGAGGTCCGATCCCAAGACAGGACAGAATCCGCGTCAACCGCTGAGGTCCGATCAATATGCGCACAGAATCTCTGGAGCACGACAAGGGAAAGGCCCACAACCTCACAGCTTTAGAAATATAAACCTCACGATTTTTTCAGATGAACAACGCGCGAGACTTTTGTATGAGGCCCTGAATCCTCGCTTGCTCTTCCTAGATCTAAAAAAAAAGCTCCCAATAACCAAAAATAAAAATCACTACTGGGGTCAGACGGGCACGTCGCTCGACTTTTGTTCTGTCATTTTGCCGTCCCATGTGCCCCTCAATTGTCAGAGCGAAATGTCGAAGCAAAATCCAAGCGACGTGACTCACCCTTTTGACCGCCGGCAAAAGTTTCTAGTGAATCAAAGGTTCTCGTGTTTTGATGTCCGATCCTATGCGTACAGTTTTTACGAAAAGTAGGTGCGATCCGTAGTGCGTACAATTTGGCGAAAATTTTGAGCTTCCCGATCCGAATGCGTACTGAATCAGGCCAAAGGTGTGACAGAAACGGCCAAATTCAACGTTTTTGGATCGGACAGATGAGCATATGCCCCTTCAACCTCGTGAACATTTGGCTAGGCAGGCGCCGTAACCTCATAATTAATTATATCCTATGCCCTAAACCTTGTAAACGCACGCGAATGACTTTGTTTCTAACCCCCATTACTCGAACGTTTTCAATCGGTGTTACCCTGTGGCACAACAGAGTTGCCGACTACATTCAGCGAGGATATACTTGGGTACAGCAAACCGTGACTCCACATCAGTACTCCTATAAGCAAATCAGACTAGGATCAATCACGAAGGCGAATACGACTTACCCTGTCAATAGCTCTCATGACCACGGAGTCCTTGCCCCAGATCCGTTGATTTGCATGGCACAGGATTTGTGAGGCTCTGATCACTTCTACCACCGGCGATGGGTCCAGATGGAAAATTGCTGCCCGGAAATCAACGAAGGCCGCAAAAGGATCTTTCACTAGTGCGACTGGAACGTATGCGTGAATTGCAACAAAAATGTCTGTGACAAGATGTCTCCCAGAGACCAAGTGGCTGTGTCGGAAAATTTGACGAATTTGACCTGGGTATAAATTTGATCCATTCCTTGCCTTGACACCGGGTGTGTTGGTAAAATAAACAAGGCTGTGCTTCTCCGAGGTCTGGAAGTCCGAGTATTGAACATTTTGGCGTTCATAGGAATGAAAGCATTCCGCTGTCTCGGTGTCAAAGTAAATCTTAGATTGCACATCTTGTTGAGGACGAAAATTCAACTCAAATCTTTGCTGAACATCGCGGTTTAATGTTCCCTGGGCAGGTCCAGAGCATAGCCCTGCCCCGGTCGGCCGTTGTGAGCGTGGTAGCCCTTGGTCCAAGTCACCAAGTTTTAGGCGACTACGAAATGTAGACCATGCGTCTATGAGAGAAGGAGGACAATCCGGGGACTCCATCAGGCGGATGAAGTTAGAGCGCCTGCAGAACATGTGCATAACCGTATTTTCCATATCGCCTAGATTTGACATCAATGAGGTGGTTTTGAATGGTGGTCATAGTGAAGAGATTGGCTGACCTATTTTAGAGTTTGTATTGAGCTTTTGCAGTCGGCCAATCAATCGTTCAAGTGAAAACGCCCAGGTTCCATGCAATGGACCAAATAAAAGAAGAATGTCTGAGATGTGTAGAGCGTAATGGTGGTTGGGTTTCAGATTGTACTCAGGGAAGAGTGTTTGGACGCTGTTCAGATAACGTTGCATGTAAAAGGTATATCGTTCTGCATGAAAGGTAGAGGTGCGGCGTGAAAGACCCCATGCCAGTGCCATAGCGAGATCGAGAGTGAGCTCAACAATCCTATGGAGTTGAGCATCTTCTCCAACATTTCCTGTGGACTTGTGATTTGCAAGAATCTGGACCAGCGATACTGGGATGTCGAATTCTAAAGCAGTTCTCCATTGATCCGCCTTCAGCTTTCCATGGCCCGCTGATCCAAAGTCAGCTGGAAGATGAGCCTGCCAATCTGGGCGTAAGGTGGATCGAATATGCTCGCGTATTGTAATTAAAGTCTGCTGCGTAATGACTTCAGGGGTCATTGCAAATGGATCACCATCTCCTCCCAAGGTTTCTTTGGGATTAGGTATTGATGGAAGCACCGACCTGGTGTGGCCATCAAAGAGCATTCCAAGGTTCAAGTCGCCTTCGCCCACACTAGATGGAAGGTCGGTGACTGGAGAAGAGGAAGCGCCCTATTCTATCGTTTATTTGTGTCGTGAATATTCAAAAAAGAGAGTGCTCACAAGTAAGGCAGCAATATATTGCTTCTTAGAGCGCCGGCCCTTCTTACGAGGTGGGATTGAAACACTTCTTTCAATGCAAAGTTGTTTAAGTGCATCAATCTTCAACTTGTGAAGCTGGCTTAAGGATCGTTTTTCAAATACCTGCCTAGCATGTTCCATACACTTAGCAGATGGCAGTTCGTCATCATCCTCTAGAGGAAGGCTGCTGAAGTTCAACCCTAAAAGATCACGGCAGTGCCGTGCAGTGACGCCAAGGAGCAGAACGTGTACTCCTTCTGTGATCGACCAGTCGCTCGGCTGCCAGTATGGAAGAAGGAGCAGAGCAGACCACCTAATGCCGTGTGCCTTCGCTAAGGACTCCTGCTTCGACTTGTTTGGAGCTGTGCGCCAGGTTTCAGCGTGCGCTTCATGCTCTGCTCGTGTCAATCCTGGTGGCCAGGAGGAAGGGTCGACATTATGAATTTCGGAGCGAGGAAGTCTGCAGCGCGAACAAAAATACTTGCCGCCATGGCCACAATTTCCTGTAACCTTTTTGGAGGCCAAAGTATCTGCAATAACGGGTATGACAGCCAAGTAGGATATTCGACCAGATGGATACTTATAGGTACGCGAGTAGTAGACCCCACACTCATATGAGGTTTTAAGATCATGCATCAAAGGAGCCATGAAATGATTGACAGCGTCGAGTGCTGGTTCATGCGGCCCAGGGATCACGCCAGCAAGATATATATTCTCCTCCAGGTACCGTAGAGCTGGTGGAAGACTCAAGCAGATCATCGCCATAACGCCTGTTGAAACAGCCTTGCCAGATGCTTTGTTGGAATGAGGGTTGAACCAGTCTGCCGCGAACGCCCATACAAGACGGATATCGGAATCTTCTTGCCTAAGAAAAGGTTTTCCCGACACATCTTTGAACCTACGAAGAGCATCGGAGGAAATAATGTCAGTAAGTTCGGTTTCAAGACCACCACCAAGAACGTAGGATTCGACGACATTTTCTATCCCTGGGCGAGAGAACATTGCGGCGACGTGATCGTTAAAGTGATGGTATGAATAGGGCTTCAGAGGTCGCGGAACACTCTTTCCATTGGCAACGGCGCAGTCTTTTACGAGCATCTCGCCGCAGGCTCGGCCAAACTTGGTCTGGGAGCATTGCAAAGGGTATTCAAGAACACCTTTCTGGCTTTCCTTGGGGGGGTAGATAGCAGAACAGGCCGAAGTGGGGCAGCAGGCGTATACCGTGAGTTTGGGGTCGATGGTGTCAAACATTTTATAGACGGTACGAATGTCGGCTGGTGAAGATTCGACAATCTTTTTATTGGTGACTGCAGTGCCACCCCCACTACAAATTTCTACCAAAGTGTGGAGCCTGACTTGTTTAAAGCCGGCGAGACTTGCTGCTGAAGGTATCTGCGGAGTTGCACAGAAGAGATTTTGAGCTAATGCATTAAATGAAGAGACAAGCGCCGATGATGCTACTTCTGAGAGCGATGTTGGGATATAGAATCGGCCTATAGTTGATTTATTACCAGTCGTAGCTTCAATCAAGTTTGAAAAGCGTACCCGAATCATAAACCTCCGCCGAACATGCCACTGGAGGGGAAAATCCCTGTTTGCGTGAACTTGATACCGAAAGGGCCTCAAAGTCTGAACGAAGCTCCTCCACAATGCCAGCAGGATCATCTGCGGTTTAATGGGAGCATTAGGATAACTAGAACCAAGCTGAATGGAACCTTACCCCGAGCATGAGATATTGTGTCATCGTGATTTTCGACAGCGAACGCTGCTTGACTAAGGGGGATTTGAAGACGTGATTGAGCAGCGTCTTGAAGACGGATGTGAGAAGGAAGGTCAGATTTGACTTTGGGTCAGACACCACGGACCTATAGAAACGATGTTGGAACGTTCACTCATACGACTTTCGGCAAGAAATACAGCTCGGCGCTGGGCTAGCATATCTAACTTTGTTTTAGTAGCTGAAGGCGCACTGCGATGTGGCTGCACGATTTGGCTTCTCGTCTCCGTCTTGCGCAACCTGTCGGTCACGGTCCCTAGAAAATACGATGAGTGTGCTTTACGGCCAGCGGGATAAGAATGCGAACTTTTGTTCATATCAGGCAAAGTTACACAATGCAGACCTCAGATTGGAGACACCTGCCTCCAGTTCTCTTTATAAGTGAAGTTGGTTGCAATCGCATGATGCACTTAGGAATATACAAGGTCTGGGAGAATGGGCGAACAAGCAAAGAACAAGGTAGGACCATGACAAATTCCAAAAGGAAACAAGACCCCGGAGATAGGGGGCCTGGTGAAACATTTAACAGAGTCGACATTACAGCTGAAAGCAGATCGACACACATACGAATTGGGACGGTCATCGATCATCCCCGGCTAATTGATCCCTGTGCAACTCTTATTTTTTTGAACCCCTCCACGACGGCTGGCACTTTACAAAGGTACAGGGTCTTGCATAAATAATTGCAGTGCATCATTTGGCCGAGCGACGCATGGGATGTTTAGCTTTGTTATTCCCAGATTTGGACAGGTGGTTGAAATCGTCGCTGAACCAAACCCTCGTCACCTGCTTCTGGTGCATTCAAAAAAGAGCTGAGGTGCCTCAAAACCTCAGAAATGGCCCACTGCAAATGATAAGGAGGATTTAATCTCCTCGAGGAAGAAAGCCAGCCAGCCAAAGCCAGGCTTTCCCGTTTTGTGCCGGGGCAAAAGATGCACAAACAATGACGACGAAACTGATGGACTGCAATTATTTATGCAAAACCCTGTAAACAATCAGCCACCGCGGTGATGCTGGATCAAATTTCCATTTCAGGTATTATATCTCGGCGTCCCATCATCGTGTCTCATAGCCGCCCTCTCAAATGCATCGACGCAGCACTCCTTGCTTGCTCCTCATGGTCAATTTAATGCATGCTTTGGCATTTGGCTCCGCAAGAATTGCAAGCTGCAGCTTCGAACATAAAAATAAAGCTGAAGTTCAAACTTCAATGGCCCACTACATTATCCTCTCAGCCTGACAATAATTTTACGGCTGACTTTGGTAAGGGATGCAATAAGAGGAAGTGTCTGAAATACCACTGGTGGCTATATACTGCATAAGTGTTGAAGGTGCTATGATTATCGACAGGATCGAATGTGCAAAAGTCGAGGGAACTCGAAGCATGACAGGCAAAGTGAGAGTTCCCGAAAAGGAAGTACAAACGGCGCAGAGCACTTTTGAGATTTCGCCTCAGACCGATCCGAATTTGGATTCGGAACGCCGCCCGCCTTGCTTTGCAGGTGTTTGTGTAATCATGTGACCATCGAAATTGCGTCGCGTGAACGCTTTTGGACTCCTGTTATACATCGGCGCGCAACTCATCATCGCTGGATCAGACTCGGAGCCCGCTCTGGCTCTGAGCGCTTCTCGTTTTCCCGACCCGCGGTGCGCCACACGCCCTGCGGCTCTTCTTCCAGGCTTTCTTGTCTGGGCGGGATTCCTCTTGTCAAGAATGGAACGGTCATGGGTCATCGCCTTGAAGGGTGATTCAAGGTTAACGGTGCACTAGGGCAACAGGAGATATTCAGAATGTGGGAGGCCGTCGAGGTGCGTCATCAAATAAATTGGCTCATCTCACTTATTATATCCAGCTCCTTCGTCCGAACACGTCACCGGCGCCGTCGCACTGTGGTAACCACGACCCCGCCGCCCTACATTATCTCGACTGTAGTCTCTTCCCCGGTCGGCTACACACGCCCCAATGGCCGAAGCATTTACGACAGCAGCTGTCTCCATTCGTCGGCCTTCCGCCTACCGACGGGTGCATGACACAGACTTTCTCTCCGGTGAGAGCAATGCCCCATCTTTTCTGTTGCTTCCTTCCCTTGTACTATGTAGCACTATAGAATATAAACAAAATTACTCGCTATACCTACTATACTGAGAGCAAGTGAGAGAGGCTAATGACTTATGCAAAGAAATGGAGCGCTCAAAAATCGTCCGCCCCCCTGGCCGCCGTTTACGACGAGCATGAAGACACGCCAACACGTCATCGCTCAGAGTCAGCATCCAAATTGAGACGATGAGCCAAATAATCAACAAAGGCGGGAAATCGGGGTGGCTGTGATTCCCAAAAGAGATAAGGTTTGAGGCGAAAAGTGGCCAACTGGCGCAGAGCCCTGAGTGGCTGATTGTTTACCTTTGTAAAGTGCCAGCCGTCGTGGAGGGGTTCTAGGTTCGGAGCAAGCCGCCTTGCTCCGGTCCGGTTTGCGCAGCAAACATGCACCGGCAGAAGAACGGCGGCTTGGAACGAACCTAGAGGGGTTCAAAAAAATAAGAGTTGCGCAAGTTGAAATAAATGATTGGATCAATGATCGTATTTGTAATATAAACCTTATATTTCGTAGGTCAGATATTTATCTTTCTACGATTCGGAAGTACAAGCTCTGCTTGTTCGGAAGTATCTCTTTTTTTTGAAAACCCCGCAACGACGGCTGGGTAGGAGACTGGAAGTTCAGCGGGATCTTGGCTGAGCCGGGCCTGGGAAACTCTTCGGCATCTAGCTACTTTCGTTCTTAGGAAGTTAGGATGATTGATCTGTGTCGTCACACTCAGTAAAAATGGAAAGTCGTGCAGTGGTCACATAAGCAAAGATTTATGACTAAAGCATGACTTGCGGTTGAACGACTATTGCATGACTATTGTCAGACTGTTCTGTCCCTACAAGGTGGCTAGGATCTCACGCCGCCAATATAAGTCATATAGAAGTCTGCAGGATCATATATTTATTTTTTCTAGTATGGGATCAAAGCTCCAGTAGTCTACCGTACCGCTATTACCTGGTTCATACGTTGGCTTTCCCAAGTAAACTTCCGATCCTTATTTCCTAACCGGTTTGACTCAAAATTCTAACATTAGGTTCTTTTAGGTGAGTTGATATCGACAAATGGATAAGGCACATACATTCTGGCTCGCCATGTGTACTGCGTTCTAGAGGGAGTTGAAAAAGGAATTTAGCAACGGTCTAGGATAAGGGAACAAGTCGAGGCGTAAATTCCACTTACGTGCATTGAGCTCGCTGCTTGCAAGATATCAGCCAATTCACTTCGTCGGACGCGGGGTCGGAGTCGCCATCGTCTTTACTCAAGCTGAATCATAAGTGAGTAAGCGAGATGGGTGTGGAAACGATTTCAAAACTCACCACTCGAAATGCCAGCGCCCATCGCACTCCCATTCTCATGTTATCCGACTCTGTCTGTTCTGACGTTACCTACACGGAGAAAGAATTCCGAGCATCGTCGTCGTATGGGGCAGATAGCTAATGCAGCCTGGATGGCGACGTAGCATCTACATCTACATTCGTTGATAATTGGACGACGGAGGGATTTGGAGGCGACAAAGTCGTTGAAGATCCAGGAAACACTGTATGAAAGGTAAAATTTGCTGGTTCGCTAGGCCGGGAGGCAGAATTGGCGTCACAGTGATCTTGAAAATACGAAGCGCGTGGACGAATTGGTGGGTTGAAAGGCGGATTCGGTAGTGAGGGCATCGTATTCATCATAAATTTCAGGAGACCCAGGGTATTATTAGATGTCATTGAAAATGGAAATCTTGGTGAGACTGTGGTAAGCCACATAGAGATGGGGATGGAGATGATGCTACATTAAACTCACCTGGACTCAAAGTACCAGCACCACCCCCGTCGTCTATGATCTATCCTGACTCCTGAGCCACCAACACCAAGCAAAAATTCCGAGCGTCATCCGCATATCGGTGATGTAGTTGGGACGGCGACCATGGTGACGTATCGACCGAGCCTGCTGATAAGCCAAGGCTAGATATGAATTCTGAGGGGACAAAGTCGCCCAGTATCACGACGATCCTGGGAGACGCCGCGGGCGAAGATGGGTTGGTGACTTCGATGGGTTGAGAGGTGGACTCCGTGTTAGAGTGATATTGGAAACGCTGTGCGCACGGACAAATCGGCGAATTGGGAGGCAAACTCGTGAATCATGGAGTCATGATTCTTTCAAGCACCTGGTAGTTGCCATAAAAACGGGAAAATATGATAAATAAACAGCACACTGACCATGAGGTAGCCATAATAAACGACAGAGGCTGCGGTGATGGCAGTTTGGAGGACCGTGGGTGGGTGGACTTTGGTACAATTTGGCTGTTGTTCCTGCCAATCGAGAAATGCGAGGCGCAGTCGCGTATAGCCTGGTAGCTAGGCCTCCAAGCGGGAAAGAGTCGGTCGTTCAGTGGTGGGATCTGCACATAGCACAAGCCCGGGATGAGTCAGTGGGATGTAGGATAAGTTGACGAGGAGGCTTACCGTAGTGATAGCAGGCAAGAGGTGTGGCGGGGCGCCGCACGCAAGGGCGAGACTTGGGCTAGTGATGATGGTGCAAAGAGAAGGGGAAAGGCGTGAGAAGGTTTACAGTCATCCACCGGCTAATGGTACACCACCGGCTAATGATACACTTTTGTTAAGTCAATAACTTCTGTAAAATTGGTCGCAGTGCTATAAAACAAATTTTATTCGAAGCTGCTACATATTCTCTAGAGCCTGACCAAGTTTTAAAGGGATTGAGTATGTTTTGAGCGCAGTGTCTCTGTTTTAAAACGAGGTGTTTTATGGAATTAGCCGAAAACGGTCACACCACTCAATGATACACCCTGGTTTCGGCAATTGCTCAACGGAATCACGTCCAAACTCTATGAAAATTTGCAGTCGTATAGTACTCCATTTATCTAGATTTACTGTGTAATTTTTTAAACAAAAAGTTGCTTTGTTGAACTTAAAAAATATTTTCAAGGTTTCAGTGTATCATTTGACGGTGGATGACTGTAGATACCTTGGCGATATTACGCAGAAAGTTTCAACTTCGGGCAGAACCGGCGAATCCGTACCATGCAAATTACTTGTAGGATATTGTGAGACTATTGTGAGACTATTGTATTACATTGGCAGACCATTTCTTGACTATCAGGGTGATCTTTGCACGACTATTTGAACAATAAAGTCGGACGGTAACCGTGAGCGTGACGACTTGTCACAGGCGTCTGCGAGCTCAACTGTCCGAGCTTGCTGACAAATACTTTATCCTTGACTACAATCTATCTACGACTTATAGGTATTCTCTGGATGTGCAGAAAACGCTGGGTGTATGTTCGACGTACTTATGGGTCTGGCGACGCAAGTTGCTCAGCATGATAGCATGATGCACCAAGTCAGTGTTGTTGGCTGTGTAGACGCCTCTGGATCAGGAATCCTTGCAGCGGCAAGACTGCCAAGGTACATTTCTCTTTCCTTATTTCAATAACACATCCTAGACATGCATACTTCAATTGCCTTTGCTGTCTGAGACGGTGCTGACGCCCATCTCACGCTGTTTGCAGCTTCTCCATTGTCGAGATCGTCAGGGAAAACCAGAAGGAGAAGGCAGTCCACTTTGGTGGTGTTCTGGGCCAGGCAATCCGCCAGAGGTATGACAACCACGCTTACCGACCGATTCCCCCGTCAACTATCGCAACTTTTCGTAGGCTTATTGAAAATCACCTGAAATCTGCTTGGTCTTTTGGTTTGAACAAAGTTTGTGACGGCTCTGAACCGTCAGAAGGGTCCGCCTCAGCTTCAGGGGATGCAGGGTCAACGGTAATGTCTGAAAAAGACGAAACCCTGTAACCACCCGTTCTTCTCGCCCCACTTGTATCCTTTCTATCTTCAATTATGTAGCTGGCCTCTTGCTTACCCTCTATATTTCACGGCTCACCCCTCCTGTACGCCTCTTAATATCATTTGTACCAACACCTTATTCCTGCGGTGCTGTTATTGACGGGTCGAAAGTCCTCCCCGAAATTCCTCCCTGCCTTTCGACACACAATAAACAGACATGCCCTCCGTTCTCTGCCTGGTGTGTTACGTTCCATTACATAAATCTGCCTACAGTAACCCATTGGGTCAAGGGTCGAACTCTAATATTCGCCAAATGTTGAAGGCTTTGGCTCCGCGATCAATTCGTCAGATGTTGGCGAAGATTATGGCTATCCGGCGCTCCTTGGCTCGACCTAAGCGCTTACATGGAGTAGGTCATTTTCTTTATAACCGCTGTTCATTACCACCGGAGTCCTGGCCATCATCTAGCCACCCCGCAAGACGAGGTCTACAATATGTGGCCATAAAATCCTGGTCCTTGTGACCATGAAATCTGACGATGTTTTTTTCTTTTCTCAGGAACACCGAAGGCGAAAATTACTGTGACGAAAATGTTAGGCAATGGGTCATGACCAGGTAGGTACAGTTCGCTGTTTACCATGCAATATTTATTCATACATCTGATTTTTAGCGAGGGGCCTACTGATGGTCATTTGGGCCTGTCTTACAAGTTTGCAACTTTCTTGATTCATGCATTCAGATGTATTCAAGCGCTGATTTTTTCTGTAGCTTAGCCCCAGCCGCCACCGTGCAGCAGGCGTAGGTGCGGTTTCTTGTTCTATTTCTCCAAATTCATTTCAGCATGTGGTTTTCCAGCCCCCCGTGACGCCAGACGACATATGGTCAGGCTTTACTGATGCACAAAAGTTTTCCGCCTTAGAAACGTACTTTGCATCGTTCTTCCCCATTCACAGTTCGAATAAGTCCGTGCATTTTCTTATGTCGTGTATTGGCAGATTCAAGAACCCCAACTTTTAGTGCAACTGCAGGAGGCGAGTCTTCAACTACACATCTCTTCCACCCAGACTTAGAGTTGGGCATGGACGAGTACGACCTAAACATCGATCAGTATGCATATTCTTTGTTTTACCTGTTTCAACTCATTGTAGCGCTCCTTTCTAAGCATGGCTGCTGTCCAGGGTGGCCAAAGCCTAGACCCTAAATTTTATTTTTCTGACCAGTCTGTTCAGCATCCCACATACGAGGCTGATACCGCGAACGAGCACGTTGCGTCACAGCACTTTCCCACATGCGAGGCTGATACCGCGAGCGAGCCAGCTGCCTCACAGCACTACCCCTCAAACGAGTATGTGCTATTTTTTGTCTCATATTTAAATAAATATTCAAGAACCTCATCAGCACGGCTGCAGTCCTGGGGAGCTACTCATCAAATTCATCCTTCGTTTACAACAACGTCGTAGAAACGCACCTTCGAGTGGGCGGCTTTAGCTATAAGTATGCACAAAACTTTGTTTCGTTTTTCAGGTATTCAATCATCTCATCTGTTAGATTGGACGGTATCTCGTTCCATAATTTACCAGTATCGTCTGACTACTGTGAGTTGACCGACCAAGTGGCTAACTCTGAACCCGACAAGGATTCCGACGACTATCCTGAGGAGTTCGGCAGTGGCGGAGACGGTGACCAAGAGGACTACCACTCGGGGTACGTATATTTTCTCGTTCATTCGTCCATTTTTATTGAAGCTTCAGATCCTTAGGTCATGGTCAGTCTCAGGAGCCCAGCTTCAACTCAATATCCCCTCTACTGAGCTTCTTTTGGGCCCCGGATATCCCGGTTCTCCTTCCGCAGCGCCCAACGTCATCGACACCCGTGCTATTTATCCTGCATTGAGTTTGGCACGAGTGCCAATGTCTTCGTCAACAGGCCCTCTTCTGACAAGTGCAGACGGCCAGGGCAATTCAAAATCAAAGCGTTACTCGGACAAGAGTAGATCAAGCAGGGTTTCCAGCAAAAATACACTTCCGAGCACGCGGTTCTCGGGATTCTTAGGTGCCGGCTCTCAAGACAGTGAAAGCGTAACGAGTAGCAAAAAAATAGCAAGGTCCCATAGCAAAGGCAAAGGCAATGCCCAAAAGGATGCGCCCCGGACGCATACACAGAAGCAGCTCAAGGAACTCAAGCTACTTAAGGACGCGGGAAAGCAACTCTATTCATATTGGTCCTTGGCTAACGGGTATGTCTTCACTCCCATCGGAGACGATGGACTCGAGTCTCATTGGAATGATATGCTCGTTCGAGTTCTCACGGCCATCAATGCTGCCATCCCTCTCAACGAATCCAGACTGCGGCTCTCTATTGATATGCCTGATATGCTTCAAGACGTTCTGACTTCATATTTCTTATTTGAACTACCATACTAATGATTGTCCATTCTTCTAGATGATTCATGAGGTTGGTCACCTCAGGGACATGTATCGGGGACTTTCCCGAAAATTGCAAGCCGAAGTTCATGGTATCTATGCAGGCCAGTCAGAGGCTGTAATAAGAGCCCTGCCAGTCATGGCACTGCGGCACCGTATGCTTCATTGCCACACAAACGTCACCAATGAGGAGGTAGGTTAATCGCAACCGTTAATAATGTCATTAAAGCTAAGGTTTACAATTATAGGGCATTGGTGGTCGATTTGATGATCCTGATGCCCTGAAACTTCTCGAGGAATTCAACTTTGGATACACGAACTCACCGCGTGTATGTTACCCCAACCTATTCCATCCAACGTTTTCACTCTGGGATTTGGCGTTGGCTCACATAATGGTGGGAGATATTTTTATTGGACTACTTTTGTCCTTGCAAATTTGAAACTCTTTTGCAGAAACGAATTCCTCTCGACGAGTGGTCGACAGGCCATCAGGTATCCAGTGGGAACAGGAAGTATAAAAAGACACGCTTCCCTCGGTATCTGAAAGCCATCATCGCAGAAAGCAAGAAACCCAAGTCCGGAATCCAAGAAATGCTTCTAGACTCATGGCAGAAGGCAAGGTAAGCGTCATTCTGCTTTGTGTATTACAGCGTGATTTAACACTACAATATAGCCGGATCATACCGACGAAGGCAATGGAGACCTCGACGCGTAACCCACCTACTCATAACCCCAACTTTCGCCCTCGAGCAACACCATCTGGCGCTGACGCAGTTGCATCCAGTTCCAAGTTGAAAACTTAAACACCATTGGGATACAATTCTTGTCTGGTGGGTTTGTGAGCTTTGCCAGAGAGCTTGCAGTTTGTGTAGATCTATGGGACGCGAATTGTATACATATATATCTGACAAATACACTGGATAAGACATACACTATTATCTCAACTTCCTACCGCCATGTAGTTTGCTTGGCTTGAGAGGGACAAGGAGAATATGGAGGTCTGAGGGTGGCTCGACCACCTTGACATCCTTTCTCGCTGTTGCAGAGGTGTTTCCTGTGCCACCGACGCTTGTGGAGGCAGCATTTGAGAAAAAAAGACATTGCAGTCCTTTCCTCGATGTACGTGTTTTGGTGTTCAAATACTTGCCTTATGGGCCATGTCTGGCATTTACGAGTCCTCTTTCTTGTACACTGGTCAGAATAAATAGTCAATGAAAAAAAAGGCAAAATTGCTACTATAATAGACAACATGTGAACTAAGTATACCACATCAAAAAAGAGTGCGGAACTCACGTCGATTGTCATGGTGGTGTGCCCTCTTTAAGGCTAAGGATATAAACATATGTCGAGGACAATGGGGGCAGCCAATTCCCGCTCTCTTCTGACCTCATTGCTGATATCCCTAGGAGCCTTCCCAGCCACTCTTGCCTGTGGATACTATGGCTCGCCGTCTTCTGTCGCTTTACAGCCTGCTGATCTCGTTAGTAGTAGTTGTTACAGATTCGATGGGGATCTATAACGAGTCAAAAAACATCAGCCGACGATCAGGTAAGCTTTTGAAACTTCAATACAGCTGAGTAACCCTGACCCTCTTCCTCCCTCCCAGTTCCGTCGTGCAGCAGACAACGAAGGCGCGCGCCTCGAGTTCTCAGGTAAGACCTCCCGCTGTTCGCTCGACCTTCCCACTCGTGCTGATCGTGTTCTTTGTAGGAAGGTCGACCTACAAAGAATCAGAGGTAAGCACATGTATTCGGCAATCAATGATATGTAGAAAAACTTACTTGGGACCTCGCAGTAGTGGGAGGCGTGGGCTTGCAAAAGTCTAATGAGAAAGTCGCACCCTTTCTCGGCTGTTGGAATCGTCGACGCCACGGGTAGAGCCTCGGGAGGAAGTACGAAAAGCAGCGCGGACCAGGTCCGATTTGCGTGCTCGTTCGCCTTCCTGGCATTCCGTGGCGTCAACGACGAGGCATTCGCAGGAGTGGGGGTGCTGGATAGGATGGGAAGGTAAGGAAAGGTAAGGTAAGGAGTACAAACACGGTAAGCCCACCAAATGCTTCTCGGATTGTTGGTTAGCACCGTGAGCTGGCCCTCAAAGCTTCGAGCGCAGCATATTGAATGCGCCGCAGGAGTGCTGGGTACGCTGTTTCCTCGCTTTTCTGGGAACCCGCAACGTTGCTGAGGTTCTCGAGACTCGTAGACCTCTGTTCAAGGTCACTGGGCCTAACATCCCACTCCGGTACGTGTTCTTTCGCCTTCGAGCCCTCCTGCTGCATCATTGACGCATTCTTTTGCCCCTAGCTGTCTCTTCGACTCTGGACTCAGCTTCCTTGATGGCAAGTGATGTAGTAGCGGTGCTTGCGACGGCGCGGGCCTCGGTATGTCCTTCAAATTTTTCTGCACCCTCCCTACTCATCCCTGACTTCAACCTCCTGCAGCCATGTTCCTCGACATACTGGCTGCAATGACGATGGCAGTGGCGGTTCGACTGATTCTTTCGTTGTTGTCCTCTGCACTACACGCCTGTATCCCTAACAGCAATCTCTTGCAGCCTTCCTCCGCGCTGAATCCATGGCGATGAGGATAATATGAGGGTAGGAGTCTCGATGAATGGATAGTCGAAACCGCTATCCGTGTTTCAACGAGCCGACGGTGACTAAGAGAAAAACAAATTTGTAAGTTGACTGACAACCAACGAACCGATCCCAACTTGCCTGTGGTGCCTGTCCCCGGTATTGTCGCCCCCCATCCAAGACCAGACACGTCGTGTAAGTTGTCAAACTGTGAAAGTAGGGCAAGTGTTAGAAAGAGAAGGAGAGTAAGATGTCGAGAAGACGTACAGTGTAGACGTTGAGAATATTGATGTGCCATGGGGCCACGAAGAAACTGTTCAGCCATCGGCGGCGCTACAGGATCGGCTCAGAGACGGATGTAGGGTAACTCGGACATGGTAGAAACAGAAAGACGAACGAGGGCAAACGAGAGGAGTTCCCCTGGGCACCCACCTTTCTGTTTTGAGCAAGTCAGTAAGCGGCAGGGACTATTGACGTGGTAGCTCACCATTTGGGCCCTGGTCTTTGCCTTCGCGCATTCCGTTGTTATTTATTGGACGAAACAGCAGGGAGGGGGATGCTATTCAACTTATGCGAGAGTAGCAGTGTCGAGAACGAGGTTGAAACCGATAAGCCTCGGACAAGGATGGAAATAGAAGCTTACGTAAAATAGATATCGGGGTTTGCCGGCTAAGTGATCATTACATGTCCAAAAATTTGGGTGGGTCAAGACGGTAAAAGGACTCGTCTTATAAATAGGACTCGTAATGAGAGTACAAAGGTTGTGGCCAAGATTCAAAAGTAGATGAGCTAGAAACATTCGAATATGCGAAGGAATTCAAGGGTTGAATGAGTGGAAAGGCTCGACACCGCAGATAGGATTATGCTAGACTTTCTTTGCCTACAAATTGATGATATACTGGGTTGTCAGGCGATATATTTGAAGAGTTCCTCCCAGAGCGCAGCGGGTGATCTCGATGGGTGGGCGTAGACAGGATCTGAAAGCGCTCCCGGTCGCAGATAGGCTTGACCAGCAGCCACGGCTCCCATAATGAGTGTAGGACCATTGTTAGGACAGGGGATCTATAAAGCAATGGTGAGCGAGATTCCTCACATACCTGGAATATCATGACTTACATCCTCATTTGGTCATCTTGGCTTGTATGGGCATTTTGCCTTCGACGACGAAAGATGGTGATCAATCGTCCACCACGATGTTTATAGCTGTAAGAACGTTATCACCTGTACATCTTGACGGTGATTCTGGCCCGATGGCACTTAAGGACACCATCGCTCACACCATCGCGAAGAGGTCTTCAATTCAAGTGATTCCAATGGGTAAGGTCCTTGGTTAATCACCGAAGGCTCCCTAGATGACGCAAGGAAAGGTATGACCGCCCAAACATAAATTACAAGAAGAATAACTTACATCGCCATTCGCATCGGAACTCACACCAGCTGGCGGCCAGGAGTCCAACTTGAAGTCTCGGCAACAAAGTGCAATCGTTCGAAGTGTCTGGTCTGGTTAGCGTAGAGTATAATTGTGCAGCTGATAATCTCTCGAGCCAATTCATCAATAACCTCGGTCTCGATATTAGGATTGTCTGCATCATCATCCTCCAGAGATGATCAATGGGCTGCATAATATTGTCAGCTAAAATTGAACCTCAATAGAGAGTTAGTCATGCCTGGGAAGATCGAACGTGACCTTACTGAACGAAGCACAAGGAGCAGCCTTCTTTGGTCCAGAACATGTGTTATTAGAAAAGTTTGAGTAGATTTGTGATAACATACATACCTTGCTGCAATTGACCCTGTTGTCATCGAGTTCCCAGAGCCATGTGTTGGATAGCAAAGATCGTCGGGGCGGTCAATAACCCCAATAGAAGATTGAAAGTTGGCTTGACCTGTACACAAACCAGTAAGTGCATGATTCAAGTTATTCCTGAAATGGGAGTTGAAGATGGCGCTACCTCAAGTACGAGCGTTTGGCTGCAGCTGCAGCTGTGGCAGTGAACCTGGCATCGGCACCGGTGTACCAGCATGAGCAGTGGTAGTGCCCGAGTGACGATACGCTGCTGCTGGTGGCGAGCTCGTAGTCTGAGGCTGGTGTCAAAAAACGAAGACCGATGAGCACACCGCCAGCAAGTCCTCGATTTACGATGACAAACAAAGTCAGCGAGCCAGCAACGGGACGAACGGCAGCGCCGTTGTCGTCATTGTCTTTTACTGAAGCTGGGATGGTACCAGCATCTTGCTATGCTGGTGCTCTTTCCTCACTGTTACATCCGCTGCTGGCATGCAGCAACGTCACCCGCTCGCTGACCTGTGACCTGGTTCTCGACAACGACCGACGGCGACAACAAGGAGCATTAGCAGTTCGAGTCGCGTCATCCTATTCCCTGCCGACGCTCGCGTTCAATGTGCTCCCCCCTTTGCACAATTACCCGGGAGCAATAACGACGACAACGAAGAGCACCTCGCCAGTCCAAGCGATCTGCTCTGAGTTGT
The DNA here is from genome assembly GCA_023014345.1 of Galerina sulciceps. NCBI lineage: Eukaryota > Fungi > Basidiomycota > Agaricomycetes > Agaricales > Galerinaceae > Galerina > Galerina sulciceps. The sequence goes on from JAEDXJ010000017.1 coordinate 693,916, forward strand.
TCCGTTCTGGGGACATCTGAGGCAGTCTGGGTCGTTTTTATAGGGTTAAATCTGTTCAATTCTGCTTACATCTGTACATGGGCGCTATCTACTGCCCTTCCGATACTCGTACTCTCGCCGCCGCTTAATAAGTCCATTCCACTTCATATTCATGACACTCCCTGGATGCGGATGAGCAAATAGTCCGCATTATCAAAAGAATTCGAGAACAGATTGACATAAAGAATGTAAATAAACTTGTTTTGTAGGCCATTGCATAGCATGGCATATTCGAGTCCTTTTTTTCTTCGACTTCAAAGCATTGCATTTAAATACGTAGCCGTATACGTAAAACAACCTGTCCTTTATATGTCAAAATTTATCGTAATAACTACTAATAATAATCAAGAGGGCGAAGCAAGAAGCGAGGCAACTATGTAGGGCCTCCCAACGCGTGCATCAGGGTGGGTCCCTGCAGTACATACAGTTTGGCATTGCAGATGCAAAAAGATAGGGAAGTCATGGCCACGAGAGGCTCGATGCTCAGTGGGTAGTCTTGAAAGCTAATGGTCGTGAATGGGTGTCGCCAAGTGGTAGCGGTGTCAGCTCCCTGACCACGAGTGCGTAGGCGCTATATTGCAGCGGTTGCAAAATCGGTGGAGGACAGGTGGCGATCATCATCCGGGAAAGGGTAAGGGAAGGAAGACGGAGATGTCTACTCGGGAAGGGCAGACGTGTGTCTGAGCCCAGCGCACTGCAGGGACAAGTGTCCCCAGCCGTGGTTCGGCTCCGACGGGGAGGGAGGGAGGGATGAGATGAACGGAGGAGTGAGCTTGAACCAGGTGGGAAGGGGGAAGAGCGCGAGGCAGGGCGGGACGGGCGGGACAGCAGAGGACGAATGGGATGGGGAAGGGCAAAAGGGAGTATGCTCGTTGTACTTCCAACACCTATACGCACACTTGAGAGCTGAGATGAAAAAACGCGTCAAGTTGCACTCCTAAAATGTCATCCCCGACCCCCCGACCCGAAATTGAGCTTCGGGAGGGAGATGGAAAGTGCAGCCGCGTTTCTGCAGGGCGGCATGTTGGTATTGGAAATCTCTGGTTTTTTTGGCGTGCGTGTTCGTTGTCGTGTTGAAATAGAGGGGCGGAGGGAGGGGGCATGTGTAGCTTGTGCACGGAGTATCCGCTGCACCACAGTCTATGCTTCTATACCAGCTGTCCTGCGGGCTTGGGGATTCCAGTCCTCGTGCTCATGCTCATGCTCCGTGTAGGGGTCGTACTGCGGGAGGAGTTGTTGAGTGCAGGTACCTGGCCCATCACCATTCTTCAGCACACGTCTGAGTCGGTCGGACAAACATAAAGCAAGAAAAGAAAACTCACCAACAAATTCCCTTCGTTATGACGCTCTGTCACAAAGAACGCGTCGGCGGGCACAGAAATCTAGCCCTGCGACGTCTACTTTCCAACATCTACTCCCCCGGCACCCATACCCGGTCCTACTCCTCCAACACCACCAACACCCCCTGCGCTGGCAGCACCAGCATCGAATCCAATGAAGATCAGCACCAGCAATGGTGTGGAGCATCGTTCTCCTCTGCGTCAGCAGCAAAAAAGGGCAGCGGGGTCGCGGGACCATCTTCTGCACCAAGCTGGGTGAAGGTCATCACGATGGGCAGGCATACGAGTTCATATGGGGTACACTGCCCGTTGTTGACAACATCATAGCAGCACGGGTGGTGCAAACCTGTTATCGGGTTAGCGAGGGTGGGGATCATACGGTAGGTGTACTTACCCGTTCCCCGGCCACTTTCCTTGTCCCCTACGCCAGCCGAAGCACGGACCACGGCACAAGCTTGTTTCGGCGAATTGCTGACTCTCTTCTGAGATGTAGTGACAGGTAGGTGAGCTATACAACAGGGTTTTTTGACATACATACATACCTGTATTTTTCAAAAAAAAATCCCTCATTGGAGGTATGAGGCACGTTTCGACAATCCACTGGCAGATGACGGTCATGGAAGTGAAAATGTGAGTTGAAAGTCGAACACCGACGATGACGGAAAAGAAGCCAGTCTCGGCGTTTGCCGAATGATGGGGCGTAACGCAGGCCAAAATTTTGGCTGGGTCAAACCATAAAAGAACGAGCCCTATAAATAGGACTCGTAAACACCAACTGCTCACCTTAAATACGAAGGCGCTAGGCGCGTGCCAGGTCGTACATGAGTTGAAGTCGTCTGGAAACCACTGTATGCGTATATATTAGTGAGTCAAATAAAAAAGGTGAATATCATGTACATTTAGTGTTCCATTGACGAATAAACCACTGGTAAAGGCGACCGACCTGAAAATTATACGTTAGCGAATGAGCGACTGATCCTTCTTTTGACACGTACTTACATACACACACATCTAGGAAGCGGCTGGCGACGGCGGAGAGCTAATGAAGTTGTTATTAGTGAAAAGTTTGAATGGTGAAAGGAAACTTCACCTGTGTGCATCAGCAACTTGACAATTTACTTGTTCGCTTTTTACGCTTTTTGGGCTTTTTCACGGTCCAAAAAAAGTCAAAAAAGTCAAAATTTGCAAATTTGATACAAATTTAGACTAGATTCAGGAATGCGCTATTAGAAATTTCTAGAATTACGTAGACTTGATGCCAAGTTGAAAAGTCGCTTTTTAAAAAAGGGACGCGGCTTGTTGAACTTGCCGCTTTCACGCTTTTTCACGCTTTTTTCCGCTTGCACAAGCGGAAAAAAGTAAATTGTGAAACTACTGATGTGCAACAGGGAGAAATGCCCGAGTCCGAAGCTTGGTTTGAGTCAACTATACGCGGACGATTAGGATATATGCGTCGAAATAACGGAACACATGCCTTCAAGTCACTGGCCTCCCACTGCCAAACCGTATGTGTTAAAGGCGAGAGGAACTAGGCGACGAATGGCGGTTTCCGTGTTGTAGTTTCTGGGTCAATTCAGTTATCATCAGTTAAGAAACTTATGGTACAGAGAAATGTGATAAAATACCTGGAGTGTGGAGGACAACAAGCCAGAGCAAGGTGAGGGATAGTGGCGTGCAAAGCAGCATTACGATGAAGGAGTCAGAAGGACCCTGAAACAAGAGAAATCCCCTGAGTTTTGCCTCGAAAGGTAGGAGGACCCTGAATACGAAGCGCGAGGAGTATGTGCTTGAGCGCGCTTCGCGCGCACTTCTTTTTAAGATGAATTATTTTTATTGTGTTTTTTCCAGCATTGTTTCATTTTAGATTCTACCTGAACTTGACTGGCATGAAAAATCTCAATACAGCTTTTTAAAAGTCGGCGCGCCTCTCACACAAAGGTTTCCTTAAGAAACTACTCCAATGGATTGAGTATGCACTTAGTAAATTAATCTGGAATTGATCTTACTACTTGCAGTAGGCACGAAAGAAAATAAAAGGTAAAAAGAGAAAGTGATAAGATAGCACCAGATAAGATAAAGACGCTCCACAAAATGACTGATTTCGGAAAAAGCTCTCAGATCAAAAGTGCCAGAAAGAGAACCGTTACAATTCAATTCCTGTGACCTGCCGAGGGGTGTAAACAGGTGGAGCACCCCCAACAAAACAGATAAGCACGCTGGCAGAAAAAGCTCGCAGGCGATAGATGGAAGGGCCTGAGTGCGCCAAAATAGAGCGCTCTACATAGAGATAGCACCGCGGGGAGCGCGAGCGGCGGCGGGATCGCGCCCGAGATTGGCTGAGCCAGGCCTGGGAAACTCTTCGGCATCTAGCTACTTTCGTTCTTAGGATGTAATTGATGCGTGGCGCTATAAACTGGGTACCCTGTGCTATGGCGCTATGACGCTATAGAGCGCTAGGTAGTGTTTTATAGCGCACCCAGGATTTGCTGATGTCCCTCGCGCGATATACATATGGAGTAAATCGATTACTATTTTGGTTCATCATAACCATTTCTAGAGATTTCACCGAGTTTTATTCTGTTCTAAATATATCCCCGTAAACGAAGTTAAGAAACCTCCCCTCTAAAACCTCGCTACGTCTGAGTTAAACCCTGATTCAATGTAGCCATCCTACCGGTTTAGTTAGGGTTTGATCGATAAAATATGATTCCAGAACCGAAGAGCTAAGCATTTCATACGCTCTGAGGAGCGGTTTTGTCGGGTTTGTTTTTGTCGGGTTCGGGTTCGCCTGGTTTCATCGGATTTAGGAAGGCATATAATTCCACGTGTATCTCGACAAAAAAATTTATTGTCACCTAAACTATACACATGTCCAAGAAATGTTTGATACTAGAATGGGAGCGACACAAATTGTACAATGATATATCCCCAACGTCGTGTAAGCGAGGACCAAGAAGTGCGGATGATGAAGCCACTAAAACATGTCGCTCCAGCTTAGAATCTGCGGGACGTCCTCAATGAGTCCTCTGCTGACCATGTCCCCTGCCTCGAGATCCGAATTATAATTCTGCTGTATGTCAATCACCATGTCGCGGCCTTGCTCCAGGTTTGATGGCAGAGGCGAAGGGAAGTCGTCAAGATTGATCTGTATGGAGTAAACGATTTTAAGGGGGGCGGAGACCATGTGCCTAAACTTAGAATACTGAAAGAAAACTATCGCCAATGGGAAGCTGGTGGGGCGGTCGCACGGATACATGGTATCAAAGGCTTCTTGGTCAAAAACCTCGGTCACAGGCTTCATTTTGAGAGTATTGAGGATAAGCTGAGCGTGCAACGCGGTGGTCGGTGGGCAGCTCCTTTCGATGAGCGAGATTTCTGCGCAGAATTCACGTGAGACGCGTTCGTGAAGCATCTGGCGGTTGCCTGGGGTAATGGTGTTATCTCTCCGGATAATTTCCTTCTCGAGCATTTTGATTATCCATGATATTATCCGTTTCTCATAGACCATCATCCATTGAATAAATAGAAGTCTGTTTGGAGCTGATCGAATTCGTTGGATGCAGAGATGAACGTGTCTCGCGGTATCTCGATTTCCGCAGTCAGGAGTCTGTGATAGTATTGAGATCAAGGATACTCAAAAAACAGGGGTTGACATACGCAATAGTAGATACCGTTGCACCTTGTGCATTCATAGGCCCTGCCCGGGATCATTTTGCCGCACCCACTTCCGCACGAGAATTGAGGAGCTAGCTGGCGCTCACGGAGCACAAAAGCCGTGTAGGAGGACGTTGAATTAGACATCTAGATCGGTGAAATAAGTATAGTTATTTTCTTGAATTTACGATAAACATACCGCGGATTGCAATCGATAAGGATTGGAGCGCAGTGAAAGTGTATGAGTTCGTGGTTGAGTTGGACTTGGGTTGGGTTGGTGATCCGTAGGACCTTGAAACCTTTATGATCACTCAGTATCTCCATTTGGAATTTGAATAAGCGCGGTATGTGGCATTCTAAGTTTAGCCAGGCTTTATTAGCCGGAGACACCCCTCCGTCAAAGAGAATTTCTGATCAATTGTACTGGTTCTGTTAGAGAGGTCAATCGGATAACGTGTTAAGCTAGACCTGAAGAGCTACGTATTATGTATCCTCTTTTCGTAAGTTTTAGGGAGGGTTAGTGTCGTCGTGTTTCGTCGTGTACGACGGAATTTCTATCTATATGGTCCTCAAGAAATGAGACCTGTCACTCAAGAAATGTTATTTTATTGACAGAAAGGCCAAGAAATGCACGACCAAAACCCGACGCTATAACTCGTGTTCTGTACCTTGGGTGTTTAAGAGTATATGCATATTTAAATTAGGCGCTGGCGTCAAAAAGCAGTAAAGTTAACAGCCAAAAACATAAAGGCACTGTCAGCGAATGTTCCCAAGCATCCACTGTATTAAATTTGCATTTAATGAACTTAAATTCCCCAAATCGATGGCAGGAGCGGGGATGCAGTTAACGACTTACGGGCCGGTCGAAGACGCGTACATTTCCAATCGGCAGAGGAACTATACATTTGAACCGTAGGGCCAGTCAAATACACTGGGCGGTCTATTCCATCCTCGAGCACGTAATCTGGCAGCTATTCGTCCTCGTATACGGACTCTCCGGCGAGGTTTTATATGGTAGCATATCATGACCCTGGCGAGTGTCATTTTTTCGCAATAGCCCACTCCTTTAATTATGGCTGGAAGGGGGATGGGTGTATTGATGAGTGGAGAACTGGAACAGGAACTCACCGCGACTGGAAGCCAAAATGGAAGAACTTTGAAGTTCATCTAGAAAGGCTTTGAACTATGGACGAAGCTCTGGTTAGTGAGTTCCTGAAGGGGTTGTGGGAAGAAGGGTGGTCAGTTTAATGCTGCCTTAACGAAGTAACAATGGCACTGACATGAAAGTTATACTAGTGCTGTACGGCCCTCAGGCAAGTTGCCACGGTCCACCCGCTACGTACCCATCAAGCGCCCGACTTTCGCTTATGATATCAAAACTATCGATGTGCATATTCAATTCTAGCATCCGCCTCCCGATCCATTGGAGCCTTCTGCCGCCTACCTGCCCAACGACATCTGCGTCACCCTCATCACCTCTCTTCTCTCTGTTTGAGTTACTTTACCTGCTCCAGCTATCGCTCAGATTACCTATGGTCGCCACACTCCAGATCACTACCTAACGTCAAGTCGAAATTCGAGGGTCAGTGCCTCGGACAGGCTCCTCATCAGAATATGCGATTCATTCGCGTTCGTCAGCACGATATCGACTTGATCAACGGGTGGAATGTGGAGTAGTAGGAGTTGGTCACTTTTCGCCTCAAACCTTGTTTCTTTTGGGAATCACAGCCACCCGAATTTCCCGCCTTTGTTGATTGTTTGGCTGGCTTTCTCGATTTGGATGCTGACTCCGGGTGATGACGTGTTGGACCCTCCAATGCGGGACTGGCGTTGACTGCGCCTTCTACGCGAACAGGACGTTTCCAACTTTTATGGAACTTTAAACTACTTTCATTTTAACTTGTTTTAGCATAGAGAAGAATTATATATATATTCTATAATGTACATAGTACATGGGGAGCGGGAAAGCAAAGACCAGTGAGGCTGCAGGCATACTCACCGGAGAAAAAGTCTGCAGCAGCGGCAGGCGCAGAGCACTTGCCTTGAGGGTCATACATTATCCGTCAATTGGTAGGCGGAAGACCGGCGAGTCGAGCCAGCCGCCGCGGTCGTTGCATGACCCAGAGCACGAACCCCCAGCTTCCCACTCAACCAACTCCTCCCACAGGCTCCCTATATCACACCCGCCCATGGTAATCTTGAAAATTTTACTGGATAGATGCCGGGTCGCCAAGAGGAGCAGAGATGACGTCTTCGCACTTGAAACAGCTCGCTCGACCCGCGCAGCAGGCTGGCAGAAAGGCGCAGGCCGCACTGTGCACATCGCTGCACAGCGGGAAAAGGAAACGTGGGGCGGCGAGATAAAGGCAGAGCGGGAAGTGAACCGGTAACAGCGAGTTTGCTCGGCGGTGTTGTCAGGTCGTGGAGATGAGACGAGGCATGTTTTACGCGACGCGATTTCAGCCATCACATGACAAGCAGACTCTGGCAAATATTGGCAAAGCAAGGCGGCGAGCCCGACGGATTATTTTAGTTCGTTCCAAATTCGGATCCGGTCTGAGGCAAAATCTCAAGGGGATTAGTGTGTGTGTGTGTGTCATCCAACCCTTGCATCCAGTAGTCCTGTTTTTACCTCACCCCAAAACCCGTGTCAGAAAGTTGTTATGTAATCTGCGGAGCTTCAATATCGTTGCGTCGAGTTGACGCGACGATTTAGATATTTTGCAAAATTTTATAGATAGAGAATAATTAATTAGACTCAAGAACATTGGGAAAAAATTTGGTCTTGAACGGTGGAGTTTTCGCTCTCTATTTCGCTGCTGTGAGACGGAAGGTGAAAGTACCTTACATAATCATCAAGATTGCACGACCAATTGCCCAACTCTTGCACATCACCTCGCACATTCCCAAAGAATTACAGGAATAGTTTTAATGAGCTCCTAAGAGTTATTGTCACCAAATTTTTACCAAAACCCTCCTCCTTGTGAAGGAAATCGCGTTCAGATGGATTTTTAAAGTCCGAATATTACATAACAACGTTCTGACACGGTTTGGGGGGCGCGGTAAAAAACAGACTTCATATATCGTGATCCGAAGGGCACATTGTTGGAGACTTGGAGTTCGAAGAATACAAGGGACGAGATGATGGTATTCAGATAAGGAAGAGAAGTACAAGCGACGTATTTAGAGTAGACGACAGACCAAACAAGTCCATGCAGCGCGTCGAGTTGACACGTGAGTCCCAGTGAAAAGCCCGTCTGCTCAGATAGGCTGAGATATGGCAAGGTATGCGCGTCGTCTCAAATGTGCTGAAATCTGGTGCAACCAAATTGCCAAGCTTTCTCTAAGCGAGCGGAGAACCAAAACCTGTCAACGTGTCGTTCAAAACTTCAACTTAGCTTCAATTTGAACTTCAACCATCTTCACACCTCCCCTCTCCCAGTGTGTGTTGACTCCCACTTCCGTACAGTATCCTCATACTTAGCCAATGCCGTCTATACACCTCAAAGGACAACCTATACCTCCATACCTTCGGCAAGGTGGTCTGCGACATCTCGTAGCTGTAACCCATCCCTGATAATCTTATTGATCTTTTATTTCAAATTCCTCTTCTCATTCGTCCTCGACTCCTCGCCGCTTATCGACCCCTCGCTGCCTATCAACTCCGCCGCTGAACCTCCCCGTCGTCTCTGCCGTTATTAAGCGAAATACTGGGGGTCTGGTACAAGGTACGTAGATGAATACCGTCGCAAAACTATTTCATTGACTTAACGATTTTCTACAGCGCCGCAATGCCTCTGGAATGTCGACTGTATGCTAACTAATGTAAGTTACACCGGCCCTGGAATTGTTAAACCTGGACTAACGGTATACGTGCAGCCCGCGCCCCTCGCTTGCAAACATGGCAGGATGGTTTCAAAGGCAAATAGAAGTGGTATGCCTGAAATATGTAGTCATTCTGTTAAGTCTATTGTATGTATGTAGCCGTGAATAAATGCAATACGTGACCCAATTCTACGCCCCGATTTCAGCATATGTGATAAAAATAAAATATTATTGGCTTTCTATTGCATTCGACCAGAGCAGATTTCAGCAGGTGCCAAGCAAGAGAAACCCACGGGGTCGATTTCAACATATTTCAGCATTTTTCGAGCAGATCTCAGCATATAATGTCTCACTTTTCGGACGTGGTATGCTCTGGTCAACAAATTTGATGGCGCCTGTCATTGTCATATCTCAACATACCACAGCAGCTATCAGCAGACGGGCTTTTCACTGGGCGTGAGTCACGGATTCCAACACACATCACATATATCGAAGTCTGGCTAGGAGAGACTATATGCATCCAGGTGAACACAAGGAACCTTTTAACCCCCGGCAGTTTAGTATGGGGGTTAGAATCTTGGCATCAAGTTAGCAATGCCATGTTCTTCTGCAGAGATCCTTGAAGCTTGAAGCTTCATCAATACTTGATCCTTCCTTGGGAGATGCTCACGCGCTCACGGCTTGTCCGACATAGCCGCGCATTTCGTTTCATTTTCAGTCTTATTGTTTATGTTTATATTAATAACAACAATAATCCCTTTAAAGTTATGGGATCTTGTCCAATCCGAGGAATATTTGAGACGTAAACTGCATTTGCATCTGCATCTGCATCGTCTGGAGCAAACTTGAATGATGCACTACTCGTGCATCAGTGCAGCATCACATATTTTACGACCGTCCCGATCCCGCCCTTGTTTTGTTGCCTTTGATGCGCCCTTGATGTAGTTTCAAAAATAATCAAGTCCCTTTGTTTTCCGCTGCTATCATCGGGTTCAGTTTCTATTGGTTTGTCTTGTTATCCCACTGACGTCCCGCTTATTTCTCTCGGTACTGTTGCATGGCGCACAGCGGTCGGCGGCGGTGACGGTCTCTAGGCGGGCATTAAATGTAAATGTCAGTAAAATGGTTGCGGAAAACGGGAGGGAAAATGAGGCGACGGTGGCATGGATTCTGGTCCTCGTCTTCAAAAGTACAATGAGCAATACACTTATCAATCAAGAATCTGAAAGGAATACTGACCAGGACCCGACCTGCTCATCTTCGCTGTCAATTAGAGATGTCATTTCCACAGAAGTCGTTGAAGAGCTCAGTGGCTGGGTTTTAGTCGGGTCCATTGTGCTTGTGAGCCTGACCATTCAAAGTTTAACATTGAAATTTTCAATGCGACGGAATCCCTGTGAGCTGAGAAGGGAGCTGCATATCACTGAGAGTTGAAAATTGGTTGACTCGGAGGACCTTGGTAATTTGAACTGCCCACAGCTTCCATCCCCTGAAAAAATGTGCGAAATGACATCAGCCCACAAATTGTCTCTCCTGGCCAGCACTGGGGCACGCCTGGAGTCGTCTTCACCACCCCTCCTCTCTCCTGGCCCGTCCCAAAAAATATCATATTATTAACCGACTACAGAGTATTAGCAAAACTACATGAGAAATGCAGTGACAGAGGCTGTGATAGCAGAAATGAGCAGGAAAGGAGCAGAGGCAGGCAGGGTGAGGCGGCGGCGAGTCAGACAAGAGAAGATATAAGAAGACAACGAATTCGTCGCCTCTTTACTGCCCCACAATCGAGCAGCAGCAACACTGAAGTTGCTGGTGCTGCATCGTTGCTCCTGCCCCGCATTCGAGCAGCAGTAACACCGATGATGTTGCTGCTGCCGCTCATTGTCGTCGCCACCGCCATGCGTTCAAGCAGCAGCAATATCGGTGCTGCTGTTTCAGTATCGTCGCACCCGCTACGCATTTGCGCAGTAGAAACATCGATGATGTTGCAGCTGCTGCCACGCGTTGACAGTCAAGCACCAGCAACATCGGCGTTGCTGTTGCTACATGCCTCGTCCTCTCCCGGCCAGTGTTTGAGCAGCAGCAGCATCGATGTTGCTGCTGCTCCTGTCGCGCATTGCAGTCCAGCTCCTCGTTCGAGCAGCAACAAAAACCTCGTTGCTACTGCTGCAGTGCGTCGTTGTCGCCCTCGTCCTGCGTTCGAGCAGCAGCAACACAGATGTAGTCGCTGCCGCATCTCTGTGTCATCGCCCCCGTGTTCGAGCAACGGCAACATCGACATTGCTGCTGCTGTTTCTGAGCGTCGTCGCCCCCCCCCCCCCAGTTTGATCGTTGTTGTTGCTGCTGCTGCACGTCGTTGTCGTCCCAGGCCCCGTGTTCGAGTGCTAGGAACGTTGGTGCTGGTGCTGCTGGTGCTGCTCCGCATCGTCGGCCTCGCGCAGTGTTCGGGCGACGGCAGCAGCATGCTACTGCTGCTGCTGCCGGTCTTTCGCGTCGGCGTCAGCGTATCGGGTTTGAGCAACAGTTGCTGCTACCGTGTATCATCAGGGTCCAGCTTGAGAGGAGAGGTCTTGACGGGGCTTGAAAGCGAAAACAGCAGGGTGGAGGGCCTGGCATGGAGCTGATGAGTGGTGATTGGAAGGCAAAATGAAACTAGCAGAACGAGTCGTTTTTTGACTCGTTCTGCGACGCACCGGATGGTCTCTCCCTTACCGCTTCATACATCCACCTCGACTACGACCGTTAGAATGTCGGCCCACAACCCCGAAGGGGGGGCTCACGCGATCTTGTTCGCAGAGTTTGGGATCTACGCAGAGAAGGTGATTAATAAAACAAAAAATATTCAAAGTAGAATACATACAAACGGATTTCTTGAAGTGTTGGAGGCCGGGACGGAGACGGGCAAGAAGAGAGAGGAGTGGTAAGGAGGAAGGTTGATCCGACGTTCAGTCGACGAAAGGAACATGTTACGTAATGATATTGCTGACCGAGGGACCAACTGTTGCATCTGACGTTTGTCTTACGTACGCTTGTAAAGCAACGGGTACTTGTCCAGCATGGACCAGGTCTGTGACCGGTATTGTTCATTGCTTTTTTAGACATTGAAAATTTCTGTTGTTTGATAGCCTATTTTCATTTTGAAAAGGAGCAGAAATATTTCGTCTTCTTTCTTATCTTTATTGTGTCAATAAAACTTCAGTGCAATATCAAATATTGTTCTTCGCATCAGGCTAATTTTGATAGCACATTTTCCATCACCAAGAAAGAATTGGATGAGCTTGAATATTATAAAAGTGTACACAAAAAGTTGAGAACAAAATTTCTTCACCTGAAACAAGATACAGGTAAGTTGAAACCTTTCAAACAATTTTGGAAAAAGATGGAGCCAAATGTACAAGTAAATTGGCTCATCTCGAAAATTCCAATTAAAAGTAGTTCCATTATTATTCCAAATGAGATATTTCAACCTGTATTTTGTTTCTGAATCCATATCAATTGGTTTATTTGGGGCTTTCACTAGCAAAATTTGTTACAAAATCAAATTCTAATTTATAGATCTAAATACAATTTTCAGTAGCCGGTTAAGTCATTATTTTTAAATGGTTGAGAATCACTTTTTCCATCACTCAAAAAGGGCTTTTGCGCCCAGTGAGAGTAGAGCGTGACAGGTCGATAGGGATGAAAGGGCGAAGGGATCCGAAAATAACATGGACAAATTATAAGAAATAGAATTAATTTGTCCAATATCATTCCTTTCTTTGTGACGTTCGTCGACCAAATCTCGCAACTAAGTACTGGTCTGCTCAGGTGAACGAACAGGCTCAAACGGTTTCCTAACTGTGCACTCGGCGCTCTTTATCCTCTTCCAACAAGGCTTCTAGATCTGAATCTGGTTCCTCTGTGGCAGCTTTTTTTCGACTGTGGCTCTGACTTCGACTACATCGCGAATCTTTCAACGTATTGAGTCAACACCTGCCATTTATTTTAAGCTATTTCTGGAGGCAACACCCTCTTCTAATGGCTTTTTCTGTGCTTGCTTCGGAGAAATTCTTCCCACAGAATCACTCATATACTTTATAACTCAGTGCACAGTGCAGCCCATCATTCCCCTAACCCACTGTGCTGGTGTTCCATTCCTTCTTTGAAGCTGTCTTTCTCATTTATTCGTTGGAATGCCTCGCACACCGTCTCCCGGTTGTCTCCCAGTCATGTTCTACCACTCCTCGAAAGTGCTAAATTTGCCACGACGATTATCACATACAAATTCGTCCTTCCGGACTGCCCGCTCGTCGCAAGTTCCGATTTCGAGCCTTTCGGCCGTGAATTTCTATCACTATATTTATTTCGAAAACTAAGACTCTGGAATCGGAAATGACAACGGAGACACAAAATCGCACTCTTCCTGCCAGTTTGACCCATTTCGCACCGATCGTATAAATATTCCAGCAACCTCCTTCATCGACTACCTTGTCGCATTGAGGTCAGTCTGGTGGTAAAGGCGCAGGACAATCAGGAAGAGCAGGCGCTGCGGACGTGAACTTATTCTCGGTAACAGTACCCTTTACTTATGACAGCGACCGTCACCCGCCTCCGTGGAGCTATTTGTCTTCGTACAAATACCTTGCACGGGATCTTGCATTCGAACATCCCCTTGTTCAACGTTTTACCTATAATCCAGAGTCGTCTCCAGTCGAGAGTAATTCCTAAGCTATCGACATTGTGTAGCTGCTTTAAAGTACTTCTATGGAATCGATTTAGAGCTGATACATATCTGCAGAAAATGAAAATTCTACGGCTGTACTTTGGTAGAGCCGCGTGAAATTGTACTTGCTCAAACTGTCGAGGATAGCCCAACTTATGTTGCCACTTGTCTGCCAATTAATCGTAATAGAAACCTCATCTAGCATCGGAAACGCGCCAGGTTCGGTCAACAGCGAGTCGAAGGCACCCCACTCTTCTGAATCTGTTCGACAGCCTGTGTCTGGCCCAACCCACACTGTCAGTTCGAATTTTTGGAGGACATTGTTCCCTGAGAGAATCCTGAGCTCGTCATTGAGTCCACACAGGGGTTCGTGGCGCTCTCCTGCGTCGTTGATGGAGAGAGACACTGATTGAAGGGTCCGGTACGCGCTGAATGCGATGCTTGTTCCTAGACCGGTTAACGGTACCGGCCATTTCACTGCATGTTTTCTCTGTCAGTCTTGAAAGATAAATGGGTTGTTTATTACTTACATTTTATTTCGAGAGTATAGAGTTGCACTGTCGACTTTATGAGATGACCACACAACGTGCAAAACATCATCTATGCTAGGAAGAAAACGTGAACAAACATTGGAGATTTTATGATTACCGAGGTCAAATAAAAATTGAAGAAATTGAAGTATATATTTTAAAAATATTTTACCATTTATTGACGGAGGCGAATCAGAAGAAATTTAAATTGAGAACTGTGAATAGAGGTTTGAAGATACGATAGAGAATTTTTAAATTAGTCCTGTGAAGATATTTTTAGTTTCTTCACTTTAAATCCACAGAAGATATTTTAAATCGCGGAGGGCGGGGTTACTATATGGGGACTGGCAATGACGACGGGGTCGAGAGTGTGTACCCAGCGGCCCTACGCCGTCCTGTCGGTGTGCAAGGATTCGCATACTGTACATGGTGTCGGAACAGTGGGTATTTACAACAAGATGCTACGTTACAACGACCCGATCAGTAAGATCTACTAATATGTGCAATACGCCGACCAGGAGGATGTTAATTAATATCTAGAAAGGTAAAAAGATACGAAAGGACTTACGATTATGTGTCACCTCCCTCGCCGCCCTTGAGCAGCGACAAGTCCGAGGGAGGGAAGGCGAGTTGATGGGGCGAGTTAGGGGTGAGAGGGGGCATGAAAGCGAGAGCGACACTGGGGGAGGAGAGGGGGAGAGACCAGCAAAACGTGTCAATAAGACTCGTCCCGCAACACATCGTACGGGTTGCCCCCGGCCCCGCCCCACATTTGGGAAGCAACAGTAAGGTTGGTGCCGCTGCTGCTGCTGCTCTTCGTCGTCGTCGTCGCCCGGTGTTCGAATAGCAGTAGTACCAGTACTGAAAGTGTTGCTACCGCTCTCCTCGCTGTCTCGGCTACTTGGGGTTCGAACAACAACGACGACGGGCTGCTGCCGGTCGTTCGCGTCGGCGTCGCACGTGTTTGAGCAGCAGCAGCGGCCCTGGTGCAGATGTCGCGTCATCTGGGTCCTGGGAGAGGGAAGCGGTGTTGCAGACGTCTCAAGGCGAAAGCGGCAGGGTGAAGGGGCTGGAAAGGGGTCGGTGAGCGATAAGCGGGTGAGGAAATGAGAGAAACGGAAAGAGTCGAAAACACCGACTTGTTCCGCGACGCACCGAGCGGGTCTTCCACACCTGGGTCTCCCCTCATCACTCCGTATCCCCGTTCGAACGTCGACCCACAGCCCTCAATGGTGAGGGGAGGGAATCATGACGTAGCTCAAATTCGGTCGCGGCGAGTAAGACCTAAGCCTGGAGAGGTGATTAAAATGCATAGTCATTACATAAATAGTTAAGAATCCAGATAAGAATGCCTCGACAAGTGAAAACGGTGGGGTCAGAGAGATGGTGGAGTGGAAGCAAGGCTGTGTGAAATCATGGAAGTGATTTCCATGATTTCACACGCACCTGAAGCTCAACACCTTTCTCCCTTCGTCCACCTATGTCGATCGTGCCCTCGGCCAACGACGCATTAGCCACCGCGCCACTACAACCCGCGCCCGTCTCAACACAACTTGCCTTGCGGGCCAACGCTGCGCGTGACGTGTACGAGACCCACATATGGGTTTGAGTTATCTTATCTTATCTAGTTTTTCCCCTGTGACTCCGAGACTCGAAGGCGGCAGTCCTGCCCTCTTCCTCCTCCTTCGCATTCGTCAACGCCAGGCCCATCGGCCGCCTCTCGTCTTGTTCCTCGTGCGAATACATCGGTTGTGGATGGCGTGGGTATCGCAAAGCGGGTATGGACTCACCATACAACTCGGAATCTGCAAGTATCGTTGAGTTCGCGGACGGCGCTCCCGCGATCTTTGTTGCCATCGGGATATCGCCTTTAGAGAACGGAAGAGATTATAAACAAGGGTACAGCATAGAATTGGAGAGCAAGTAGGGCTTACCGTGGACCGTTGCGATATGCATGGGCCTCGCATGTGCCACCATCACCGTCGGCTTGTCGTCGCAATAAACACCCCGCTAGTGCCTTCACACCCCGATCGTTGGGACTAGGAAAAGAACCAGAGGTCAGTTAATCTGTTGATATGGTTCACGACTAGTCAAGAGGTGTACTTACCCACCTGCTCTCGTAGTTCTACCTAGAACACAATAACCTTGGGGGGTCAACTTACTGAGGTGAGGCGGGCATATAGGTACTCAGGCTGAGATCCTAGCGTCTTTTATTCTTTGCTTTGGCTTTGTCGACAAGTTTTTCTCAAACTCGTTGACGTCATGGCTGATTATAACTCGTCGAACACGTCGTCCATGTCCTATCTCGCATCCTGGAACACGAAGGCTTCGCGTCAGCGCTTAGAGAAAAGAAATGGGTAACAGTTGGTTTACAGTATAGGCAGGGAGGGTATAAGGTACATCGATTTGCTCAGTGTTTGAGGCTTTGTTGACAAGTTCCAGCCCTAAAGGTTGTGTGCGATCGTACATTCAAACAGGTTATAGTATATCGTTGCTCAGGGCATGTTATCACTCGCACCCTGAGCTCACCGACGGAAACGGCACTAGAGGAACCGCCCGAGATCTCGAGAGTCGAGAGACTTGAGCGGGAACTCGTCTCGTGCGTTGGCCCTTGGGTGAGTGAGTCGGAGCAAATTGATTGACGGATTACTTACTTACATTGTCTTTGTTCGTTTTAGATTTGGATCGAGGTCGGCCAGACGGAATGAATTGATTCTCGAGAAGGATATGGGCTTACTACGAGACGGTTTGGGCTATCCGAGACAAGACGAATGGTTGCGAGGTGGAAGGGAAGACGTATCACTGGCAGGAAAAGTTACAATGGTACGTTCGAGCGTCACTCGTCACCGTCTAGTGAGATGGGGTATTAGGCTTGTGCATCGGTGCTGCGCGTGCACCTCTGTTGGATGAGGAGTGGGTATATGCGGTCTGGGACCAACGGGAAAGATGGTGGGAAGGGCAAGGAAGGTGGTTTGGGTGGGCTGCGGGATCGTTGGCCGAAGGCGACCTCAAATACCTGAAAATCGACGCCATTGCCTTATTTCTTGTCAAATTGAAAGCTGTGCCACATAATCGTAAGTCCTTTCGTATCTTTTTACCTTTCTAGATATTAATTAACATCCTCCTGGTCGGCGTATTGCACATATTAGTAGATCTTACTGATCGGGTCGTTGTAACGTAGCATCTTGTTGTAAATACCCACTGTTCCGACACCATGTACAGTATGCGAATCCTTGCACACCGACAGGACGGCGTAGGGCCGCTGGGTACACACTCTCGACCCCGTTGTCATTGCCAGTCCCCATATAGTAACCCCGCCCTCCGCGATTTAAAATATCTTCTGTGGATTTAAAGTGAAGAAACTAAAAATATCTTCACAGGACTAATTTAAAAATTCTCTATCGTATCTTCAAACCTCTATTCACAGTTCTCAATTTAAATTTCTTCTGATTCGCCTCCGTCAATAAATGGTAAAATATTTTTAAAATATATACTTCAATTTCTTCAATTTTTATTTGACCTCGGTAATCATAAAATCTCCAATGTTTGTTCACGTTTTCTCCCTGGCATAGATGATGTTTTGCACGTTGTGCCAATAGGGTCAACGTCCCTTGATGAATTCACATAAAACGCCCCCTCTTGGAGGCGACTGAAATTGACCAGTGGACATGGAGACGACATAAGAACTTCGAGGATATGGTATTGGTTTGTCCAGACATATAGCGTATCTGGAGTGGGGATTTCTCTACGCAAGATGACTGAGTCATGTTTGGAGGCGCTAATTTAACCTCGTACAGTCGTAGATCTTCAAGGCCAGAGCAACGCGCGACCGCACTTGTTGGAAAGTTGTGAATGCACACAATTTTGAGGGCGGTGACTGAGGGTAATTGGATCAGGCATACCAAAGACGATTGAATTGGTTCTGGCAATCCATCCCAATCGAAACAATCAAATTCCGACCGGATTTCAATCGATTGTATCGACCTAGATTGCTCTTTCAGCAAGCCGAGGATGTTGAAACCCATGTCGCCGATGTCATGGACTGAATACACCAGGCTTTTCACGTAACAGGCGATGTTGGGGTCTCGGGAAAGGATTGAGCCAAACCGCTCCAACCTCCATTGGTAGAGGCGGACAGATGAGAAGAGGTGTCGGCGACATAATGGTACCATGTCTTGGCAGGTAAGTGATAGCATTTGAAGAGACTTCGTACTTCCAGGGATTTCAGTGGCAAGGATGTCGATGATGTTCCCTAAGATATCAAGCGGAAGAGTCGTGCTGGACTCCATGATTGTAGTGAAGATAAGAACCATCTGAGTACATCGGCAGCACACTCATGCGGTTGAGTCATGTGAGCGATAGGGAAATAATTTTACTCGCCAATATGGTAATTTACTCGTTCTCCGCTTTTGCGATTGGTTATGCTGGCTTCAACTCTGCCCAATAAGACGTGAAAAGATTCTATTGCCTTTTCTTCTCAACGAACGTCGCAACTGGTCTGCGTTATTCACTAAAAAGTGCTTTGCACTCCGGTTATGTAGTTGTACAATTTCCTGATTCAGTTTTCCAGTTCATGATCTAGCTTCACGCAAAGCTGTAGACAACTCAACGAAAATGAGGCTAGGAGAACAGAATTACCTCAACAAATGCAGAATAAATCAAGAAATAGGAGAGCCCAGAGCGCTGTTAGTGAATGGCAGTAATTGCCAGACTTTTTTGATAAAGAAACCCCTAGCACTTCGAATTGCAATCGTCGAGCACGAGTTAATAATTACACCGCCCAAGTCGATAACAGTTAGACCACGACTGAATCGTGGAATTCGTAAGCAGTGGAAGTTTGAAGACGCCGAATGAGAATGCGAGGGTACTTCCTTATTCTAAGCGTCCATAAAAATAAATAAAGTGTGTTGCTCGATGGATGTATACATGTAACTTGAGACTTCAGACCCGCCGAGCCTTAAATTGAGTACATGAGGTTGAGGCGTCTCTGATGGGATATTGGCTGCGCTCCACACTCCTGACAGTGATTCATCTTTGGAGGAAGAAAGGGGCGCCGAGGGTTTAGGCTGGAGCGGTTCGGGTTTGAGTTCCTACACTGGCGCCTTCGGTTAATCATTCCAAATATATATGTACAAGCGAGATGGACGTACAGAGTAAGGATCAGAAAAAAAAGAATTACAATTAGACAACCGAGCAGTCGCATGGCGGCAATACACATGCTAGCATAACATAGTATAAAATATCTGATAGAATAAAACCCCAGTCAGTACGATGTTATAACCGAAGTAGAGCAAGAGAAGCCTCAGGCCAAAAGCGACACCACCCACCTAGAATACATGCATACATGCATACATCCCTCTTTCTCCCGCTTCTGCACCCTCGACTCACGTCAATAACGACGATGAAAGAACTAACGAGACTGTAAACCCACCTAAAATCACGCATATACCCCCTCCTATCTTAACTCATCCCACACCATGACGATCACTCGACTTTCATTCTCTCCTCGCCGTCATCCCACGCGCCAGCGACACGTCAGCCTGCTCGTCAACTTCGTCCTTAGCTGCCACCGCGACCTCTCTTCTCCACGCAAACTTCTCCTCAAGCTCTCGCCGCCCACCACTTCAAGCGAACCGCGGATCTCCTCCCTGTACCACACGCTCGCCGCCGCTCTGCCGACTTTATTCTTGGGCGTATTTCCATCTCCTGCCCTACTCCCGCTCCAGCACCAGCACCCTATCGCTTGGCTCGAAGGCGGACTGGGCTGCTCTGCTCCTTGACGAGCAGCTTCACTGAGGCCAGATTGGCGTATCCCGACTTCCCTGTCTCTCAGTAGTGCTTCCTCGAAGAGGAGGAGGGAGGGAGGGAGAAGATAGGGCGTGGTACATCTGTAGTAAGCACGCGGGGATCATGAGAGGGGCGGTGGTGTTCAAGGTAGGTTTGGGGGGGTTGGGGGGTGGGAGGAGCCGGTGTGTATGAGGAAAGTAGGCGGATGAGGGAGTCAAGGTAAGATAACGAAGGAGTCCGCGCTTTTGCGTGTATGAGGAGGTGTGTATGAGCGAGCAGATGAGTTTACGGTGCTACAAAAGAAAGACTTAGACGCGTCAAAAAGAGCAGCTTTGAGATCACGAAATGAAAGGTAAACCTACCGGTCCAATCTCCACCTTAGCTCTTCTATATCCGTCATTGCCGTCTGTTCCTCTTCCCCTGTGTTACACTCAAACCCAGGCCTTCTTGAGGAAGAAGCACGATATGCCCGCAGTCGCCACAGAGCTCAGGCGGGGTCATGAAGATATTCTGGAGGCACCATGCCTCGGAGAAGTAGAACGCGATGTTGCTAGTGTGGTACCCGAACGGCGCCTGAAACCCAATGAGCCCATGCCCGCCTTCGTGGGCCGTTTCTTCGAGGCCCTGGTCGTGGTATGCGATCCCAGTAGCAAGAACATCAGGGCGTGCGGCGCTTTTGGATCTGCGTGCTGGGTTTGCCCGAGGATTGGGCTTGTGGTTGTGATTGGGCTTTGGAGCTAGTTTGAACCGGAGATATTAGAGCAGAATTGTGGGTGCAAGTTGAGCATGATGCCCTGGCAGTGGACGCGCAGAGGATGATGTGGAATTATCAACGGAGTTTGGAGGGCGACAAGGTCCGAAAAATACATGGACAAATAATTTTCAACCATATCCGGTCCAAATGCGGTCACTCATTTTTGTTCGCTATCCAAGCTATCTCCAAATCCCGCGACTACTAGCATTTTCCACCTATGCTCAGGCGAACGAATAGACCGAAAAGATATTCACACCGTGCTATCGAAGCCCTTGATCCTCTTCCGACTGGGCATCTGAATCTAGTTCGACTGGTGTCTGCGACTTTGACCATATTGCGAATCTTCAGCGAATTCAGCCAACGCCTGCCACGAATTTTGATCTGTTCTCTGCGGCAACGCCCTCTTCTAAAGGCTTTTTCTTCCGCAGGATTACTCATACACTTTGTAACTTAGCACGAATAATGGCGCGACGATAACCACATAAAATTCGGCCTTCCGAACAGCCCGTAGCGAGTTCCGATTTCGAGCTTTGGTTGCCCACAATTGCTCAGAGGAGGTACAGTCGGGCTTTCTTCAGCGAATTTCTATCACGGAACCAAGCGTTATTTTGAAAACTACAACTCAAGAATTTGAGATGCCAACAGAGACCCAAAAACGCTTTCGTTCTTCCAGTTTCCCCTGTGAGACACTGCTAGCGTCTCGGGTTCAGTGGCGAAACGCCTACGACCTTCGGGCGGGCAGAGGTGTGATGACCTTGGTGTAAACCAAAGTCGGAGAGCGATAAAACAGAAATAGACGGGCTAATAGAGGTAACTCCCTCTTAGATCTACGTATGTAGATCTCTAAGATCAGTCCGTTCGCCTGATACGCAGCCTACTCAGAAAGGTCCTGGTTAACAGCAGGTACCGACTGAGGAGATCGAGCGCGGTTAGGCTACTTGGTAGATGATAGTAAGAGAGTTAAATTGACAAATATGACGAGCATCACTAATCTACCAAATGTCACATGACTACGACATCTAAATACCTAGCTAAGCTCTGTAGTCTGAATTAAAGGTAGATGGAAAGGAAAAGTAGGAAAACAGGCAAAATATTCCTTACAGAGCCCCCCCACTTTCCATCTGCTGAAAGGACAGAAAGTAGAAATTGTATCCCAATCAGAAATATTTGAACTGAAAAGTGCAAAAGAAATTAAAAAGCATGGAGGTGTTGGGGAAGGAAGGTGGGCATCCAAGACATGAAGGATAAAATCAATATTGAAGTGAGAACAGGATAGGAAAGGAGTAAAATGAATTTGTGCTAAGAGCCCATAGTTAATGACAAAAATGAACTCCAATGAAGTGGCAAGAAAAAATTTAGGTAGTCATATATAAAGTCGGCCAGGCCCATAAGCAACAGGGTGATCTGAGAGCAGGCCTTGAACAGCCTAGTATACCCATAGCCCTCCCAGAAAATTAATCCTCATATAGCCCCCCCAGCCTCAAGAAATTGCATAGCAAGAGTTTGAGGGTGCCAGAAAATGAGACAGAACATTACAGTTCATTGGAGGAGGAGGAAAGATCCTGGCCAGGATGGATAGAAGATCTGACAGGAAAAGGAAGTGGGCATATTGGAGGAGGCATGAATGAGGCATAAAGGAGTGAAGGGTCAAAAATCATCGAAATCCCAATTTTGTAAAGTAACCACAGCGCGGATGGCGATGTTCCGGCTATCCACAGAAAGCTGTGAATCAGGGCTTTTGAACGTGTTCAAAATCGTCACAGGAAGTTGAGGTGATGATGCACCACATCAGAATTCGTGAGAATGCGCCAAAGTTGCCTAAAAGCCAATTTCCGGGGTGAATACCAGATGACATGCTACATTTGAGATATCTGCTGGATGGCGCCATTAACTTCTTTCGAATGAGCCCAGAATCGTCGCGATAAACAAAGGTGATGAAGAGTGATGGTACAATTCGTAGAAATGAGCCAAATTGGCCAGAAGGCAAATTTTCGGATTGAATACTCGATGAGGTGCCATATTCGAAGAATTTTTTGAACAATGCGAATGAGGGTTTTCGAATGAGGCAAAATATCCCCCCGTTGGACCATGACCCGTCATCAACGAGACTACCAAGGCCTCTCCATAAATCCTTTGGAAGGTAAGGTGCATTATTTATGACTTTTACGGGCGCCGAAATGGCGCAGCCGGTGGTTCGCAAGTCGACGGATTTGTACTTCGAGTTTCCTGGGTTGGCCATGCCGATTCTGCTCCTGTAAGCCTTCCCGATGTCGCTTCGCCATAAACCCATCGCTAAAAAGCTATGAACCAGGGCTTTCCGGTCCACAAAAGATCGTAACCAAATTCGAAACCGATGCTCCGCAATAAGTCTTGGTGCACAAAAGACAAGGACAACAATAGTCATAGGAGAAAGTAGCACAGGTCGACGAATGGGGTTTTGCCGGAAAGAGGGCGACGAGTGCTTTCCGTGGATGTCCTGGATGTCAAGAATAACGACCGCATTGGTGAGATATCCGCCGATTAGTTCAAAATGCAAGATTAATGAAAATGACAACAGCACAGCGAGCAATCGACACCACGCGATGCGCCAGATAACACCAGAAACGTTCCGTTGATGCCTTCCGAACAAACCTGTGATGATACCGGCGAACCATGTAAGTGCTGAGAAATGAGGCGATGCTTCCGGAAGAAGGTGATCATTAAGCGCAAAAGGAATCTTGGCAGCGTACATCCTTGTTGTAAAGATATAGCCCATTCTCGCTTTCGCTTCTTGTTTATTTCCTTCCCACCACCATGCGAATCCCTTCAAACTTGAGCTAATGCGACTTGCTTGACGGAAAGAGGATGTCGAACTTGAATGCTTTCTGTAAGTGTTTGGGATGTAAAGGACGGCGGTCGCATTAGTGAGATATTCCCCGATTGGTCCAAAATGCGAAATTGACAAAAGAGATGACCGTGCGGCGAGCAATGAGCGTCTCAAGAAGCTCCAGGCATCGCTGGAACAGTCTTGTTGAGGTCTTTCGAATAAGCCTGTGACGATAGAGCTCGAGGCAAACAAGGTGTGTCTGGAGGATTGGGAAGACGAATCTGAAAGAGGTTGATCGGTTTTCGAGACAACCAGCCACAGAATTGAAATGTTCGAGGAATACTGAGAATCGCCTGGACGAGAGCTTTCGAAAACAAAAGAAATCACACTGAAACACGTCCTGGTTGCTGAGATATAGCTCGTTCCTGTCATCTGTGCTTGTCCGTTCCCTTCCCACCACGGTCCAAATTGCATCACAGACAAACTAAGGCCAATTGCGAGCGCTAGAAAACGAGTAAGTTCTGGGTGGTCTTCCATTGAAGGTCTTGCGAGGAGTAAAGCGAGGAATGACGATGAAGCGGTCGATAGTGCGAATGAACATAGTGATAACACAAGAGTGAAAGGGATACAAGTCGAGGTTCCATTGTTGGCTTCATTGGACTCGTAATTATGAGCCCCAACAGTGTCTGCCGTGTCTGCACCCAGTTTGACGATAAGTTGAGGTTGAAAGTCGCCACTCAAAAGGAGGGTGCTCCATGTCGCAGCTGGAAGCGCCGAAATTTTACATACATTGAGAGTTGTCCCTCCTAAACTTACATACCACACTACACCCCGATCTAATAAACCTTTGTCCATAACACTGACTACGAGTGCAATCAAAGATGTTGCAGGTCTGTCGAATTCCGTATACAGAATTCGGGACCTAACCGCACTTGATAACTCTGTATGCAGAGTTCGAGCAATGGCGACCAACAGTATTGGGATATGCACGCTTTGATTCCAATGCACAATACCCACGTTGAAGCCGAACAAGATTCTTCTCCAACAACATCCAGCTAGTGTAACTGGAATTTGTGTGACTATGGAGGGAAGCGTCGATGAGACCTGAGACCCCACAAACAACTTTAGATCCCGAAACAGGATCACAAGTTGACCACCAGAAGTTCGGCTTTCGAAATGAAGGCCCAACAACAAGTAGATCGCGCTCAACAGCCGGAAAGATAATGGAGTAAAAAACTTGTCAGTTGTGGAGGTCGTGGATAAGTGACCACGCCCGAGTTGGAATGACCAAAAGCAATAAGCAGGTTGAGGAGAACGTGACGAAGAACTCCGGAAAAATAGTTCGATGATCGACATGTTCATTGTTGAAGGAGAAGATGAGCAAACGAGTCGCGCCAAGGATGATTGATGACTGGACAGGCTGCTGAACCACAGATGGACAAATAGAGTGGGGACAAACCGTGTCGCAGTGAAAGTCGCAGTTGGCATGGACGAGCGGGATGGTGGTGTCTGAGTCGGGCGTGGCCTGAAATGCACATATACAACCAGAGATGCGTCACGAGGTCCGATGAACAACTTTCGATCCCGAAACAGGATTGAAAGTTGACAACCCAGGGTTCGGTCTTCGAAACAAAGACCAATCTCATGGGAGATCCTACTCGGATGGGTGAAAGTGGTCGTAATAATGAACGCGCCGATGCCCAAAACCCTTGGATGAATGGGTTGTGGTGCGCGCAACGACGGATTCCGAAAACGTGGTTCGACAGCGGAAATCGCCGTTATTGATGGAGCAGATGAGCTAACGAGTTGCATTATGGATGATTGAGGATTGGACTGGCTACAGAGCTGCAGATAGATAAACAGAGGGAGGGTGTGCCGTGCTGTAGGAGTTGGAGGTTGTTTCACCTGTATGTACAGAGTTGAAGACCTAACCACACTCAGTGACTCTGTAAATGGAATTTGAATTATGGTAATCGAAAGCGATGAATATTTTGCATTCCGGTTCCAAAAAACTAGGGCGGAATTGATACCAGTTGCTGAAAGAGAACGCCAAAGCAAAGATGTAATTCGACTGTAATAGTCTTCCATCAGTGCTGTCAAATTCGAGGGACTTAGCAGTATTACAACCGAGTTGATATTGGAAGGGCTAATTTCGAATGAATGGCCGGATGGACGCAGCGGAAGGTGATGAGGTGCTGGGAATTGCTTGCCCTCGTTCATGTGCCTATTTGCCCCCCCAGCGTCCGCTGTGTCCGGGTTGTGAAAATGCGGGTCGAATGACGAGATGAGAGGAGGCTGCGATGTGGAAGTTGGAGGCCATTCGATGGACACTTCTACATCTCCACCAAGAGACGATAACTTTTGAGGTGCGACAAACGACTCACAATCTCGGAACAGGATTGCGCGTCGACCTCCATGAGCTCGGTCTTCAAAACTAGCATCTAGCCAATGGAGGGTCGTGTTCGGAAAGGCAGATGGACTGTAGTATTGCAGCTGGAGGGATAGAATGAGATCGACCCAAGCCGGAGAGGCTGGAGGGAGCTTCGCCTCTGTGAACGAAGTTGAAAGCCCAACCGCACTCGATAACTTTCGGTTCCGACAATCAATAGCAGCGTCGAGGAACCGCGACGTTTCTGGCAGCAAATTTTGTGCGCAGAATTTGAATTTGTGGGGGGTTTCAAGTTGGCAAGAAGGAGGACGAGTTGCTCTTCGAGAGTTAGGCGAACTTCTCGAAGAGGTCGTCCCAGCTGTTACTTGGGCTTCGTGCCTTCCAGTATCCCGATTTCTTGGCCGGTTATCTTCCCTCGAATCCTGCTGCTGCAGCGTTACTGTGGGTGGACCTGGCTTGTCGAGGTTGAATCCGTTGACGGGAAGTGTTGGCTGCGGCCCAAAACGCACATGAACCCAAGATGAGCAGCCCCGAGATCTGACGAACAACCCTCGATCCCGAAACAGGATTGAAAGCTGACAACCCAGAGCTCGGTCTTCGAAACAAAGACCTAGCTCATGGGAGACCGTACTCGGCTGGGAAAGTGGAGATTGTACGATAAACTTGCCCATCGATGATGTGGATGGGATAACGATGTCCAGGGTGAATGATCGAAGTGCTGAAGGGCTGCGGAAACGCGGCTCGATGGCGGAGATCGTCATCATCAACGGAACGAATGGGCGAAGAGGTTGTGGTACGAGTGATTGAGGCCTGGACAGGCTGCGAAAGTATGTTTGGATTGAGGAAGCAAGAGTAAGCTGAGCCGCAAAAGTTGGAGGGTGCTTCGCCCCCGTGTACGGCGTTGAAAATCTAACCTTACTCGGTGACTGCGTATCTGAAATAGAAGGACAAACTGCACTCGCCGAGTCTGTATCCAGTGCTCGAGGCATGACAACCAAAGGGGCTGAGGTTTCCACTGTACGATTCCGATAAAACTCGGCCTTGACTTCTCGTTGATTCTGCGGTTCTGTTCGTGTACCATAATCGTGGAGGTCGGAACCGTGTACCGAAAAGCAGGTGTCGGACGGTCTGCAGGATTGTGGTTGAACGGATAAGCTCGGAGCAGGGGTACGTCTTGCTGCAGAAGCTGGAGACTGACTCTTCTCCGTATACAGAGTCGAAAGCTTAACTACACTCGGCAACTTCTTATTCCAACAAACGAGGGTAACGTCGACGACCGGTGGTGTTCCAGTATGCGGTTCGGCTGGCTTTTGAGAGCTTGCTTGAGTGCTCGAAGAAACTTTGCCAGCTTCTTCTACAACAGAATGACCGAGGGCGAGAGTACTTCGAGTCGTAACTGATTGACTTACTCTAACTTCTGTCGCTGAAGCTGGAGGAGTATTCGTCTCTGTATCCGGCGTTGAAGACCTAACCGCGCTCGGTAACTCTGTATGCAGAGTGCGAGACATAGTCACCGAAGGTGAAGGATCTTCCGCACTCTGATTCCAACGATCGATGGCGGTGTTGAAAGACTGGGATATTTCCCGCAAAGAACTTTGCTCGTCGCATTCGTATCCATTCACGAAGTCGAACTTGGTGGACAGCACTATTGGCACAGGCACGATAGCGGATGAGGTTGAGAAGTTGGCGAGCTTCGGCGGGCGAGAATGCGATCCAAATGGATTTTCAGGGCTTGCTTGAGGACTCGAAGGGAGTGTGCTAACTTCTGCAAAAGGACGGCCGAGCGGGAGTGTATTTCGGTCCAAAACTGGTTGACTTACTCTGGCCTTCCTTTCTCTTTCCACTGCTTGCCTCTCCTGATCTTCTCGTTCACTTAATCCTTCTGCGTGCATTAGATTCCATGTTTCCTCGCGACTGCATTCCGCTCCGGGTGTCAAAGATCCTGTCTTGTATGTCGTGTGAAGAAGGTTGGAAGCTGATTGAGAAGCCGAGGGAGAAGGATGTTGGAGAGCGGACGAGTTTGGCGTCGAAGGTGAAGTCAGTAATGTTGACGGTGAGCTCAGACGTGATTGACCGCGTGACTTGTTGGTCGCTGTTGATAAATCAGACCCTGCGACCGAACGAGGAGATTGAACATTGTATTGAACGCTTGCGGGGGTCTTTTCTGGCAGAGGTGGTGTCATCCATGCTACAAACCGGTTCAGCTCATTGATGTCGGGGTATTGGCCATCCTGGAAGACCCGATCGAGAAGCCTGACAGCCATCCGTGTACGCTTGATAAAAGCCGTCCAACAAACCTCAATTGAGGTAGACCTTTGCGACGTCGCATCCTTGAAGACTTGATTTACAAGGTTGTCCGGATCGATTAGGAAATATGTCTTCCGTCCAAAGAAACGAGCAACAGATTGAATAAGATACTGATTTTGTGTCGTGGTGAAGGAAATGGTTTGTAGAAACCTAAGATCAACGAAGCGGCCATGCTGCGGTGATTTCACAATCAGGGTTTTGCGGAACTGATGTGATGGAATTCGTATCAGGTCTCGTGTAACTGCAGAGATGGTATGTGTGGAACCCGAGATGAGTAACGAGGGTTTTTGGTAGAAAAACTTAGCTAGATCATCGAGGGATCCCATGTTGATAAAGCTTGAAGTCTTGAAAGTTGCCGACCAGGTAAAGGTAAAGACGTATCCCACAGTGTCCACCTTTGTGAGACACTGCTAGCGTCTCGGGTTCAGTGGCGAAACGCCTACGACCTTCGGGCGGGCAGAGGTGTGATGACCTTGGTGTAAACCAAAGTCGGAGAGCGATAAAACAGAAATAGACGGGCTAATAGAGGTAACTCCCTCTTAGATCTACGTATGTAGATCTCTAAGATCAGTCCGTTCGCCTGATACGCAGCCTACTCAGAAAGGTCCTGGTTAACAGCAGGTACCGACTGAGGAGATCGAGCGCGGTTAGGCTACTTGGTAGATGATAGTAAGAGAGTTAAATTGACAAATATGACGAGCATCACTAATCTACCAAATGTCACATGACTACGACATCTAAATACCTAGCTAAGCTCTGTAGTCTGAATTAAAGGTAGATGGAAAGGAAAAGTAGGAAAACAGGCAAAATATTCCTTACATCCCCCATTTCACACCGATTGTATAAATATCCCAGCAACCTCCTTCATCGACTACCACATCGCATTGAAATCACTGGCAGTCTGGTGGTGGTGCAGGACGATCAGGAAAAGCAGGCGCTGCGGACGTGGACCTATTTTCGAGAACAGAATCCTTCACTTATGAATACACATCGGGCCTTTCGACGTGAAAATGTCCTTTCCAGGCCTATCCGCCAGAATGTAAAACATTTTAAATATAAATCAATATATTTCAGAAAGCGACACTTAAAATGTTTATCTAACTGCTTGATTCTTCGGCATTTAAAATGCTGGGCATGCTAACGGACTTACAAACATTTTAAGTGAAAGGACCCGCCGCAGCGTGGGCAACATTTTAAATGGAGGTCACGAACAAAGAAAAAAATCTATTTCAAATATAAAAGATATTTCCGGGATGCTTGACACAATGAAATCTATTTGAAATGAAAAGGAGTTTTCCAGAAAGCGCCCACTCATTTTCTCCCTTTGAAAAATGAGTGGGCGCTTTCTGGAAAACTCCTTTTCACTTCAAATGATTGTGATCCTGTCGGAAAAATGTCAACGTTCCTTTATATTTAAAATGGAAACTCTTTGTTCACAATGAACCCCATTCAAAATGTTGGTCACAATGACGCGAGCCCAGCTTTTGACTTTCAGCCCCATGCACGTGATGCGAAAACCATTATGTAATGCTCCAAACGAACCGCCGAGGAAATCAGTTTGCTTCCATTCAAGTTTAATCTCTTCCTCCTACCATTACCTGAGTCTGAGTCGTCGCCGTCGCCGCCGCTGTTCTTCACCACCACACCGTTCTGGTTAGCGCCCCCTGCCTCTGTTTGTTACTCCTCCCGACCTCCTCAACCCCATGCCACTTCCATCCATACAGTGCCACCGTCACCACTGCGCCATCGCGTGTCACCCACGCGCCTCTCCGTTGTGTCAGCGTCAATGACCCATCGCGTCGCGTTCGGCGACGCGTCTGTGGCGCTTGAAGCATATCTGGCAATAGCTTTAGGTTACTTTATGTACTGTTTCAGCTGGACTACGGTTTGGGGACCAGTGCCACCTCGCAAATAGTTAGATACACCTTGGGTAATATGATCATTGAACATCTCTGTGCGTATACCTAGTGTGCTATCAGTTGTAGACTTGTAGTTATTTCTTAAGAACTGTCTTTCCTGTATTTTCAATTATATTGATAGATTTCTTCTCCCTATTTAAAATCTAAAGGCATGAATGTGTTCACAAGTCCAATATTAATTACAATTTGTGCTCCAATTGTGCTCTGGGGCTCAGGACTCTAACCAAAGAATGTGCCACTCTCTACAAATGAGCTGGTTCGGTGAAATGGATGCATTACCTAATGCCTGACATCACGTGCATGGGGCTAAAAGTCGCCAACTCGCGAGCCCTTTCATTTGAAGTGTTTGTAAACCCACTAGATTGCTCGGCATTTTAAATGTCGAGGTATTCAGCAGTTAGCTACTCATTTTAAATATCTGGGTCCGAAATACATTCATTTACACTTAAAATATATTACATTCTGCCGGATACAACTGGAAAGGACCTTTCCACGCCAAAAGTCCCGATGTGATAATAACAGCGACCGTCACTGGCCTCCGTGGATCTATTCGTCTTCGTACCAATACCCTGCACATGATCTAGGCCATCGGGATTCGGCATCGTGTAACTGCACTAAAGTACTTTACGGAAGGAATTTAATAGATCTCATACATGTCTGCAGAAAATAAAAATTCCACAGCTGTACTTTCCTCGAGCCGCGGGAAATCGTCCTCTGTCAAGCTGTCTGATTCCATGAAGCAACTTGTCTGCCACAGAATCCCAATAGAAACTTCTTTTAGCATTGGAAACGCGCCAGGTTCCGTCAACAGCGAGTCGAATGTAGCCCAATCTTCTGACTCTGTTCGAAAGTCTGTGTCTAGCTCGACCCACAATGACAGTCCGAATTTTTGGAGGACGTTGTTCCCCGAGAGAATCCTGAGCTCGTCGTTAAGTCCACACAGGGGTCCATAATAGTCTCCTGCGTCGTCGATGGTGAGCGATATTGATTTAAGGGTCCGATAAGCGCTGATTGCGATGCTTGCTCCTAGACCTGTCAAATCTCCCGGATACTTCACTGCACAAATTCTCTGTCAACTGTGTGAGATAAATAAATTGCTCATTACTTACATGTTAATTCGAGAGTATGAAGTTGCGCTGTCGACTCTATGAGACGCCCAATGTATCCAATGTTCCTTGATGAGTCCCTTGAGGATTTCACATTAAAATCCACCTTTTGGAGGCGACTGAAATCGACAAGCGGGCTATCCGCCAGTGGACTTGGAGACGAGATGAGAAGTTCGAGGCTCTGGTATCGTTCGTTCCAGACATCTAGGGTAACTGGAATGGGAATTTCCCTACGCAAAATGACCTGAGTCATGTCTGGAGGCGCTAATTCAACGTTGTGCAGTCGTAGATCTCTGAGGCCACTGCAAAGTGCGACCACATTTGTTGGAAAGTTATGAAAGGACCGGATATGGAGGGTAGCGACAGTGGGTAATTGGATTAGAAATGCCAAAGCAGATTGCATTGATTCTGGCAGTTCACTCCAGTCGGACGGTCCTGATCCTATCAGTTCAATCGATTGTATGGACCTGGATTGCTCTTTCAGCAAGCCGAGGATATTGAGATCGTGGTCGTTAACGGGATAATTGACCGAATACGTCAGACTTTTCAGGTAACAAGCGATGTTGGGGTCTCGGGAAAGGATAGAGCCAAATAACTTCATGTGCGATTTGCGATCGAGACGAACAGACGAGAAGAGGTGGCGGCGACATAGCGGTACCATGTCTTGGCAGGTCAAAGATAACATTTTGAGAGACGAATTTTCATCTTCAATGACCTTAGTGGCGACGATGTCAATGATGCGCCCTAAGATATCGAGCGGAAGAGTTGGGCTGGACGCCATGATTGTAGTGGAGATAAGAAACATCTGAGTACATCGGCAGCACGCTCATGCGAGGTTGAGTCATGTGAGCTACAGAAATCTTATCTGAAGTTCATATCGTCATAGGGCATTTTATTATCGCATTCGGCGGCGCTGAGCTTATAAGAGTAGAATTACCGTAACAAATGCACAGAGTAAATCAACAACCCTACTGATAATTACAAAATAATTTTTTCAACCTAGGTGGTGGACTTTTTTACGGCTCGGTTATTTTGGTAAAAAAGGCCATACTTAGAATCGCAAACGCAGAGAATGAGTGAATCGTATTCATGCGGACAAATCAGAGAGAAAAATACCAAGATCTCGATGGAAGATTATAATGATAGCCAAGTACTAGCGTTGAGCGAGAGCCGCGGGCGAGGCGAAGTTCACGTCCGCATTTAAATTTAAAATTGAAGTCGGTGGCGGTTGCAAAAAATCTGAGATCTGGGAATTCCGGCAGTCTGGCAATCCGCCGGACAGCTTGGTCAGCTCAAAAACATTCCCACCCGTTGCATGTTGATCACAGCGCCGACTCTCGAGCTCGGTGCACGCTCGCCTTGTCGGAACCCCAGCGCACGATGGCCCCAATGTCTCAAAGTAATCGGTGCGTCACTTCCCCAACATTCTGCCGCGTTTCGAGGGATTCTAACTAATAAATAGGGCATTCACTCTCTCCCTCCCCCATTCTCACTTTCTTCCTCCGTCTTCGCAGCTCCTTCAGCTGTCAATAAATTAGCACTTTGTAAGTCTCAATGTTTTGTATTTTGTGAGTCATCTTCCTTTTCTTCCTTCACTCATATACTGAAACTTCTGTAGGATTTCAACATTTACCTACCTCGATGGCTCCAACCCTCTGTCGTTCCTTGTTCTCCAACAGAATACCCGTTTATTTCCCGCTATAACCTCGTCTCGTATGTCTCAAGTCACAGAGAATCCTCCTTCTGGTTCTGGAACTGGTCTTGGCGGCTACCTTTGCCCAAATTGTGGTCGGTTCGCAGTGTTCAAGCCTTGTCAAAGTAACGCCAATGGGAACCGGGGGCGACTCGTCGCGACAGTGCGTACTTGAAATGTAAAACTTCTACATATACTTACCTTGTATCTCAGTGCCACCTCACCGATGACCAAGGGAAGGAGTGCAACTTCATACGTTTTGCTCCCGGTAGTAGCAAGTCTCCAAGCGCGTCACCCCCTTCCATGGCCACCCCTGCCTTCACCCCGACTCTCTTGGTCCCCCCAACTGGGACTCTCCTGGTCCCTCCAACTGGCCCTGTCCCCTTACAGTGCCCTATTTCGGGCTGTGGGCAGACGCGGATCGCAGAAGACTGTTCACGGCGGATCTGCCGCAAACATTGTATGGAGCAAAGCCAGCTAGGCCAAGGGGTTTGCGTGTTGAAGACGCACAAAATAGTTAAGCGACCTCTGCCTTCAGCACCTTCTCCGTACGCCGCTCCCCCTCTCCTCTTAACCTCAGTGGCTGCTGCCGACGCCCTACCATCTGTTGATTCCTCTGTATTACCTGTCGAGCCGAGGTGCGCCTGATAATAATAAATTGTCAAGAAACTCACAATAACACTGTATAGCGCTTCCGCATAGAAAAAAGTTTCACGAGCAATGATCATACCACAAGGTGCCACGAATAGTTGTTCGTTATGTGTTCGTCGTCGACCAAATTGTGCACGAATTCTCGGTTTCCTAGCTGTTGCGTCAGAGTTGACACTGACAGGTATTGGCTGGCCGTTATTTGACGGTTCAAATGTTTGTTCCTCGTCGTCCTCGACAATTTCATTGATGCTTCTGACCTCATTTCCGACGGAGTCATCAGGGTGAGCAAGGTGAGCGCGTTCATACCGCTCCTTAAGCTGGAAACGGGCCTGACCACGAGCGTTGTGAACCGTTTCGATAGCTTGATGGTCCCGAGCGGCACAGCACCGCTTCCCTGGGACAACTGGACTGGCACAGCCGATGATTGCGCATGTGCCGTTTTGGTTTAGGTGATCAGGACAGAACCTATCGCAAAGATGTAAATAGAATTTTGTACATTTATATAACAGGAATAACTATTATTGTCAATGGTCTGAGGGCCTGCAGTTAAACACTGACCTATGTCGGTTGTTTTCCAATGGAACTTTGCAGTTCGGAAAACCACAGCAGGGATGGCCGACGGTGACCCCATCAATGACAACAACAGAAACCTTGCGGGGTGGATCTTGTTTTCTGTGAGTAATTTTGCAGTTAGCGAGAGTGATAAGCGCACCATCATACATCCTGGTGCACTTAGTGCAGTGGTGGAAGAGCTCTGGTTGACTGTTGAGTCGGAAGCGCTTGTTTCGGAGGCGAACAGCTTCTGTAAAACGACTCCTTGCTTCACCCCCATGAGGGACAACAAGGGTTTGGTTCTGTGAAAGGCAATCTTCGAGGAGACATAAAATAGTAAAGCCGTCGAAGACATGGTCAGAGGTGAGGGAGAGGTTGAATTGCCAAGTTGGCAGGTCGTCATTGGCAACAGAGATATTGAACATCCTAGCGCAATTGGTGGCCGAAGTCCAAGCAAGGAGCATCATTGATATCCAAAGGTCGATGAGCTTGCGCTCGACAAATTGGTGCTCGCCAACCTGGATAATATCGGGAAGGGAGTCGTGATAGATCCGCTGACCCCGAAAGACCCTAAAATTGTGGTGGTAATTAACGTCACATTCTGTAGTAGTCCATATTATGTGTCAGTATAATTGCAGTATAATGTACTTTTGAAATGATAACGGGACTTACTTTCACATTTTAGGTGAAGAGAGTGAACGGGATATGCACCTCTGACCGTGAAAAGGGCGGCCTTCCGTACTTCGCATTTTTTTAGCATCATTCGCTGGAAACGCGGGCAGCTCGTGTTCATGCAATAGTGCGATGGCGGAGCTATTGTCTGGTATGCTAGGCAAATAATGTAGTGAGTTTAATTTAAAGCAATAGATACACGATGCCAAATCATACCGATTCCGCGGATATGCCCAAATGTCTTATAAGCAGCATAGAATCCGGGATCAGACGATGTGAACTGGAGTTTCGTGTTCCACACAATGTCGGCAAGTGCTGACCAAAATTCCTGGACACATGGTACAGGCATTTCGCAAGCCCCAGAAAGAAACAACTCGATGGCAGGAGAGAGGATTGGTAGCTTAGAAAGGGTGTATGAGGCAGGTTGAACAAGCAAAATGTCATCCTTGAGACGGGATGAATAGGCAATGAATTTAAGTACTTGATCGAATGTTATCGTCAAAGGTATTTGGTTTGTTGCGTAGCGGTCAAGTAAGGCGATGATTCGGTGAAGCTCGCTCATCCTAGGCAGTTGTAGCTATCCAAAGATCGAGTTTACGAGCCCTTTTTATAGTCCTTTTTAACCAAATCAACGAAACAAGAACTCAAGCCGTATTGCCTAGCCGAAGCCCAGAAGTTCATGCCAGCACACACCGGAAAGCTTATATTTTTGCGAAAGGTTAATGCATATGGTGGGGTACTGGCGTACGAGCAGTGATCACCCATAAAGTCTTGCTGGCCAGTCATTGCTTGCATGCCCTAGACCAATTGAAACTCTCTTTAGCCTTTGTTCTATTTCTAGGAAAAGCGAAATACATATGGTGGCGCACAGGCAGACAAGCAGTGGTACCCAAGAAAGTCTTGCTCATCAGTTATTTCTTGCATGCTCTAGTCGTATTCAAGCTCTTCTTAGCTCAGGTGATTCACATTAAATGAAGGTAAACCCAGGACTGCAGTTTTATTTACACGACAGAATGTGCATCCACTACCATATACAGCTGCAGAATGGACTCGGAGAAACGACCAGGTGGACGCGATGAGAAAGAAGACGGAAGGAGACCGATGAGATGCCCAGAAGCAAACAGGAAGACCGCGTGTGCACTGTGCACTGTTCGCGCGCGACGACGCGTCGCGTTGTCATGTGACTCCGATGTTTGGCGCCACCGCCTGCGTTTGTTTACCAAAGGCGTGATTGCGAAAACTCCCGGAGTCCGCCACTCCGCCGGACTGTCGGAATTCCCATATCTCAGATGTCCTCGGCGGTTGCACCCTCACATGCGACGGCAAATCCCAAATTCGCAGCAGAAGTCTGAAATTTGATGAGACCAACTCGTAGTGCGATCGTAGTGCGAAGGCCCCCTACTGGAAGATCCAAAATTTCGACGCAAAAGCTCATGCCTGATGGAAATTTATATTCAGATTCCGGAAGGCCAATACCGGAGGAAGGTTAGTAAGTGGAAAGTTTGATTTTGATGATTGAGTAAGTACGAAGCTGGTATTCACGTTTGGGTATGACCTAAAATACATCGAAACAGGAACAAAAAAAAAAAACAACCCGGACACGCACCATCCTCCGCCTTCCGCCCTCACGAGCTCCTTCTCGAGCTCCTGCCTCAGCCCACCGACCATCTTGAGCGTCGCACGGATCTCCTCCCCCTGCCCTACGCCGGCCTATCGACTTTACCCACGGGAGTACTTCCGTCTCCCAGCTCCTGCGCCGTCCCAGCTCCTGCGCTGCCCCAGCTCCTGCGTCGTTACCAGCAAGCGGATCACGTTGACTCGACGCGGGAGTCGGCACTCCCTGCTCCAGCTCTTGCCTCCCGACAAGCAGGCTCCCCAGGACCCAATTGACGTACCCCGTCTGGGCTGTTTCCCTCTCTCTTCCCTTAGCCGACCGCGTTGATGGGGAGGGGGGTTGGGGAGGTAGGGAGGGGGAGGAGATGGCTGGTACTCTGTAGGAAGGATCAAGGATCGTTCAAAGGAGAAGAGGCGGGGGTATTTGGGGTGGGGTGGGATTTTGGGTGGGATCAGGGGGTTGGAAGGGGAGAGGGGGCAAGGTAGGTGAGGTAGGTGGGAGAGGAGAGCAGGGACTCAGCGTCCGTTAGTTGACGCGTGGAGGGGCGGATGGTGTGTGTGTAGAGACAGTTAAGTTTACAATCCTATAAGAGGAAAGGAAAGGCGCGCGTCAGAACACCGCAGGGACAGTAGGTAAGACTGCCGGAAACACATACCCAATCCAACCACCTTCTCAGCTCTGAAAACGTCCTGCATGGCCGCCTGCTCATCTACCTGCGTCATGCCCAGATTCAAGCCCCCTGACAGGGCAGCACAATGTTCCCGCCGAGTTTGTGCGGACCACGAATGCGCAGACACCATACCTTGAAGATATCAGACGCGATGTTAGCCCGCGTGGTACTCGAGCAGCATCTGGAACACGATGAGGCGTTTCTCGACTTCGTGGATCATTGCTTTGAGGCACATAGAGTAGTCGTCCGTCGTTTTGCCTTTGTTCTTCGGACCAGCAGCAGAGCGTTGGGTAACACACTCGTTGGTCCACTTTTGGAGAAACTCTTCCATGCCGTTGACCACGCCCTGCACCGTGTTGATGATGACGTCGAGGAGCTCGGGTGAGAATCCTAGAGCTTCGCAGAGGAGCAGATGGGGAGCGTTTTGGATCTGCGTATTTCCAGAAGATTGGGCTTGGGATTGGGTTTATGTAGTAGGCATTATAGAACGCGAATTGAGCGCGATGTCCTGGTAGTAATGGACGCGGAGAGGAAGACACGATGGTGTGATAGGATCAAGGGAGACCAATCAGAGCGAAAAAAGCGAAGGTCTCGATGGAAGAAATATTCATTAAACTGACGAATAAAAGTTCTCATAAGTAGATAAAAGATTGTAGCTACAGCCAGGTGTGCTGAGCGGGAGCAGCGGGCGAGGGTATTAACTTACCTATTCATGGACGACGAGTTTCGTTTCTGAACGAATTCGAGGAGTGCTCCTAATTTACGACCGGGGTGATTCGCTAGTGTAACCTAAAGTACAACCTAAAACCCGCAGTCAGTTACGAAAATAATATCGAAAAAGAATCTTGGCAGAAAAGACTATCACACTCACCTAAAAACGCACACATATTCTATATCTATACGTCCTTCCATTTTGACGATCACTTGACATACGTACTCTTCTAAGCTCTGCTCCTCCGAGTTTCTTCCCTCGCACGAGGGCCTCCTCCTCGTTGGCCTAGATATAGATCGAGATAGTCAAATTATCTGGAAAGGCCAGCAGCGAGCAGAGAGGATAAGTCCACGTCCAGACTCACCACTGTGTTGGGGAGGAGGCTGGGGCGTTCCGAGAGACGTTTGCGTTAAGCTGGATTGCTTTTAGTGACTTGCTGGGCCAGATATACTTGCGAGTGGGACATCGTAAGCCTCGTAAATAAAAAAGACAATATAAATGGTGAAGAAAGTAGTGTAGGACCTAAAATGTAACCTAAATCAATCACCACGTCAATAACGAATCAAAAACGATATAAGAAAAAAGATCCAACAATTTGAACACCCACTGAAAAACTAAATTACATGCATACACCCCGTCCTATCCCATTCAATCCCAACACCCCACCTCAATACTCTCCTGCGATGACGATGAAGCTCTCCAGCAGCGTCTGGAACGCAACGAGACCTTGTTCAACATTGTGTCTTGTTGCTTCGAGGTCCTGGCCGTGGGCTTGCTTCGTGTTTTTGTCTTCTCCCGCGTTACTCGAATCCAAACCACCACCAGCAATCGGAGCAGAGGGCTGAGCGGCGACGCGCTCGTCGGACGTCGTCTAAGTAGGATGAGCCAAGACTAGAACCCCCGCGTTCTGAATCTGCATATTTGGTTTGACCAGGGATCGGGCTTGCCCAAAGTTTCGCCTTAGGGCACGGTCCAACACCGTACGAGCAGGAAGAGATACGAGTAGCACCTCGACTAGGAAACGCGAATGAACGAAGACCCGCAATTACAGGTGAATAAGCTGGCTTGAGTACTTCACGCGTTGATGACATGGTCGCCGGTGCAGCCCCAACACGAGCAATTTAGGAAGGCACGGTTACGAGTACATCGAGGTCGATATGCGAACTTACAAAGCCAAAGACAATGAAAACATTCACTTGGAAGAAAAGGAACACCCACCAAAGGCCATTCATGATTGCGCGTCGACGTTTCCAAGAAGCCCAGCCCAGCACCAATCTCTGCCCCCCGGTATGCAAAATTCACCACCAATCAGCTTGGTTTAAACCTTCAACGGAACGAGCAGCAGTGAGTTTGGATCACTGAAGCCTGGGAGGCTGGACATGCTTTCGTGAGTCCTTGGCGGCGACCTTGCGTCAACGACGCTTGGGATGGAATGCGGCGAGAGTCTCAAGGGAAATTCGCAGTCACATTGGCGTACTGTAGCGCGGTGGTTAGAGGATTGAGCCAACGAGAGGTAGTACAGAGTCGGTACAGAAGGAAGGTGAGGTTTGGATTGGCCTGGAGCTGGACGAAGAGTAGACATCTAAAATTCGAATGTATGCGCGTCAGGATAGGGGGCATACACTGGTCACTATCAAAAAAGAAACCGTTCGTTCTGGATTTGCAAAAGCTTGAGAAAAACAGAGACGGAACCGCACGCACTGCAGACAACTCCTTCCCGATTCCTAAATCCAATGGTCCGAAAAGGTTCACAATGTCAACGCGAACTGGGGTAGAGAATACAGGAAGTTGCGCGCAACTGATAGTCGGTTTCGAGAGTCCAAATTCGCGCGTCTCGTCAAGAGTGAAGTGGGGACATCGTCCGCTGTCATAATCAACAACGACCGAGCGGATGCGTTGGATGCGTGAGCTCAATCAAAGTCCGACTCCGGCTGTTCCCGATTTCCAAATTGGGTCCTCCTCTTCTACGTTCCATTCCGTCCAGTTTCGAGTTTTCCTCGGCGAACTCTTTTAAACCATCAAATACCGCTGGGCGGGACAACGTGTAGTGAACCCAAGTAACAGCTCACCTTGCTTAACGGTTTTTTGATTTATCTTTTCTTGTACACAGGTTGTGACCTTGATTCCTTATACCCGTTTACCAGTTTAATTTCACTACTCCTCGAAGTTGCTTCCTGTCAACCACGGTGTGAACACATTCTTCAATGACTAGCGAAGCCAATACTACATGACACACGGGCCACAATGCAACCTCACATACAATAATTATATCATCTGCACTCCTCTTCCCCGGTTCTTCCTGACCTTGCCCCTCACTCAGAAAATTTGTTCACCTTTCTCCTCTTTAAAAATCATTGAATAGTGTTGGCCGGGACTCCATTAGCGCAATTGTTCTCTGTGCTCTACGATTTATTGAATTATTTTAATTAGAACATAATTCATGGCCTTGATTCTTCCCTAAGGTTAGATGCGTACCGTCACTTTGAACGAGTGAAACGCGCGTCCTCTCGCTCTCAAGATAAAGCCTTCATTTTTCACTCCCTTTACATTGATGTTGTCGTCTACCAACCGCTGTTTCCGCCGTACTTTTTTTGTCACTACGAGTGACTATCCATCGAGGGCTGTGCTTTACATATAGATCTAGATCTCCCATCCATTTCTGACGGAGCTCTCTGGTTTTGCTAGGCAAAATTCCCTCCCTCAGATCTCACTTTTCTCGCCGCCCGCCCGCCGTACGTACCACGAATCAGTGGGAGAAGGAGCGATTCTTTGAAGTCTACTTTCCATGTAAATTATATTATCTTACGAGTCAATTATAGGGATCATTAATCAAGTAGTTTCCAATTCTTGTTGGTCAGTATTGCCTTTTTCTGGGGGCGTCCAGCCTTACCACACGAACCCAATCTTACCGGAGGCATTTTTTAAGATGCCTCTGGTAACGAAAACTTCGTGCGGAATGGTCAACAAGCGCCGAACTTGAATTCAACGCTTGACCCGCCAACCTGCGTAGGGGTACGGGTTTTTCCAGTGTACGAAATCACCTATCCGTACCCCTACCAATAAAACCCGCACCCCAACCCGCACGGGTCGTCGTACCCGTGACAATTCCTACGCGGCATAACACTCTAATTCAGGCGAACAGATCCAAAAAGAAATGTTCCTCACACCATTAAACCAGTTATCCTCGTCCAATCCCACCAAAAAGATCCTCCGAGTCTGTGGCTGAATTAGAGGCTAATTTAGAGCACAATTTTAGGCCGTGACTAAGACTGCAACGAGTCGACGTTCTCAAACTTGGTTTGCTGTTGACGTATTCTCTTCATTAGCACTTCTCCTGACTGGGTCTTATCCCTCTTATAAGTCTCTTATTCACTGTATACGGATGCTTCGCACAGTCTGATACTTATTCAGCAGCCCATTTTCTACAGTATGTCCAACAAATGAAAGGAAATTCTTATACCTGGACCAGTGATATCCTGCCGTTTCTAGAGTATAATCTAAAGTTATTAATTATTCCTAGGTTCTGACCGCCGTGAAGCTGGGCTAAATGACTGCTGGGAAATCGATTTAGACCTACGTGCCATCTACAGAAAAATCAAACGTCATGGTTGTACTTTCCATGAGTCGCGGGAATCGTTCCTCAGCCATACCATCCAAAATTTCTTCCTCGCTCCGTTCTTCCCTGCCACCTGAGCACCAAAAAATCCCGATAGAAACTTGGTCCAGCTCTGGAAACGCGCCGGGTTGGGTCAACAGTGAGTCGAGGGTGGCCCAGTCGTCCGAATCTGGACAGGATTCGTCTGGCTTGACAAAGATTCCTAGATGAAATTCTTCGAGAATGTTGTTCCCCAACAGAAACCTGAGCTCATTGTTGAGTCCACACAGAGGTTCAAAACTGTCTCCTGTCACGGAGATTGTGAACTTCAGAGACCGAAGGCTTTGAAATGCGTTGACTGAGAGGCTTGCCCCCAGACCGGCTAACTCTGCTCGTGGATCCACTGTTCATGTTCTTCATCAGCCTTGCAAGATGAGTGGCATTGCTCGGTACTTACATGATATTTCAAGAGAACGTAGTTGTATTGTAGACTTTATGAGTTGGCTAATAATGCCAATGTCACTTGGGGAATGCGTATAAAAGGTCGCGTTTTGGAGGCGACTGAAATCGACAAGTGGGCTACCCGCCAGTTCACTTGGAGATGACATAAGAAAATTGAGGCTATGGCAGGGTTTTGTTGTCGACGTGTCTAGTGAAACCGGAGTGGGAATATTTCTACGCAAGATGACTTGACTGATGTCTGGAGGCGCTAATTCAAGGAGGGATAGTTCTAGATCTCTGAGACCACCGCAAAGCGCGAGCACATTTGATGGAAAGCTTTGCAAACCGTCGATTTTGAGGCGGGTGACTGAGTGTAATTGTATCAGGAATACCAAAGATGATTTCATTAATTCTGGCAATTTATTCCAGTCGAAAGATAGTGATCGCGTCCGGAGTCGAATGGATTGAATGGACCTGGATCGCGCTTTCAGCGAGCCAAGAATGTTCAACTCGATGTCGTTAATGGGATGATCTATTGAATAGATCAAGCTTTTCACGTAACAGGCGATGTTGGGGTCTCGAGAAAGGACTGAGTCAAACCGCTCCAACTGCCATTTGCCGTCGAGGCGGACAAACGAGAAGAGGTGCCGGCGACATAGTGGTACCATGTCTTGGCAGGTAAGTGATAGCAATCGAAGAGGCTTTGTACTTCCAGATCTTTCGGTGGCAAGGATGTCGATGATGTGCTCCAAGACATCGAGCGGAAGTGTCGTTCTGCACTCCATGATTGAAGTGGAGATATCGATGAGAGCCGTCCACAAGGGCACAGGGCAGGACGTTGAGCAAGAGTAAGGCAAGTCATGTGAGCAGTAAGAACAATCTGATCTTCTGATCCTGACTATGAGTCAGCATGATTATTCTTGAGCGTGCTGCCTTTGTGTTCGGCTTTCATCTCTGCTTCGAACATGGAGCCCACGACGCGGACGACCCTTCCATTCGATGTCTTAGGGCACATCATTGACATCATTGCTGCTGAATTTTTTGGAGATATGAAGTCGTCGTCTCTTCAAATACTCTCTCTGACCTGCCGCGACATGGTACCTCTATGTCGCAGGCACCTCTTCTCGTCTGTCTACCTCTTCACCAAATCGCAGTTGGAGCGCTTTGCCGCTGTGCTTTTACGAGACCCCGACATCCCCTGTTACGCGAAAAGCCTACTGTATTCGGTCAACCATCCCATTAACGACCACGATGTAAACGTTCTTGACTCGCTGAAAGCGCGATCCAGGTCCGTGCGATCGATTGACCTCTCGACGCACCCAGGAACGTTCGATTGGAATGAATTGCGGGAATCAATGCGATCGTCTTTGGTATTCCTCATTCAATTACCCTCAATCACCGATCTCGCAATCCGTTCATTCAGGAACTTTCCATCAAATGCACTCGCGCTTCGCAGTGGCCTTAAGGAACTGCAACTTTCCGATCTTGAATTAGCCTCTCCAGAGTTCTGTGAAGTCATCTCGCGACAGTATACCCCTTCTCCTGTTATGCTATACGCCTTGAGAAAATCCCATCATACCCTCGCAATTCTTATGGAATCCACAAAT
Organism: Galerina sulciceps; assembly: GCA_023014345.1. Classification (NCBI taxonomy): domain Eukaryota; kingdom Fungi; phylum Basidiomycota; class Agaricomycetes; order Agaricales; family Galerinaceae; genus Galerina; species Galerina sulciceps. The sequence continues at coordinate 737,282 of JAEDXJ010000017.1, forward strand.
TTGTTGGCAGCTAGCCCACTCGTCGACTTCAGTTGCCTCCAAGACGCGTCCTTTATCGTGGACTCTACTGATTACATTAGTCACATCAGTCAGCTTATGAAAACAACGACACAACTTCACTCTCTCTACATTTCATGTAAGTAACGAGCATTCCCAGTTATCTTTAAAAACTAAGGGAGAACGTGTGCAGTGGAACGACCAGTAGATTTAGCCGGACTAGGAGCGAGCCTTGCGGTCAACGCGAGCTGGACCCTTCGATCAATGACACTCAGCATCACTGTGACGGGAGAAGACTATGAACCCCTGTGTGGACTCAACGACGAGCTGAGATTTCTCTCGGGGAACAACATCCTCGAAGAGTTTAGCCTGTATGTGGAGGTCGAGCTAGACGCATACTGTCGAACAGATTCGGAAGAGTGGGCTGCCCTCGACTCGCTGTTTACCGAGCCCGGCGCGTTTCCGATGCTGGATGAAGTTTCCATTGAAATTTGGTGGAAGTCACTCATCAGGGGTCTAAGTTACGTCGAGTACGTCTTGGCCAGTTTGACAGAGCAACAATTCCCGCTACTCGTGGAAAGTACAGAGGTAGCATTTAGATTTTGTGCGAGACACCATAAGTTCTAGAACAATCCCTTCAAGTACTTTACTACAGCTACACTGTGCTGATATTCTAAAAATTAATCTCAACTGGGTATGACTTTAGCCTATAGATACGGCATGTTTCTCTGCGCCAGTTTGAACCTGGACGCGGATATAGCAGTCCATTCAAGGTGTTTTACTGCATATTCGAGAAATTTATGAATACCCCGACCAACGACCATAACGGAATGACTCAGAACGAGGATACCTAAGTTAGTTTGGCAACAGAGGTGGGCAGCGACTAAGGTTTTCATTTTGAAAGAAACTCTAGAAAAAATCGTCCCGCCCAAACACGATCTTTACTTTGAGATTGACAGCACACAACGAAACTCAGGTGTTTGTGGCTTGTAGGTGTAGACACACTGTCGGCGAGACTAATAAATTTTGAAGATCGGAAGGGAAAAATGTGACATACTTAGATGGTTGGGCAGATAGAAAGTGGGTATCGCAGACTAGTATGACCTAGAGTGCGACAGCTAGACCAAGTTCCATGTCAATGACGATAATATAAGGGGGAAAGCCGGAAAAATGGCACGATAGGATAGCTCAACTACTCAGAAGTCGAGTCGAGCAAGTCATCGGCGCCGCACCTGGGGCTGAGTATGCATGGAAGCATAAAACAAGCGATATTGGACCTGTGGGTGCTCTAGGAGTGGTTAGCGGTTCTGACTTGCAGGGCAGAACTCGCCAACATGAAAATGCCAAATCTCTTCTACCAAAGAAAGTCGTCGCAAGCTTCCCATACAGTAGAGAATACAGCATGACCGAGTCAAGTGTTACTGGGCAGGAGTGGACGAAGATAAGTCCACATTCGCATCGATATTTAAGCCAGAGTTGATAGCGGTTACAGTTGTGTGCATCGGGTCGACGAATTACAGAATTTCGCAGCCGCAGTCGGGAAAGACAGTACGAATGCGAGAACGTCCATCCGCCCAAACTCGAAGGAAAAGCCCTTGTTGGGAATATAATCCGGCGCTTAGTAGATAGTTCGAGAATACGTTAATTAGTAATCACATTAGTAATATTGGATATTGTAGATACATCGAGAATATTGTAGATACGTAGTTTACTAGTATATAAAGGCTCTGTAGGAGCTGCTAATAATTAATATATTACACCTACACGAATAATCTCAATAGCCCTTCGCCTGATGGAAGTTTGAAATTAGATTGCATCAGATTAGACGCGCAGGTAGCAGAGTTCATTTGCGCGAGTTTGACTCGTCTTGAATGAGATATTGGATTCGAAGAGTAGGCCCCCGCTCCTCATTCAGCTAGGGCTAGAGAGAGTTAGGCGTCATCAGCGTAATGTTCGAGGTTTCAGATATACCGCCGAAGGCAACAAGCGCCAAGCTTTATTATGGAAAATACGTCGTAGATGGTCGGGCGTGGAACAAGGCGTACATAAATGCTAGTATCACCTAAAATAGGATCTAAACAAGAGTCAGTAAAGACAACAACTGACATAGGCACAAGCGAGCAAAAGAACCCCAGGACAAATAAAAAGACTGTTACACTCACCTAAAACGCACGAATATTCTCTGTATACTTGCCTAGATCGTGGACACGAGTCAGTACCGACCTGCGTGCGCGTCCATGTTGAGGAGAGGTACACACTCATGTGCGACGGCCGAGTACCGGGATCTTGAGAGGAAGTTTGAAGGGGCCGACTAGAAATGTGAGGGGACCACCGAGAGCTCGAAGAATCTTCCCACATGATAGATGTTCGAAGTCAACTGTCAGACGCGCAAGCACAGATACCGAAGTTAAGATCAATAGCAGTGTGTACGAGTTTGACATCCCGATATTTGAATTCGAAGAAAGTGCTGGGTCGTGATTCACCACGGAAATTGGACCGGTTCGGGTGGTATCAGTGTGCAGCCGGAGTGCTTAGTCTAGCACTTTCCGTGGCTTCTCCAGATATATAACTATATGCGAGACCTAGTGGGACGCAGACAGTAAGAACCGAATGAGAGAACTACGATTAGATTGTAGAATCGTGTACGATCGAGAATACAATTATCTAAATGAACCTCTGTGTCACTGTCAACAACCATGACATACTAGACAACGAAAAGGTGAACACTCACCTGAAATACACGCATACACGTAGTCCAACACATACCGTCACTTCAAGCTCGTCGACCACTTAAACGCTCCATAAGCTCCTCCTACTTTCCCGCCACCCCGACTTGTCCTCGCCCTCGGCGTCCTCCTAGCTGTTGAGGTCGATGATGCCCGAAATTGAGGAGTGACGTTCGCAGAATTTTGAACTGGTGGAAGAGTATGAGACGCTACGCAAGGTATTTGTAGGGGTGAATAGAGTGAAATGAAAGAGAAGGAGTTTTCCAAGGACGCTGCAGATCAGAGGCAAGGGGCAAATTGGTGACATTGCTGACTAGTAGTCCCTAGGACGAAGGCATCCAGAGTACCGCCAGAGTAGAGGCGAACATTGGGAATGTCATTAGTAAAGGGTGTCGTCGCAAAGAATGTGTCAGCGTATTCATCCACGGTGGGCGTCGACTGAGTCCCAGAATTTCGCATTGCAGTCGTTGCGAGGTTTGGTCAGTAAAGAAAAAATGATGTCGGACCAAATCGGTTATGATTGTGCCGAATTTGTCCTTATTATTTTCGGGCCCTATCGACTTTCCGGACTTCTACTCTCCGTTGGCTTTTTCATGGTCACTCCTCCCACTTACAAAGACACCACCCCGTCTTTTTCAGAGCTCTGCGCGTCTCCAGCTCAAGTTATGCTCTACTCCCGTTCCAATGCCTTCTACAGAATCTACACAAGCCCAATCCTCAGGCCAACCGAACACATAGATCCAAAACGCACCAAACCTCCTTCCCTGCGAAGCTCTAGGCTTCTCTCTGAGACAACATCCTCAAGATCGCGAACAACGCGGTGCAAGACGGGGAGAACGGCGCGGAAATTCCTCCAAAACTTGGCCGACGACCGCGTTGCCCTGACCTCCTCATCCGCTGCGTCTGCTGCTAGTAAAGACGCCAACGATTACCTCGGAGCAACGAAACACGAAGTCGAGCAAGGCCTCGACGCGTTCCAGATGCTGCTCGAATACTACACAAACATCTCGTTTGACCCATTAGAGTCGTGGTGCGTCCACAACGTCTTTATGATCCCGCGCTCGGCGGATATCTCGTACTGCCGCACCAGGAACACTTCTACCTTAGTGTGACACCAGAAGAGGAACAGGTCGCGTCTGGCTCAAGGAAGAGTGTGGGAGACGGGGGGGCGGAGAGGAGAGTATGGACGCGGTTTGATTAGGGAGGCGACATTGGGGTCAGTTTGGACAGGATGTATGCGGGTACTTTAGGTGCATCGGTGTGTTCCTTTTTGCCTTGGGTGTATTTTGCTCAAAATCATGTATAATATCGTTCTAACTGGCGTTTTATTCCATTTAGATGTCTTAATCCACGTCATGCTAGCATATATGTGCCCACTATATATTTATATGCTCAACAGTCCAATCGAATTTACCATCTACGCCCCACTTGTGTATATGTACGAGTATATCTGCAACTGAGATTCACCGAAGGCGCCAGTTTAGTCACTCAAACTCGAACGGCTCCGGCCCCAACCCCTAGCTGACCCCGCCCCCAGTAACGAGTCGCTGTCAAGAACGAGGAGCGCACCTTATATCCCATCAGAGACACTTCAACTTCTCGCACTCAATTTGGGGTCGGCGCGTCTGAAGTTGGAGTTCGTAAATCCATCAAGTAAGGCGCTTTATTTTAGTAAGTGGTACCATCGCATTCGCATTCGGTCGTTTCAGATTTCCACGGCTTGCGAATTCCGGGACTCAGCCGTTACTCGCATTTGCTGGTGATCTGGACCGACCAGCGACGGACTATACTAATCAGACACTCTAGCCTTTCGCAGACACCACCCAGTCACAACCCTAGGCGTGAATAAGGAACAAGGGTTGCACTCTTCGAATCATCCTGGAGTCCACAAGGTAATGCTTTTCTCAAATTTAAACGGCCCATATTTACATAAGAATGCTTGCAAATGACCTTTGCAAAATCAATCCAAGTATTTTTGTGCGTCATCCTCTCGGTTCCCGCGGTTGCCAAACCACAGCCACCTTCCAAATGTAGATGGCGCTTGGCGCTAGACATGAAGTAACACCCTCCGGTTGTTAAATGAATGAAAACGGTACAGACAGTCCTTTTTATTTATATTTCTAGCAGCTGAATGTAGACTCCAAATATATATTTAAGACGATTGTGTCATACAAGAGCGAAAAAAAAAAGCCGAACTTTCTACCGGATCAATTATATTCGATCCGTGTGATCCGAGTCGGAGCGGGACCAAGATAGGCATGTGTTGAGCTTTTGTAGCTCCCCCGTGCATTCAAGCGCCACCATCCAATCATCAATATCGCCTTTTCCAACTTGTACTTCCACCCAACAAATCTTCGATCTCGTTCAAGTCGACCGCGATTACTTACACCGTCGCATGCGACGGCTGAGAACCACGGTTCAAAGTGAAGACCACGACTCCTGACTTCTGAATCCAGAATGCGAATGTACCCAAACGCGTCGACGCAGGAATCAAGATCGACAGCACGAGGTTGATATGCGTCAAAATTCGACTGAGATAAAGAACTCGAAGTCGAAGGGTGTTCCTTCGAGGTGGTGATTAATGACCGCAGTGGTAGAGAGTAGGGGGATGTTGGCGTGAGGCTGGAGGGCTCAGAGTACCGAGTAGTAGTTTTCTTCTGACTTGCTGGTGAAGGTAATATAATGCGAGTGGGACGTGGAAAGAAAGGACTGGAAGAGAGAAATACAATGAGACGGTTGAGCAGATAAATAGCGGATATACATTCCCGTACGACGTAGAATACTAAGTCGACGATATTAGAATAAAAGAGAGCGCGAACCTACCTAAAATACACGCATACATCCAGTCCAGTCCAACCCCAGTCCAACCCACCCCACCCCTTCATCTCCTCAATCACTCTCCCTCCTCCCTTTTCAGCATCTCCGACTCGGCCCTTTCGAATCGAGTTGGACCTGTCGGTGAAGCTGGAGTGCTTGTAGGCGGGTTAGAGCAGTGGCTCGCATTGAGATTCATTCGAGAAAGGACGGATGCAAAACAAGGACGCAAAACAAGGACGCAAAACAAAGACCACGACTAACGAGTCACCGACTCACGACCGCTATAAAATGCACCAGCATCAATGAAGGAAAGACTTACGAAATGCCGAATACCTTCTGTACTTGAAAGAAACACGCCGCGAGAGCTCAATGGAGTACTCTAGATCGTGACCACGACATAGGTTAGCTGGTCCAGAGAAGGAGAAGCGGCGAGTGACGAAGGCAAGTTCACATCCGCGACCAGTTGCAAGTCGAGGTCGATGACGGCTACGCACTCATGTATGCGCGTAGCCGACGACGAATGCTGGGGATTCGAATTAGGTGGGAGTATGACGAGGCCGAATACGAGGATGCTCGGAGGTCTTCTAGTTGATTGAAATGTCAGATGGAAGATTGAGTCTGGAATTGAGATTTTGGGCGCGCCGGTCGCATGAGTTTGATATACGACTGGGATAAAGATCTTGAAGGGAGTTCCTTAGAAGTGGTGGTTCATGGATGGAGTTGGAGCGAGTCGGGTGGTATCCGCGTAAGTTGGAGTGCCTCCCGACTTGCTGTGTGGACAGAAAGGACAAGAAGCGAAATACAATTAGGTAAATGAGAAAGACAGAGTATACACGTCCAAGAACGACCTAAATCGTCCTCCGCGTCAATAACGACGAAGAAAGAACAAAAGAGAGCGCGAACCCACCTAAAATACACGCATACATCCCATCCCATCCCACCCCTCCCTCCCCACACCTCCTCACTCACTCGACCTCCATACTCCCCCCCTCCCCCTCCTGCTCCCGCGACACGTCCTCGTCCTCGTCCTCGTCCTCACCCTCGCCGGCCTGCACGACCACCCTCCTTCTCCCCGCCCCAGCTTTTGCGAGCTCCCCCTCCAGCTCCCTCCTCAGCCCGCCCACCTCCTCCAGCGCAGCGCGGATCTCTTCCCCGCTCCCAACGCTCGCTGCTAATCGGTCGATTTTGTCGACGGGGGTGTTTCCGTCCCCCTGCCCCACTTGTCCTGGCGCTATCGATTCATCCTGGCTCGAACTCGGGCTCTGCGCCGCCTGTCCCTGCCCCTTAACAAGCAGCCTCCCCAGCGCCCAATTGACGTACCCCGCCTGCCCCGTCTCCCACTCCCTCTTCCCCGAGCCCGAGCCCGGGCCGGCCGCGGAGGAGGTGGAGGGGAGCGGGATGGAGGATGTCGGCGGGAGGGAGGGGGACGAGAGGGCTTGGTACATTTGGAGGAAGCGTGCGGGGATCGTTGAGAGCGGCGGGGGAGGGGGTGTTTCAGGTGGGGGTGGGTGGGGTGGGTTTGGGGGGTTGTGGGGGTGGGAGGAAGGGGGAGTGAGAGGAGCGGAGGGGACGAGGGAAGCGAGGTGGGAGAGGGAGGAGAGCCGCGCTTCTGCGTGTGTGAGTTGGCGCGTGGATGTGCGGATGGCGCGTGTGAGGAGGCGGTTGAGTTTACGGTGCTACGAGACGGAAGGAAAGACGCGTCAAAAAATTGTGCGGCTCAGAAAAGAAACAAAAGCAACTAACCCCATCCAACCTCCCCCTCAACCTCTCCACCTCCTCCATCGCCTCTTGCTCCTCCTCGACCGTCACACTGAGATCCAAGCCCTCCTGATGCAGGAGCACGATATGCCCGCCGCTCGCGAGCTCGGGCGGGATCATGAATATGTTGCGGAGGCACCACGCCTCGAAGAAGTCGAACGCGATGTCGGTGTGGTGCTCGAGCAGCGTCTGGAACGCGACGAGGCCTTGCTCGACTTCGTGTGTGGTTGCTTCTTCTTGTGTTGTGGCTTCGAGGTCGTTCGTGTCTTTACCTTTGCTTTCACGCTCGTCGGCCCATTTTTGGAGGAACTCCTCCATCCCATTCACCCCGTCCTGCACGGCGTTGTTGGCGATATTTATTATATCATCTAGGAGCAGTTGCGGCGAGAATCCCAGGGCTTCGCATAGGAGGAGGTGCGAGGCGTTTTGGATCTGCGTGTTTGTGTTTGGTTGGCCTGAGGGTTGGGCTTGGACTTGGGTGGGAGGCATTGGGATGTGAGTGGAACACGACTTGGGCTAGAGACGCGCAGATCTCTGAGAAAGACAGTGGGACGATCAACGGAGATAGGAAGGCATTGGGGTCCGAAAATAACACAGACAAATAAAAATTCGATCATATCCCGAACCATTCCTTCGTTCGTCCACTCAAGTCTCAGGCTAGACCTCGCTATTATCGTTTGACTATGCTCTGGCGAACACACTCGAATCGTATTTCTAGTCTAAGCCTCAGAGCAGGTCGTACTCGTGGAGACCGCCTGACAAAAAAACCCTGATTCCTCTGTGCTTGGTACATCGTGACTCGCTGGACTGCAATACTCGTTCTATGTATCGGTGGACTGCGACTCCATCTACGACACCGAAGTTTTCGACTTCCAACAACGTCTACCGCGAACGTCGATAAGGACTTGTTCTATGCGACAGCGCTCTTTGCTAACAACAACGACCCGCTCTCCTCTAACAGCCTCTTGGGAGCTTCCGTCCCACAGGTGTACCCACGTAAGCTACAACTCAATGTGCAGCGCAGTCATTCACTTCCTGAACCTGCTATCCACCGTACTTGTCTCATTCCTTGCTTGGATTTTTTACTTTCCCTCTATTCCAACGAATACCTCGCCCAAGATCTCGCACTCGTCCCCCAGTTCGCATTCTACGACTCCTCGAAAGTACCAGCTCCGCAACTGTGAAAACATACGAATTCGTTCTTCCGAGCAGCTCTCTCTCGCAAGTTCCACTTCCTTGCTTTGATTATCAACGACTTATCACTGGAAAATCATGCTGGCGGTCGAGTCTCGTGAGCTAGATCCTCAAAGGCGCACTGGGCTACTTCTTTACATACTCGAACACCGGTCGTATAAGATTTCCCGGCAACTTTCTTGATCCACCACCACAGCGCGACTAGGACCAGGGCAATCACGGTAGTGGTGCTCACTGGTAGTGCAGGCCAAATCGGAAGAGCAGGATTCAGAGGCGCAGACCTGACTCTTTTGAAACCATTCGCTCTTGCGAGTTCAATTCCGACCTTCGGTTGCCCATAACTACTCATGATCAGTGAAAGTAGGGATAAAAAAGGCGTTCTTGTCGCCAGTTTGATCCAAGTTATACTGGACAGGACGAAATCCGTAAACAACTTCCTTCACAGACAACCACAGCGCGACGAGGACACTCATGCGGGATAGTTGGTTGCGTTGCAGACCCATCCTGGAAAGAGAGCAAAAGCTACTGACGTGGAGTTGGACCGATTCTCGGAGAGATCGCCCTTGAAAATTCCTCGCGCTCTTCTCAAGTCTTTCTCGGTGTCTCCGTCCCCACCGCGAAAGGACCACTCTGTGTGTAACTTAGCGAAGTCATCCGTTCCACGAACCTGCCATCTACTATAATTCTCCACTCGTTCCTTCCGTCACCGTTTCATGGAGCCTCCTTCCTGCAATGCTACCTCGAACGGCCAGGTCTCCTCCAAAGAAGTCAAACTTTTCACGAATAAACGACTCGTCTCTACACCCCCGTTCCTTTCATGAGCTTTCCTTCTATGTAAATGAATACCTCGCAGACTGCTTCATACTCGTCCACCAGCTTAATTTCTGGAGGACGTCCGATAGAAGAAGGAAAGATAATCCTAATTAGGTTCAAATAGATACATGGATATCGGGCCTTAATTGTAATTCTAAAGTCATCGCTGGTTGATCATTATTCCTAGGCTCTAAGCGTTGTGAAGCTATGCTAAAGTACTGCGAGGGAATAGATTTAGTGATAGATGATCTCTGAAGAAAAATCAAACGCTACAGCTTTACTTTTCACGAGTCGCGGAAAATGTTCTGCTGTCAAATGAATGTCGAAATATAAATTCCACAAAAACTTGATAGAAACTCGTTGCAACATCGGAAACGCGCCTGGTCGGGTCAACAGTTTGTCGAGGTCGGCCCACTCTTTCGAATTCGTTTGACAGCGTGTGTTTTGCCTCATGACCAGCTCCAGTTCAACTTTGTGGAGGACATTGTTTCCTGAGAGGGACATAAGCTGATCGTTGAGCCCACATAAGGGTTCGTAATAGTCTCCTAATACGTCATCCTCCGTGTTCACGAAACAAAGGCAAGAACTTATTTCCAGGGTTAAACAACCATAACAGGCTAGTCCTTTTAATGAGACCAAGAATTTAAAGAATATGCTCAGATAAATGTTTGAGAGTCGAATTCCCCTTGACAAGCAGCCGCCGGTGGTCACCCACTGACTTCTTACCATCGTCACGCCAACGCATGTTCACTACAGGAAGCCACAAAACACCTCCGTCAACGTTCAATTGCACAAAACCCACTCTTCGTCCCGACGCGCCACCTGCACACTCCAACCTCCCTGCCTACTCCATCATCGAGCGACCGTGCAGACCCACCGCGTGAGCCCATTTTGGAACGTCGAAGACCTGGCAAATTTTATAGGGACGCCGCTGCGCGTCGCTCTTGGTTCCCAACAGGTGGAACGCGCATGTAACGGTGAAGGCAGAGACGTGGGCGAGGTGTAAGCAACACGGTGGTGGTGTATTTCAATTGGATGCGTCCTCGGAATGACCGCCTGACCCAATTCTGGGTGTTGGTGGGATACGAGGCCCTAGAAGGAACGGCGGAACGAGGCGTGCATGCAGAGGGGCGACGTTTTCCAGGTCATTATCAGCAAAGGAGAGCGTTAGGCGGCAAGGCAGTGCGGATAGTGGGAAGCGGGAGAGGATGGATAGGAATGGTGGGGAGAGGAGAAAGCCGGCGAATAGAGAACGGATTGGGGTATGGAGGACGGGGAAAGGAGTACGGTGAGTCGACCACTGCAAGCTTGGCTCGATCGCTCAGATCCGTGACTGCGATGTTCATCGACATCCAATCCCAGATGGAGGTGGATGCGAGTGCGCAGGGGTTAGGGTTGGATTTCAGACCAACTAAAGGTGCATAAAGGTATGCAGGGTGGGATGCAGGGTAAGATGAAAAGACCGAGAGAGACGGATAGATTGTACGAATCGAATACTTGAACTACGACGCGATCTGAAGAACGATATGAGCACCGCGATGATGGAAGGGAAGAAGAACGACGTACCAGATCTCGTTTTCGACACTAAACATGAGGACGACGTAGTAGGGCTTGGCTGTCCATTCCCGTTCCCGTTCACATCCCTGTTCTTCCTCCTTTGCGTCTAACCTAACCGAAGAACCTGAAGAGTTGTGGCTTGTCCAGCCGCCGAATCCACGAAAGTGAACTAGCGTCACCGCCGAACTCAAAATATTGGGATGAACATACAGGCACAGACACGACGTCGAACCTTGATCATTCGTCTTTTCCGTAATCTAATCTCCCGTTTATCTGCTTGACCCCAGTTTTCTATGAGTTCGTCCGTCGTGTGCAGACCACGCACAACGAGGAGAGGTTGACTTCGCACCAATGCCGATGTTGATTGAGATAGAGGAGGGCGGGTGATACGTAGCTCAAGCATGAAGTAGAGGGATGAGGCGGGAGGACTGGCAGGTGGCGACGCAATCAAAGGGAGCAGAGGCGAGAAGGAGAAGCTATGAGCTTGGTGGATAAGGCGATGGCTGTGAAAGTTGGATGGACATTCATGGTACTAGACGCCGACACCATCTTCAGACTTGATAAAGTATGAACACCGCTTTTGCATGGTTCGAGCTAGCGACTATGCATGACCAAGGAGGGCAGCATGCGGCGGGTCGGAGCAGGTGGTGACAGCTAGCGCGTCCGTCGCGTCGTTTTCTACGTGCTCGTCACTAGTTGAGATGTGTGGGTGAAGAAACGCGTCCGTTATCTGATAGAGAGAATACGGTTAGAGCTGATCATCCAGAAGAAATGAGGGCAACGACTGACTTTGTTCTCGCGGTAACAACCCTCGTCACCTCCTCCGTGTGGCAGGAAAGAGTCTCCGTGACCAAAGACCAATCGACATTGCCGAATAGTGAATTACATCTTCCAAGGTTTTGAAGGAGCTGTCGAAGCGCCGCGGGAAGGGTTGAAGAGCCGCAGAAGACGACAACGAGTATCCACTGGCAGCTGCAGCCCCTCACATGAGGACGTCCGCACATACATGAGCCTCACATGAGCCCATGCTGCTCGCCAGCAACAAAGTCATTAACGCCTTCAAGCACTGAGCAAGGCGTCGAAGCATACACCGCTGACAGCTTCCATCCCTCACATGAGGACGTCGGCACAGCACGAGCCTCACATGAGCCCGTACTGCTCGCCAGGAGGTATGATGACGATGCCTGCAGGCGCCACGGGAGGCATTGATGGGTATCCGCCGGCCGCTGCAGCCCCTCACCTGAGGGCCCCAGCACAAGCACTAGCCTCACATGAGCTAGTGTTGCTCGCCAGCGGACGCGTCAATGTCTATCAGCGCTCTACGAGGTGTATAAACACGCCCGAACCCTCCCTGAGGGCTGTTCTCCCATGCGAAATGTCGAAAGGTTTTCCTGGATTGACATCAGAATAAGAACGCGAAATAGAAAAGGAGAAAACAAGGAAGACTCACAGGAGTGCGTTGGGGTCTTAAACAGTATAGACTGTTTGGGTGCGACCTGCCCGCAGGGCAGACGCGCAAAGCGAACGCAAACTCGGATCCTGACCCTAGAGCCACGTCGAGACTCCTAGGAGATGAGCCGACGTACGAGCTTGAGTTGAAAGTGTAGGATGGGGGAACCGCGTCAATGGACAAACAATTTATTATGTGATCTCAAAGAACATGTGACCGTGAAATGGCGACGTTTCCAAAGTCGATATCAAAAACTGGAGGTGGAAAATGGGCAGGGGTATAGGGGAAGGGGAGCAAGGAGCACGGTAGGTCGACGAGTGCGAGTTTAGCCGGGATCTTGAGTGCAATGTTTGTCGGTGTCCTTTCCTATCGAGGATAGGTGCGAACGCATACGTGTTAGGGATGCATTTGAGACCAAGAGCTTGAATTAGGGCTGCAGACGAGCGGGAGGTCTGCGAAGTGGGGCCGTGTAAAGCCGCGGCGCGGTCTAGAGAGGCAGCGGTTCATGCTCCAGGGTATGATGATATCCGGCTCGGCGATGGAAACGACCCGGCGGTTATCCAAGAATGGGAAAGCCAGATTTAGACCTGAAAAATAATATAAATATGAGCATCGCGATAACAGATTGCAGGAGAAAGAACGACGAACCAGATTATTCTCGACACTGATCAACCTTGCCCCCAACTCGTAGCAGGGCTTGGTTCTCCCCATTTTCATTCCCATTCTTCCTCCTCCGCTTCTAACCTAACCGAGGAGCCTGACGGAGGGTACTCGACGTGTCCAAGTTGTCGAACCCACGAAAATGAAACAGCGTCACGGCCTATCTTGCAGGGCAATATTCCTCGGACACCAAACTCCAAAAATCAGGGGGAACTGGCAAATTAGACGTAAAGGCGCAGTCGTAGATATTGAAAGTCGATGATTTATTGATGAAGCGTCAGACACCATGTGCAACAAGGAGAGGTTGGCTTGAGACGGAGGAGAGCGGCTGATCCTCAGATCTACCATAAAGTCGAGGGATGGTGCAGGTGGAGCGGCAGGTAGTGGCGCAGACAAACGAAGAGGAGAGAAGAGAAGATACTGGATAGGCGGGTAAGGTGATGGGTACGAACGTAGGATCCTCATCCGTGGAATGATGGTCCAGTCCCAGATCCAATGCCAAATCAACTTGAGTCGATAAGATATGGTTCGAGTTAGGGACAGTGTTTGAGGAAGCAAGGCTGGCGGATGTGGGCGGGCGGGCAAGGAACTACTCGTGGCGTGTCATGTATTATAACAAATTGGTGCGACAGCTAGCACGCCGGTTGCCTTGCACAAACTCGTCACTGGCGAGTATAGCTTCGTGTCGGTTCATTACAGCTTCGCGTCGGTTCTCTGATAAAGAGAATACGGTTAGAGTCGGGCATCTAGAAGAGAGAAGGGATAAGGACTCACTTTGTTCCTGGAGGTAATGAAACCTAAACCGACCCCCTTTGCGTACTTCGCATGGCAGCTAGGAGTCTGGGTGACCATAATCAACAACACTGAATAGCGAATAACATCATGTGAGGTTTTGAAGAACCGGGGGAGGGGTCGAAGAGCCGCAGAAGACGTCAACGAATATTCACTGGCCGCTGCCGTCCCTCACATGAGGACGTCAGCACAGACACAGGCCTCACATGAGCCCATGCTGCTCGCCAGCAAATACATCACTAACGCCTTCCAGCACCGTACGAGGCATCAAAGCACACACTGCTGGCAGCTTCCGTCCCTCACATGAGGACGTCGGCACAGTACGAGCCTCACATGAGCCCGTACTGCTCGCCAGGAGGTACCATGACGCCTGCAGGCGCCGCGCGAGGCACTGAAGCATATCCGCTGGCCGCTGCAGCCCCTCACATGAGGGCCCCAGCACAAGCACTAGCCTCACTTGAGCTAGTGTTGCTCGCTAGCGGACGCGTCAATGCCTAAGTGCTCTACGAGGCGTGAAACACGCCCCGAACTCCGTCCCTAAGGGGCGCTCTCCAACGCGAAATGTCGAGATCCATTGCGACGGCGGCGGGCGAGAATTGAACGGTCGGTAAGCGGGGTAGTAGCCACGTTTGACAGGTATATTGTGGGGATTGTCGACTTTTGACTTGGGTATAAGCAGTGCACAAATAATAGAGGTCTGCGACGTACGAATGACAGGAGAAGCAGACGAGGACGAAAACGAAGACGAGCAGATGCGCGAACGCGTGGAAGGATCAATTGTAAGGGAAATGAACCCCCCAAAAGACGAGCGTATATGCGCGGGTTAACAGATCGAATAGGCGATGAAACGAAGAGGAAGCGACAAGGCAGCGCGAGGTTCAACGGACAGGGGTCGGGTCTCCGAGAGCAGGTGCGAATCTAGCCATAACATGTCGAGGGGTCGGGTACGACGGTGTCGACGACGAACCAAAACGCGCCAGCAGTATCGAGATGACGTGGCAAAAATGGCAAGCTAGGGGGGGGAATTAGCACCCTGCGGTACTGACGTCCAGAGGAATATGGATTCAACTTACCTCTGAAGCTATTAGTATTGGTTTTCTGAGAGGAGTGCACCTTCGTGGCGCATCTGCATGGCATGATGGGAGTAAGGAGGGAAGGACAACAGACCCAGAAATTTGCTGAGAAAATGACAAAAATTTAAACATATGTCACATGACGACAAATATACTTAAGCATCTCCGATTCAATCTTAGTGCAATCTGAAGGCAACCCCAGCCCGCCTTCGTTGCTGTGCTTAATCACATAAACCCATCCCCGGAATGTCCTTTCCACATAAACTCCCGCCCCCAGAAAGGGTACACGCCCGGCCCAGAAGAAATCACTGCAATCTGCGCCATGGTGCTGCAATAATTCCAGAATTACCTCAAATCCCAACCGTTATCCGACTTTTCGATCCGCTTCAACAAACACAGATACAATATCTTCATAATACAAACCGGTTCAAAGCGCGATTTTTTCTTCCGCATCGACCTTGCCATCTCCATTCATTCGTCGCGACATTCTTCTCCGAAAATAACTTGTGCCCTTTCCTCTCCTTCCTCGAGAACGAAGAGGTACTCACTATCACGCCCCATCTACTTCCTTTTATACTCAACTTTGAAACCGGGTCGACGCATCAATACTACTTTGACTCCGCAGACCCGTTCTCCCCGTCGATGAAAGAAACCGGCTGAACAAACTCAACGACGTTTTGTTCTTCCTCAAATGGAGGTGGGAAACAGGGCCGGGGCTCGACAGTCTTCAACTACACATGCCATCGACTCGGAGGAAGACCCATTACAACTTTCGGGCCTCGATAAGTTCACGGGGCTGGAGGTCGAGTGGGAACTTGAAGGTCGAGCTGTCGATGGGGTAGATGAAGAGGTGCTTGTGCGAGAGTGATGACCCAGAGCGGCTTGTTTTCCCTATTTCGATTGGTTTGTGAAAGTCCGGGATACCAAATTCTGTGTATTTTTTACTCGTGAAATGTTTTAAGTGCAACGTATGGTACAAATGTCTATCTTGGAACAGTGCGACGGAGAGGCTCTATAAACACAAATAGCTAGACGCCTGCTGGCTCTGGCCCGAACGGGCCGAGAGTAGAGTAGATAAGATAGTAAAGTAGGGGCACAGTCTGTCCGCATCATACGGCGGGCAACTAAATGTCCGATTTGACCTAAAATACCTACTCGAGTACATGGCGTTGGAATGGGACGATAAATGTCTGTGAAACAAAAAAAGACTTACGAGTCGCGTTAGGATGTCGGCCATGAGATTCACATTCGGGTTCACCGATCATCGAAGTTGAACCACGGCAGCTGTTATCCAGACCTCGCCCTGTTCAAAGAGGCGAACATTAGTACAAGGAAAGGAGGAGGAAAGGGGAAGTAAGGGAGAGAAAGTGAGACGCACGTCGTATTGGCGGACGGGGATTCTGGTTCAAATATTGATTCGAGGATAGCAGACCTGTAGTCAAAAAACGCCTCAGTCAATAACGAATAGAAGATAAAGTAAAGACGTACACGTTCGGCTTCCACTCATCTCGGCCTGCCGTGGCTTCTCCTTCTCTGCCGCACGGTTGACCGAGTCGGCAGGAGTGCCCCAAATGTGCAAGCGAAGAGTCCCTTTTCGGACCTTCTCTTCTGCTGTGTCCTGTGTGGAGTCGTCTTTCTTTCCTCTTGGTAAAGAACTACAAAAAATATGATAAGTAAGATACTGAATCTGTAGCAAGAACATATCGAACCTACCTCACCCACCGTGACTTTGCAATTAACCCTTCTCGCTCTCTGCACAAATAAAATCCCAAACTTGAACACCAATGAGCTGTGTCAATTCTCACTTGAAGGTCGGTGGCTCGAGCGACGGATGAGTTCTTCGATCAGGGTATACCATCGACCGAAGGTTCAAAGCTCGGTGGTGCACTCCAGGCTCGAGTTAGTTAACTGCTCATAAGCGGTAAGAAATCAAAGGAGAAAATGAGAAAAGTAAGATACGAACCTCGTGTGCAGAACGTGAGAGCCGTGCGTCCTTAGCGTGGACTACGTCCGTCGTTGTGTTCGTGGCTTCTAATATCGCCGAATATCAATCACGATGAGTTTTCGGAAAAATGCAATGATTAGTTACTTGAACTTACCGTTTTCGAGTGGAATATAAACAGGTGGTGGCATTCTTGGGGAAGTACTTGAAGCGCATCCCGCGAATGAGCTACTCGTTCGTGTTTTATTTGCGCTGCTAGGGAGCAAACACCCCACCAACACCATTCTAAAGTCAAAAACGTGAGTATATGCGCCTAAAATCAACAAAGTTCTGAAAAAATACCGCATTTGTTTCATTTTCCACATCATACATTTCTTCTTTGCCTCCTCATCCGAATCGGAGTCTTTGATACACTGCCCTGATATTGCACCTACCCAATAACACTTTCAACCATCAGCTGCGCATACTCTCCAATTAACTTTGGCAGCGAACCCTCCTTCAAATCGCGGTTGAGAGTCGCACCCGTTCAGATAGACGCGCCTCCGATCGCGATATCTTGTCCGGGGCGGCCACGTGTCCGCCTCCGGTGATGAATTGGTCGTTCGGCGCACTCTGGTCGACGGCAGCGAGGCCGACTTTGAAGGAGGCGATGGCGGAGGCAGCTTCAGAAGAGGAAGAGAAGTTAGCGAACTTCGGGGATCGAGGATGAGGGTGAGTAAATGCGGAGATTCCTTACAGTAAGTTCACGTCCGCATTTAAATTTAAAATTGAAGTCGGTGGCGGTTGCATACTATGAACGACATTTAAATTGGACGCACCGAAACCAAAGTTTGTTAAATGAGTTCGACCTGTCATAAAAGAGAAGTCGGATTCGAAGATCACGGCTGGGGCTGGAGCGAGTCGGGCGGTGTCTGCGCAAGGCCAAAGCGCCTGGCTAGTGTAACCTAAAATACGACCTAAAGAAAATAATACCCATGTCAGTAGCAAAACCATTATAGACATGGGAGCAAAATCCTCATCAGCCTAGGTCTAGATTGCAAACCTGAGTTAAACTGGGAAGGAGCAGCAGCATGCGATAAGCAGCGAGGATAGGTCAACGTGTATGTCCATTTGCAAGACGACAGCCGCCACTTACTTTACACCCTCACATACAACAACAAATCCCAAATTCACGGGATAGGTCTGAACTTCGAAAACACCAACTCGGAATGTGAGAATCCCACCACTGCGAGTGATCTCTCCAAAAATTCGAAGAAAACAGCCTTTGCCCGATAGAAACCTATATTTGATTCCTGACAGGCCGATAAAGGTGATGCATGAGGTCGGGTAATTATCGAATTTGAAGTGTACACTCATGCATTCTGGCGCGAGGGCTGCAGCAATTCGACTGAAGCTAGATTATGTAGACTGTGACTTGTCGGACTGGGAATATAGGCGAGCCGGACGTGGAGAGGAAGGTTAGTAAGAGGAGAGTCTGATATTGATGATTGAGTAAATACAAAGCGGGTATTCACGTTTGGGTATGACCTAAAATGCGTCGAAACGGAACAAAAAAAACAACAACTTGGAAACCCACCATCCTCCGCCCTCGCGAGCTCCTTCTCGAGCCCCTGCCTCAGCCCGCCAACTACACCGAGCGCCGCGCGGATCTCCTCCCCCTACCCCATGCCGGCCTGCCGACTTTGCCCACGGGAGTACTTCAGCCTCTAATCTCCTGTGCCGCCGCAGCTCCTGCGTCGTTACCAGCAAGCGTATCACATTGACACGACGCGGGAGTCAGGACTCCCTGCCCCAGGGCCCAATTGACGTACCCCGTGTGGGCTGTTTTCCTCGCTCTCTTCCCTGATCAGACCGCGCTGGTGGGAAGGGGGATGGAGAAGGTAGGGAGGGAGAGACGAGGGCTGGTACATCTGCGGGGAGGATCGTTGCAAGTGGTGTGTGTGTGGGGCGGGGGTGTTTGGTGTGGGATTTGGAATGGGTTTAGAGGGTGAGAGGGGGCGAGGGAGGGGAGGGAGGGGAGGTAGGGGGGAGAAGAGAGCAGGGATTCGGCGTCCGTTAGTTGACGCGTGAAGGGGCAGTTGGATTACAATCCTACAAGAGGAAAGGAAATGCGCGTCAAAACACCGCAGGCAGGATAGATAGGTACCGAAAATACATACCCATTCCAACCTCCTTCTCAGCTCCTCGATGTCCTGCATCGCCGCCTGCTCATCTTTCGGTGTCGTACCCAGATTCAAGCCCGCTGATAGGTCAGCACCATGTGCCCGTCGAGCTTCGGCGGATCATGAGGATAGTGTGCAGACACCATGCCTTGAAGAAGTCAAACACGATGTCACGGGTGGAACTCGAGCAGCATCTGGAACCGCGACAAGGCCTGCTCGACTTCGTGAGTCGTTGCTTCAAGGTCGTCGTTTGTGTCTTTGCCTTTGACCTTCGAATTAGCACCAGTAAAGAGGAAAAAGAGGGCTGAGCGACGCGCTCGTCGGCCCATTCTTGGAGAAACTCCTCGTCGACGTTCTCCCAGTCCTGCAGCGCATTGTTCGGATGTTGATGATTTCGTCTAGGAGGAGCTGTGGTGAGAAGCCTAGAGGCTAGAATTTCGCAGCAGGAGGTGCGGCACGTTCCGGATCTGCGTGTTTGGTTAGTCCGAGGACTGAGCTTAGGATTGGGCTTGTGTAGGAGGCATTGTAGAACGCGATGCACTGGAAGAGGAGGACGCGGTGGTGTGATATGCTCAACGGAGGACCAGAGACCGATGGGGTTCGAAAATAACAGAGACAAATCGTCTGTGATTGGCCCAATATATAACCATTCCCTCATGTAATAACAGTGTTGTGCGGGTCGCCGAATAAGCGGGTTTAGTCGGTCGCTATGTCGGTTTAGCGTTATTAGTCTGAAATGCGACTTTCGACTAAGACTAAAGTAAACCCTGGGCCTGAAAAGGCATCAACTTCCCAAAGCGCACTGATGAGATCAAAATCCCGACCTTCCGTCAATACATCCACGAAAGTCAGTGATGTCGAGCAGATCACATGTTTATCGTCGGTAACGCCCGAACGTCAAGAAAACGTGATATCAGCCGCCAGAAGTCGCCGACTTTGCTTCCTTTTTAGGGAATAGTCGACGACCCGCCATCAAGTCGTGAAAAGTCTAGCCGGAGACTACCTGTTTTAGTCGTCGACTGGCACAACACTGTGTAATAATCATCCCCGATACTCCGCCCGAATTAGTCTCAAGTTCTCGCTCCGATCTTATCTCTTTTGCTAATGACGACAACCTGCTCTTCTCTAGTGGCTTCTTTGGTCCTTTCATCCAACAGGAGAACCGAGGTTTGTTCTTCTCTGCGACATCGCTCATTATTTATGACAACGACGCGCCTGCCCTTACCGTGGAAATGGAGAGAGTGAATTGATGACCGTATTGATGATGATTTTTCCCGAGGTTCATATGACATATCGTGCTCAAGGGACGGTGGAATTTTTTACAGCTCGGTATGCAAGAAATATTCATTAAACTGACGAATTCCGAGTCTGTTTGTCAAACAAGAGGTTGTAAGTACTAGCGGCAGCGGGCGAGTCTAAGTTCACGTCCACATTAAATTGAAGACAACGTCAGTTGCATATTCATGGACGACGAGTTTTATAAATTCAAGGAAAAACACAACTTGCCAGATCTATGTAGACACTGTAGAAGTTTGCATTTATATTAGACGCGCGGAAACCAAAGTCCACTATATGAGTCTCACCTGTTATGAACGAGAAGTCGGATTAGAAGAGTACTCCTGAATCCCGGCTGGGGCTGGAGCGAGTCGGGTGCCGCCTGTGCAAGACTGGAGTGCCTGGTTATTTCTCTTCGTGGCTTGTCAGTCTAGACTCTAGACTTAACGGCGAGTGGGAGTTAGACGTAAACACAAACGCGTAACCTCGAAAAGAGGGGAGTGATGCAGGTGATCATGCGAATACACAGCAGAGCAGGTATACGTTTGCTAGGGCAACCTAAAATTCAATCTATAGAAAATAAAACCCGCAGTCAGATATAAAAACAATATTGAAAGAAGAGCAGATGAACCCTGGGCGAAAAGACTATCGCACTCACCTGAAAACGCACGCATTTTCCATACCTGGCTCCCTTTTAACGATAACTGGAATCCACCTGCTCCTCTTCGCACCCGCGCATCCTCGTCGGCCTAGATCTAGATCGCAATCCCAAATCAAATTAGCTGGAAAGGAGCGGCAGCAAGCAGCGTAGATAAGTCCGTGTCCACGTTTAGTTGCAAGACGGTAGCTGTCGCTTACTCTACACCCTTACATGCGAAGGCAAACCCTAAATACATAGTGGAAGTCTAAACTTTGAAGAGATCAATTCAGAATGCGAGGGACCTATTACTGATATACCCAGAAACAGATATTTGAGGAAAAATTTGAGGAAAGAAGCCCTTGGCCTATGGGACTTTGTATTTACATTGACGACTCGCCACTACCGTTACACAGGTTCGGTTAACTAACAAATTCGAAGAGTGCACTCCTCGGGACTCACCACTACGCTGGGACTGAGGCTGGAGCGTTTCGAAAGACGTTCTCGTTAAGCCGGAGCGCTCTGAGTGACTTGCTGTGCCAGATATACTCGCGATTGGGACGTGGAGAGTAACTGGCAAGTCTCGGAAACAAAAAATACAATAAAGAGTGATGTAGGACCTAAAATTTAAATGCAACCTAAATCAACCGCCACGTCAATAACGGCGATACAAGGACAAAATAAATCCAAGAAGTTGAACACTCACTTCGCGATTAAATTACACGCATACACCCCGTCCTATCCCGTTCGATCCCAACACACTACCTGGATCACTCGAACTGAATACTCTGCTGCGATGTCGGTGAAGTACTCCAGCATCGTCTGGAACGCGACGACTTCGACTTCGTGTGTTGCTTTCAAGTCCTGGCCGTGACCTTGCTTCCTGATTTTGTCTTTGCACTCTTTATCCGAATTCAAACCACCACCAGCAGTCGGAGCAGAGGAAGTCGGAGCGGCGATGCGCTCGTCGGAGATCGTCCAGAACCCGGCGTTTTGAATCTGCGTATTTGGTTTGACCAGGAATTGGGCTTGCCCAAAGTTTAGCCTTAGGACATGGTCCAGTACCGCACGAGCAGGAAGAGATGCAAACATCAGCTCTCGTCTAGGAAATGCGAATGAAAGAAGACCCACAAACATGTGGTCGTCGAAGTCCGAGAGCATACCCGAAAAAAGAGCGACGATGAAAATCAAGGGCGTGGATGAGTGATGCAGCCAAGTTAGGGTACGAAGGAGACGATGATCAAGGAAGTAATCTGGGCGAGATGGCAGCATGTATGCTGAGCAGCGTTTCAAGGGACGTAGTCGAGGTTAGGATGAGTGAGAGGAGCTGCTGCTTGATGAGCCGCTGCTTGATTGGAAACCCGCGTAATCATGTATTCGGTGCAAAGTTCGGGTGGGTAAGAATGCATCCTGACGTGTGACGAGCAGCAGAGAACTATGACAAGATAGAGCATCATCACTTTCAATTCCATATGAAAGAACATACCAAGAGTCGCGTACCGTATCAATCTCTCCTCGACTAGTGTTATGGTTTCAAAAAACGATAGGTTCGATTTGGAACGTCGGTAGAATGACGGACGAAGAGAACAATCACGATACGAGCTAGAGTCACAGAGAAGATCAGCACACTAGTTACGTTCGAGAAGTTGGTTCGCGTACTCGAGGCTAGAATTCGTGCTATAACCACCTGTGACCGTAAGCAACGGCTCCCTCGAGCATACCGTCAAGCAGACGAGTGATAGGGCGGCGCGGTGCAAGCGCGAATGCTTTAGTTGGTGGAAGACGACTTGCTGACGCACATCGTCAAAGAGACGAGTCTGAATACTAAATCTTTACTCGAAAACGAGCCCAGGTTCGTGGTAATCTACCAAGCAGGAACATGTTCAGCTAGCAAGAAAGGCATCGGGGACGGAATGAGAGATTTGTCGATCCAAAAGCCCTGTGAGCGACACCGCACATGCTGATAAGGTACCACTTGGCTTCCAGAACCCCACACTTGAGGTTGCAAGCGTAATATGACCCACACTTAGCTCATACCACCGCTAGAGTTAACGGACCAGCTGCGCATCGAGTACTCCGATTCCTGGCTGGCAGGGGCGAGCAACGACCGAAGAATGTGAAAGAGGTTGGAGAAAGAAAAACTCACCGAGATTCCCCACCAAAGCCCTCACCACCGGCTGGCGCGACATACTCTAGAGAGCGTAACGGCGCCGTCTACTGTCGTTGAGCAGCCTGCGGGTCAGATTCCAGAAGCACATTCCTAGCAGAATCAAGTGGATGCAAGAAAAGCATTCACCGACGTGGCCCATCACCGGTGCCCATGCTGACGGTGTAGGAGGAAAGAGTTGGTTCGAGAGCAACGTGTCGTCTCAGCCCATGGTTCTCGCGGCTTCGGCAGAGCGGAGCACAGCCACTTCCAAATGTGGATGGTGCTTGGGACCAGCCGTGCAATAACTTTCCTTGGTTGTTAAATGAATAAAAACTGTATAGACGGTCTACTTTAGATATATTTCTAGAAGCTAAATGTGCACTCAAAAAATATTTTTGAGACGACTGTGTCGTGCTAAAGCAAAGCCGAAAGTAAGATCGGATCAACGATCAGTGCTAGTAATCCGTCGATCGGTGCGTAACACAAGAGGGGCGCGTTGAAGCTGGACGAAACTAAAAGCGGCGGGAGAGACGGAGATGGATCTGGGTCTTTGCGATTTGAATTCCAGCTACCAAGAATCTGGTGTACAAGCACACAAAAAGAGGCAGCCTATATACGATGTCCTTAAAAGTGAATCAGACACTAATTTACAACATATAGAGTGAATATAACGTCCACAAATCCATCACCTTTCTTGACTGTAATCGTAGCTTTCGTCGTTCTCGTTAAACCTTCTGATCATCAATATCGTCATTGATTCTATTTGCCGGCACCTCGTGGGGGTTGTATCCCAGGAATAACCCGCCTGGAGTGCCATAAGTCGGGTCGTTATCGAATCTGTCTGCGGTATTGGCACTATAAGATTGCGTATAATGTTGTGGGACCGGGGGATTCCCCGCAAGTTCGACTGCTTTCTGTGTATACGACCTGTTGAGGAGCTGGCGCGCATATAAAAATACGAGGACTGAGAGACAGCTCGCCACAACTGATGAGAATCGTATTCCGTTAGTGGGAAGAGCAGATAGATGGATCGACGAACCCGAGGTAAGAATAAAAATAACAACATTTCCCACTGCGATTCTGCTCTATTCTCTAGCGCACCCTGTGGGTCCGAGACGATGGTGTGTCCCCGCCACACCGGGAGAATCTCGGGCACCGGCGTTCAGTAATGGACCATGCCGGTTAACACCTCACCTCACCTGTTGACGTGGAGAAGCCTGAGTTGAACTCTCAATTTATATGTTCCAATGCTTACATTGTTGTGACAACTCCTGGTTTTTGTCGAAGCCAAAGTTTACCTTCAAATTGGTGGAAATCGGACCCACGGCGCTGCCCTTTTCTGAAGCTCAACCATCGAATCTATAGCGCAGAGAGACGGGCACTAACGATGAATAGATAAAAAATTTTGTCATCGAAACTAAAGCCGTCGCACGAGGTCAATATTTCATCCTGGTTTGAATAATAGAAGTTATAAATAAATATGAGAGAGAGAGAGACTTGCGCACCTTGAGTTGGAAAGAGTAAGCGATGTTCAAGATTCCGGCGGAGGTCATGATTACAGCACCGACAACTGATAGGTGGGCGTAGGTGTGGACGGGCGTTCGCTTGTGCTGAGAGCATAATTCGTATTGGAGTCGACTGACGGTCATGGTGCAACTCACTGAGTAGCTGGCATAAACTCCAAAAGACTGAAACAAACAAAATTTAAGATCACGAAGACCCATGAGATCGTAACTCACCGGGATCGCAAGGAGAAGAATGTATAATGCTCCAATCACGGTCGACAACTGCGCTAGTTTTCAGCCTTCGGAAAATCCACGACCTAGAAACAACCGTCACGTTGGCTGAGTCGGAACAAAGGATATTGGAGACGTCTACCCTGGTAATCACTGGCATTCCGGAAGAAGGATACCTTGCAAATTGTTGCCACGTCAGTGATACGAAAAATAGGACTCAGAAGGCCATACATACAGCGCTATGATTCAGCAGTAAATCAGCGTTTAAGGCATTATAGCGTAGCCTGCCTACGAGAAAATACACCAAGTCCAGCAAACAAGAGAAACTATGTCGAAAGGTCGTCATTTGCTGGCAAAGGAGAACTGCTGAATGGTCAGTACCTGATACTACGATGGGCCTCAAATTTCGTACCTGTATCCGCCGAGTGAATCCTGCCGTGAAAGATCATGCGATGGTTAGATGACCGACTTGACTGATCAACCTGAAGATGGGACGGACCTTGGGCAAGCCTGTTATCCATCTCTCGGTGGAGTCGTGAGAGTTCCTCGTCGTCAAAAAGATGAACAACTTAGAGGGGAGGTAGGTAAGAACCAAGACGGTACCGATACCAAAGAACGTCCTTACCTGACAGAAGTCAATGTGCAAGGGGCATGACGATAACGCCAATACCGGAAACACATGTCACATTGGATGGGTCCTACGAGCGAGACACGAACCGGGAGGCAGCAAAGAAAGGGCCAGCAAGCGTTCTATTCCAATTGCAATGTCTTTGCCACACGTGACTCTGTGGCAAAGGCGCTGCATAGAACGGCCCGCTACTTCCGCTACCTCAAATTACTTTCGTATCCTATCACGTGAGATACCAAAGTAATTTGAGGTTGCGGGATAGTACGGTCCGCGCCGAATTCCTTACCCACCAATCCTCAAAAACGACATGCCAATCTGTCATCGTCGAACACCACGACGGGCACGAGCAGCGCAGGCGTGATCACCATCCGCGCCGCCACCGCGAGGAACACCGTCTTTGACTCGCATGGACGGGGTGGTTCCGCCTTTGGCTCTTTCTTCACCTCCGACTTCGAGTAACACGCAGAGCGTCCCCTGCCCTCTGCACGAACTTCCGTCATGGTTCCTTCGACTTGTTCCTTGACCTCGTCGTATCAACACCATTCCCTGCCCATTCGCATCCTCCGTCGGCTTCGCAGCTCCCTCTAGCGGTGGCACGTAGAAGAACGCCCCGAGAATCACCAGCGCACTAGCCCGCCACGTCGATCGCGCCGTTCAGCGGCGTCAGGTGTACCTCCAAGCTGTGCTTCAAGGGCTCGATGTACGCGACGGCGAGCGAACAGAGCGTGGCCCAGAGCGGGACCGTGACGGTCATGAAGTTGTGTATCGCGATGAGGGTGCGGTGGATGGGCTTGAGGATGAGTGAGAGGCGGTGGTAAAGGGAGTGGTGATGCGGGTGGTGGTGATCGCATGGTGAGTCTGCCTTCGTCGCTATCTTCTTAGTCAGAGTCGTTGCTGTTGCTCGCGCCTGACACCTCGTCCCACTTGGTCAAATCCGCCCGGCTGCCGTTTGGCGAGTTCGGGAAGGAATTATAGAATGACGTGTTTATCCTATTCAGGGGTGGAGGTCTTAACGCGCCAGCTACTGCCATAGCCAAAGCCGAACCGTCTGCGGGCAAGACATGAACAGGGGTAGATGGAGTGTGCACGTTAAGCTCGGGAGGTGGGTGGTGTGTGATCTTCGGTGATCATGTTTGTGCTCATGTGACGAGGAAGAGGAGTATGATAGTCGGTGTTTGTAAGACGACGAAACAAGGGTGGACGCGGATGGATGGGTGCGGAGGATGACGTCCGAGTCTGCGGGTGGTTGTGGTAGGTCGGATGAAGTCAACGAAGCGGGCTTGTCGAAGAGAGGCGTGTGTTCGTCCTTGGGTCCGAGGGAGATGGGGCCGACTCCTGCTCCAATTGGTGGTACGAGGAGGGTGTCGGCGCGAGAAAGGAGTGACGCCGTAGCTGTCCGTAAGCCATGACACCCAGCCAAATAAGCAACGCAATGGAGGCTCCGTGAGCCGCGACCGTTGCTTCCATATATCGAGAGACAGTATCGCAATTTTTAGCAATGGACACACGACAGACAGAACCGAATACTCGAGTACAAATTACAATTTTACAAATGACTTTCCTAATGTCCGACATGCTAGTAAAGGAATGAAGCATGCAAGGATCTGGTTTTTTTTTAAATAATGACCAATCGATCGAATTTCTGGGCCAGAGCGAAAAAAGAAAAATTGAGAAAGGAGAAGTGAGCCGTCGGGAGGGAAAGGGGGAAACTTGAACTATCCAAACTTCGAAACCTTCTTAAGCAGAACTACTGGGTCTAAAATTGAGACCACGACTAGGATAGTAGTAAGGAAATTTTAAGCGCCGTGTTTCTTGAAAGAGAACTCACCTGGAAAACAATGATTGTTAAGGGTTTAGCGAATGAATCTTGTCCTCCAAGTAGCAGCATAGGGACGACGTAATATGATGTACTTGCTTGATATCCGTTTCCAATGTCTAGCTTTGTAGCCCAGCAGGATGGCAAGATCCCCTTGCTGACCCTCCAAGTCTACCTTCTCGGCAAGGAAAGCAAGGTCGACGGACTCATAAATTTCGTGGGTTTGCAACCCCACAGTGATAGACCCCGCCCGGTCTTTCAACTTCAACACAATTTCTGAATTCCCCTCCTGCATGCACCACTCGCGTTCCGGTACATTATAAACCAGTAAATGGATGCGCAAGCCAAGGTTAGTGAGTGAGCAAGATCGGTCAACATCATCTGTCA
Organism: Galerina sulciceps; assembly: GCA_023014345.1. NCBI lineage: Eukaryota > Fungi > Basidiomycota > Agaricomycetes > Agaricales > Galerinaceae > Galerina > Galerina sulciceps. The sequence continues at coordinate 764,851 of JAEDXJ010000017.1, forward strand.
ATAATGGGGAGAGAGGCTGGAATGTGAAAGATGAAAAACTGTCTGGCCTTGCTGCAAGCATGCTGTTGCCAAAGGACGACTGTCCCTGCCAGATAAACAGTCCTGTGTCCGGGGTACGTTGGATAATCTCTACTTGCAATCGATAAAATGCCATGTCCCCTTCGCCATAAGCAATGGTAAGTGGCACGCGCAATAAACCAATGAGAGAATAAGCCATGTCTTCGGTTCGGGTTGTCTGCCGCTTTGATGACCATACAAGAGCGTTCCTGGCGTGGCCAATCTCGGAATTGAAGGTGGAAAGTTTATCTGGTAAAATCCCCGTAATATGTGCGATGTGATTCCAGAGATGTTGCTTCGAGGTAGAATTGTCGGTGAGTTTGTCATCATCGTCGAAGGAAGAGGATGTTATAGGTCTCCAGTGTTTGTCAAAGAACTTGATGCTTTTCGGAGCCAAGAGTTCTTGTAAAGTCCAGCCTCGGGTAAACCACGGATCTTTATGAAAGCTTAACACGTTGGTAGTATCCCCAAGGTGCACAATGCAGACGTTGGAGTTGGAGTACCAATTAAACATTGATCGAATTGATTCCTCGAGCTCGGCGCTACTGTTTTTGTTGATGCAACCGGTGTCAAACCAAACGAAGCGGCAGGAACGTCGATTGGAGATCCAACAAAAAGTGATGACCTTTTCAAAGCTCGGGAAACGGGTTTCTGTTGAATCATTTGGAAACAACTCGTTGTATAACTGCATCAATAACGGGAAAATGTTTCTTTAGTGTTAATTGTGTTGTTTATAACAATGCGGATCACCTTGTGCACATTTTCGGTACTCGGGCTGGTCGTTATGTCAATCAAGCTGCGCAGTGAGTCTCGATGACCTGCAAATTTTAATATATCAGCGTATTCCAACTCGCCCGAACCGAGCCATCGATGGGAAAGGATTGCATATTTGGTCTGCTCCTTTATCCAGTGTGTTGTTTTATGGTGAATAGCATCGTCAGTGACAGAACGAATACAATCTTCCTGAAATGTTTTCTTGTTTTCCAATAAAAGCATTGGAAGATCGCTTCTACAGACAAGTCGCATTTGTTGAAGATCTAGAAGGAAAATTGGAAGTTGATTATAAATGTGTGTGTTGATGACACCTTGAATCACTACAGTAAAAATGTCAGTCACAGGATGAATATCATGGTGGAAACGGGGTAAAATTACGTGTGGGGTATTTTGCCTTTAAAATATATTAGTCAGTAACATAAAAAACCAGACAAGGAAAGAAATACTTGCTGTAAAAGAAGGGTGTTAATGTATTTAGAATGGAAGACAATACAGCATACTTACTCTCTATTAAAATAGAAAAAAAGAAATATGGAATTGATTGAGAGAAACAAGAGAGAGAAAGTGATGGATTCACAGACATTCTGAGAACCAAACCAATTGTATTTGAGTAAGTGAATTTCCGAGAATATTCAATGGATTCACGTACTTCCTGAGGACACAAACCCGTCGCATTTTTGTAAGTGAATTCCTCAGAATATTCAATGGATTCACGTACTTCCTGAGGACACAAACCCGTCGCATTTTTGTAAGCGAATTCCTCAGAATATTCAATGGATTCACGTACATTCTGAGGACACAAACCCGTCGCATTTTTGTAAGCGAATTCCTCAGAATATTCAATGATTCACGTACTCGCTGAGGACACAAACCCGTTGCATTTTTCTCAGTGAATTCCTCAGAATATTCAATGGATTCACGTACTCTGAGGACACAAACCCGTGCATTTTTGTAAGTGAATTCCTCACAATATTCAATGGATTCACGTACCTGAGGACACAAACCCGTCGCATTTTTGTAAGCGAATTCCTCAGAATATTCAATGGATTCACGTACATTCTGAGGACACAAACCCGTGCATTTTTGTAAGTGAATTCCTAGAATATTAATGGATTCACGTACTCGCTGAGGACACAAACCCATTGCATTTTTGTAAGTGAATTCCTCAGAATATTCAATGGATTCACGTACTTCTGAGGACACAAACCCGTTGCATTTTTCTCAGTGAATTCCTCAGAATATTCAATGGATTCACGTACTGCTGAGGACACAAACCCGTGCATTTTTGTAAGCGAATTCCTCAGAATATTCAATGGATTCACGTACAACTGAGGACACAAACCCGTTGCATTTTTCTCAGTGAATTCCTCAGAATATTCAATGGATTCACGTACTCCTGAGGACACAAACCCATTGCATTTTTTAAGTGAATTCCTCAGAATATTCAATGATTCACGTACTTCCTGAGGACACAAACCCGTGCATTTGTCAGTGATTCCTCACAATATTCAATGATTCACGTACCTGAGGACACAAACCCGTTGCATTTTTTCAGTGAATTCCTCACAATATTCAATGGATTCACATACAAGCTGAGGACACAAACCCGTTGCATTTTTCTCAGTGAATTCCTCACAATATTCAATGGATTCACGTACTTCCTGAGGACACAAACCCGTTGCATTTTTGTAAGTGAATTCCTCAAATATTCAATGATTCACGTACTTCCTGAGGACACAAACCCGTCGCATTTTTGTAAGTGAATCCTCACAATATTCAATGATTCACGTACAACTGGACACAAACCCATTGCATTTTTTCAGTGAAATCCTCAGAATATTCAATGGATTCACGTACAAGCTGAGGACACAAACCCATCGCATTTTTGTAAGTGAATTCCTCACAATATTCAATGCATTCACGTACTTCCTGAGGACACAAACCCGTTGCATTTTATCAGTGAATTCCTCAGAATATTCAATGGATTCACGTACGTCCTGAGGACACAAACCCGTTGCATTTTTGTAAGTGAATTCCTCAGAATATTCAATGGATTCACGTACTGAGGACACAAACCCGTCGCATTTTTGTAAGCGAATTCCTCAGAATATTCAATGGATTCACGTACATTCTGAGGACACAAACCCGTCGCATTTTTGTAAGTGAATTCTCACAATATTCAATGGATTCACGTACTTCCTGAGGACACAAACCGTCGCATTTTTGTAAGTGAATTCCTCACAATATTCAATGATTCACGTACTTCCTGAGGACACAAACCCGTTGCATTTTTCTCAGTGAATTCCTCAGAATATTCAATGGATTCACGTACGTCCTGAGGACACAAACCCGTCATTTTTGTAAGCGAATTCCTCAGAATATTCAATGGATTCACATACAAACTGAGGACACAAACCCGTCGCATTTTTGTAAGTGAATTCCTCACATATTCAATGGATTCACGTACTTCCTGAGGACACAAACCCGTCGCATTTTTGTAAGTGAATTCCTAGAATATTAATGGATTCACGTACTCCTGAGGACACAAACCCGTCGCATCTTTGTAAGTGAATTCCTCAGAATATTCAATGGATTCACGTACTGCCTGAGGACACAAACCCATTGCATTTTTTTCAGTGAATTCCTCACAATATTCAATGGATTCACGTACTCGCTGAGGACACAAACCCGTCGCATTTTTGTAAGCGAATTCCTCAGAATATTCAATGGATTCACGTACATTCTGAGGACACAAACCCGTCGCATTTTTGTAAGTGAATTCCTCAGAATATTCAATGGATTCACGTACAAGCTGAGGACACAAACCCGTCGCATTTTTGTAAGCGAATTCCTCAGAATATTCAATGGATTCACGTACAATCTGAGGACACAAACCCGTCGCATTTTTGTAAGTGAATTCCTCACAATATTCAATGGATTCACGTACTTCCTGAGGACACAAACCCGTTGCATTTTTGTAAGTGAATTCCTCAGAATATTCAATGGATTCACGTACTTTCTGAGGACACAAACCCGTCGCATTTTTGTAAGTGAATTCCTTAGAATATTAATGGATTCACGTACTCGCTGAGGACACAAACCCGTTGCATTTTTGTAAGTGAATTCCTCAGAATATTCAATGGATTCACCTACTTTCTGAGGACACAAACCGTCGCATTTTTGTAAGTGAATTCCTCACAATATTCAATGGATTCACGTACTTCCTGAGGACACAAAACCGTCGCATTTTTGTAAGTGAATTTCTCACAATATTCAATGGATTCACGTACATACTGAGGACACAAACCCGTTGCATTTTTCTCAGTGAATTCCTCAGAATATTCAATGGATTCACGTACTGCCTGAGGACACAAACCCATTGCATTTTTGTAAGTGAATTCCTCAGAATATTCAATGGATTCACGTACTCGCTGAGAACACAAACCCGTCGCATCTTTGTAAGTGAATTCCTCAGAATATTCAATGGATTCACGTACTTCCTGAGGACACAAACCCGTTGCATTTTTGTCAGTGAATTCCTCAGAATATTCAATGGATTCACGTACTTCCTGAGGACACAAACCCGTCGCATTTTTGTAAGTGAATTCCCCACAATATTCAATGGATTCACATACAAACTGACGACACAAACCCGTTGCATTTTTCTCAGTGAATTCCTCAGAATATTCAATGGATTCACGTACTTCCTGAGGACACAAACCCGTTGCATTTTTGTAAGCGAATTCCTCAGCATATTCAATGGATTCACGTACTTCCTGAGGACACAAACCCGTCGCATTTTTGTAAGTGAAATCCTCAGAATATTCAATGGATTCACGTACTCGCTGAGGACACAAACCCGTTGCATTTTTGTAAGTGAATTCCTCAGAATATTCAATGGATTCACGTACAAACTGAGGACACAAACCCGTCGCATTTTTGTAAGTGAATTCCTCAGAATATTCAATGGATTCACGTACGCTGAGGACACAAACCCGTTGCATTTTTGTAGGTGAATTCCTCAGAATATTCAATGGATTCACGTACAACTGAGGACACAAACCCGTTGCATTTTTGTAGGTGAATTCCTCAGAATATTCAATGGATTCACGTACAAGCTGAGGACACAAACCCATCGCATTTTTGTAAGTGAATCCTCAGAATATTCAATGGATTCACATACTCGCTGAGGACACAAACCCGTCGCATTTTTGTAAGTGAATTCCTCACAATATTCAATGGATTCACATACTTCCTGAGGACACAAACCCGTCGCAATTTTCTCAGTGAAATCCTCAGAATATTCAATGGATTCACGTACTCGCTGAGGACACAAACCCGTTGCATTTTTGTCAGTGAATTCCTCAGAATATTCAATGGATTCACGTACTTCCTGAGGACACAAACCCGTCGCATTTTTGTAAGTGAATCCTCAGAATATTCAATGGATTCATGTACTTCCTGAGGACACAAACCCGTAACATTTTTGTAAGTGAATTCCCAGAATATTCAAAGAATTCACGTACTTCCTGAGGACACGAACCCGTCGCATTTTTGTAAGTGAATTCCTCAGACTATTCAGGGATTTACGTACTTGCTGAGGAAACAAATCCGTCACATTTTTGTAAGTGACTTCTTCAGAGTATTCAAAGGGTTCACATACTATCTGAGGTCCCAATCGATGTCTCTGTAAACAGTACCCCTAGCTAGCATGTTTACTTACCCTCTGTAAACATTCCCATGAGAAATCTTATCACTATGTCTTTTCCAACTTTATATTTATTCCACATACCTCCTAGGTTGCCAAAACCGCCACTTCTTTAGTCCAACCAGTAGTATTAAAGGTACTCCCTCACCGGCTGTGTATGTATTCACTCCAATCAGTAATTTGACACCTAACTCCTACACCGGTTAAGATGCCTTACCGTCTAACAACAGAACAACGTTCCATAATCAGTCAGCCATCTTTTCAATGTATCCCAGTTACCACATACATTCTTCAGACCAAATTAAGTAAGAACGTTCTTCCCGGGCCAGCCATTTATTTAATTAAAAAGCTAACATACCTCCTGAATGTGATTTACCATTCGGAACAGCATTGGCAACCATGATCCATGTATTCCGTAATTTCACATACCTCCTGATGCACAAGCTTAGAAATAAACATGGATTGAAACTTTTTTTCCAAGAGATGATACTCGCCCAAAGATAGTCCGAGCCAACATCCTATAAAACAGAAACACAATAAACATTGTCATAACTACTGCTTAGTGTTCGAAAAAGCGGCTTACCTGCTAGAGTATACAAGGACGGGCAAGGCTAAGGACTTACTGTCTTTCAACAAGGACGTAACGTACAGACTATAATGAGAGTGATATCAGTTCATGTTCGGATGTATTTTCCTAAATAAACGGATACCTCGTTCATATCGTCGGGGTCCTTCTGTTTTACCGTTCTGGTAGCGGTCAAGCTCGTCGGTAGCGTAACTAAACCACTTACCCTCTGGAGTCTCTGGTTCTAACATGATTGAGGGAAATTGTAATCTCAGAAGCTCTTCCTCACTCACTGCTAAGGCCTTGGTTCAAGTTGCGTTTTCGTCGTTTTGAAGGTGAAAGTAGCAAGGGGCAAAAAATGTCATCGTGCAGTGGATTGGTCTACTTAAGTCTCAGGTCCGGTGTGATAATCAAATCGATGAACCTCCCAATGCGGTCACCGGCGTCACCCACTGGACGATGAACTCAATGAAAGCCCCACGTTTGCAAACTGATGCCCTCGATGCCCTCGATAACATTATGATAACCGGAAGAACCGGAATTGCTGATCTTATTGGTTCTACCAATCGGAGTAAAGTGCTGCGCGCCTGACACAACGTTGACGGGGCGGCGAATGTGAATCTCCAGGCAGATTCGCTATCTCAGCGGATCTCCTCGGAAGAATCAACATTTGGAAAGAAAATCACGCGTTTTAAAAACATAACTTGGCTGGGGTAGGCCAGTGCTGCACATGGAAAATATGCGTTCTAGGTTAATCCACTAATTATTTAGTCAACCATATACAACCTAGACATGACAGGGCGCGCTAGAGAGCAAATTTAGCTATGATAAAAAGGAAGTAGGTGATAAACAAAGAAATTCGCGGCCTCGGCATCGGGAAGACGAAGGTGACAGCTGAGGCACGAATGTGGCGAAGCGACGTAGGTATGAAATGCATGGTCTCATGATGTAGTTTGGGAAGAGATGCTCGAAAGAGAAGAGAAGAAAAGAAGAGGCCATCCTACTTGGATATATAGCGAATAAGAGCAGCTGCCATCCACGCGACAGGTAGAACCTTGAAATGCCAACAAGGACCAAATACCTTCATCCACATTACATCATCTTCTCTGGTGTTGCCAAGGCGGGTGTAAAGTCACCAGCTAGTGTGCACGCGTCTACGAGTCCTGTGAATGGTCAGATATCCGTGATGGCAGGCTGACGATCGTCGGCCTCGATTTGATTCACCGAGGCGGCATCGACATTAACCGAAAGAGAATAGGCAGTGAGAGCGGCGGTAAACATGTAGGAATTGAAGGAAGAGAGAGGGATGCTTCTAATGAGCGTTAGGACCTCGTCGTCGGCGCCATGGGCGGCGAGTATGAACAGCATGCTGCCGGCAACGATAGGAGGGTGGGCAAGTAGCGTAGCTCGTTATCATTAGGTTTTGCATGGCGGCGCGGCGGGGTCTACCGCCTTGCTTTTCTTGCCAGGTCGAATTCATGTGTATGTTGAACATCTCGAGCAATACACTGACGACGCGAGGATGTAATTCGTGGGGACAGGGCTGCTGGAAACTTGGTTTATGAGACGGTTTCCTCGTCGGGCGTATCCTGTGCGTATCAATTCGATATCCGTACCCCATTTCACATCATCACCATCGATTCACGCAAACCACTTTCACGGGTGTAAGCCAAGATATCCAAATCGGTATGGCCTTTAGACATATTTCGAAACAGGCACTGACCTCAATCTATACTAGTACGCACCCATTTCGTAGATTTGATTACAATTCTCCGTGAATCGTGATATCGTCGGAGAATTCATGACAAGTTGGCATTTGCTCTCTTCTCCGCCGAATGGAAAGCCAAATTTGACTGCGATTGCGGATAGTTATCGGACTGATTCGTGGGATGGGTGCGGCTGGGGTGTTGAAATAGAAATTATTCCAGCTGAAGCTCATTTCGTTTCCTGGAACTGTAACTTAAAGCGTGAGGGACGAAATGGACGACAAATTCTGACCGAAGGTATGAATATGGATTCCAATTCGATGTCAGTGACTGGAGCGAAGGAGCGAGACGATAGGGAGCGATCCAAAACTATGCCGGGCGACGTTTCTATCGTAGAAACCGAGCCGCGAGGCGATAACGAACGATGGGGTGAGAAGAACATCGTATTCAACGGAAGATCTACTACAAGAGTTCCAGTATTTAAGGACTAGGTAGAGAGCGAAATGGGGAAATAAAAAATTGATGAAACGAGTTCACAGGCGTCGGAGAGTCGAGAGAAGTTCTGGGCGGGGCGGTCGTGGGTGTGTTAGGTGGACCGTCGAGTTGAGGACTCGAAGATATGCAGTCTGGAGTCAAATAATGCGTGAGAATGAATTTTGCGTCGTTGTTGATGCTTGGTCACAGCCGCAGTCGTCGTCTTCATCTCCCAGCACCACCATCTCGTCCCCTGTATACATCCGTACTGCACTATTTCAAGTCAAATCCGGATAACGAAGACAGAACAAAGTACCCACCGCGATCTGCAGTCCACCACGTCTTGCTCGCCTGCTTTACCCCGCACTCGTACCGTCGTTCTTGATAAGGTCTTCAATGTGTCGAGTCGACGAACCCGCGAGCATTCGTTGACTTGCATTGAAAGGGATAAGGTAAGCAGCGACTTGTTTCTATGTTGAACGCTTGCTTACCTTGTTGTAGCGCTCTTCCACCCATTACCTGGGTCCACCGTCAATGACAATGACACTGTAACCTACCAGCAGCATTCGCCGTACAACCCTGCTGCACGACAAGGAGTAGACGCAGAAGAACCCGACGGTGATGAACTCACCTCGATCCAACTCCAGATTGTTGAGACACACCGCCAGCGACACCAACCCACCTCGTCGTCATCGTCGTCATTGCCGTCCCTCGTTTGTTTGTTTGCCCGCTGGGTTTGGAGGTACAGTGCGGAGGTCCATCGGCTCGGCCGGTGTGGGTCGCAGAAAGCACTACCAGCTCGAAAAGGAGGAGGGCTGCGAGGCAGGCGAGTGCATCCTCCTCCCCACCGACCTGTTCATCCTCGCTGCCCCTCGTCTTCGCGTCATCGTCGACACCCCCCAGACCGTCGTCTCCTGCACCACCGTCCACATGCACCCATCCTGCTGACTACCGCATCGTCGTCAACACCCCCCATCCCATCGTCTCCCGTGCCGTCTCCCGTGGCATCGCCAACACCCCCCATCGCGTTGTCTTCTCGTCGTCGTCGTCGTCGTTGCCTTGTGCACTCGTTGGACGGCGGGTGTGGAGTGTAAAGGGCAGTGCCGCGGGTATGGTTCTCGCTGGTTTGAGTTGATAGGCTGGTGCGGGTGCGGGTGCGAATACGCTTGTCGCTGTTTCCACTGTTAGCCTAATGTTCGTGGCGATTTCAATGAACGTATCCCCAGCAGCGACAGGATCACTTGAACGAGCAGCTGGAGCGGGTAAACACTTTCTTACTGAGGAGTATTTCGTTCGAAGAACCTCGCGACCTGTTATCCTTCATTTAAAGAACGCAAGTTCGAATATTTTTTGTCTCGTTATTTCGAAGATCCATTGCCATTGTCGTTAGGTGATCACTGAACACCAGCAACACAACGAATAAAATAGTTCAATGCGCCTCCTCACTGTCGAATAGTACGCTAACCACAGTCGCACAGCTGCCATCATCAAGGACCTTGCCCAGGGAGCATTCGAGTTTTGTATTTTACTTTTCTCGCCTTTTCATCCAATTGCCTTATCACCGATGAGCAGAGATTGTACCCGAGCCCAGAGTAGTACACCATCGAGCTTTGAACTTCCCCGAGCGGTTCGCGAATGGTCGATCTATGGATATCGTCAGGATGGATACTCTGATCTACGACGCGAATATGAACGACCGATTTGAGGCAGCAGTCCAGTTTGTTCGAGGCCGTGGATTTGTGTATTCGCAGGGTACGTTTTCACTCATATTCTGTGCATGAGTTCGTGTATTCATTGGTCTTTCTATTTAGGTCCATCGGACCTGGATGTATTCTCGAACTAACTTTAACAACTACACAACATACTGTGCGATATTGGGAAGCTTTGATGTGACAAGAGGTACCGCGACCATTTGATAGCTTGTTCAATAGCTTCGGGTACTGGTTCGAGCAAATGGGTGGCGATGCTGTCAGCACTTCCTCGGTCTTATTATATTATCGACTTACTATATTGTTCGTTCTTAGCTTAATGACCAATTCGGCGAGAACTTAGCTCGCTTTACACGAGACTTGCTCAGCGATTACAGCCTCAAGTTCAAACCGAACTCATGGAACAATATTTGACCAGAACGAGTCGTCGGGAACGTCACGCTCCAAGACCCCGACCTCTTCCTCGTCGAGCTCGTGACGCGCAACTTTGTCAATTTCTCGCCGTACGACGCCACCACCGACGGCTATCACAAGATCGGAGTGTAGCTCTAGGCGTTTTTACGATAGGGAGACAGGTACAATTAATCTGAGTTATCCGGGGATCGTGTATGTCGTTTGAGACGATGAACGCTTGACGAGTACCCATCTTTCTTTGAATTTTCAGGTTACTGTCGAGTTAGTGTCAATGTCAGCTTATCCGTCGTTCGAGTCACCGACTTTCAAGTGAAGGTTGACTTTGTGGCCTCTCGCCCCGGTCTTATCGAAAAATATACCCCTGAATACCATTCGAGAAATGCTTGTTAGGGTCTTGTTGGAGGACGTCGACAGGCGGCTTGTGAGTGTTTGGGACTGTATTCGTGCAGTGTGAAAAGGGTGGGTCGCAAAATCACGACAGGTCGAGTAGTTCAGTATGTTCTTGCTACTTCTGATGTAGTACCCAATTAGGTCTATTACCCACCCCCCATACAGCGATTTAGTCGGGCTCTCTGTTCTCCTGGGCCAGTAACGACTGACTGAGAGATCAAACTTGGTGTGCCCGCCCACTTGGTTTAAATTCATCCTCTAAAACGTAGCTGGAGATATTTTTGTACGTCAATCATATTTGAAAAACTAGCCATTTGCCGGTATAACGTTTTCTCGAAGTTGGCTACATTGTGCAGAGCAGCCGTGATCAGATTACAGGTGAATCTGAGCTTAAAGATGCGACGGACCTATTCAAAGATAGTCCCTCAGAGGGGCTATCTGACAATACTCCTATTGATTGATAGCGTATTTTTAGCTCACGACTTTCGTAGGGCCGACAAAGATCTCGAATCAGCTTTTTGCGAAGCATGTTTGCGACCTCTCGAAAATGATCCTTCAAGTCCTACACAGATTTGAATATCAACAAAAATAACGTACTTCAACGCCGATATCGCTCTCGGAGATCAAATAACAAGCCTACATCGAAGGGAAGCGGTCGAAAGGTGCAGAGTTATGCAAGAGTTAGGACCGATGTTCAGAGGCTCAGCGAAATGGAATTGAAATGGAAACCAGGAAAGGAAGGAGGTGATGTCATTGTTGTCATGTGACATATGTTCAACTTCCCATTTCTCAGCAAATTTTTGTCCGCGTTTCCTTCCTTCCTCCCATGTATATGGGTACCCTCCAGCGTGTCTGGTCAATGCTAGAAGCAGCTCCAACGCATGTATCTACTGCCTCTACCTCCGGCAAGCTGCACGAGCCCATGTGAAGTTTGTTCTGTGCTGGTCACATTGATGTTGCCAGCGGATGGCGTCGTAAAACCTCATTCCAGAGAAGCGCGCTCAGCAGAGGGACCACACCACCAACCCGCGTTCCTCATAGGAAACTGCATCAACCAATCCTTGTAGCGTCAGAGGCAAGTCCTGTCCCCATTCATCTGACTGTCAGTACCGCGGGACGCTAATTTTCCCTCCGTAATAGCTCGCCATTTCTGCCACGTCATCTCGACACTACTGCCGTGTCTTCGTTCCTCGTCGACGCCGTCGTACTTGACCTCTCGACATTTTACGGCGAGCCTCGCACCTGCTCTCGGAGACCCGACACCTATGCGTTGAACCTTCCGCTGCCTTGTCGCTTCCTCTTCGTTTCGTCGACCATTCGACGCGACGACCCACCCACGCCTATTCGTTCGTATTTTGGAACTCGTTACCCATGCGATTAATCCTTTCACGAGTTCGCGCGCCTTCTCGTTTGTATCCTCGTCTACATCCTCTGCCATTTGTACGTTACAGACTCCTATTTTTTTGTCCACTGCTTATATCTGGGTTAATAGTCTACAATCCTCTCAACGCTACCTGTCCGATGTGGCTACTACCCCGCTCACCGACCGTTCAGTTCTTACGGGCCGCCGTTGGAATGGGTTCCGTCCTTTCGCGTTGGAGAGCAGCCCTCTGGGATGGGGTTCGGGGCGTGTTTCTATGCCCCGTTGAGCGCTTACAGGCATTGTCGCGTCCGCTGGCAAGCAACACTAGCTCATGTGAGGCTAGTGCTTGTGCTGGAGCCCTCATGTGAGGGGCTGCAGCGGCCGGCGGATCCGCTTCAATGCCTCGCGCAGCGCCTGCAGGCGTCATTGTACCACCTGGCGAGCAGTACGGGCTCATGTGAGGCTCGTAGTGTGCCGACGTCCTCATGTGAGGGACGGAAGCTGCCAGCAGTGTGTGCTTTGATGCCTCGTACGGTGCTGGAAGGCGTTAGCGATGTATTTGCTGGCGAGCAGCATGGGCTCATGTGAGGCCTATGTCTGTGCTGACGTCCTCATGTGAGGGACGGCAGCGGCCAGTGAATATTCGTTGACGTCTTCTGCGGCTCTTCGACCCCTCCCCCGGTTCTTCAAAACCTCACATGATGTTATTCACTATTCAGTGTTGTTGATTATGGTCACGCAGACTCCTAGCTGCCATGCGAAGTACGCAAAGGGGGTCGGTTTAGGTTTCATTACCTCCAGGAACAAAGTGAGTCCTTATCCCTTCTCTCTTCTTCTAGCTGCCCGACTCTAACCGTATTCTCTTTATCAGGGAACCGACGCGAAGCTGTAATGAACCGACACGAAGCTATACCCGCCAGTGACGGGTTTGTGCGAGGCAACCAGCGTGCTAGCTGTCGCACCAACTTGTTATAATACATGACACGCCACGGGTAGTCCCTTGCCCGCCCGCCCACATCCGCCAGCCTTGCTTCCTCAAACACTGTCCCTAACTCGAACCATATCTTATCGACTCTCAAGTTGATTTGGCATTGGATCTGGGACTGGACCATCATTCCACGGATGCAGATCCTACGTTCGTACCCATCACCTTACCCGCCTATCCAGTATCTTCTCTTCTCTCCTCTTCGTTTATCTGTGTCACCACCTGCCGCTCCACCTGCACTATCCCTCGACTTCATGGTAGATCTGAGGATCAGCTGCTCTCCTCCGTCTCAAGCCAACCTCTCCTTGTTGCACGTGGTGTCCGACGCTTCATCAATAAATCATCGACTTTCAATATCTACGATTGCGCCTTTACGTCTAACTTGCCAGTTCCCCCTGATTTTTGGAGTTTGGCGTCCGAGGAATATTGCCCTGCAAGATAGACCGTGACGCTGTTTCATTTTCGTGGGTTCGACAACTTGGACACGTCGAGTACCCCCGTCAGGCTCCTCGGTTAGGTTAGAAGCGGAGGAGGAAGAACAGGAAAGAGAATGGGGAGAACCAAGCCCTGCTACAAGTTGAGGGCAAGGTTGATCAGTGTCGAGAATAATTTGGTTCGTCATTCTTTCTCCTACAATCCATTATCGCGATGCTCATATTTATATCATTTTTCAGCTTTAAATCTGGGTGTCCCATCCTTAGGTGACCGCCGGGTCGTTTCCATCGCCGAGCCAGATATCATCATACCCTGGAGCATGAACCGCTGCCTCTCTAGACCGCGCCGCGGCTTTACACGGCCCCACTTCACAGACCTCCCGCTCGTCTGCAGCCCTAATTCAAGTTATTGGTCTCAAATACATCCCTAACACGTATGCGTTCGCACCTATCCTCGTATAGGAAAGGACACCGACAAACGTCGCACTCAAGATCCCGGCTAAACTTGCACTCGTCGACCTACCGTGCTCCTTGCTCCCCTTCCCCTATACCCCTGCCCATTTTCCACCTCCAGTTTTTGATATCGACTTTGGAAACGTCGCCATTTCACGGTCACATGTTCTTTGAGATCACATAATAAATTGTTTGTCCATTGACGCGGTTCCATTCCCATCCTACACTTTCAACTCAAGCTCGTACGTCGGCCCATCTCCTAGGAGTCTCGACGTGGCTCTAGGGTCAGGATCCGAGTTTGCGTTCGCTTTGCGCGTCTGCCCAGCGGGCAGGTCGCACCCAAACAGTCTATACTGTTTAAGACCCCAACGCACTCCTGTGAGTCTTCCTTGTTTTCTCCTTTTCTATTTCGCGTTCTTATTCTGATGTCAATCCAGGAAAACCTTTCGACATTTCGCATGGGAGAACAGCCCTCAGGGAGGGTTCGGGCGTGTTTATACACCTCATAGAGCGCTTATAGACATTGACGCGTCCGCTGGCGAGCAACACTAGCTCATGTGAGGCTAGTGCTTGTGCTGGGGCCCTCAGGTGAGGGGCTGCAGCGGCCGGCGGATACCCATCAATGCCTCGCGCGGCGCCTGCAGGCATCGTCATCATACCTCCTGGCGAGCAGTACGGGCTCATGTGAGGCTCGTGCTGTGCCGACGTCCTCATGTGAGGGATGGAAGCTGTCAGCGGTGTATGCTTCGACGCCTTGCTCGGTGCTTGAAGGCGTTAATGACTTTTTTGCTGGCGAGCAGCATGGGCTCATGTGAGGCTCATGTATGTGCGGACGTCCTCATGTGAGGGGCTGCAGCTGCCAGTGGACACTCGTTGTTGTCTTCTGCGGCTCTTCAACCCCTCCTGCGGCGCTTCGACAGCTCCTTCAAAACCTTGGAAGATGTAATTCACTATTCGGCAATGTCGATTGGTCTTTGGTCACGGAGACTCTTTCCTGCCACACGGAGGAGGTGACGAGGGTTGTTACCCCGAGAACAAAGTCAGTCGTTGCCCTCATTTCTTCTGGATGATCAGCTCTAACCGTATTCTCTCTATCAGATAACGGACGCGTTTCTTCACCCACACATCTCAACTAGTGACGAGCACGTAGAAAACGACGCGACGGACGCGCTAGCTGTCACCACCTGCTCCGACCCGCCGCATGCTGCCCTCTTTGGTCATGCATAGTCGCTAGCTCGAACCATGCAAAAGCGGTGTTCATACTTTATCAAGTCTGAAGATGGTGTCGGCGTCTAGTACCATGAATGTCCATCCAACGTTCACAGCCATCGCCTGATCCACCAAGCTCATAGCTTCTCCTTCTCGCCTCTGCTCCCTTTGATTGCGTCGCCACCTGCCGGTCCTCTCGCCCCATCCCTCTACTTCATGCTTGAGCTACGTATCACCCGCTCTCCTCTATCTCAATCAACATCGGCATTGGTGCGAAGTCAACCTCTCCTCGTTGCGCGTGGTCTGCACACGACGGACGAACTCATAGAAAACTGGGGGTCAAGCAGATAAACGGGAGATTAGATTACGGAAAAGACGAATGATCAAGGTTCGACGTCGTGTCTGTGCCTGTATATTCATCCCAATATTTTGAGTTCGGCGGTGACACTAGTTCACTTTCGTGGATTCGGCGGCTGGACAAGCCGCAACTCTTCAGGTTCTTCGGTTAGGTTAGACGCGGAGGAGGAAGAACAGGGATGCGAGCGGAAACGGGAATGGACAGCCAAGCCCTACTACGTCGTCCTCGTGTTTAGTTTAACTAGTGTTGAAAACGAGATCTGGTACGTCATTCTTCTTCCCTTCCATCATCGCGGTGCTCATATCATTCTTCAGATCGCGTCGTAGTTCAAGTATTTGATTCGTACAATCTATCCGTCTCTCTCGGTCTTTTCATCTTACCCTGCATCCCACCCTGCATACCTTTATGCACCTTTTGTTGGTCTGAAATCCAACCCTAACCCCTGCGCACTCGCATCCACCTCCATCTGGGATTGGATGTCGATGAACATCGCAGTCACGGATCCGAGCGATCGAGCCAAGCTTGCAGTGGTCGACTCACCGTACTCCCTTCCCCGTCCTCCATACCCCAATCCGTTCTCTATTCGCCGGCTTTCTCCTCTCCCCACCATTCCTATCCATCCTCTCCCGCTTCCCACTATCCGCACTGCCTTGCCGCCTAACGCTCTCCTTTGCTGATAATGACCTGGAAAACGTCGCCCCTCTGCATGCACGCCTCGTTCCGCCGTTCCTTCTAGGGCCTCGTATCCCACCAACACCCAGAATTGGGTCAGGCGGTCATTCCCAGGACGCATCCAATTGAAATACACCACCACCGTGTTGCTTACACCTCGCCCACGTCTCTGCCTTCACCGTTACATGCGCGTTCCACCTGTTGGGAACCAAGAGCGACGCGCAGCGGCGTCCCTATAAAATTTGCCAGGTCTTCGACGTTCCAAAATGGGCTCACGCGGTGGGTCTGCACGGTCGCTCGATGATGGAGTAGGCAGGGAGGTTGGAGTGTGCAGGTGGCGCGACGGGACGAAGAGTGGGTTTTGTGCAATTGAACGTTGACGGAGGTGTTTTGTGGCTTCCTGTAGTGAACATGCGTTGGCGTGACGATGGTAAGAAGTCAGTGGGTGACCACCGGCGGCACAACAGCACAGAGACCGTCGACTCCGGCAACGCCGATAGGAGGGCAAGAAGAAGGGAGGGGACGGCGGGATTTGCACGGACCCCATTGAGATTTTCACGCTTCCTTCCTTTATCTGATTTCTGCTCATTTTGCTCCGTTGTCGTCAACGTTTGACTCTCGGCTCTGGGCTGGTTGAGTAACCTCGTTTCGCAATCAGACTATAATTTGAGGGTTCCAATGACGATCTCGTTGTCCTTTCGACGCTCTTGGTTTATTTTTGTTGGGTATCTTGTGGTTTGTTGCGAGCTGGAACAACTGACTCGGAATCTACTCTGGTCTGCTTGTCAAGGGGAATTCGACTCTCAAACATTTATCTGAGCATATTCTTAAAATTCTTGGTCTCATTACAAGGACTAGCCTGTTATGGTTGTTTAACCCTGGAGGCTGGAAAGGCGAGTATTTATTGGCTTCTTGCCTTTGTTTCGTGAACACGGAGGATGATGTATTAGGAGACTATTACGAACCCTTATGTGGGCTCAACGATCAGCTCATGTCCCTCTCAGGAAACAATGTCCTCCACAAAGTTGAACTGGAGCTGGTCATGAGGCAAAACACACGCTGTCAAACGAATTCGAAAGAGTGGGCCGACCTCGACAAACTGTTGACCCGACCAGGCGCATTTCCGATGTTGCAACGAGTTTCTATTAAGTTTTTGTGGAATTTATCTTTCGACATTCATGACATCGAGAGTGTCTTGGATATTAATTTGACAGCAAAACATTTCCCGCGACTCGTGAAAAGTAAAGCCCTAGCGTTTAAAATTTCGAGGTCTTTACACTCCCACTGCTTTTCCGGTGGAGGTCCGGTGGACTTCCAGTGGACTTAGGGTATTCAGAATGGTCAATTTTCTGGTTTGCCATGCTGGAATTTTCCAGTGCCAGTCCAGTGCCAGTCCGGTCAAATTGTGAGTCCAGTGGACTGTGATTGCAGACAGCCCAATGGACTAGACACCAATTCAACAGTGAAAATCCACTAGAACTGACTGAACTACCAGTGGAAGTCCACTGGAGTCCACTGGACTTCCGTTGGAATTTGTCCAATGGAAGTCCAGTGGACTCCAGTGGAATTTGACCACTGGAAGTCCGGTGGACTATAAGTCAAATGCTTTTTCATTAGTTATTATCAAGAAAAAAGATATCTACACAATAAGAAGTCATTTATTCAATATAGAAGAAAGGTTTTGAAATGATTGAAATATGTAGCCGTGCACACAAGCCCCATTGTCGGGATTGTGTATTTTGTTCAGTCCGCAGGGTGAACATTGCGGGGTTGTGCAGATCGTGACATGCCGTTTTTGGGAGTCACGCACTGTAAATCCGCGCCACAATTTCAACTTCTTCCCACCCTTTCTCTTTCCCCCACTCACTGCCCGCCCACCTCACCACCTCAACGTCGTTTAAGGACCCCGTTTCGGTGACAAACGAGGTTCTAGAGCCCCACAGGTAAGCCCCGCCCCAGCATATCCCCTTTATTTGGCACTGACAACGGGTACAGCAGGTTTTGCCAACCAGGAGCCTGCGTGGGGCTCACGGTACGTTAACCCCCCCCTTTCATGACCACCTACTGACCGATTCCACAGCGTCTCGACCCCCATGACGCGTACGACCGCCCTGGCCCACCGGAAACCGCCTTCAAGGGCCAGTGCACGCCCCATTTCGCCGAAACCGCCTCCAAAACCACCCCCCTTCCGCACAGACACCCCCGAAACCCCGCGAGTCAAGCCAACGACACCCGACGTACGGGTTTTTAGTGGGTTTTTGCCCCCCCCGAGGGTTGACAGTACGTCCCGCCCCTTTTTTTTGTCATTTCCCGACCCATTCCGCAGCGCTCCGACCCCCGTTTGCCGTCCCACACCACACGCTCACCCAATTCCCACCCGTTTCGCGCAACCGACCTCCCAATTCACCCCCGTCTCAAGCCCACCCACCTCCTTCACACCACGTCAACGAAACCCGGGCGCTGCAACTGCCGCGGCGCCCGTTCATGCCGTGACGACCCCCCATTTCGAGCCCTCCCCACCACCTCTCGCGCCACGTCACCCACGCCCGGGCGCTGTGACTCCCGCGGCACCCGTTCGTGCCACCAACCTGCCCCGTTTCGAGCCCACCCGCCCCTTCTCACGCCACGTCACAAAAACGCGGGCGCTGCGACTCGCGCAGCGCATGTTCGTGCCACCACGGACGCTGCGACTCCCGCGGCCCTGCTCGTCCACCACGCCGCCCTATTTTGCCCCCCCACCAACCGCCGTTTGCGCCCCGCACCCAAACACAGGCGCTGCCGCTGTCGCCGCATCTGTTTGTGCCGCCCCCTTTCGCGGCTGCAGCCCGCACGCCACCCTTCTCGCCACGCCCTGCGCACTGCGGCTGCCGCGGCCCTCGTTCGTACCCCCCACCATCGTCACCACCCACCGTCCCTTGCACCACGTCACCCAAGCCATCGCACTGCGCGTCTTGCGCTGCGGCACCGCCATATGGCGCGCTGTGACTCCCACGGCGTCTGTTTGCTAGGTAAGGGTTGTAGTAATATTAGTATATACATATATGTAGTAGGTATTACATTTTAATAAAGCATTTATTATTCCCAAAGACCTCATCAGTAAAGTAATAGAAAGTCCACTGGAATTCCACTGGAATTCCACCGGACTGACAGACTGGATGCCAAGTCCAGGTATAAAGGCAATTCCAATGAAAGTCCAGTAGAACTCCAGTGGAATGTGCTTGGACAGCTTTTTGCTTCTCTGGACAGGGACTGGACAGTGACCGGACTGTGGTCGGACAGGTAGTGGAATTTGGTAGAGTCCAATGGATTCCGTCGGAAGTCCACTGGACTGTCTGCAAGATCCACTGGAATTGGCAGGGTCCGGTCACAGTCCACTGGAGTCCATCGGACAATCTGTGGGAGTGTAAAGTACACAAAATTTCCTCAGTACTTGATACTTTAGCATAGCTTCGCAACGCTTAGAGCCTAGGAATAATAATCAACCAGCAATGACTTTAGAATTCCAAATAAGGCACGATATCCATGTATCTATTTGAACCTGATCAGGATTGTCTTTCCTTCCTCTATCGGAAGTCCTCCAGAAATTAAGCTGGTGCACGAGTTATGAGACCGTGTGCGAGGTATTCGGATACAGAGAAGGAAACTCCGCCAAAGGAATGAGAGCATGGAGGCGAGATGTTGTTTCGTGAAATGTTTGATTTCTTTAGAGAAGGTCTGGTCTTGCGAGGTGCCGTCGCAGGAAGAGCATTAAACAGCGACGGAAAGAACGAGCGGTGAATACAGTAGATAGCAGGTTCGTAGAATGATTGGCTGCGCTAAGTTGTACACAGAGTGGTCCTTTCACGGCGAGGCAGAAACGCCGAGAAAGTCTTCAGAAGAGCGGGTCGTTTTCACAAGTAAACGGCGCTGAAAGTAGGCCCGACTCCACGTCAGTATCTCCCTCTCTTCCTGATCGGCCTGTACCACAGCTATCCCGCATGAGTGTACTCGTCGCTCTGTGGTTGTCGGTGAAGGTCGGTTTTTACGGAATTCGTCCTGTCCAATATGACTTCGATCAAAGTGGAAACAAGTACGCGAGTAGTTGTCGACAATCGAAGGTCAGAATCGGAACTCGCGAGAGCGAATGGCTTCCTTCGAAGAGTCGTGAGAGCAAGAAGGCGAAATAGTGGGTGAGTTTGAACGCCTGTGAGACGCTCATACAAGGAGAAATAAAGCTCCACGGAACGGTGATGCAAGGAACGAGGGGCGAGTGCAGTAAATATGGATACTGTCGCAGGTTTGTGGAATGCGTAGCTGCGCAATGCCTTGAGTTGCACATTTGACATAGAGTAGCTTGTGCGACGAAAGCACCCAAAAAGCCGTTTGAGGAGGGTGGGTCGTTGTCGTAAGTTAAGGACATCGTCGTCAAGATTAAAAATGGGTCAGGTCTACCCCTCCTGTCCTTCCGAATCGGCCTGCAACACCAGTGATTACCACCCTCCTCGATTTTCCTATTCGCGCTGTGGTGTTGGACAACGAAGGCTGCCAGGATATACGACCGGTGTTGAGCAGAGAAGTAGCCCAGTCCGCCTCTGGACATGGGGATTGGGCTCACGAGATTCGACCGCCGGTATGAATCGCATGGAATTGGTGACAAGAGAGGGTTTTTCGGGCCTCGTTTGGCATCATAAATTTCCAGTTATTAGTTGTGGGCGACCGGAGCTTGGAATCGAAACTCGTGATGAATGGGCTTTTTCGGAAGGACGAATTGGTGTGTGTTTAAGGTCGCGACCTGGTACTTTCGAGGAGTCGTAAAAGGTGAACGTTTGAACTAGCGAACGACCTTGAGACTTTGTGAGAGGTATTCGGAAAAATACTCTAGATGACGAGAAAAGAGGAGAAAGGTTCCTAGAAAAGCATGAGACTCGAGGAGAGTATTGGGTAGGTTCAAGAAATGGACGGCTGCGGTGCGCATTCATTTGTAGAGTACACAAGTAGGCCTGTCGGACGAAAGCACACAAGAGGCCGTTAGAGGGGAGCGGGGCGTTGCCGTTAGCAAAGGGCGCTATCGCATCGAATAAGTCCATATCGACGTCCGCGGTAGACATTGATGGAATTCGAAAACTTCGATGTTGCAGTCAAAGTTACACTGTACCAAGCATAGAGGAACTTTTGTCGAGTGGGCTGAACAACTGTGTTTGCCAGATCACTGTCAAGCGAAAGTAGTGAGGTCTAGCCTGAGTGGACGGACGAAGGATTGGTCGCAGTTCGGGAATGGTCGGATCAATCGCGCAAATATTGATTTGTCTCTGTTATTTTCGGACCGTATCGCCCTCTCATCTCCGTTCCATCACACCACCGCGTCTTCCTCTCCGCGTCCATCACTCTGCACGTCCATCATGCTCAAATCGCACCCTACGGCCATCCCAATGCCTCCCACCCAAGTACAACCCGTCTCCCAATCCCAACCGTCTGGTCAACCAAACACAAACACGCAGATCCAAAACGCCCCTCACCTGCTCCTATGTGAAGCACTCGGATTCTCGCCGCAGCTGCTCCTAGACGACATCATCAACATCGCCAACAACGCGGTGCAGGACGGGGTGAACGGGATGGAGGAGTTTTTGCAGAAGTGGGCTGACGAGCGCGTCGCCGCTGGTGGTCCAGGGTCTAAGAGCAAAGGCAACGACCTCGGTAAAGGCAAAAACACCGACGACGACCTAGACGCAACGACCCACGAAGTCGAGCAAGGCCTCGTCGCGTTCCAGACGCTGCTCGAGCACCACACCGACATCGCGTTCGACTTCTTCGAGGCGTGGTGTCTGCGCAACATCTTCATGATCCCGCCCGAGCTCGTGAGCGGCGGGCATATCGTCCTTCCCCACCAGGAGGGCTTGGATCTGGGTGTGACGGTCGAGGAGGAGGCGGAGGCGATGGAGGAGGTTGAGGAGCTGAGGGGGAGGTTGGATGGGGTGAGTGTTTTGTCGAGTCGAGTCGAGTCGAGTGGGGTTTTGACGCATCTTTCTTTTTTCCTCTAGCACCGAAAACTCAACCGCCTCCTCACACGCGCGATCCGCACCTCCACGCGCCAGCTCACACACGCAGAAGCGCGGCTCTCCTCCCTCTCCACCTCGCCTCCCTCGTCCCCTCTGCTCCCCTCACTCCCCCTCCCTCCACTCCGCCCTCGTCCTCCCACCCCCACTCGTCTTCCCTCCCACTTCACCCTCCCCACACTCCCGAAACGCTTCCACCCCCGCCGCTCTCCACAATCCCCGCGCGCTTCCTGCAGATGTACCAAGCCCTTTCCTCCCCCTCCCTCCCTCCCACATCCTCCATCCCGCTCCCCTCCACCTCCTCCGCGGCCGGCCCGGGCGCGGGCTCGGGGAAGAGGGAGTGGGAGACGGGGCAAGCTGGGTATGTGAATTGGGCGCTGGGGAGGCTGCTCGTTAAGGGGCAGGGGGTGGGCGGGCAGAGCCCAAGTTCGAGCCAAGGCGATACCAGTGCTGGCAACGGAGCTGGAGCGGGAGTGGGGCAGGAGCCGGGAGACGGGAACACCCCCGTCGACAAAATCGACAGAGCAGCTGCGAGCGTAGGCTCCGGAGAAGAGATCCGCGCTGCGCTGGAGGTGGTCGGCGGGCTGAGGCGCGAGCTTGAGGGGGAGCTTGCAAAGGCGGGGTCGAGGAGAAGGGGGGTGGTGGTGGCAGCTGAGGATGAGGTTGACGAGGTGTCGCTGATGCGAGAGGAGGACGACGATGAGAGTATGGAGGTCGAGTGAGTGAGGAGGTGTGGGGAAGGGGAGGGGAGGGGAGGGACGGGGTGTATGCGTGTATTTTAGGTGGGTTCGCGGTTTTTTTTGTTCTTAGGTCGTCGCTATTGACGCGGAGGGTAATTTAGGTTGTATTTTATGTCATATTTGCGTCTGCGCATACCCGCTATGTACGGTCACTTGCTCGACCATCTGTCTATACCGAAATTTTCGCTTCCGGTCGTTCTATCCAAGTCTCACTCGCGTATATGCGTTTTACACCTTCACTAGCAAGTCAGGTGGGCTACTACTACTCTATGCACTCCGTCTTCACGCCGACACCCCCAACTCCAGTCGTGAATCACGACCTCGATATCCCAGTCGATTTCAGGCTATATCAAACTCGTCCAACGTAGTCCCAGTATCGGCGCGTCCGAAATCTCATTTCTAGATTCAACTTCCATCCGGCGGTTCTATCAGAGGAGATGATGGGATGGGACGGGACAGGACTGGGTGTATGCGTGTAGTTTAGGGTGGGGGTGCAGTCTTTTGTGTTCTTTCTCTCTTGTATCGTCGTCATTGACGAGGTTGATTTAGGTTTTATTTCATGTGGTATTTGAGTCTTCGAAGACTCGCCATGTACGTTACGTGCTCGACCATCTATCTATATCGAATTTTTCCCTTCCGATCCTTCCTCTCTACGTCCCACTGGCCTTATAATCTGCGCCCACAAATCAAACACAGTGTCCCAGCCCCGCCTCCGCCCCGGCCGACTCACTATCAGGAGCGAGGAACCGCAGTCCTCGAATTCGATACCCCATTCGAGTCATCAAACTTGGGCTAATGGACCTCAAATTCTCTACCTGTGCGTCTAAAATCTCATTTGGCGGCGGGCAGTTCGGAAATCGGCGGTCGCCTTACCCTATGAGTTGGTCACTGCACGTTTCATTCAAGTCGTGCTGGAAATTTTCGTTTTCGTGGAGTCTTGTATGGGGTATCTTTCTTTGTTCTCTTTGTCGTACGGCAAACTCAACCGCCTCCTCATACGCGCCATCCGCACAGCCAATTAACTCACGCAGAATCGCGGCTCTCTTCCTTCTCCCACCTCGCCTCCCTCGTTCCCTCCACTCCCTCCACTCCGCCTTCCCTGAGGCGCGAGCTAGGTCGAGTGATGACGACGGGGTGTGGGTGGGATGGGACGGGACGGGAAGGACGGAGTGTATGCTTGTATGTTAGGTGGGCGTACAGCCTCTTTCGTTTTTTTATCATCGTCATTGACGCGGGTGTTCATTTAGGTTGCATTCTAGGTTGCATGCGAACTTGTATATCCACTTTGTATCTGCCCAACGATGGATCGTATTTCTCTCTTCCTGTCCTTTCTGCCCACGTCCCACTCGCCTATTTACCTTCTATACTCTTTACCAGCTTGGTGAAGGTATAGGAGGATTAGTACCCTAGAGCAACACCCGACTCGCTCCGACTCCAGCCGTAAATTACGATCTTGGAATTACACTGTTCGAGTTCGATATCTCCTTCGAATTTCGAGGCATATTAATTTTTCAAACTCGTACAACGGGGTCTTAATTTCGGAATCGCCCACCAGATCTGTAAGCGTTCGAGTCCAAGCTCGACTTTCTTCGAAATCCAAATTGATTGGAGAACCAATTATGTGTGTACTGTCTTCTGATCTTTGCTGTGTCAGGATAATTATTCACTCGTTCTCAGCCTTTGCGACGGCAATTCTGTTCATTCAACATAGATGATACCAGGAAAACGAAATTCCAGTCGCAGAGCAGAGTACGAGTATTCACTACTGTGGCGAGAAACTTTTGTCGACGGTCAAAAGGTGACTCTGTGAGTTACAGCGCCGAGATGTTGCTCTGGCATTCTTCTCACACAATTGAGGACTACATGGAACGTCAAAACGACAGAGAAAAACTCAACAGACGTGGCCAGGCGCACTTTGATCCTGGTCAAAATAATCCGACGCCAGTAAATATTTTTCCTACGGGACACATGACTTGCCTTGCTTGAGCGTGCTACCCTTGTGTACAGCATCATCTCCACTTCAACCATGGAGTCCAGGGCGACTCTGCCCCTCGATATCTTCGGGCGCATCATCGACCTCATGGAAGATTCCAAGTCTCTTCATATGCTCTCTCTGACCTGCCAAGACATGTTGCCATTATGTCGCCAGCAAATCTTCTCGTCTATCAGCTTCTGCACCAAATCGCAGTTGGAGCGCTTTGGCGTCGTTCTTTCCCGAGACCCCAACATCGCGTCTTATGTGAAGAGTCTGATGTATTCAATCAGCCGTCCCATTCACGAGTACGAGTCCAACATTCTGGATTTGTTGAAAGCGCGATCCAGGTCCATACGATCGATTGAATTACGGACGCAATCGTCACCTTTCTACTGGAATGAATTGTCAGAATCGGTGCAATCGGCTTTAGTATTCCTGATCCAATCACGCTCAGTCACCGATCTCAAAATCATCGACATCGACAATGTTCCATCAACTGCCCTCTCGCTTTGTGTGGGCCTTAGAGACCTACACCTTGACAGGCTTGAATTGGCACCCCCAGACATCAGTCGGGTGATCATGCGTAGGGATATCCCTTCTCCACTTACGCTATACGCCTGGACAAAATCCTACGATACCCTCGATGTTCTTATGTCGTCTCCAAGAGAACTGGCGGGTAGCCCGCTTGTCGATTTCAGTCGCCTTCAAAAGGCAACCTTTGGCATAGCTTCTCAAAGTGACATTGACTGTATTTGCCGACTCATAAAGTTGACAATTCAACTCCATGTTCTCAACATAACATGTAAGTAATGAGTAATCCCACTCCTTTTTCAACGTTGATAAAGAATATGTGAAGTGGATAGCCGAGTAGAATTAGCCGGACTAGGAGCAAGTCTTGCGGTCAGCGCATACCGGACCCTCCAATCAATTTCGCTCCACATCACCGTGATAGGAAACTACTACGAACCCCTGTGTGGACTCAATGACGAGCTCAGGTTTCTCTCGGGGGACAACATCCTCCAAGACTTTCATCTGATCGTTTATGTCAATCCAGGCACAGGTTGTCGAACAGATTCAGAAGACTGGGCCATCCTCGACTCAGTGTTGACTGAACCTGGCCAATTTCCAAGGTTGAATGAAGTTTCTATCACGATTTGGTGGTTTACATATCGCAGAGATGCATCGGATATTTTGGGTAGCTTGACTGAGGAACGATTCCCGCGACTCGTGGAAAGTACTGCCGTGGAGTTTAAATTTTTTGCAGGGAACAACAGTCTCTACTGAATCAATTCCATCCCAGTACTTGGGCAGAGTTAGATACAGCTTTTAGCGGCTCGGGTACCCCAGTATTAACAAATCTCGACCATAAAGGACTTAAGAAATTAGATTTTAGATATGGTGCAATTCTCCTGCACCCGTATTGAATGAAAAACTTTCTTTCCTTTGTCCTTCTAGAAATTAACCTGGTCGAGGATTCGAGGAGCATGAGACCGGACGCGGCGACGTATTTGTTTCATAGAAAAAGAAGAAAAACTCAAGGAAAGGACGTGTTTTGGCACAGAGGAATCAGATATATATTTTGGAATTGAATGGGAGAGGATAATAGGCCTAAATAGGGTGTTTATGATATCTTTTGGCTCAGTAGTTGTGAGGAGTTTCCAACGGAGTTACCGACATCAAGTGTTTGTCTATGTTATTTTCGGGTTCTATCGCTGTCCCCTCCACCCGAGCACGTCGATTGTCCTCTCACAGCGCAGTCTTTCTCTGTGCGTCAATCATATTGCATCGCGCCCACGTTCCTTTTCCAATTCATTTCCACTACATCCCACGCGAACTTGAGCCCAATCCCATTAGCGACCCTCTGACAGTGGAAAACCAAACATGCGGATCCAAAACTCGCCTCATTTCGTACTCTTGTGTTCAATTCCCCCCGCAGCTCGTCCTCGCATCGCAAAAAACGCCATGCAGGACTGGTGAATCGCATGGAGGGGTTTATATGGAAATGGGTCAACTAACGCGTCGCCCAGCCTTCCTCCTCTGCTCTTGGTGCTGGTTCGAAAAATAAAGGCAAAGACGCGGTCGACGACCTCGAAGCAACGTCACACGAAATTGAGCAAAGTCTCGTCACGTTCCAGACGATGCTGGAGCACCATACCCATCAGGGAGGCTTGGATCTGATCGTGACGCCGGAGGAGGAGCAGGCGGAATGAAGGACGTCGAGGAGCCGAGGCAGAGGTTGGACGTTTTCGTGGAGCCTAAGCTGCACCCTACTGTTTTTTGACGCGTCTTGCTTCCGTAGCATCGTTAACTCAAAACCGGCTCCTCACATGCGCCATCCGCATCTCAACGCGCCAACTCACTGACAATCACTACGCGTTTCCTACTTTGCATCACGTCCTGAGAGACGGGGAGGACGGGGCACGTGAATTGGGAGCTCGCTGCTTGTCAAAGAACAGGTGCAGGGGGGTCCAGAGTTCGAGTTCTAGTCAGGGGGAATCGGGGGGTCAAGGGACAGAGCGTGAGGAAGGAGATCCGCGCTGCGCTCGAGGTGGTGGGCGGGCTTGGGCGGGAGCTCGAGAGGGAGCCTTCAAAGGGATGGAGAAGGCGGGTGGCGCTGAAGGGAGAGGAAGAGGAGGCTCACGAGTCGCTGGTGCGCGGGGAGGAAGGGGAAGGGGAGGGGAGTACGGAGGTCGAGTGATTGAGGGGGTGGTGTGGTGTGATGGGTTGGGCGTGACAGTGGGTCTGTGTATATTTCCTTTGTTTCTCGTAAGTATCGGCATAATTGACGTGGAAATCGATTTAGGTTGTATTTTAGATCATACTCGAACGTGTGTGTGCCGACTGCGTATCTGCTCAACCATACCTCATCCTACACATTTTGAACTCATACAATGAGACCTGCTTTTGGTGTAGAGGTTCTAAAATCTAAACTCCATACTCACACTTCCATCAGGCAAGGATAAATATCGCGAACTACGGATATTGTTCTGGAATGCGAGGAAGTAACCCTTACCTTCATCGACTTGGAGGCAAACGAGTCCTCGCCGGTCACGATCTATCATTACCATCTACCATCCCTTTTAATCGTGCAGTGTTTCTCCAACGGAATGGTTTCGCATATTCGTGAGACTTCAATTTTTTTTCTTCCAGTTCACTGAAATTTGTCGTGGTCGTTGGATCCTATATCACCCAGGTCCAGGGCGGGTTCTTTTCTATACGGCTTACCACTCTTGCTTTGCTTATCTTCCGACGCGACACGGACGGCTTGCTCGACTCGACTTCAGAATGATTGGGTCATTCGCCAGGCATACCGTACTGTATGCAATTCACTCATCCATCTCGTTCGTATTTTTTCTTGCAGCCCTTAGCCTGTGCGTCTTCATCTCAGACCCCAGCCCCAGCCGTGACTTACGACCCTTTGATATAGTATTCGAAGTTCGAGAAAGCTCAACCACGCCGACCGAACTTTCTCGCCTTGACTGGACTTACAACTCCAAGCAAGTGGACTGCCAGTGCTAAAGTGCAGAGAAATCTATGATCTACAGTCATCATCATTGACTCATAGGCTATCGGCGCTGTGTAGCGGTGCTAAGTTGTAGGAAAGCTAGATATCCTTCGCAAAAAAAGTAAACGCCACCGCTGTACTTTGCACCAGTCGGGGGAACTGTTTCCTTGTTAAACTGCCTAAGATCTCTTCAATGTAGCATACTTCTCTGCGACTTGACTCCCACAACATGCCAATAGAAACTTGATGCAACATTGGAAACGCGCCAGGTTCGGTCAACAGTGAGTCGAGGGCGGCCCAGTCTTCTGATTTTGTTCGACATTCTTCGTCTGGTGCAACACGCACCTTTAGATCAAATTCTTGGAGGATGTTGTTCCCAGAGAGAAACCTGAGCTCATCGTTGAGCCCACAAAGGGGGTCGTAGTAGTCTCCTACGACGGTGATGGTGAAGAACACTGATCGAAGGGTCCGGTACGTGTTAACCGCAAGGCTTGCTCCTAACCCCGTCGACGCTAATTCTACCGGCTGATCCACTGCACATCTTCTCCGTTAGCCTTGGAAGATAGGTAAGATTGTTCATTACTTACACGTTATGGAGAGTGTGTGGAGTTGCGTTGTCAACTTGATGAGTTGGCCGATATGGCCGATGTCATTCAAGGAATCCGCCACCGCGAACACTTCTTGTAGGCGACTGAAATCGACGATTGGGCTACCTGCCAACTCACTTGGTGATGTCATAAGAACAGCGAGGCCATTGTAGGAGTGTTTGCAGTCGTATAGCGAACTTGGAGTGGGGATTTCTCTACGCAAGACGACTTGATTGATTTCTGGAGGGACAACTCCAAACTCGCTGAGCTGTAGTTCTTTGAGGCCGCTGCAAAGCGCAAGCGCAGTGGATGGAAAGTTCCTGAGGGACTGGATGTCGAGGAAGTTGACTGAGCGCAGCTGGATCAGAGATATTAAAGACGCTTGCATCGATTCTGGCAAATCGTTCCAATCAAATGATCCTGATTCTGATTCCGTCCGGAGTGAAATCATTTTCATGGATGTTGATCGCTCTTTCAGCAAGCCGAGAATGTTGATCTCCTCATCGTAAATGGGATTGTTGATTGAATACACCAGGAGTGTCACGTAACAGGCAATATCGGGGTTTTGGGAAAGCACAGCGCCAAAGCGCTTCAGCTGGGATTTGGTGTAGAGTACGATAGATGAGAAGAGATGCTGGCGACATAGTGGTACCATGGATTGGCAAGTCAGAGACAGCATTTGAAGCGAGTCAGTCGCTTTGCTGCCTTCCATCGCCAGAATGTCAACGATGTGTGTAAATACATCGAATGGAAGGGTCGTTTCGGGCATGATTGAAGTGCAGATGGAGGTGTGCACACTGCACAAGGCAAGCACGCGCGTACGAAGGGAGTGAAGCCAAGTCACGTGAATTGTAGAAAAAATCTTCAAGTAGGAAGCAAGTAGGAAGTTGAAAAAATCCTCACAGTCATTAATTATCGCTTACATCCTCTGAGCCCTACAATTTCTTGGATTATATTCTCTTTGTCACAATTCAAGCGTCTGTAACACTGGAGACAATTTTTGAAATTTCACCATATGCGCTGGTGTTTTCGCTTTCGTGGAAGTTCCATTGCTCGAGTACTGATAGGAATTTAATCTAGATATAATGGTTCTTAATAGAAAAATTAAATGCCACACCTGTACTTTCGACAAGTCGCGGGAATCGTTCCTTAGTCGAGCTACCCAAAATATTGTCGATGGTATCCAAATCCCTATTAAATGTATACCAGCAAATTTCGATAGATACTCGATGCAATAAGGGTTGGTCCAGTCAACAGCGAGTCGAGAGCTGCCCATTCTTCCGTCCCTGTTCGACAAAGTTCGTCTGGCCGAACCACAACGCCCAGTTCAAATTCTTGGAGGATATTGTCCCCCGAGAGAAATCGGAGCTCATTGCTCAGCCCACACAGAGGTTCGTAATCGTCTCCTACCACAGTAATGTTGAGTATCACTAATTGAAGGGTCCGGTATGTGTTGACTGCAAAACTCGCTCCTAGTCCGGTTATCTCCACCGGCCAATCCACTGCACATAGTCTTCGTCAGCCTTGAAATGTAATTCGGATTACTTGTCACTTACGTGTTATGTCGAGAGTATGGAGTTGCATTG
Source organism: Galerina sulciceps (assembly GCA_023014345.1). Lineage (NCBI taxonomy): Eukaryota > Fungi > Basidiomycota > Agaricomycetes > Agaricales > Galerinaceae > Galerina > Galerina sulciceps. The sequence goes on from JAEDXJ010000017.1 coordinate 795,547, forward strand.
TAGACTTTATGAGTTGACTGATATGGCCAATGTCACTTGGGGAATCCACATCAAAGGCTGCCATTTGCAGACGGCTCAAATCGACGAGTGGAGTACCGCCCAGTGCACTTGGAGATGACATAAGAACTCCGAGGCTGTCGTAGGCTTTTATCTTGCAGTATAACGTGGCTGGAGTAGGAATGTCACCACGCGAGACGACCTGGTCGATCTCTGGAGGCTTCATTTCAAGTTCCTCGAGTTGGAGATCAACCAGGTTACTACTACAAAGCGCAAGCTCAGTCGATGGAAAATTAATGAAAGCCTCGATTTCAAGTCGGGTGACTGAGGGTAGGTAAATTCGGAATATCAAGGACCTATTGTATGGATGCTGGCAATTCTTTCCAGTCGAATCTTAGCTGCGATGGGAGGGCAATCGAGCGTAAAGAGGAGTACTCCTTGAGCAAGTCGAGAATTTTATGTTCTTGATCTTCGATGGGGTTGTAGACCGAATACTTTAAATGTCTGGCTATGGCGGGATTTTTGGTGAGCACAGAGCCCAAGCGCTGTGATTGCGATTTCTTGTAGAGGCTGAGAGATGAGAAGAGGTGACGGCGACAGAGTGGCACCATATTTTTGCAGGTCCGTGATAGTATTTGGAGGCACTTGGTATCTTTGTTGTCTTCAGGGGCAAGGATGTCTACGACGTGTGCTAATATATCGAGCGGAAAAGTCGTTCTGGGTTCCATGATTGAAGTGGGATTAGAACTAGAACCCAGGCTAGCACAATAATATACGCGGAGCTGCAAAGGTCGGTGGCTGCCGCCAAACTCCAACAGCATCCAACGGAGATTGGGGGTAATTTCCACTGACTGCCATTGGCATCCAGCGGTGGTCTGGAAGACCTCCAGTGGCAGCCACCGAACTTCCAGTGTAACCTGACGAAAACCACCGTATTCCAATATAAGGCATTATTTGCCACTGTAATTCGATGATCCTCAGAGATGGACGTTGACTAAATCACATAATTTCTATTGATTTCCACTGCGTGCCAACGGTATTTTCTGGAACTCAGCAGTGGCATCCACTGGATATTGACGGAAGTTCTGTCAATGCCCATTAATATCTACCAAATTCCATTGAACTCTAGCAGAATTTCCAATGAACTACAATGAAAATTAACATCCTTTGGCACCAATTCATACTAAAATCCAATGAGTATTGGTGGAAACCAGCAGAATTTCTGCTAATTTTTGTTGAAATCGAATACCGATGGCTGTTGGCAGACCTCCGGCATGAGAAAGCCTTCTTGAACTTGGAATATTTATTTTAACATCTCAAAAACAATTTTCGGCCGTTGTATATACAATTGTAATTAACTTTCCCTCTGAATGTTCACCTCAAACGAGGCGTCGCAGTTTCCGCGCAAGATTTTCATGCACGATTTCGGGAAATGGTCGTGGGAAACCGCTTTGCTTTGGCAGAAGGCAGGCACCGGAATTGGAAATACCACCTTCAACGCAATCGGATGGTCATAATTTTCAGTATATGAGTTTAAATAGATATATCCTACACACACGTAAAATTTAATGTAATACTGGTTCACGGTGAGTGAGCTACGATAAGAAAAAATGAAGGGCAAGAGCGACTCACCAGATTTTTATTAAGGCGACGATTGGGCGGCGCCTCAAGATCCCGTCGCCTCGGCTGAATGCGTTGCCAGAGTTCTACACGGCTGTCGGTGTCAGGCGGTGGATGCCATGAGGAACGCAGTTGGAAATAGAGGCCGAATCACCACGAAGCCCAGTGCCGGTCGGTGCCGATCAGCGACCCCTAATGCTGATTGATGTCCGCCCATGTCCAGCAATGTCCGCCGATGGTCGCCAACCACCGATGTCCATTGTCCACTGATATACTTTTAATTATAAGCGGCGGGCATATAACTCACGTGCTACAAGTAAGCCAAGTCATGTGATCTTTCGAAAAATTTTGATGTTCGAACGTTCAACATCGTTTGCGACTGGAATCCCTGGTTTCGGCTCAGTCGAATGAGACGTGAAGGGTCTACAAAGGTGCACTGCGCTCGACTATCTTGTCATTATTTTTCTCCGTGACTCTCAGTAAAAACAGAAATTTTACTTTAGTCAGGCAAAAATCATGCAAAGTCAGGCAAAGTCATGCAAAAGATGCACTTGCAAGAACTCTGACTAGAGCCCGACTAAATTTTCTGCACTATTGAACGACTATTACATGCTGCCAGTCATGTTTAAGTCGACGAAGGGAGCTCCGAATTCCCATGGACCCTAATTTCAGGCACAGTCGATTCCCAAGAAATGTCAAATGTGTGAACTGGTCGACGATTGCTTGACTAGCATTTGACTAGCGCTGACCTTCGAATGACTTTGGGTAGCCGCAAGCGCCGTCTCAAAATTCCATCTAGCTCAACAAGGAGAAGGGTTGTGGCCTCCATTTTTTGGTGAATAGGAGCTAATTATGTGCTTTTAAATTTGACCTTTGCTTGCTGCTGAAACAGGACGAGGGGGACTGGCAATTCTCTGCGTGCAAGAAATCTGACTTTCGGGTTTGACTCTAGCTAGCCTAGCGTGTGACTTTCATGACTTTCGTATGACTAATGCGAAATTTCTCTTTTTACTGAGCGTGACTCCTCATACGCATACTGCGTACTAGCCTTATAGCATAACGTTATTGTCTGTCACCAGTCACGACGAGCGGCCGTCTATCCACGGTGCTCTTGGAACGCAGATCTGTCAACTCTCAGGACTTGGAGCTACTAGAACGAAGATCACGGAAACTATTTATATGTTCTGCTGCACTTCTCAGTGAACGTTGCGACCTGATGGCGACCGACACTGGCTTGACGTCACGCCCATCATGATCATTCACCTCAACCGTGGTATATAACCTTTCGACCTGGAGCCAAAATTATTCAACCCACTCTTCGCATCGAAAGTTTCCCTTTTACGAGAAGCACTTTGCGGGTCGTGCGAGGTAGGTCTAATCATTGAATCTGAAAAGTGAAATTAACCGTCTCTAAATTTAGCCATCTAAAAATCATGACCCACGAACAAAAACCCTTCGAAGAGATCCCTCTGGATATACTTCAAGAAATATTTATCCAATGTCTGCCTTCGGATCCTATGACCCATCGACAACCGGATACGAAAGTTGGACCGATGCTGCTCTGCCATGTTTGCTCGTACTGGCGCGCCGTTGCGCTTAGTATCCCGCGCCTATGGTCAGACGTATTTCTTGTCCTCCGCGTTTACGCAGAGGTCCCAAATCGCATGCTTCTGAGCGAGGGAATCCACAAGGCGGACCTAGAGTTTTTGCGGTGGTGGACACTACGACTAGGTCACGTTCGCCCGAGACTACGGTTGATCGTGCAGTGGATGAGAGGGACTCCAGCGTTTAAAGTAGGCAAGTCTGATGGATCTCTGTTGAGCCTTGTATCAGCAGCTCGACATCTCGACATCGACATCGATTTCGCATGTACGTTAAGGACCCATTTTGGAGAGATTCTTTCGAAACTCGTTTTGAAAGCCGATGCTTTCTTTCTACGCCCAGGTAGCCGAGCATTCAGGAACATGTCACAAAAGTTCTCTTTCAATATGTCCTTTGATCCCAGCCTTATCCCTGTCCCTACGGACCAATCTGTTCGGCGATTGCTCCTAGATTCAATATTTTTCAAGAAACTGGATCTCCAAGTCATAGGATGGTCTCAAATCACTAGTGTCATCCTTATCGACGTCGGTTTATCAATGCCAGGATGGTTCGCCCTGATCAGGGAATGTGAAAAGCTGGAATCCGGAATTTTTCACCTTCGAAGCTTAGAGTCAGTCGAGCCGGCTGAGGACGGTCCACCGCACTGCACGCTCCCGTGCCTGCAGCAACTCGTTTTGAAATGGGATTCATCGATCTTCCCCCAGTCGTTATTCAAAAATCTCTACCTCCCAGGATTGACACGCCTTCGTCTTGATTCCCAGTTGACTGTTCAGGAGCTCCACGAATTACTGACCACGACACCGTCAGTGCAAGAACTACATCTCTCATACAGCATACCTGCAAACCCAGACAATAAAAGCAACGGCTTGATACCCAAAACCACATCCAATATCGAGGACCTTGCTACCCACGTTTCGGACTTGCAGCACCTCGTCATTCAGCTGAATTTGGTCTATAACGAAGAGTACAAAAACATTAGCCACCTTCTCGACAGACTTTCAACCACTCCATGGCTCAATCTCGGAAGCGGGAGAAATATCATCAAACGAGTAGAACTTACAGTAGAGTATTGGGAGTCGCACGACATATTGGTTGAATGCCTACAAAGGCTCCATCCAGACATATACGGCGTCAACATAACCGCACGCGATCATAGCCCGTGGAGAAGGGATGCAGACCTTCATCTAACGTACAAAGAGGATTGCTTCGATGATTTGGGATTCGGATATCAATGAAACTAGCCTTTAGTTCAATCAAAAAAAAAAAGTAGGCTAACCGACATAACCTGAATTGAGTGGCAGAATGAAAGCGAAAGTTATACACAACTAAAACTCTTAATTTGGGATGGCAATAGACACGAAAAAGTGACCCGGAGTTCAATCCGGGAATCTCCCCTGAGCGGTACTGAGCGCGGGGGAGGGGATGTATTTTGAGAAGAGGCCATAAAAACTCCACAGTCCATTTCGAAGACCTATGCAAGAAAGCGCGGAGGTTTCTCTGTAATTCCAGAAGGTTCGGGCTGAAATAGTCTGACGTTCGATTCAAGTCCTTGGGGGATGTAGTTCCCCAAAGGCCAGGGCGGAAAATTTGAGCATCATTTATCTCTGAAGAAGCTAAAGCGTCGAAAATTTCCAGTTGGAGGTGCTGCGATTCAAGAGTACCCGTCCATGTCGCAAGTAGACCCTTTTCGGTTTCAAGAGGGCTAATCGAGTAGTGAAGACAGTCTCAGTTAATAGTTCAAGTTTGATGTTGAAACAGTGACCAGCTGCGACGTTGACGGTTGTCATTGATGCCGCAGGGTTTCTTCAGCGGCACCACGTGGTTAAACCACGTGTTTGTTCATATTTCCCGACCGTCAACTCACCTCTTCCGTCGAAACTTTCATGAGCCATAACATGCATGACATCAGGAGCGAGGGCTGGGATCAACGGCACTTTCATAAAGTTCATAATCAGCAAATCTTAGGCGAAACTCTCCTCAAAACGTGCATCAAGCAAGCTCTCTAGGCGTCCATCACAGCTTTCACCTGCAATTCGAGACACGCGGCTGCTGTGCAGCTGCCTCGAGCAAGCCTACCAATTTCTGTATAAACTCGAGCGACTTGCAGTGAGCGCCACCCTCTTCTTATTTCATTGCTCTTATCGTTCTCTTTTTCAATGGCGAAATCAGATGATCCTAACACCTTCGTCAATGGCCAGACTGGTACGTATCTTCTCCATTCGTTGGTAGACAATTAACTAATATACTGAATCAGCGAAAGAGAACGGCTTCACCGACAATGGTTCCCTTCCTTCCGAAACACAGCCTAGCAAATGCTGTCATAAGCCTGGTAGTAGGAATCTTATCGTTTGCATAGACGGTACTGCAAATCAGTTTGGAGAAGCGGTATGCGTTTACGATGTTGTCTGCCCATCCGCTTGCTGACCTCCGGGAAGAACACAAATGTCATCGAATTGTATAATCTAATCTTGAAGGAGGCCGGTGACAATCAACGAACTTGGTACAACAGCGGCATCGGGACCTATGCTCATCTCTCTAGGAATCCCTTTTCGGGTCAAAACCTATATCAAGCATTCGATTCCGCATTCGCTTTGTACGTCGAAACACTTTTTTACCAATTATTTCGATTCATTTCCCTCCTTCAGGAGCTTCAAGCGAACAGTTTTAGGTGCATATCGCTGGTTATCTGACAATTACGAGCCCGGTGACTGTATATTTTTGTTCGGTGCGTATAAATCAGCATATCTTGATTCTTGGTCAAAGCTCAAGTGTACTCAGGTTTTTCTCGTGGAGCATATCAAGTTCGCGTCGTCGCGGCGATGATCGATAAAGTGGGATAGACCTCATAAATTTTCTAACGCTTGAAATAATATATCCTAATTCCTACAGGTTGGCCTGATTTACAAAGGCAACGAAATGCAAATTCCATTGTAAGCCTGATACCAGCTCTACTATTTCGAAGCTAATTTCACTCCAGCGCCTTCGAGCTATACGCAAATCCGAAAAGCGACGAACTTACCGCAAGCAAGGTCGGGTCCCCAGACGGCAAGCTATCAAGCGCCGACCGTTTCAAGCAGGCGTTCTCGTACAAGGACGTGAAGGTGCACTTTGTTGGTGCCTGGTACGTGTCGTTAATTTTGCACTATTTCTCGAGCTGTATCAGAATTTACAGGGATACTGTTTCGTCCGTTGGAATAGCACGAGGAACCCACACGTTCCCTCGGACGGTCGACGGCATGAAGCACGTCTGTTACTTTCGCCATGCGCTCGCGCTCGACGAGAGACGGGTGAAGTTCTTGCCTGAATACGCGTATGGAGGGTCTGGGCCGCCTCTCGAAAAGCCTGTGGAAAGTGTATCTTCGCGAAGCGACCAAGGCTCAACAGAAGAATTCAATCATTCACTGAACTCCAGTGAGAATGGCCCGTTTTCTGCAGATATGGACAGTGTTAATGCAACCCCTGCCAAAATTATTGATACGGCGTTCGGGACGGAAGCACCTCCGCAAACGTTGGAAGTCTGGTTCGCGGGAACGCACTCGGACATGTAAGCTCGGTTTCTTAGCCATTGAGAGGAACAATCATTGATAGTTTGGAATATAGCGGCGGTGGAAATTCCGAAAATGTTGACATGGACCGTAGTCGACCTCCTCTCAGGTGGATGGTCTTTGAAGCAGGGGCATTGGGGCTTCGCACGGCACGATTTGAACGTGTGCTTAATCCTGAGGAGCAAATCGAGATCATAGAATCGTTGACGCCGTGCTGGTTGCCGCTTGAGCTCTTTTTCTTCAAGAGACTGACATATACGAGGAAAAAGCCTGGGAAGAAGACAACGCACAAGTAAGACACTTCACTTCGAATCATTGCTTTCGATTAACTCATTGACTAGGCCTCACCTTGGATCTGGGCGAAAAATCCACGCCGGCCAAAAGATTCACGGATCTCTTATTCTGAGCGGCAAATTGGGTGAAAAGTACACGCCGAAAGCGCGTCCTTTGGACGATGACCCGGCCTTCTGGAAGAAAGTCCAAGAGGAGGGACTCGGCGAGTGGCAGGCAGTCGATTTGTACCTGTACACAGAAACTCTCGTGAAGAGATTCACAGAGAAAAATGACGTTACTGTCTGGGCGACATTGCGCCAGACTGCGTCATCAGGTAGGCCTATTCAATCACTCGTCGCTTTCCACCACTTACGCACCGGTGCCTCAGGGGATGGACGCCAAGCAGTCTACGAAGGAGTGATCAAAGCGTTGAAAGGACCCATGTCGCCTGAGGTCAAATACCAGCTTATAACCAAAACGGTGGACCTTTTTAAGAACAATTTGGGGCGCGACTCATCCTTGAGACTAAGCCGTTCGATCGACGTTCGATCGTCAGTGGAAGACCTCTTGAAAAGCGATAGAGAAATCTACAGAGGAATCGCGCTAGACTTCATCGAACGCTTCACGGAACGTAAGTTCAAAGATATAAATCGTCTTTTATAATGCATTTACCGAGCGATTTCACCTCGCAGACTGCATACATGTTTTGGACGGGCACACAGACCTCGTCACCTCAGTGGCGTTCTCGCCTGACGGCAACCAGGTAGTCTCGGGTTCAGGCGATCGCACTGCCCGAATTTGGAACACGGAGACAGGGAAACCAGTGGGCAAGCCTTTCGTCGAGCATGCAGGTTGGATCTTGTCTGTTGGATTCTCGCCGAGGAGCGGGCGAGTCACGAGCTCGGATGACGAAACCATTCGGACCTGGGATGTACAGACGGGGCGGGAAGTGGGCAGTCCAGCTCAAGGATATACAGGAAATTTCACCGCCACGGCATTCTCGCCTGACGGCAAGCACGTAGTCACTGGGTCGCGCAACCGCACAGTCCGGATATGGAACGTAGAAACGGGAAGACCGAGAACGGAGCCGCTTCGAGGCCATACAGGTCTGATTTTGTCGGTAGCGTTTTCGCCTGATGGAAAACGCGTCGTTTCTGGTTCGGGGGACCACACCATTCGGATATGGGATGTTGAGTCGGGGCAGACAGTGGGCGAGCCGCTTCTGGGGCACACGGGTTGGATACGGTCTGTCGCATTTTCGCCTGACGGCAGGCGTGTCGTATCTGGTTCGAGCGACAAGACGATTCGGCTCTGGAATTTGGAAACGGGAGAGCAAGTCGGAGAGCCGATCCATGGTCACACAGACCTGGTTCTGGCTGTTGCATTTTCTCCTGATGGTCAGCGTATAGTCTCGGGTTCAGGCGACAACACAGTTCGGATCTGGGATGCAGAAAGTGGGAAGTCGACTCGACCGCCGTTCAGGAATCACACCGGGTGGGTTAGGTCGGTTGCGTTTTCGCCAGATGGCAAGCGTGTTGTTTCTGGCTCTGGTGATAAATCGATTAGAATTTGGGACGCGGTTCAGATGTGAAGGCTACAATAGCTGTATCGGCAAGGACTAAATTATTGTGTTTGACTTGTTTTCGAGGACTCTCCCTTTGATTTTTATTTCAACATTAGATTACGCGTTGAATTGTTAGGCAGGTTCGATGTATTAGAGCGTCCTCGCGTATTTTTCCGCAGTTATTGCAGGAGGATTGGGTCACCTTCCCTTTCCCTTTTGGAATTGAAGATCGAAAATGACGCGAAATCCACAAACGTTGGAGCTATCGCTCTCCTCCGGTTCATCCTCACCGTCCGTTTCCTGCGGACGGTCATTATTGCGCAATATAAATCCTTGCTTCCATTCTCCGGTATTAGGTCACCGTGGGCAAAATATATCCAACCACACTCATTCCAATGACAATCCTGTGAGGAAGGATCAGTGCACGTGGGAGTAATTGCAAGCCGAACGGATTTACTTCCGGTCTTTTTTTGTCATTTCGTTTCTGAAATTTAAAATACAGACGATCCGTTCTATTAGTAGACGTTTTCAGGCGTCAAACAGGAGCAGTAGTAACGGCCTCCGCAGATTTTTCAAGGGAGTCGTTCGATGATTCCGTGGGCACAGGAGCTGGTTTTGGAGCTGGAGGTGGGGTGGGTTGAAGCCAGAAGACAGGGTAACGGCGTTGAATATTGTTGGTGATGAGCGCGACCACGAGTGCCAGCGCGGACGTTAAGAGGACAACCGGAAGGTAGTACCACCCCATTTGCCTAATTTCTGGGTTTACCGCGGCCAGAAGCGCAGTCGCACCTGGGGTAATCGAATGAACGGAGTGGAACCAGAGTCAAAGTATAATCGTATGACTTACCTGCAGGCGGATGGGTCGTGCCAGTCACTTGCATCACAACGACGGAAGTAGCGCACGACAAAGACCCAGCTAGCCAGAGAAGGCTTTCGAATCGTTCCTCCGTTGGGAGAAGGTGAAATAACTTCGTGATGCAGATTCCAGTCAAAGCGCCGAGGAAATGACCTCCGAAAAGCGGTCGAGGTTGTGCGAGCGGAACATCTACTGCGCCGTAAATGAGGACAGCTGTAGCTCCCTAAGAAGCACATAAGTGTACATCAGTCATAGAATTGGGCAAACACTAAACGAACTCACATAGCTAGCTACGATCGAGGGTACACCTCGTTCGGTGAAGTAGTGCGCTTGGCCGAAAACACTTGTATTAATGATATCCCAAGGAAGGACCCAATAAAAGACCAGAACCAAACGATGTAGTCTGACTTTTTGGTCAATGGTTCTGAACGATAACCTAGCCAATGGCTCAACCATGATGGAAGTCGGGAAAGGCGATTGGGGGTCGACATTGTAATGACTGTTGGAGCTTCAGTAAAGTGTTGAAAACCGGAAACAAAGACTAAATTTGCTCACCTAACCGCGCTAGGAAGAGGAGAAAGTGTCGGCTTCGCCTGACAACAATGTGCAAGTCCAAAAGTAAGAAGCAAGTAGAATTCAGATCTCCCTGACCAGCTTATGTAAAAACTTTGGCGGAGTCGGAAAAAGCACGGGACAGGAAAGTCACGAGGGCCGACCGATCAATGATCTAGACTCAGCTCTTTTCTCCCGCCACGCAGTACGACGCAAAGCAGCGCACTGTTTTCGAGGTTAATCTCAAGCATTCTGGTTCAAATTATTGGAGTTGTTCACTCTTGTGTCTGTTTCGCCGTCGCTACATTATCAGCCCATCAAACAGCTTCATCGTTGACTGGGACCTCGTAATCTAGCGAATCGCTCTGGATCGTTTCCTCTCTTATTCGACTACCAGTGACTGATCGCCGACCACTAGACACGATCTTGTGTTTCTTGATTATCCGTGGCCCCGAAATCAATTCTTTGTCACAACTTCCGAGCTCTCGTGCAGCAAGAATTTCGTCAAAAGTCGCCCGGCTTCTTTTCTGGGAATGCGACGTGTCTCATGGTGGAAAAAGAATTATCTTCAGGCTCAAACCCACAAAAATCGTAAAAAAAATTCCTCCTATATTATTGAACTCTTTATTGGGCTTTTTTTTTATCCTCGAGGCATTGTCGTCTTTCAACTGCTTGACTGGATAGCCTGTTGTCGACGATTATACCTCGATCCTCGACTGCGAATTTCTTTCGCGTATGTGCAGATTATCCACCGAAAGGGATTTTTAATCGCAAGTTGGTTCTATTCCTGTTAACATGTTCCAACGAGATGTAGAAAACGCACAGGTACACCGAAAACAAGACGGATATCAAGTACTAGGCGCCTCGTTTCTCTTTCCAGAACAGAAACCGTATGTACGAATATTTTGTTAATTCAATTCAGTTATTCGCGCGAAATTTTATCTCTTATGCTCCTCACCTCAGATCCGAATTCTGAAGTTCCGTGCTCAATATATACCCAGAAATCTACCTGAAGATTGATCACCGACTTTCGTCTGAATCCAAAACTTGGCTAACCCATTCGAGGGCTTCCATTGAAGAACTCTCTCGAACAAGGCTCGCTTAAGGTCAGTATCGCTTTCCACTTTGCGTGAGTCGGGTAACTTAGAGTGAAAAAAGCTTGACCTTCATCTCGTTTTAATACGTTCTCTGCTAGGTATATCCGACTGTGCTTTGCCCAGCCAGCAGAACCGCTGCGTTATCTCAGAGTCACTACTGTACAAGGGCTATATTGCTCTTCCTTAACGGCTACAAGGCCGCCCTATTGAAAACCAGTGCGAGGACGGGACCGCAATCAGGCACCTTGTCTGAGAATGTCTAATATTACTCGTCATGACCGTATTGAAGAGATAGGAAGTTGTCCTGCCAATGGAGTGACTTCCGTGGGACTGTGCCTGAAGGGATGACCCATCGAACAGCATTGACCCTGCTACGCGAAATTTTGGGAGGTGGTGACACAGCATCAAACAGCCACATCCAGGTGTCGTTGTTTTCTTTCGTACCACGAACAGTATTTATACAGACTGATCCATAAAGCAGACCTCACCAAAGCTCTAGCGTCTCTATCGTCCATGGCCTTTGAATCTTCTCCCTCTTCAACGAGCACCCTCTCTTCCCTTCTGCCCGACAAACCACCAGTGGCAGACGACGTCAACCACGTCACCGAGCAGTTCAAATCTCTCTGTGCGTCTTTTTTCCTCTTGCAAAACTGAGTCGGCTGACATCGGTATCATAGTTAACGACGCGGACGCGGACGTCACGTTCTGTTCCTCTGACGGCGATTTGTTCCACCTGCAGAGAAAATACCTCGAAGCGAACACTGGGGCCTTTCCCGGATCAGAATTCGACACTCGCGGCGAGGTTACGCATCTTACAGAAACGTCTGTCGTGCTGAACCTCCTCTTTCAATTTGTCTACCCGAGGCGCGAACCGGAAATCGAAGACTTGGGATTTGATACTCTGGCTGCATTGGCGGAGGCGGCTGAGAAGTACGAGGTGTTCCACGCATTGAACGTTTGCAAATTACAAATGAGGTATGTAAATGCTGGATTTTAATGTTGGCTCCGTTTACATGCAAGCTGTCGGCAATAGGTCATTCGTTTCGAAATACCCTCTCAAGGTCCTTGAGCATTCGGCGAGGCACGATTACCCCAGTCTCATCCAAGAGACCGTCCCCTATCTTGTACGTCTGCCAATGGCGGATGTCGCGGAACAGTTGCCAAGTCGCTACGTTATTCCATGGGTATGAGCTGATTTAATAATTATCTGTTTTGAACGATTTACCGACTAATAACACTATCGAAGATTCGATATCGAGGCCTTTGGGATTCGTTTTTCGACGATGCCGTTAAGAGTGCTATGGAACTTCGAATTTCTTCGCCGACCTCCAACTCGAAGAATCCTTATTTTACTGGGTCCCTGCAACCACAGATTTGCCACTTCTGTTTGGTTTCCCTTATCAAGACCGTCCAGGAACTGCGACAACTAGACTCGTTGACAGACCTGAAGGAAGCGCTTTCAAAACCACGGGCCCGCATCATGGGCTGCACGTCAGCCGCCTGTCAATATCACATTGTGGTAGTGACGACCTGCACGGATATAAAGACGAAGATGGAAAACATTGCTCCGTTTCGGACTTTTATGAATGCGCCAAAGGGCAAGGTGCCAGCACTTTGATGCATTTCTACCTCGAATTTCCATGTTTCTGGATTGGTAGCCCCTCAGCCACTGTATTTCTAGACAAATCTGTATCAATAGTCGTCATGAAACGTGCCAATCTTCGTTCTTAACATCACACTGTTCTGAATTTATGACCGCGTTGGTCTTGTGGCAAGCGTTACTGTAGAGTAAAGCACGACACTTGTTCGCGACACCGACCACATCACGGACTGAAGACCCCAGGAATTTGTCGCCTCTCTGCCTACACCCGAAGCCAATCCACGGACCATCCGATAAGTCCGTACGACAGTTATGCATCCCATCATGAAATGACCTCAAAAAAAATGTTCTGGTTCCTGATCGTGGTCAATGGGATGGGAGAAATGGTGAGCTTGATGTGATGCTCGGATTTAGTTAAATATCGTTTTTCTTTGCAGACTTACAGTCACAAAGGTCAAGGCGAATATTCTGGGAGGAAACTGAACGGTTCGGTGAAGGTGTCTTGTTGGGGTACTGGATCAAGATCTGAGCTTTCGAGCGAAATACACGCTGGTATTACTTGGGCTGTCCTCTGCCGCGGACATCAAGGATTGAAGACCCAAGACAGTACTTCAACAATCCGGGAGGGGATGCAGAAATAACCGCGAGCGTGAGTGAAACTTCAACTTGACGTGTTTCGCACCTGAGGTTCCTTGTGATATCGCATGATGGATTAACGTTGGCAGCCGACGGGTATGTACATATTCGCTTTGCTTTCTCCCATGAACCATCTCATGACGGCTGTATTCAATCAGTTTGCCCAAGAAACTCTCGACGAAGTTGTTGACTACGTTCATTCGCTCGGCCTTCACGAGCTCGCGACTTGTGCCTTAATCCACCCATCACTCGTTCGCCGATCACAGCTTCATCTTTTCTCCACCATTCACATCGGCGGTGTAAAAGCGACGAAAAGGCGGGAGAGAATAAAAGAATTCCGCAAGATTCTCAAGCGCAAGCCCTACATTGCTCGGTGTGTAAAAGAACTCAGGCTATCAGTGGCTGGAACAAGCACGGTTTGGTTGACGTACGACAAGGACTTCATTCCGCTCTTGAATCTTCTCGTGGACCTGGGATGCGCTCCACGTAAACTCGCGATTGTGAAGGCGAACGAAAAATGGGCCCCTGGAATATATGACCCTAATGTTTTTGCAAAACAAATGGCGCGACTTAGCCCTTCTATCCAGTCAGTCGAGCTTGGAGAGATAGGAGGCATACCAACAAGTTTCATTGCTTCATGTGTCACCCTAGAAACTCTTGTCATTCGAGGCAGCAGCTTCGTTTGCTCGGAATTTACGGACGACCTTCCAGGAGAAGCTTTTCTGCCTGGAGCTTCAATTCGTCACCTCACAATCTCAGGCATTGACAAAACATTTCCAAATTTATTCTTCGCTGACGACGACAGTCAAACCTCGCCGGTTCTGGATCTCAGAAAACTTCGCACATTCAAGTTTTCAATAGGATACGACCAGAAAATTGTGGAAATGGCATCAAGAGTAATGCACGTCGCCAAGAAAAATCTAGAGTCCTTACTAATTAGCTTCAATTGGAACCAATTTGCGAATTTCCTCGGCAAGTCCTATTAATTTAAACTGCCAGCCTCAGTTTTCGATTTTGATCCCCCAACTCGCAGAGGACATTAACTTACACGGCCTCAAGTCACTGCGGAACGTCGAAATCGAGGTCTTGACTCCCGTGCATTTCCTCGTGGATGAGTTGGCTGCAGTTATAGAAACAATTCCTCAAGTTTGCGCTATAGAGCACTTGAAATTCCGCTTTGGACCGCATTATCCTTCCAGGTGGACCGCCTTGCTCATGAAGGAAGCAGATTGGAACAGGCTGGATATTGCTGTAGCCAGCATATTATCAGGTAGTGGCGTATATTTCGGCTTCTTGGTCAGTTGCAGCAAGGGAATGTATACATCTGCCACGGAGGATAAATTTGATTTCAAGGAAGCTGCCGAAGAGTGGGTGAGGGATGGACAAAAAAGGATGCCCAGGACCGTTTCGCTAGCAGGGGTCGAGGTTTCCTTTAAATTTATTCAAGTAGAATAAAATGGAGAGGATTCCGGGGTGGGCATATCAGAGACCGCAACTTGCCTGTTCAAGCGATATGGCTGATGTGCACAGGTAATAAACAATTAAGCGCCTACTCCCGTCTCTGAGTTTAGTGCTGCAATCGTCTCCGAACATATGCCAGTTTATGTCGTTAACTTTCCAGTCATAAGGATTACAAGTCACTGCGCGGTCTAGACAAGCGACAGGAGCAAAGATATCGACCCAATTAGGTAGGTACCGCCTCAAAAACCAATCAATTTTTGTTTTCTTCCTCGCCTTTCAATACAAACGTGCCCAGACGAAAATCAGTGCTAAGTCGTAATGATGGCTCAAAAGAGATTTATGTCCTCAACAGCAGAATCCATACGGCAGTCTCAACTCCACCTGCCGCTGCATTCGCATTCGTACCATAACTGGCTTGAGTGGTTGCGTCAGCAAGGGCAGCATTCCGAGCGTGACTTGAAGGGGATCGAAACGAAGCTGAGTATTAAATCGGAGGGCTACGAGCGCAAACGTGGAAAGCCACGCCGGGTGGGAGACACATTGAAAGATGCCAATCCAAAGGCAGCTCGGAACCGGTCGGGTCCGTGGCATTTGTGGACGATATGTCCAGAAAGAGTGGCCTTGAAGAGGGAGTCAGCAGAGCCCGAAGCTATATTGAATCTGTAGTCAAAACTAGGTGAAACGCCAGAGTTGTCTGTGGACTGAAGATGGACGGGTGTTGAGGAAAGATGGACAGTCGATGATGCATCGACGATAACGAGAATAATTGCGATGCCGACCCCTGAAGGCAGAACTGAGAACCTAGTCGTTCAGTCGTGTCGATGAGATTTAGAACGAAAAAAGATGTGCAGGATTGTACTGCAGAACATTATCGCCATTACTCGAGGAAATGACGCCATAGGTTACAGTGCTATGTATACCGAATGGAAGCGCTCGCCAATATCCAGCCGCAGGCGGCAGCGCATCTATTGGTTGACATTTTGGTGGTTTGCGGTTCCTATCAAAGTATATCAAAAATGGTGTAGCGACAGATTTTCGAGAGATACCTCCGTGACGATCATGACAGTTACACCGGATGGCTACATTTCGAATGGGTGGGCGCTTATATCGTTTCCTCCCTGAAGCTGTGTACGAGGCATTCAAGGCAGTAGAAAATTTATTGCGTTAGTGATAAGTTTAGATTTAGAGTTTGTGAGAGTAAGCAACACACTCTTTTTACAGCGCCTCACACGTTGTCAGAGGACAGTGATCGCAGTGTCGAAGTCACGTCAGCTGGAATCAAATTTCATTAATTTTGGTTGCAATCAAACTCCGCGGGTGAAGATAAGTTTCATGCCATAGAAATGATGGGGCTATGCAACTTGACGGCAAGAAGCGGTGAGCTTGGTGTACTTGGGGCTAGACAGAGAGACAATAAGTTGCTGCCTCATGCAACCTGGGCCTCTTGCTAAAAGCGAACCCTTGCGGTTAGCACCGGATCTAGCGTTGGTTCATTTGCAATGAGGTTAGAGTACGACTGGAAGTGGGGTGCGGCCACAACTCACGAAGCTAGAAGACTGGGAGCTTTGGTCATGGAATACCAGCATGCGTCTTTTTCAGTAACACCTGATCATTTAAGGATGTATCAGCAACGGCTTGCTGTCTTAACGGCATGAAATATTCATCCGTCATATGCAGCGTAGGCATAACTTAAGTTCAAGTATAGACGTAGTATGTGACACTGACATAGACGTAATGATATCCAACTGATGAAGCGTCGTGTGCACCCCATTTCAGGCGCTCTGACGGAAAACGCATAACCTTAGGAATAGGCCCGATGACTTCGGGCTTCGGCAACTGCAGGTCTTCTGTCTTCTAACTAGGATATCAGGGTTCTTCGGATTCCAATCACAAACTATATAGTCTGCCCCAACAAGCCCTTTCCCGATTATCGTTGCCATCTCTTTTTCAACACCATTCGACGGCTGCCGATCCAAACGAAGTTAACGAACAATCTAAGCTGCGCTGAAATGGAAAACACGGAAGGAATAGACCTCTCGCAAACTTTAGCACCTCTCTATTGGGGTAATTTATTAATCAATGTCATCCTCTCGTTTCATGCTGAAACTCGGACTAGGATTTGTCTTTTCGTTGCTGTAAGATTTTGAATCAAAAATCTACAAAAAGTAGGCGCTCATGTTGCCGATAACATTGCTTTGTAGTCTGGGAGGAATTACCATCGTTCAGGCCTATATTTACTTCCCAGCTCAACATGATAGGTTCCTCGCACGATTCACGGTATGCATGGCATTTCAACACACAAGATTTGTCTGAGTCCCCTCCCTGACCCGGAATTAGGCCGCTACCATGCTGCAAGTAACGTTCCGCACACTGCCAAACAAATCGGAATTTACGGAAATTCAACAGAATTTTGGATCTTCTCTCCTCGGTTCTCATCGCGCAGTCGGTTTACTATTACCTTGTGAGTTCTTTCTGCCTTAAGTTGGGACTACGATTGACGTCGGTCACTGCTAGATACCACATTTTGGATCACTTCAACCTCTCAGCGCTGTAACACCGTGCGCGGCTAACTTTGAATGACGCTGTTCCTCGAGATAACCTTCATCGTAGAGAACTGTCGGCAGAATGCCTGGTCTCCACGATTATAACCTTTATGTGCGCAATAATCAGCTTTCTATTCGACCTAGGCCTAAGCGCAATTGATATCTCAGTTCTCAGGTGTTCTTCGTGTATCAACTATACAGTGGTAAGCTGATAGACCAGGTTCTAGCCTTTTACATCCGAGTTACTTTATCGCACAGTAAAACGGTTGGACAAAAACCGGTGGCTTGTTCTCGGATCCATCGTAAGTTGTATGTCATGAAACTTTCTGTTGTATTCGGTGCAATCGTTCGCAGGGAGGTTGCGCAATTATGGCTTTTGGTAAGCCGTATGTCTTCATCTAGGAGTCTCGTATTGATACCTGGTACTCAGCTGGTGGGATTGGTATGTTTAAAATGCTGATCCTATGAATTTACTTGACCATAAATAAATCCGCAGCATGCGTGGCATCGATGTACGTATTCCGTCATGGCGTGCTTTCGAACAGGAGTGGGACATTTTCTGTGGGTCAAAGCGCTGTCAGCGTAACTATCTCTGGATTTGACTGAACCACACGTAACGCAGATCTTCTTTGGCGTGGCCAAAGGATTTGGAGCTGCTACCGACATCATAGCGACTATCGCAATGTCCATGTATCTCACATCTTCGAGGACTGGTATCAAAGAGTTTGTGAACTTTAATTTTTCTATTCTAGCCCTCGCTCATCGACGTATTTTAGGACGACCAACCTCCTTAACAAGCTCATGCGATATGTCATTCGTCGAGGAGCTTTGGTGACACTGATCCAAACTCTCCTTCTGATTACATTCTATGCCGCGCCTGGTCATATTTATTGGTGAATATTTGCGTGGTTAATCCGCCGATTTATCTGAACACTACTTCTTCCTGTCAGGATCGCTTTCCATATCAATGTCACTAAGCTCTATGCTAACACGTTCTGTGAGTGGTTTGCTCCATTCCAAGAAATTTATATCTAACTGTTGCCCTGTCGGACGTCTTATTTCTCAGTTGCGATGTGAGCAAAAAATATAGAGTATATTCACGAAGGATTTTGAGGCTAATATTTTGTTCGAATAAGGCTCAATGGGAGAAGAAGCCTGCAAGATGAACGACTCACTGTAACACCACAGAAGCTTACCTTTCAACACGAGGAATATGGCCTGCGAGACATCGACGTGAGTGGTCATTTTCCGACAATTTTTGGCGATGTGCACCGGAAGATCATCCCTCACGCGTTATGCATAGGAGAACGACAATATACGGCCGGCCAATATGCCGACAGTCACGAAAACTGTGGAGATAGTGAATCTCTGAGCTGTAGTTGTTATCCGCTACCCCTACCTTGTACTATACGACCACGCTTGCATAGCACACCTTTCATTTTCGCACTTGTTTCTGGACAAGTAATGTAGGGTTAATGTTATATATTCACGATCATATAAAAGGAACGAGGTATTGAATCTCCCCCTCGTTCAGAGTCAGTAAGTAGGGCTGAATCGGCCAGACCTCCGAAAATACAGTAGATAAGATAACCGTGTTCATGACCAAACACCGCCGCTCGCTTCCCCTTTCGGAATCTTACGTGACTCTTCCACCCAACTAATACCTGAAGCGGCGCTCTCACAAGATGCAAGGGGTTTGGATTTTCCGCGAAATTCAATTGGAAGAGGCATAGAATAGTACAAGTTTTTTATGCTTCTTCAGACTCGGAAAGAGCAATGATAAATGTAAAATCTTGTCCGAAAGGTGAAATTAAACCCAAGATTGCGATTGCGATGCGAGAAACTTATTGGCAGAGATTTCGGATTCTGATCCCGGATTTTTGTTAGGGGAAAGCGGTGGGCAAGGCTTCAAATTTTTTCCTCGACTGAATTTGTAATTGCAGCCGAGTCTCGATCAAGGACACGAGGCAAACATGATTTTTAGTTTTGTCACGGAAAGAGGCAATAAATTTTTTAAATTTTGCCAAATTTGGGGAAATATGCGTTCCAAATTTAAAATATTTTCCCGAATTCTCAAAATAATGTTAAATTATAGTCTCATCCTTTGTGGAGCAAGACGAGTTAACAACAAAAAGTCTTTGCTAGATGGGGAGATGCCTCATGTTTTTTAAATTTTTTCCTCCTCTGTTCGTCATTGAAAACTGAGAACAAAGAGTCAAAGTCCATGTTGGATATTTTTGGGCTTGGTCAGAGTGATCGTAAATTTAATTTCACCGCATGATCATAATTTAGACTTTTGTGTATCTCTTGGAGTCGGATTGAGAAAGATTTCAAACTTGTCCTTTTGAATGCCTCTTTCTCTGAATTTTCCGCGAAAATCTCACCCCCTTGCATCTTGTGTCTGAAAATTTTCGACTGCAGCTGCGTACCAATCTGACGGCGACCAACTCCAGACTCGTACCGTAGCTAACTCGACCACTTTTTCTGCCTCTGCCGCTGTTCTGCCTACGATTCTACAACATCTAGAGAGACTCCAATGCAGGTAAACGCACCTCCAGAGTCTCATGAAACAAAACTGCCAGTGCTATCCAACGTGTTCCCAAATCAGACGTATAAGCATCTAAGTTCACGATCTTCTAGGATGTGCGCTGCGCAGATTCGAACTATTGGACCTTATGACTGGACTTTTGAAAAGCAAGAATGACTAAAACAGATCGTTTCGCGAATTCGCGAAAACCAAAAGCCAACCAACCTCGCGTCCTCACTACAACCACTCGAGCTTCTCCGGGAAGATACGCCTCTCTGTTGTACCACATCGTGTGCCAAAGCTCGGCAGCTTCGATTCCACTGACTCGGTTTTGCCTTCCTACTTCCCTTGACTGACTCTCTAATAAGAGCCTTCCTTCTTTCGTGGCGCTCGTTTCTCGCGACTTTCATCTGCCTTCCGGATCATTATAATGATATCTGCTCAATCAATTCATCTTACCTTGTAATGAGAAGAAAATCATCCTTCTCGAAAAACACAGAAGCATCGAATAGCACGGGAACAGCTGCCTGGTTATGCTGAAAGAGCCTTCTTGTCGCGACTTCCTCTGGGTTCCGTTTAAGGCACGTCACGCCAATATCAGTTTAACGAATCAGTCGAAACTTGAAATCAGAATAAGATCAAATTTCTCGAATAACAAAAATAACGGACGAAACGACAAACTGCCTCACCTCAACTGTCACCCCAGTGCGAACTGCCAGTACTATTTCTGCTGACAGTTCTCAACTCAAAGTACTCTTTCTGTGCTCGAACCCACGCCCACGTCAATCTTCACTTTTTCACAGACCGAGAACTCGAATGGAAGCGGCACCAAGCTATAGGCCGCGAGATGAGATCCTATGTCTGGATTAACTTCAATTTAACTATTAGTGAGGCCCCAAGTATTTCGCTGGGTATTCAATTAACCCGAAGGCCCCCAATCACACTGTGCTCAGGATAGCCGACATTTCACGAGAGCTGTTACTCTCATTCTCGACCAATGGGCCTCAGCCTCAGAAGCGCCTCACTCGTCAACGCACAAACGCTCTACCAGCAAGCCTACGACGAGCTGAACGGGTGTCCAAGCGACGCATGACAGTCCTGTTTGGTGAGTACCTGGTCCTGATACTATGCTCTACGCAAATACATTGAGCTGACCACTCCCGTATAATGCACAGCGCGACCCATTTCCAGGCATGCGTGAATGCGTGCGCATCTGGCTCGGCTTAGTGGCTGAGCGTGCCAATGGGACGTAGAAGACACGTCGGGCTGTGTCAATAGGTGCTTTAGACTAAGAAAAGACGGGTCTATTTGAATAGCCATGTTGGAGGAAACAAGGACGGAGAGTTGGTAACGATACTGACTTATTTCGTTAAGCGAGACGAACAATAAATACATAGAATCTTACTAAGGAAATGTCCAACGCAACGAGAAAAATATAAAAGAGAACGACAAATCTCTTCCCTATCGAACCCCACGCCTGCTGCCCAAGCTTACTCCTTTCTTCCCGCCCCGCCCCGCCCCGCCCTCATCGCCGTCGCCGTCGCCGTCGTCCACCGTCACCTCCACGACCTCATCCACTTCCACCCCAGACACACAGGTTTGCACCGTGCCACCAATCTGACTGTGAATCAAGACTTTGAACTGAAGGAGACGCAGATATTCATTGACCGTCAATAAAGTAGCTTTTTCTTATTCAATACCCACCCAACTATACTTCGCAGCTCAGCGGTCCAAGGATGTGCGAGATGCATCGTACTTCCCGGTACCTCGTGCCCCCGCCTAGCTGACCCGGCTCAGATTAACGATCCTGCTTGTAATTTTGAATCAAAACTTTCTCCCCATCGTTAACAGCGTGGGTCGGGGATAGGCCGGGCATGCGTTTCTATGTACGTCCCGGGTGAGTCGAGGATGCGGAGTCGACGAGGGTTGTGTCGGCGCGTCGTTCCACACTTTGTATTACTAGACTCGCTCATTCGAGCCCCTGACCCCAGCCCTGGGCGGATACGGTCGGTGCAGTGTCTGCGATGTTGGATGTGAAATCGATAGTCGATGGCGCCAGGTAACGAAAACGCACCTGTCCGTAACGAATGGCCAAAGGGCTTTGCGCATTGTACCGTCTCCCTGTTGCTTTCACCCTTCCCTCCCAAATCCTACGACCGGAGTGGCACCTCCCAGAGCTGAGCTTTCAGCATAACCAGGCTCGTTCATCGGTTCACGCTTCGTCGTTGTCGGTGTCGTTTGATGCTCATGTCCGTCCAAACGCTGGTGGTAGACGTGCACGCACAGTAGAAAAAACGCCCCACGAGTGACGCAGGAGTCAGAAACTCGGCTCGGTTGGCGTGTACGATGTCGAAGAAAGAGTTGCTGTGACGCGCCTGTCCCACCTGTGTCACACTCATCACGTCACACAAATTGATCCGCCTTCCCACCCCGACATCTCCCGCTCCCGCACCGCGATGTCTGAAACCTTCCCCTCCTCTTCACCCATCCTTTCACCGTGAACAATGTCCTTCGACCCCCCGACATACGAAATCCTACCCTACGAACCCGAATATACCGCCTCCCTCTATCCGCTCCCCATCCCGCCCGCCGAGCTCGCCGCGCTCAAAAAGACATACACATACGATGACGGCCCAGGACAATGCATGCGGTGCGTGCTCACGCAAACGGGTATGGGCATCGACTGGGTGCAGCTCGTGCCGTTTGATCTGGACGAGCCGGCGCGTGTGAGTAAGGTGGGTGTTGGGTGTTTTGTTTGGGCTCGCGATGCGGCGCGCGGGTTGATTAACGTTGACTGACGGTGCTCTTTTCTGCAGATCAATATCGCGAAAGAGCTGAATCTCATCTCTCCCGCGTTCGGATACGCATGTAGAGGGAACATCATACCACGTAAGCTTTCTTCCTAGTCTATTCACCGCGCCTCTCACTTCCCCCTTTTTTCCCTGCAGTGAACGCATCCCACCACGCAGCCTTCACCTCTAAAAAATGGACGTTCTACCCCTCCCTGCCAGTCCTCCTCAAGCTCATCGCACACGAAGAAGCCCAGCTCATCCGGCGGTACTGCCTTCTCTCCTCTTCATCCGATAACACGCCCGACCCAGGACGCCCACCCCACTCCACATTCTACGCCTCCCTCGAATCCCAGCCGCTTCCATACGACATTTACTTGAGCGCCGAGTACAGCGATCCGTCCCTCATGCGCCACCACGAAGGAGAAGGGGGAGTGAAGGTGTATCGCGTGCGGCCGGCGCCTAAAGCTTGCCCGACTTGTGGACAGGGTGAAAGCAAGCAAGAGGAAGGAAGTGGACACGGAGGTGGACACGGGACGCAAATCATACCCGAACCAGGTCCGCTTCCCACTCTCTCCCTTATCTGCAACCCCAATATTGTGGTTATGACGCGTACGGGCGCGTTAGCGAAGCCGATGCTAACTGAGGGTTCTTCGGTTCGTATCCAGCACCTTTCCCTTCCTCTTGTGCCTCATTTCTTATTGGCTTTTCTTCGTCTTTTCATCTTCTTCTCTTTTTCTCTTCATCTCTCTTTCTTCTTCTCTCTTTCTCTTTCCCTTTCTACCTTTAAAATTTCTTCGTGTCCTGTGTTATCGTATAACTAACGACTTCACACCGATTCTGGATATCTCAACAGCAAGCCCTCCTCCTCGGCTCATACCTCACAACCCTATGGACTGCCTCGCCCCGCCGGCTCGCTTACCACTTCGGGCTTAGACCCATTTGTTTGCCGCCCCTGGAGCTACCGTTCCGGCTGACGGACCTCGATCCGGTTGATACGCCGTCGCTGGACCCGTGGGGAAGGTTGGACCACTTGACAGATTCTGAACCGGGTTCTTCATCGCCGTCTCGAAATATGAACATTTCAAATACAGAATCGACGCTGTCTGCGTCTGCGTCTGAATCCGCGTTTGACTCCGAGTTCGAGGTCGAGTTGGATAGGCAGGATGAGGACTAAACGACGAGCATCCAGACTGATGATCTGCAGCGGAGGCTGAGGCTGAAAAGTATTTGAAGTGTAATGAAAAGACGAACTGAATACGAACTGAAAGGGTCCCGACGTCGCTTGGCTCATCTCATGGTTTCGATCCGCGTTTCCTTCGTCTCGAGTCTTCCGACTCCGGCATCGCCCCCCTTTTCTATACGATTCGACCGTGTTGCGTTGCGTGTTTGCATACTCAAAATTTAAATGAACTGGAGAACCATTCACGGGCCTTGTTTCGTTTCATTTATATATATATATATATCATATTCTCTGCCCACAGCCTGTTCACCTCTCTGTTCCCAACTTGGGAGCAGTAGATCTCGTGGTGTAAGTCCAAGTCTGCATTTGTAACTTCGAAAGTAGCACGCGGGCAGCGGCAAAAAAAGGCAATAGACAAATACAAAAAACTTCTTCCAATGCCTTGGACGTAGCGCGTACAAGATGTCGTCGAGTGGAACAATGACTCGGAGCAAGAGTCTTCTCCCATTGTTCGATGTTCGACCAACAACAACTATTAGGCTGACAGAGCCTCTGCGTTCGAATTGCTCGAGAGAATAATGGATTTATAA
Organism: Galerina sulciceps; assembly: GCA_023014345.1. Lineage (NCBI taxonomy): Eukaryota > Fungi > Basidiomycota > Agaricomycetes > Agaricales > Galerinaceae > Galerina > Galerina sulciceps. The sequence continues at coordinate 819,982 of JAEDXJ010000017.1, forward strand.
TAGTTGTGACGGTTTTAAATTGGGTGGACGGCGTCTAAATCCAAACCTCTGGAATAGTACATCCTGGAGACGCCGAGAAAATTAAAGAAATCTCAAAACGATCTCCTGGTTCTATGGGACTGCCAGTGTGGCAGCCAGTATCTGCGTCTCTTTCTTAATTAAGCCTGCCAGGTAGTAGGTACGCACCGAGTCCACCTCGTCATCACGTACCCTGGGAACTGTTAGCCGGTCATTCACCCCCAGAGTGACATGACTAATTGATCGCAACTGTCCGTTTCCCACTCACTGCCAGTAAATGTCGAATAAACCCTCGCTTATATCCCTAAGTCCCCAATCAAGGTGTGTTCCCTTTTCGTCACTGTCCTTCCCATGCCGTGTCCGCCTCCCGTCGGCATCATTGATCGTGCCAAATCCGGAAGGCGCGTCCCGCGCATCACCCGCCGCCTGTGCTCGTCGTCGGGGGACGACTAGCACGCTATTTTGACCATTCCTCCACCGTTTCCCTTCGTTTTTTTTGTGTAATATAGTCTATGGTACCTGTATACATGTAATATAGCTTTATATACCTGAAAATGCGACCAGGGATGCTATAAAGCACCATTCTGAGTATATATATGAGGACTACCACCCCAGCACCACCTGTACACCTCTGAGACATAATAAGCAGTCTATAATTTATTTAAATGATATATAGGTATGGGGAGAGCATTGGGGTGATCAGTGGTATGGTCTAAGGGGTCCATATGAGTAGTGTAATATGCTATTCACCTTTGAGGTGTCAGGGATAATATGGGGCTCACTCAAGGTCAATTTAAGGCTATAAGTGCGTTATAGGAGGGCTAATATATTGTATGAAGCAGCCAGAACAGTGAGGGGGAGCATCTGAAGGGTGTTAATGCTTATCTTTCCTCACATGCACATCCTGTCCACACCTCGTTCTGGGCTCTTACAAAATAGATTAAGGCAGCTAATTAGTTTAGATGCATACCAGTAACATATCCCAGCCGCTTGAGTAAATTTAAAAGCGCTTGAGACGAAGATATGAAGGGGAGCAGGACAACCTATCATATATAAGATATGTGACCCATCAAGTCGTAATAAAGCTAACTATGTGCATATTAAAAGTGAGTAGATGTTAAATAGTATCCTTAACATTATTTAGTAGTAAGTGTCTGTCTAAATCCGAGTGAGGGAGTTGATACTGAAGGTGTAAGTAGCTATGTCTCAAAAAAGCGAATCTTACCAACTGTGACGTATATATACCTGTTAAAATTATTTTAGATTCGTAGAAAGGAGGGGGTTTACATACAGTACTGTTTGCAAAAAGACCGAAAGGAATCGAGCAGGATTTGACAATGGAATGAGCAAAACGGACTGAAGGCGACGTTGATGGCAAGTCATTACTGTGACCGAGTAACATTACTCTTTCCAGATGACCTCCAGATGAACATCTGAAATTTCCTCCACAACGAAGCAAGCTATCGCTTCAATTCTTTTTGTAATTTGTACTATATGAAGCCTTCCTTCTATTGACGAATTCAAAATAATTTTAACGGGTCTATATATGTCACAGATACCAGTATTCGCATTTTATAGACATACCTACTTACCTCCTCAGTAACAGTTTTCCCACTTGTATTCAGGCAATTTACCACTACTAGATACTGTTAAGGACGCTACCTAGTATGTATAAACGTCTTTATATGTAGATAAATAGTTATATCATGGCTTGGGGGTTACATATCTTATATATGATAGGTTCTCCTGCTCCCTGCTTCATATCTTCGTCTCAAGCGCTTTTAAATTTACTCAAGCGGCTGGGATATGTTACTGGTATGCATCTAAACTAATTAGCTGCCTTAATCTATTTTGTAAGAGCCCAGAACGAGGTGTGGACAGGATGTGCATGTGAGGAAAGATAAGCATTAACACCCTTCAGATGCTCCCCCTCACTGTTCTGGCTGCTTCATACAATATATTAGCCCTCCTATAACGCACTTATAGCCTTAAATTGACCTTGAGTGAGCCCCATATTATCCCTGACACCTCAAAGGTGAATAGCATATTACACTACTCATATGGACCCCTTAGACCATACCACTGATCACCCCAATGCTCTCCCCATACCTATATATCATTTAAATAAATTATAGACTGCTTATTATGTGTCTCAGAGGTGTACAGGTGGTGCTGGGGGTGGTAGTCCTCAATATATATACTCAGAATGGTGCTTTATAGCATCCCTGGTCGCATTTTCAGGTATATAAAGCTATATTACATGTATACAGGTACCATAGACTATATTACACAAAAAAAACGAAGGGAAACGGTGGAGGAATGGTCAAAATAGCGTGCTAGTCGTCCCCCGACGACGAGCACAGGCGGCGGGTGATGCGCGGGACGCGCCTTCCGGATTTGGCACGATCAATGATGCCGACGGGAGGCGGACACGGCATGGGAAGGACAGTGACGAAAAGGGAACACACCTTGATTGGGGACTTAGGGATATAAGCGAGGGTTTATTCGACATTTACTGGCAGTGAGTGGGAAACGGACAGTTGCGATCAATTAGTCATGTCACTCTGGGGGTGAATGACCGGCTAACAGTTCCCAGGGTACGTGATGACGAGGTGACCGAGTCAGTGGAGCAAGAATGGGCAAATTTAAGGGCGTCGATCGTGAAATAAGGTCCAACAAAGCGATTAGGAAAACCAGAACAGACTCCTGCTCTCGCACCACCCTACTAAATCTCCGTTGAATAGACGGGCGCTATTTATACTGCCGCACTCACTCCCATCCGATCATTGGCCGCGGAATGCGTTTTCAATGACCTCTACGCATATATAATATGTTACAAGCTATTTCTCGATGTGTTATATGGATCCACCCTTTCGAGGTACTTTTTAACTCCCCTCTTTGCCACTTCTACTCCGACCAGGAAATAACGTGACAGAATTGTGAAATCAAATGTTCGAGCCCAGTTAATAAGTTCGTCAGACCTTCCTGCCGTTTGGAGAAGTCCGGTAAGATATTCTAGAGCTGTTGTCATAAGGTGATAATCCCCAATGAGGGACTCGTCGTGTCCAACCATTAACCTGTCGCCATTCGACCAGTGAAGTATATCTAAAATGTCTAAACTTTGCCAAGGTCTTCCTTGCTTCATTATCTTCCTCAGTACCAGATTTTTCCAGATCTTCGTTCGGTTCCATTTCCAAGGGTTATGTTTGCGCATAGTTTGTCCAGGCTTCATGTAACTTTCGACCACGTAATGTTGGATGTACCAGAAAAGGTATATGGCACCGTTTGCATGGCAGGTTTTGAGTTTGTCTTCATCGAAGTGGTACTTTAAAAGCTCATCAAATTCTTGGTTGTCAATGATTCGTCCCATGATAAGTTCATAACGGGACAGGTTATTCGACGCCGGTCGTCCGTGAAGTCGGAATAGATTGTTGCAAGGCCTGTCGCAGCTATATCGGAAATATGATAGGGAGCTTGAAGAAAAGAGAGCAAGGAAGGCCATCAGAGGTTTATCTGAGTAAAATATTTCGAAATGGTCTGCTGCATGCTTGTCCATCGCTTGGACAACGTGTAACCGGAGCTCGTGGGCGTCAGAAAAATGCTATGAGCCGAAGGTTAGCTGGAGTCGAGATATGCCAAATCAAAGCCAAGGAAACGAACCGAGCGCTCAATAGAATTCAAAAGTTCATGACTAGCAGGTGTGGGAGATATAAACCTATTTGGTGCGAGGAAACGAAAAATTTTAGTAATATCAAGGTTTAGGATCTCATGCCGTAGCTTTTGGCTTGGGGATGCTCTCTCAAGGTGGTGAGCGTAAATTCGTATGTCCTGATCCACTTTACAATCTGAGGAAAAGTAAAACAACGGATCAAACTTCGCGCAGAATGACGGATTATAGTACGACACGCTTACTTGGAAAAAATTGAAACATTTTGTGTGAAAATTCAGTATGTCGGCTGGGCGGGTCGATGCACAATTCCTTGGAGCGTGATCTGTCAAGGAGAAAGTCCTCAAGTGACGCGTGAAGCAAGCGTAACGCTGTGCGACTCTCTGGATAGCGACTCTGTGGCCATGATGGAGGTGAAAGTTCAATGACTGAATGCAGGTCGCACAGAAATATGCTGATGTCGCCTGTGTTTAGGGAAAAGATACGTTCCATATAGTCCACGTCAGGCACAAAATCTTCAATTCTCGAGAGTAGATGGAAACTTATGATCTTTAAGACCATTTCAATGTCTTCGACCCCGGCGAATACATGGTGGTAAAGGGCATCCAGCTCAGAGAATGGCAAGTCATGGACTCCAACCGGGGCTCGTAGACCAAGGACCATCTGCAGACGATAAGCTGGGTTATGTCGAGTAGACCTCACGAACTTTGTAACTGTGGCTGCATAAATGAATTGACCTGACGACTTCCTGACGAGCTTTTCCAATGTCAGTCGACCAGGCCACTCGGGTGGGAGCTGCGTTTTGAATGGATGATTGGTTTTGATGTCGTTAAATTCGCACTGAAGGAAGAATTCGATATCCAATAATGAACGATAGGTGCCATCCAGAGGAAATCGAGACGTTACTTCCTTCAGGTATCCCGAGGCAAAAAAATGGGTTATGTCGTGTTCAGGACGACTAGCAATCAAGAAGATCAGCGGCAAATGATAATCTTGCAGAGCTTTTGATATCACGCGGATAATATCTAGCTGTCCATTTCGGTCTTCGCATTCGTCTAGCCCGTCGATAATAATTAGACGCTTGGGTTTGGGGTTCTGAAAATATCCGGTCGCGATGAGGGAGTGGAGCGGTTCGATGACAAGGATGCGGATCTGCGTGATTAGGGACCGCGTGAAAATGAGAGGGTCGTCCCTTATGGCTGCCAAAATGTGTTCCTTAACTTCCGCGAAATGTGACGCCACCTGATAGGCGATGGTGGGGATCAAAGACCGAGGGTGGTTTCGGGTCGAGTCGAACCTCGAAAAAAAATAACTAGCCAGTAGAATGCCCTCCTCGAACGCCCACTCCGCGAGGGTCTGTGCTATGGCCGACTTTCCTGCTCCCGCGGGTCCGTGCAACCACTTAATCAACGCACTTCTTGTTGTCGGGTCGAGTCCGAGAATCCAGTCTTTGAGTGTCTCGAGGATTGCTACCCTCGTATTCGGATGACATTTGGGTGGATCCCGACGCTCTCCAGAGTTATGAAACGCAGCAGGCGAGACTGCTTTCATCAAAACATCAAAGGTTCCTCCTGATTTTGGTCAGATATAAAGTCTATTGGGTAACCTTTACTTGCCTTGATTAGGGTGAATGTGCTTGATATCGTTGATCTGAGTGAAGTTGCCCCCAGTGACAAGATTATTGCCCCTGAACATTTGGGTACTCTGTTCGGGGCAAGAAGAGGGAGGTGTGGTGGAAGAAAGAGAATTCCACCACGACCAGCTAATGGACTGTCCTTAACTAGTGTGGCTTACGGTCCATCTATCCGATATCGAGGCTGTCCGTGATAACCCCTCGTTGAACACAGCACAGTAGATGAAAATAAACATTGAACACATCGCACATTATGATTCTTGTATATGGACTCTGGAGTGAAGGCGCCGACAGTGCTGTGCATGTCAAAGTAATTGGTTCATTTCAAAATCCGAAAATCCGTGTCATGTACACACCTCAGGATGAATCATTGCCTGAAGACGACGGACGCCAGAAATTGCAGAATAAATGCCAAATTAATGAAAGTCCGTGTAGCTTATGCCGCCTGTTTGTATTGACTGTGAGTTTTCTTTAACAGTTCTACAGCAACATAAATAGCACGAAGCGCCGACACAGCTCCACGGTGATGACTTGGGGCGTGAGGTCACTGCATGAACACAGCCGTCCTTACATCAGGAAATGAAAGTGGAAGAGAGGCTCAGTTTGAAGTTAATTGAGGGTGCTATAATAGTCTTGACAGGAGCTACTCAAAGGTCAATCCAGATTCCACCGGGAAAAGAAGGATAGCTAATCGCAAACCGTCAAACCGCCACTCTTATCCCCCGAATTCAACAACCCACTCACAACCTATCAGCGAAGGCACGCAAAAAATCCAAGCACAAAAAAAGTAGCTTATAGCGCATGAGGAAGACACTTTCGAGAGGGATACTGAAATGCTGGTGATGGTACGCAGCGCGGTGCAGCCACCGTTTTTTTCCCTTCTTGTCTTTTCCCTCCCTGCCCTCCCTTCTCTCCCGACTAATCGACCGACCGAGCTCCCCACTCGCGCTTCCCAGACTGCCTGTATTGCCTGTGCAGGGTTGGGTTGGAGGAGAAGGGGCGGGGGCGGAGCGGGGTGTGGAGTGCTTGAGAACGAAAGGGAGGGGGAGGAGTGCGAGTGAGCGGTGCGACTGTGTGGTGCAAGCAGCCGGACGGGCATGCGGAGGAGGGGGAGGAGACGACGGGTATCAACGCTCAGCATCAGTTGTACTGGTCAAGCAAGATCATCCGACGTCAGGTTCGCAGGTTTTGAAGGCGGTGGGCAGATGAAGAATTAAAGAGAGAGGAGGAGGACTAGCGACGGCCCGGACATGTGCACACGAGATCAGAGCAAGTTTCTGCGAACTAGGATTCGACATCTTAGGAATCAACGTAGCTGGTATGGGTAGAGACAGGAACGCACCTCACATGCAATAACGACCATCCAAGCGGAACCGTCGTCTTCATCATTGTGCTCGCCCCTCCCTACCCTCCCTGATCCAACCAACCAGGGTACCCCAAAGTCCAGCCCTCTGCGTTAATGACGGGAAAGCAAGCCCAGACTGGAGAGGGCGGTGCAGAGGCAGGGACGAGAACTGCAAAAGAGGAGTCGAAGACAACGACTTGAGACCATCTGCAATGTAAGATTTGAGACAGGGAGTCGACGCGACTGGTATTGAAAGAAACAAAACGTACCTTTACAAAACCAAAGGCTTAACTGACTCAGACGAACCCAAACAGCCTTCCACGTCGCCTTCGCCTTCGACCCGCCCTTGTCCTCCCTCTCAAATCCTACCATAGGTGCGGCATCCCAAAGCTCAGCTCTCAGCATGAACAGGCTCGCGATCCGCAGATCGATTCACGCTTTGTCGTCGTTCATGTTGTTTGACGCTCAAGTTGCTATCTGCCCCGGTGCACTTCCCGCTCCTTGATAACAGCCCAAATCAACAGTCCTGGTTCAGATTCCGCTTCTTATTCTGAATGAGAACTGTCGCCTCATCCTCCATCCACAGCGTGAGTGGGGGAGAGGCAGGGCCTACGTCTGATTGACCCGGCTGACTGGATTGTGCAGGGGGAGGAGGGTTGAGATGCGGTATGCTGTGCCGGACATGGTTACGTTCCTGACGAGGCGAGCAAGAGGAGAGAAGTCGGGCATACGTGGGGGGAGGGGAATGAGAAGGGAATGAGAAGACAACGGGGATAACGTCGTGTCGGTCCACGCCCATTCCCAGCCCCGCTCAACCGGGCCAGTGCCAGTGCCGTCGCGGTCGTGGACGCATGCGTAGCCCCGGCTGTATTTCCACTATTCATGTTATCAGTCAGACCGCCGCGAACATAGGCGGGGGCGGGTGAGCAGGCAAGCTTCTGGGATGTTGGAAGTGAGTGAGAGTCGACGCGAGAGTCAAAAACGCACATTTAACCAAAGTCCTGAGGAGTTTTTGTATAGCGCCGTCTGACATAGACCGACCCAGACGACCGTCTGCGTCGCCCTTCCCTTCTCTTGCAAATCCTGCAATGCCAAAATGGGGGTGTTGCCCCAGAGCTCAGCTTTCAGCCTTCAGCATGAGCAGTCTCCCGCGCTTTGTAGTCGTCCGTGATGCATTGGTGTTTGATGCTCAAGCTGCTGTATTTTGATATTCTCGTCTTACACTGCTGGAAGGGGAATATTCTGCGGAGCGCAGAATTTAAGTAGAATGTAATGTGAAATCATATAGTTCTGCCTAAAGCAGAATGAATAATTTATAATTGTTTCTGATATCACGGAAAAGACAATAAGAATCGAGGGAGATTTTTATTTTCTACCTAAATTCAGTATTTCTCGAAATTTTTCCTTCTCCGTCAATTTTGAGACAATTAGAATCTGAACAAAAAGTGAAATTCAGACTAAATTCACCTAAATTCAGAACATATCAATCTGCAATTATGCAGAATAAGGTTAGAAGCTTTCATTCTGAGATATTCAGAACGTATCATTCTGATCTAATTTTGAAAGGATTCAGATTTCCGCAGAATCTCATTAAAAATAAAAATTCTGCATTTGGCAGAACGCATCGTCCCATGTCGGGGGTACGTCATCTGACCCGACCTCTGCCGCGACAAAGATGTAACGTTGTCAGTCTAAGTATTCTCATTCTCATTCAAGCTCGAAAGGCAAAAAAAATATTATTAAACATAAATGCAACAGGTACAAAATGACAACGACATATTGCAGGGCGAGATAACAAGATTTATCAATGACGAAGTACAAAAGACAAGATCAGATCTCCTCGAGTGGCACCATCCTATTCATGAACTGCTCCGAACGCGTATTATTTCCCTTGACCAAGACACGAGCTACTGACTGGCCACGCAGAAAAGAAATCCAGTCAGAATGCGATTTCGGCTGTCCCTTACCTTCACGGATGCTATGCAGAATGCTTAAGAAACGATCCTCACATCGTTCCGTCCAGTCAAGCCACTTGCAACCAGAGCGAGCATGCTCCCAGGCTGTTGGGGGTGGAAACCATGAATGTACAGCAACCTGATTTGGAATTCCTAAGGAGTGAATGAGATATTTGAACATAATAATGAGCTTATGAAAAGACTTGCCAGTATAAAGTGAATATGTCCCACAAATAATAGCAACATCGTTCTCTGTTAGTTCATAATCACAGAAGTTGATATTTTTGGTATCTGAACTAGCAAGATAACCAACTCTGTGTGCAGTTACTTCAAGAGACGGGCCATCAAAAACATCCATGCTGAGGTATTCTTTTGCAATGCGTCCAACTATTCCCCCTCGCAGCAAAGCAGCCCGTCCTTGAGGAGAAGCAAGAACTGACTGACAGGTCCGCATTGCCACATCAAAGTCAGCCTTCGAGAAATCATGACCCATCAACCTATAAACTCTAGGCGTATAGGGCTGAGCAATGGTACATTGTCGAGGGCTGCAAGAAAGTGGCAGCAAGGTACGAAATTGAATGCCTCGGTCAAGAAGGCGATAGGCGACAGTAAGAAGAGTGTGGGCTTGAGGATTCTCGAGGATATATCGAATAACATATAAAGCAGCTGCAGCAGAATGGACTCCAAGAACCCATTGGCATGCTTTTGATGGAGGTGAGGAGAATACATAGAGGTCTTGGGATGGGCGTTGAATAAACTCAAAGGGGAAGATGCCAGCAAGACTTTCAAATGATTGGTCAATGACTTTATCAGCATCAATGGTGTTAGAGACCAAAGCTGTAAAGTGATTCCTCATCATGGTTCTCTTGTACCGAAATCTCTGGTAACTCAGATGCCCTGTTAAATCCTAAATAGTTGAGGATTGAATCCCAGTTGTGTGTCAAAGGAAGATTATTTGATCCCTGATGCGGTATATAGCCATATGCGAGAGCCATGGTTTCAAGCGGGTCAGTGCAGTATTGATGCACCAACAAGTCATCGTCGACCTCCATAGGAGCAGAGGAGCGAGAGAGGAGGATTTTGGCTGAGAAACAAATTCTTCAGGATAGCTATTGTCATAGCCTTCATCAGAATCATATTCATCAGAATCATAAGAATTGTCGACAGGGCCAAAAGAAAAATCATTGCACAAATCCCATTCATTGAAGAATGCATTGTATAACCGCTGATGGGACTTGAAATCGCAATACACATCCCAATTGAAGTCGCGTTTTACCTTGACTCGCTTGTACATCTGAGAGGGACCCGAAGACTGAGCCACTTCCCAGACGAACACATTCGAGTGTTCAATAAGCGGATGCCGCTCCCGAGATTCACGTTTCTGACGGTCTTGGGGAGACTCTACACACATGAGCTCCTCCTGCCGCTTTTCACGTGCAGCAAAGAAGTCATTGAAGTGGTTGAAAAACTTGTCTTCTGGTCGCCTAATGTTCTCGACCAGGCCATGGTAAGGAAGAGAGGATGCGATTTGAGCAGCTTTGATCACTTCATTGTCTCGTTGTATTCTCAAGGCTTTCAAGTGTTTATCTGCATTATTTTCCATTTGCTTGAGGAGGGTCTCCTGTTTGAGGAATTGTTTTTCGATGAATTCATAAACAAAGGATGGCGCATATTTAAGGCGAAGGAAATCAAGAGTTTCATTGGTAACCGAGTTCTCTCCGAGCTCAAAGTATCGCTCGAGTATAAGGCCAGCCAGAGGAACACTTGGAGTGGTAAACATATGTGTCAAAGCCTCCTTGATCAGCGAATTAGGTGGTCGAAGATAGGACAAGGTATGATTGTCCAAAATAGCTTGCTCTTCCTTGTTTGACCAAACAAAGTGCAGGGGGATGTGATTGTGATAATAAAAATCGATCGATTCGCGGTGTTGGTCCTCTTCAGACCACTGAAATATGATCCCAGCCCGTGGAGTCGTCGACTCAAAAGAGCAGACAGTAGATATGAGGAGGCCATCGAGCCAAGTCTGATCGAATTGGGGATCTTTCATCATCCGATTGTACCAGTCGGGGGCTGGCGTTGAATCGTCTCGTGTACCATTGGGTATAGAGGTATCTGTCTTGGCTATTATGTAGGAAAGATAGCCCATCCATATGACGAACCATTCGCAAGCGAGACAGATCATGCGCTTTGCAATGGCACGCGACTTATGAGCACGATCGAAATGGAATGATGATGGTTTGGGAGGCGCATTTGCAGAAATACCATAACACAGCTTGAGGGTGTGGGCAAGCTTTACGATACGATTCTCTTCGTTGGTCCAGCGCGTGATATCTTCTTCATACATCCCAAACCGGACTTCTGACTGCAATTTCCCAGATTGTGTGGTGAAGGAAAAGTCAACCTCTTCAATGTGAGGCATCTCACAGAGGGGTTCAAAAGGCGCGAAGAGAAAGGACGGAGAGAGTGGTATGAAGCTCAGCCATGCCCAACTTTGAGACCACCAGACTGGTTGTTTGAACATAGAAGTGTTCAGACGACGGTGTTCGAACGGATCGGCTGAATATATGTGTTGCTTCGGAAGGTCGACTGGTCGAGAGCAGTTTGGCGAGTAGAATATCATGCCGTGCTGCACAGAAACGCGGCCATTGGAGTAGTCAAAGGAGAGGGGCGCCATGTCTAGAGAGTGGAAATTAGTGCGATGGGACGAGGTATAGGATAATGTTCTTACATGAATATGGATTTTTTTCAACCAAAAGCAAAGTGTAACAGGTGTACCACTAAGTTATATCTGACAACGACGATTAGCGCGCAATCGCGACTGCACAAAGATGAGCCCTCACACGAGACGGTAATTTTCGACGTTGCAAATAAGGTCAAGGAACGGATTAGAGACGCGTTGAGTGGATGAGACACTGCCAGGGATAATCCCAGACAGCTATAGGAAACTGGAAAGGAACTGTTGTCACGGATAATCCGCAACAACACGAAAGCTGGTGGAGAGGAATGGAGAGAGATGAAGTGTCCGCGACGACGCTTAGATCTAAGTCAATCGGGTTAGAGGACGCGTTGAGTGGAGGAGACACTGCCAGGGATAATCCCAGACAGCTATAGGAAACTGGAAAGGAACTGTTGTCACGGATAATCCGCAACAACACGAAAGCTGGTGGAGAGGAATGGATGCAGTGTCCGCGACGACGCTTAGATCTAAGTCAATCGGGTTAGAGGACGCGTTGAGTGGAGGAGACACTGCCAGGGATAATCCCAGACAGCTACAAGAAACTGGAAAGGAACTGTTGTCACAGATAATCCGCAACAACACGAAAGCTGGTAGAGAGGAATGGAGAAGTGTCCGCGACGACGCTTAGATCAGATTCGATCGGAGTTTGAATTTTAACCAGACGCGGTAACCCGTACACTTCGGTCTTTTTGTCTTTCATGTTGACTAGGATCATCCTAGTCAACGACTCACATCCTTCCTCAATCGTTGAAAGATATGGATTATCCATAGCTTTCGGTCAATCACCATTCAACATCAAGTTTACGAAGCCTTATTTCAGAAGTAATGTACAAGATACTACAGACGTTGGTACGGCAGTCGTCAAGCATCCTCCTTGGCCTTGCCTTTGCCTTTGAACGGCTTCAAGGCCTATTCACAAGTGAGTCAGCATTTCGTCGACATCAATTGAGTGGGTCTCACCTCCTTTAGTTCGACCTGGGCTTTCCTCGCCTCCTTCTTCTTCTCCAAGTCCGACGTATATTTCAATCTCGACTTCAGCGCCTCACGAATAGGCCAGTTGTTGACGTACGTATTCTCGATGTCGAATTTTTTAGCCGTCTATATGCAGGTCAGTATACCCTTAACTGTGCTGTTTGAGACTTACTGATTGAATGACTTTGTCGACATCAGATAACTTCTGGTTTGTGAAGCACTTCTTCGGATCTAACTTGTCAGCGACTTCGGTCTTGATATGGTCCTATCAAGAGGTGAGCGTTATTCTGCTCAACTCAATAGAAATACTTACAGAGAATTCATCGAAGCGCTTCTTGGGCCAGCTCAGTGCCTTCTCGAGGTTGTAGCCGCCGCTGTTAGTTTTACCCGCCTCTCCACCAGGCTTGGGAATCAATCCACGGGACGATTGGCCATTATCCCCATCGTCAGACTCTTCGTCCGACAGATCAGACATAGAAGAAATTGACTGTGTCAATAGCAACCGACTGGGCTCTGGCAGGTGTTTGCACGCGTGCTTTGGGTCGATTGTACGGCACGGAGTTGTACCGATTATGGCGTCGAATATGAGCACCAAAATCGCGTCGGGTCGTAATTTGGGGTGGAGGCGGCAGTGGGTTAAATTTGAACTCGATGCGAGTCGTGATAAGTGGCAGGTGAGACTTGATTGGAAGAGACATAATGCTACTGTGAAATACGAGTTATATTTATATATTGATTTTTATTGTTTTGAAGCTGAGTGGATTGCGAATAATCATTCCAAGTTGAATTTCAAGTTGCATTCAATCAACAATAACCGTCGCTATGGGCAAAACAATTGACGAGGGGTTTTTAAAATGGCGTTTCTCCATCACGCAAACGATATCAACAACTTTCAAAACCCACTATCGCACTCGCTTTCCCTCGATCATCATCAATGCCTTTTTTCATCGCCAATCTGCCGACATGGTAGGCTCTGCGAGTGTTCGACATCATATGTCACCTAAATTAACATCATCTTAGGATACAGGGTCCTCATGCGCCTCTCCGGATCAGAGGGCCCTATTAACGCCTGGCATTTGCGCCGGACGCGAAATACCTCGCCAGTGGTGGTGCGTGTAATGTAGTGACAGCAGGAGAAATTACTGACTGCCGTTTAGGTGACGACGAAAAGCTCCGAGTTTGGGATGTTGCCCGCAAGCAGGTCCATCAAATAATTGGAGACGATCTAGAGAGATGGGGTCAGATAACCTGTATCCAATGGCTGGCTGGGTTTTCCGACTTTGGCGACGCTCTTTGCTTTGGTACCGGACGAGGGCTTGTCCTGATATATCAACGAACAAAGGATGGGGTAAGTCGTTATCATCGAATCACTAGGAAAGTACTAATCACGGAATAGGATCATTTTAAGGAGCTTTCGAGCACTGGAGTAGCGCCTTTCAACGAGCCGGTGGAAGCTTTAGACTTCGACAAGAAGAAGAATAGACTTGCCTTATCGACCCACCGGCAAGATTAAAGTATATCATATTGAAAAAAATGGTATGGCTGTTTCCTAGCTTGGTGGTTTGATTGGTTGGTTGATCATTTTAGGTACATTGATCTCTCTGGGCCAAGAATTGGAACGACATACAGAGGCGAAAGGAGTAATTCCTCGATCGATTCAATTTACCGATAAAGGGGAGAACATTGTGCATTCGGTTAGAATCAGGAGTGATGTAAGTCTATGTAAGGTCATAGTCAGACGAAGCTAATATCACGCTAAATTACAGGCTCTCCAAAGTAGCTGCTACTGGTGCAGATAATTGGTCGAAAGTCCTCAAGTCGAGCATGTATGTTGCCAAACACAGTCTATTCCGCATTGGCACTTACTTCTTGTAGAGGGAACGTCTGCTTCAGCGCTGATCGAAAATGGTTGCTCGTTGACAACCTCGCCAAGGGTTTGATATCTATAACTACCCCACACATCGCCCGCCGACTCATTCCTCGTCTCACGTACCAAAGCATTTGTACAGCAAGGAGTTTTTGGAAGACGAAACCGCGATAGCCTGTGGAAGCGACCACGGAGACATCACATATTCTCTCGCGGAACATCCACGTGCCTACAAAAATTGCGTCACGGTACATCAAAGACGACGTTCAAATTATCGATGTATGTTATGGTTTCGTCACACCCTAGTCGTCGTTGACAGATCAATTAGGCCTGTTCAACTTCCAACGAACACCTCATGGCGAGTGGAACCGACGAAATCAAACCAGTCATTTATGTGGACCAAAAAGGTAAGTAGCACTTTTCCAAATTATTGATTTTAATTGTGCCGACTTAGGTCAAAGGCCAGTGGATCACAGCGCACTTGTAACTCAACAAGTTTGTTAATCTTTCTCAATATTCTCTTCCTTCTCTTATCACTTCAGTGTTGTTCTCGTCATTGTTGAGAACGGCGGCAACAATTGGCTGGTGGCCATTCATTCGCTCTTGGTATCAGTCAGCCCAAGATGCACTTTGAAAGGCTAGAAATAGAAATGTTCTTGACAAATCTTCCTGTAACCACCATATGTAATCATAGTCTCAATTTTGAAGTCTATTACGTTTCACTTCTTGTCTGTATGTGTGGTACATTGTCTAGACACGAAATCGCATGTGGAAATGGATTAACGAAACCAAACTGTAGGAGATCAAGACCAAGGTTGAACCCGAGACTAAAGCGAAGGCATATTACCATCATCCCTTTCTGTAGCACACCTACTGCCGTGTTAAGAAGCAAAAGGCACCCAATGGTGCTGGGAGGGGAGGCGACTCAGGCGAAGGGCCTTAACTGATCGATCGTATTGTAAAGGAAGAAAAATATTCTGATTAGACAATTCACATAGAAAAAAATTCATATATACGGGACAGGATGAGTGAGTATATAGATGGTATGTGCGATACATGTATGCTGCATGACCTAGATATCAAAAACAGTTTCTTGGGGAAGCGGAATGGTGACTTTTGCTTGACTCGGAAAACAAATCTAAATGCAGATATCAGCGAGCACTCGAGACGACGAAATTACTTACTCATTAATAACCTGGTCAATCTGTCCAGCTTCTTGTGAACGTATATCAACAACCCCACTGACGTCACTTCCAGCCTTCATAACAACGATGTCGCCCCTCCAGGGTCCAACAACAGCATTAGTGAAAGGTAGATGGCGATGGTTTTGGCAGAAGACAAAGAAAATGTGTTCCTTGCCATTGTGGCGAATGTAATAAGTGTCGTGAATGAAGGGCTGGTTTTCCGATGTTCGAAATTCCCTCCACCCAGGGGTATCGGCGAGAGGCATGGAAAGAAGCACTGCGGCGCTTGGACGTTATTTGAGTCTGCACAAGCTTCCATTGTGGGCGGTGGCATTGTCCGTAGAATCGCGCACGGATATAGATGACTTTGTCCTGCATAAAAATATCAAAATCAGTCAGAAGAATCAGGGGGAAAATGGCGTACACTTCGAGATGGTGGAGGCGGCAGGCCACGAATTGAAGGCATTGTGTGTAGAATGGGGCTCAGTATTACTGACCCATTGATAATGACTTTCATTATAACATGGCGAACAATTAAATATGCAGTCCACGTCATGAGGAACTGCGTCGTAATGTCGTGAGGAATCTGCGTTGTGAGGGCTATGAGTAATGTACGAGCATTGGTGCCATACAAAAGTAGAAGGCACGGGATGGCGCATCAAGAATCTCCAAAATGGGATGCTTCCCCGAAGAATGGAAATGGCGCCCGAATACATTAAATTGTGGACAATAAGACCACGACGAACCGATTATGCACAGGGTAGAGCAACAGGAGTCAGCTTTGTCAGAAACAATTGCCACGAAAATCTCAATATTAAGGGCATAGCGACTGACTCGCCGACACAAGTCAGCTCGTGAATCGACCAACTCCGCGTCATCGAGTCGCATTA
Source organism: Galerina sulciceps (assembly GCA_023014345.1). NCBI lineage: Eukaryota > Fungi > Basidiomycota > Agaricomycetes > Agaricales > Galerinaceae > Galerina > Galerina sulciceps. The sequence continues at coordinate 836,250 of JAEDXJ010000017.1, forward strand.
CGAGACAATTGACACAATACGCCAGAAGTAATTCCATGGCAACTTGGCAAGCCCAAGGGCTGATGGACTTTGCAACTTCTAATATAAGTGATGCCAGTCACCAGATCTGGCACGACATGGCATTTTTTGTAAAGAAGCTACCCTTCCTCCAACACAATTCCGACGACATAGACTTAACGATATGGAAGCGGGTAGCAGGCCTACCCACCACACCATTCCTGATAGTGGACCATCCTATTCTACAGTCTCAACGCAGACAGTGGGTAAGTAGTATAGATCACCCCAACCGTGATGGTCTTCATGTTCATCCTCTGACAGGACTTCCGACATTTATGCTCCTCACAACTCAGCAGCGGGTCTGCTCTTCAAGTACCCCACAACCCAAACAGCGGGTCTATCGCACTTTATGCTCCTCACAACTCAGGCAGCGGGTCTGCCTTCAATACCCCACAACCCAGACAGCGGTCTATCGCACTCAGTGATCAGCATCATGTAGACTATATGCCCATTGACGATGCTTCGTTCAGCTTTTCCCACCCATTGCCATCGGAGCCCGTCCAATCTTCCGAACCTGCTCCACCAACCGACCCTTCTTCATTAAACACACCTGTCGTACAGTTTGCCATTGGCTCAGATCTAAAACGAACTCAAAATAGTGACGGGGTGAATAAGGTTCGTGTGGTCGAACAAACAGGAACGATTTCGAATATGGTATGCTTTACTATTGTACGGTGAAAATATTACTAACTATCTAAACAGAGAGAAGTCGGAGAGCGACTCGGACAGCGCTACGAGGACAGTTTTAAGAAAACAGCAAGGAAATACCAAGCACAAACAGAAAAACAGTTAAAACTTGCCCAACAACAGTTGGCCCAAGCTAACCAGCGAGCTGAAAAAGCGACCAAGCAGGCAGAGGCGAGTCGAGTTCGTGAGCAGGAGATAGAAAGAGTTAAAGCTCAGGCAGAAGAACTCCTGAGGCGCTCTGAGGAGCTCAATCGTACTGCCAATGACCAACTTTCAGCAGCTTTGAGTCGCGCTGCAGAATCAGAGCGGCTGGCGGAATCGAAGATAAAAGAGACAGAGGAAAAGTACAAGAAAATTGTGGCAGGAATGGAGAAGAAGCTCATGGATGCGATGAAATGCTTCGAAGCCAGCAGAGGTGCGTAAATCATCGTATTGAAGTTGAATTCAACCCTCACGGCCCTCAGGACAAACAAGCCCCATGGAAGTCGATGCACCATCGCATCGGCATACGAGCAACACAAAACAGTGGAGGGGAACAACTGAGGAAGACTCCGAAGATGAAGCAACAGCCGACGTTCAGCAATTACTCATTCCTCAGTCGCAGATGGCAGGACCGTCGAATACACTGGTCAGCGACGAACAGTCTGTTGCTGAAAATTCGGAAGGAAACACTGTGCCGAATAGTTCGGAGGTAGAGGACGACGACGATATGGGTACATCTTCGGATGAGCAAGAGAGAATAACTGCTGCACAGAAAGGCAAGCAGAAAGAGGCGACCGTATGATAGTTTTTCATCCTCTCCTATTAACTCGTTCCCTGACATTCGCAAAGGTTCCACCACCAAGAGTATTTTCTAGACCCGTGGGCGGCGCGAGTCCCGTTGAAATCGAGATAAACAGCGTACAACATGTTCGTTTCGCTGATTTGCCTGATCCGTATACTGGTCTATCAACTGGCTCTCCATCTGTCCCCAACTGCCCAGACCAACCTTCTGCATACCCAGTGCCGGAAGCGGCGAGACCAGAAATCCCTCTGCGAATGCACCAGCGCCGGAAAAACTCCCAGATAAATCCAGCAGTTTTCGGGGTGGGAGCAGAGGAAGTTCGCAGTAACAGGCGAGCTAATCGGAAGCTCTTCCGTCAGTCAAAACTTCGCGGGTATACAGAACTGAGGAAAGCCCAGTTGGTAAGTGTGCATGACTCAAAAATGGCCAAGCCACTCACGAGACTCTAGAGGACAATTCGAAACTCGATGAATACCCTCCTAGGGATCGACCACAAGGACATAGTCGGCATTGACACCGCAACCGAAAACGAAGTCGAAGAGTTTAATGAGGGCACCACGACATCCCCAAGCCTTGATCCCATGCGCCCATTTCTCGAAAACACCAAACCCAATGCCTGGAACAATGCCCTCTGCGATTTGTTTACGGACAACCTTCAGCGCGAGCAGGGTACCGAATTCACGGAGGAGGAAAAAATTACAGCAGAAGACATGTTCATGGATCGCCTTGACCGCCTGACTCGCGTATGGAGGGAATCTCGGAAATTCACCAATTCGGAGATATTAGAGAGGGAGAAGATGGCACACAATCGTGCTCGAAGGAACACTCGGAGACTCGATGTAAGTCAATTTCCAAGTTTTTAGAATTCAGTGTTAACGCATGTTTAGCTATACAATAACCGCCTGGATATTAGCCTTGGGAACCTGAAGAAACGTGATGGGTCCATTGACCCAGGCTGGAAAGCAACAACCGAAATGATAGAGGCGCTGGGACCTGCAGGAATGAGTTCTGATGAGAGTGAGGTTGACGAAGAAACGAAGAAAACGACATACAAATAAGGAGGCGTCTTTGGCGTGCCAAAGAGTGTAAGGAACGCTTGATGCTCGTCGACAACGATCGCAACATCACTAACGCATTTGGTGGAGCTCGTCCTGGAAAGCAACCAAGAGACCGAATACGGTCGTCGAGCGCGACGATCAGCAAACGCGGGCCAAAAGTCGGCTGTCCGAAAAACTATTATTCGAGGGCTTGGGTAGCAAACCTAACGAGCGAACGAATAATCAAGGCGTTAGATATGAAGGACAGGAAAGAATTGGGCAACGTACAAGCTTAAGTAGTTATCAAGTAGTAGTTATCAAGGTATGGGCGACTGGGTTGCTGGTTGATATTGAATATACGACCAGATTCGTGGTTTCATCGAGTTCAACAGAAGTCAAAAGCAGGAAAGGAGGCATTACTTTGGATGATCCAAAGTAACTCGAACAGTGTGCGGGACTTGTGGTGAAAGCGGAATTACTTTGGATGATCCAGAGTAACTCGAAAAGTGCGTGGTGAAAGCAAAGTGGAGCTGCATTTCTGGTCGTCGATGAGAGACGATCTCATCTCGACGATTCAGCGACGTGAGGGGTAAGAGAAGCAGGATTACTTTGGATGATCCAATGTAAACCCGAGATGATGCACAGGATGATCCTGTGCATCACACTGATCATGGTGAAGTCAAACAAGGCGAGTCGAAGTCGGTGACGCCGACTTCTCTCGTGACGCTTATGTCAGCACGTCACTCTGCGAGTCTTGTCCTCGCACAACCTTGCCACAACCGATCTCATTGATGCGTTGGATCATCCAACGCATCTACTTCTCCATCGTCAGAAGAATACTCTGGATCATCCAGAGTATTCTTCCCTTGTCAGTACTCTCTTTGTTCTACGTCTCAATGGATACGCTGGATTATCCAGCGTATCGAACGGCCCAAATGAATACTCTGGATCGTCCAGGGTATCCTTTTCTTCATGTCCTTTGCGCCTGTCTTTGTTCGTTCTTTGAGCTTGCCTTTCTTCGTATGAAACGTTGTTCTCGTTTGGTCAACATCAATTCGACGACTTTGTTTCCGCCCAGTGACCGGGTCTCTTGTTCTCAAGGTGCGTTGTTTTCTTTTTATTCTGTAAAGATACCGTAAATGATATATTAACAAATAATTACAGGTTGCTTTTTTCATTCGTCCTAGGTGTTCTGGTTTACCACTGCACTAAACCCCATTCCTCTGTCCTTCACTATGCCCCTCTGCTTCTGCGTGTCATCCGGCTGTCATGCCGCTGGTGGCACCGATCCTATTTCCCATAAACCACTTGGGAGAACTGTCGACGGTCGAACGCTTAAGGCCCACGCAAACGCTGACAGACGGGCCGCTTTCAATGCTGCCCAGCAGAATACTGAAAGCACACTTGACAGCCAGATAGAAGAAATCACGACGTACCTTTCGGCAAGTGTACTTGCAGATCAAGTCTCGGGTCCATCGCAGAACCCTGGAGGATCTCTTTGGTCGAGACTCGATGGTTCTGCTGAGCAACCACCTCACGATAAGCCCGCCACTGTACCCCAGCCAGCTCTTTCTCAGCCACCAGTTCCTCAAACACCTCCTATTTCGGAGCTACCGCGTCGCAATGCAGAGGCTCAACACCTTGGGCCCACCTCTCTGCACTCCCCAGCTCGTCAGGTTGGTTCACGACGTTCGCGTGAAGCTGAGGTCCTTGCATGCTTGGCCGATCTTGAGGTCGAGGTGGACGCTATAAAGCGTGAAGTTTCCGAATCCCTTGCCCATCTCAGCAAACCGTCGGCCTCTGGTCCACCGACCCCCTTTCCTCATATGAATTTATTAGCTTCCACGAAGGAGATCAAATCTCGATTGGATGCAATTACGATGAAATCCCAAGCTGTCCTTGAACTTAAGGACACAACTTTACGCAAGTTACAGCTCATCGAGAGCAAGCTGACGACGGCAAAGAAAGAGTGGAAAGAGCACGTACTTGATATAAAGGACGCAAAAACCCCAGAATATGGCCTTCAATTCGAAACAGGTAATGTCTATCTTAATATTAGTGTGTAAAACTTGTATTCATCATTCTATTCTTTGCTGTTTTCTAGGTCATCATTTCAAGCCAATCCTTCAGAATGTCAATCCTGTGCTCCAAGTTGCCTTTTTTATGGTTACTGTATCCCATGTCTTGCTCGGTGTGAGCCGTCGCGGCTGCACTTTCATGTTAAGGATGGTTCAATACATCATTCATTTGACCCTTCTTCGGACTGGCAATCTTTCTCAAGCAGACGAAAAGCTTCTGGGCGACATCCCCTCTGATCCCCGTGCAACTGAAAAGGTGTTTTCACTGGAAAATAAATCAACAATCCTTGCCGTTTGTCCCAACCCCGACTGCCATTTTACATACAAACCAACATTCCAGGCAGGTTCGCCTATTCCCATCTACCCGGACATGTGCAACCATCGTGAATTTCCAGGTGGCAAGAAATGTGGTACACCACTTCTCAAACCACGACGTGTGAATGGCCACACCGTTCACCTTCCAATCAAGCCCTTTGTCGCATTTAGTTTTAAGGATTGGTTGGGTGGCCTGTTGTCCCGTTCTGGGTTTGAAGAGAAGATGGACAATGCTTGGGCGTCATGCAAAGGTGGATCATCCCCTCCTAAGGAAATGAAAGACATCTTCGATGCTGAAGTCCTGCGAAACTTCAAAGGTCTCGATGGACAACACTTCAGTGCTGGCGGCGATGAAGGCCGGTATGTTTTTTCCCTCTGCGTCGACTACTTCAACCCCCTGGGTAACAAACAGGCAGGGAAGAAGAAGTCGATTGGCTTGATATCACTCGTTTGTCTCAACCTTCCTCCAGAAATGCGCTATAAGCCGGAAAACATGTTTTTATTTGGGATTATACCTGGACCAAACGAGCCCCCATTGGCCTGTCTCAACCATTACCTTCGTATACTTGTTGACATGTTGTTGGAATTTTGGTATAATGGCATTCGCTTTTCCCGCACAGCGGCTTATTATTATGGGAGAGTGGTTCGATGTGCCCTCGTTTGCCTAGTTTCAGACCTTCCTGCGGCGCGTAAAACTGGTGGTTTTGCATCAATTCACCACACGCAAATGTGCGCCATGTGTCATTGCGTAAGACGACAAGATGATACCTTCAATGATTCATTTGCGACATTAGGGCGGCGGCGGACAGACGAAGAAATTCGTAATTCAGCGCAGGCATATCTAGATGCTGAGAACGAGAAGGAGAGGACTGAAACCGTTCATGACACTGGAATCCGGTGGTCTGAACTATTTCGTCTTCCTTATTTTGACACCTCATGTTTTATTGTCGTTGATGCTATGCACAACCTGTTTCTTGGCTTGGTCCAGCAACACTTCGACATCCTAGGTATCCGACTCAACAACACTGACAACAAACCAGCTAAAGCTATCGTGATTCATGTTCCAGAGGGGGAACTTGTTAAATTAAACACTCATGAACGAAAGAGCCTCCTCCGCTTAATAAATATCCTTGAAGCACCTATAAAGAAGGAACTCAAGTTGTCAGCTGGCTACGATAAATACTTCAAGCGATTATCCCCTCTACACCGAGAAGCACTTAAATTGGTTTTTACATCTGTTGGTGCCACCTTGAAGGCGAACACCAATCATATCAACAAGAAAAGGCTCAATAAACCTGATTTCATCCACTCAATTCTTGCATGGGTCAGTCATCATTCCTTCTCAAAGATGAACTTGTAGACTGATTTCACTTGTATAGCGGTTAGCCCAAATTGAAAACCCACAAAACTTTACCAACGGCTCTATTCTTACAGCTTTAGAAGTTGCTGAACTTCGGTCTGACATCGAAAATATGATCACCCCTTCCTGGCTCACGTCGGTTCCAACTAACCTTGGAGAACCGAGTCACGGAAAACTCAAGGCAGATCAATGGCGTACACTGAGTACAGTCTACCTCCCGATTTCACTCATTCGTTGTGGGAACAAGTCGAAGATGACACCGACCAGCGTTCCAAACAGTGTAAGGAGCTCTTAGAAGTTACCCTGTATCTGGTCTCAGCTGTCATCATTGCATCTTCTCGGACAACTTCACAAGAGAATGCCAACCTTTATTTCAATCACATGCTTAACTATCTCAAAGGAATTCGGAGACTTTTTCCACGTTATAAGTTCCTTCCGAATCAGCATATGGCCCTCCATCTTGCAGAATATTTGCGGCTCTATGGTCCAGTACACTCTTGGTGGACGTTTCCTTTTGAACGTCTGATTGGAATGCTCCAACGCATCCCAAATAACTTTCAAAATGGTAGGTGGTTTTTATTTATATTTAAATTTATGCATCTTAACATAACTTCAGGTAAACTTGAAGAGACGATATCCTCCTCATTTACGAAGTCTGCCAACCTCCGAGCATTCATGTTCAAGGAGGGTTGTCCTCAGGCAATCAGAAATTGCAGTGGTCATTTCTCAAAATTAATTGACCCACAAGTGCGCAATACATTGCTTACAGATATCGCACAGTTTCTGTCCCTCGACGAGGAAGCAGATGAACCCATCAGCATAACAGGAAAGATGACTGCCATTGCAGAAGGACCCTACCGGGCATTGCAGGCATTCCTCTCTGCTAAGGAAACTCCACGTGAAGCTAAAGTCTTAACTTGCTATACCCTGAAACATTTGACGTTCACCACAGTCACTCGTCATAGAGGCAACAGTTTCATTCTTGTCCGCCGGGTTTCACTTCCATCTATTCCAGCTCAGATTGAAAGCATCCTCCAAACATCTAAGGGGGAAATTTATTTTGTCGTTCGTTTTTTTCCTCAAGACTATGTCGGAAGACCCATTTCAAAAATACCCACTCCTCCATTCATCGGTCTGGTCTCAAGAACTTGGACAACTTGTGATTATCAGGCCCCAGGATATCGAATCACATTTTGCTGGCCTGTTTTTTTCATGGCGTGGTGCTGACTGTTTAGCTGTGACATCTTTATGTCGGGTAACTACCTCTTTCATCTACTTTGGACCTGGGCTAACGGCTATTATTCCAACAACAGGAGTACTAGTACCTATCATTAATTTACTTGTAATTATCCTGTAGTCGTCCTGTAGTCGTGTACTTGTTATGCAACATGAATTCTTTAACTTTGTCTTTTGTTATTGTCGCGGCAGAGGTCGGGTCAGATGACGTACCCCCGACGTGGGACGATGCGTTCTGCCAAATGCAGAATTTTTATTTTTAATGAGATTCTGCGGAAATCTGAATCCTTTCAAAATTAGATCAGAATGATACGTTCTGAATATCTCAGAATGAAAGCTTCTAACCTTATTCTGCATAATTGCAGATTGATATGTTCTGAATTTGGGTGAATCTAGTCTGAATTTCAGTTTTTGTTCAGATTCTAATTGTCTCGAAATTGACGGAGAAGGAAAAATTTCGAGAAATACTGAATTTAGGTAGAAAATAAAAATCTCCCTCGATTCTTATTGTCTTTTCCGTGATATCAGAAACAATTATAAATTATTCATTCTGCTTTAGGCAGAACTATATGATTTCACATTACATTCTACTTAAATTCTGCGCTCCGCAGAATATTCCCCTTCCAGCAGTGTTAGCGCAGCTTAGATTAGAATGCGGACTTTGAACCAGCGGAAAGCACGTGACTACTCACCTAGCATCATCGAGAGGTTTCGCGTGCCAAGAAGAACGAATTCGCATCCCTGACAACGTCTGAATAAAATCTGAATGTTGACTGACTTCTACCGACTAATATGTGACTTCATCTGAATTTGCTTTTTACTGAGCATCATCGTTGACCCAACGAAGGATGCATTGCTTTGTTCTTCTCTCCGTCATGTCGCGATTCCGGCAAGACGTGCGGTCGCCGCTTCGGGTGCACCTACGCACCCGCCTCGTCGTTTTCACCCACCCTCCGCACCCATTTTCACCTCGCGAATTTTTTAGGACATTCGCTACTCCATGCTATTTACTACCTTCGGCATGTGCTTTCGTATTCTGACTCTTACAGGGTAATAAAAACTGTAGTTAAATACTTGGTTACGATATTTGTCGCTGCATGGAGTGGTTCAACCCGCCCACCCATCGCAGCGTTGTTCGGACACCCTGTTAGGTCAGGATCCGAGAGCATGTGTCGGGAAAGTGCTTCGCACTTTCGCCCGTCATGCTCCTTCTGCTACGCTTCGGTACGAAATCCTTCCCAGGATTTCCTCCTGACTCAACGCGGAAGCTGAGAGCGCCAGTCAAAGTCCCGACGCCGGTGTCGATTGGCGTGTCGGTGTTGGAGAAAAAGCTGCTGTGACGCGCCAGTCCCAAAACTGGACCGCGTCACACTCATCACATCACACAAATTGATCCGCCTTACCACCCCGACATCTCCCGCTCCCGCTCCGCAATGTCTGAAAACCCTACCTTCACTCCCTCCCATTTCTCCCGCTTTCCCAATGTCATTCGACCCACCAACATACGAAATCCTCCCTTACGAGCCTGAATATACCGCCTCCCTCTATCCGCTCCCTATCCCGCCGGCCGAGCTTACCGCGCTCAAAAAGGCATACACATACAACGACGGCCGAGGAGAATGCACGCCGTGTGTGCTCACGCGAACAATAACGGGCGTGGACTGGGTACAGCTGGTGCCATTTAATCTTGATGAGCCGGCGCGTGTGAGTAAGGTGCGTGTTGGGTGTTTTTTTTTTTTTTCTTCTCTGTTTGACTTTGACTAGACGAGTGTCGCGAGTTGACTGACGGTGCTCTTTTGGGCAGATCGAAATTGCAAAAGAGCTGAACCTCGTTTCTCCCGCGTTCGGATATGCGTGTAGAGGGAATATCATACCACGTAAGCTTTATTCCTAATCTTTTTTTCATCAAGCCTCATCACTTCCTCCCTCTCTCCTGCAGTGAACGCATCACACCACGCTGCCTTCACCTCTCAAAAGTGGACATTTTACCCTTCCATCCACGTCCTCCTCAGGCTCATCGCACACGAAGAAGCCCAGCTCATCCGGCGGTACTGCCTCCTCTCTACATCCAACAACACACCTGATCCAGGCCGCCCATCCCACTCAGCATTCTACGCCTCCCTCGAGTCCCAGCCGCTCCCATACGACATCCACTTCAGCGCCGAGTACAACGACCCGTATCTCATGCGCCACCACAAGGGAGAGGGAAAGGGGGGAGTGAAGGTATACCGCGTAAAGGCAGCGGCTGAACCTTGTCCGACTTGTGGTGAAAAGGGTAAAAGTAAGCGGGAGGAAGGAGGCAGTAAGGGAGGTGGACAAGGAACCCCAATGGTACCAGAAGAAGGCCCGCTCCCGACCCTTTCGCTGATCTGCAACCCCAATATCGTGATCATGACACGCACCGGCGCTTTAGCGAAGCCGATGCTCACCCCTTCATCCTCAGTGCGTATTCTCTTCGTATCTTTCGACCGTCGTCTTCCTCTCTAACTAACCTGCCTGCGATATAGCAAGCCCTCCTCCTCGGCGCCTATCTAACAACCCTATGGACCGCCTCACCCCGCCGGCTCGCTTACCACTTCGGGCTTAGACCCATGTGTTTGCCGCCTTTGGAACTGCCGTTTGCTCTTGAAAACTTACATCCGGTGCCTTGCCAATCGTTGGATCCGTGGGGTAGTCTTAATACCTCAACACCGCGTGCGCACGGATACGCGAATTCGAATTCGGCCGTGGGCCGTCGTGAGGGAGAGAGAGGGACAGGTTCTGAATTGACGCTGCAATCCCTGTCCGCCTCTGCGTCTGCGTCTTCGTCTTCATCCGCGTTTGACTCTGAGTTCGAGTTTAAATCGGATACGCAGGAGGAAGATATCAACGCGAATATCAAAGTTGAGCAGGTGAAGAATTGACGCGCTCCTTGACCATCGACGAAGATGAGGGTGAGGCCTGTCTTAACGGAATAGCAACTGAAAAGCAGCTGAAAAGTAAGTGGATTCGGCAAGGTTCGCACCTAATCTCCCCAGACTCTAACGTATCGCCATTTCCAGTGCCAGCGTCATCGTTCTCACGCTTATTGATATTATAATTCATGGGTGTAGAGTAGAAGGTATATTTACGATATTTATGTTTCGTGTGTTTGCATGAAATTCAACTTTGAATTTAATTGCAATTGGGCCAAAAGCGATCTGCATTCACTCGAGAACATTTTTTTGGCGCTCGTCTCCACCGATGTGCGACAACAACAACCGCTGCATTTAAGTATAGAGCGTCGGCAATCGAATTTCCCAAAAGAATAAAATAGATTATTGTAGCCGTAAGGGCTTTATATTGCGCGTACAGCTTACAGACCCCCTTTCTTATTGAGAACTCCTCGTTTCGTACAACGAAAAATTATGAGTAATTTCACATATCTCATGATTACAATTACAACTAGATTGACCCTCCAGCCGACAAGCCATCGTGACGCGTGAAATTTTGATTTTGATACTCGTTGCAGTTCGTTTCACTGCGCATCTACTGTACAGCACGGACGACTATACTCTACACCCGTTGAATAGCGGGGCCTGTTGCTGAATCCGTTTTCAATGATCTTTATGCAAATTTAACATGTTACAGCAGCTATCGATATCTGCCGTACGTATTCACCCTTTTGAGGTATCTTTTAATTTCCTCTTTCGCCTTTTTCGCTTCGAGCGGGAAAGCAGTGGACAGAATTCCGAATTTGAATCTTCGAGCCCAGTTAATAAGTTTGTCAGACCGTCCTGCCATTATGAGGAGTTTGGAAAGAAATTCCAGACTTGCCAACATTAGGTCATGATCTTCCCAAAGAGATTCGTGAAGTTGTCCGGGCTTCAACTTCAAGTCAAATCTCCACTGGCGATAACCATCCTTGAAAAGTAAGTCCTTCCGGGTTGTTACTATCTTCATGTTCTTCCTGAACACCAGAAATTTCCATATCTTCCTTCGATTCCATATCCAAGGGTAGTATTTGCCCATGATTTGCCCATACTTCATATAGCTTGGGACAATGTGATGTTGAATGTACTGGAAAAAGTATATCGCACCATCTGCATGGCAAGTTTTGACCTTTGTTTCGTCCTCAAAGTGGTATTCTAAAATATTCTCGAATTTACGGTCGGGGTTTCTTTCTGCCTCGGTAAGTTCATAACGGGTCAGGTTATTGGATGCTATGCGTCCGTGAAGTTGGAATAGGTTGATGTAAATGGTGTCCCAGTGAACTGAGTCGTGCCACACGATGTCAGCATTGAGCAAGGAACAGACGGCAAGGAAGGCCGTCAGTGGCTGATCTGAGTAAAAAATCTGCATACGGTCTGCTGCATGCTTTCCCAACGCTTGGGTAAGGTGTGAGCAGAGCTCATTGGCATCAGAGAATTGCTGCATGCCGAAGGTTAGTTGGAGTTAAGCATGCCAATTAAAAGCCACGAAAACGGACCGAGTGCTCAACGGATTTCAAAAATCCTGTAGTAAGCGAGTAAAACACATCTGAAGTGAGAGAACTAAAAACTTTAGTAATGTCGAGGGTGAGAATTTCATGCCGTAGCTTTTGACTTGGTGATGCTCTTTCAAGGTGGTGACCATAAACGCGTATGTCCTGATCCGATACCTGATCTGAGACAGCGGATCAAACATCGCGGCGAAGGACGGATTTTAGTGACACACTTACTTGGAAAAAATTGAAACATCACATGTGCAAATTCAGCATGTCGGCTGGGCGCGTTTATGAAGAATTCCTTGGAACGTGATCTGTCAAGAAGAAAGTCCTCGAGTGAAGCGTGAAACAAGTGTAATTCAAAGCCAAGCCGTGCCACGCTTCGAAATGGACGAAGGACAATGACGGCATGGAGGTCGCAAAAAAGGGTGTCGACGTCACCTGTATCCAGGGAAAGGATGTGTTCCATGTATTCTATGGCAGGAACATAACAATATCTTGTGAGTAAATGGAAACTTAGGATCCTTATTACCACCCCAATGTCTCCGACCCCGGCGAATACATGGCGGTAGAGTGCATCCAGCTCTGAGAACGGCAAATCACGACTCGCCCCTACAAGGGGGCGTAAACCAAGAACCATTTGCAAGCGATCAGCTGGCTTATGTCGAGTAGATCTCACAAATTTTGTAACGGTGGCTGCGTAAATAAATTGACCCGACGACTTCTTGACGAGCTTTTCCAGTGAGTCTAGACCAGGCCACTCGGGCGGGAGTTGCGCCTTGAACGGGTGGTTTGTTTTGATGTCGTGAAATTCGCTCTGGAGGAAGAATTTGATATCCAACGACGACTGGTAGGTGTCATCCAGTGGAAAGAGAGATGTCACTTCCATCGGGTATCCCGAGGCAAAAAAAAGGGTTATGTCGTGTTCAGGACGACTGGCAATCAGGAAGATCAAGGGCAGGTGGTTATCTTGCAGCACTTTTGATATTGTGCGGATAATATCCACCTGCCCATTTCGGTCTTCGCATTCGTCTAGCCCGTCGATAATAATGAGGCGCTTGGACTTGGGATTCCGAAAATATCCAGTTGCAATAAGGAAGTGGAGCGGCTCGACGATAAGGGAGCGGATCTGCGTGATCAGGGACCGCGTAAATATGAGAGGGTCGGCGTTAATGGCTGCCAAAATGCCTTCGCTAACTCCAGCAACATAACACCCTGCCTGATAGGCGATAGTGGCGATAAGAGACTGGGGGTGGTTTCTCGTTGAGTCGAATCTTGAGAAGAAGTAGCTGGCCAGGAGAATTCCCTCCTCGAACGCCCACTCCGCGAGGGTCTGTGCTATTGCTGACTTTCCTGATCCTGCAGGTCCATGCAACCACTTAATCAGCGCGCTCCTTGTTGTCGGGTCAAGGCCGAGAATCCAGTCCTTGAGTTTCTCAAGGATTGCGACCCTAGTGTTCGGGTGACATTTGGGCGGATCACGACGATCCCCAGAGTTATGGAACGCAGCAGGCGAGACTGCCTTCTCTAACCGGTGAAGGCTCGCTATCAATTTGAATCAGATAAAAAGGTTAGCGGGTGACTTTTACTACGTGCCTTGACGTGCGTTAGTCTGCTTAACATCATTAATCTGCGTGAAGGTGCCCCCAGTGATCAACAGAGGCTGGGATGAAAACAACGAGTTCATTATGTAGACGTCCTCAGCAGCAAGAGGACAGTAGGAGGGGGAGTCAGGTGAGCGGCAAACTGTCCCTCTCTAGTTAAGTTTGTCATCGAGGCTGTGCTGCTTCCCAACAAACGATTTTCCCACAACTCTTAGGGCTTTGCCATTTCCTTAGTGAAATTTACTGGCCATGGATGAATAGCTAGTCAATATCGTCGCGTCAAGTTGACGCGACGGGTTAGATATTTTGCAAAATTTCATAGACAGAGAATAATCGATTAGCCTCAAGAACATTGAGTAAAAATTTTGTCTTGAATGGTGGAGTTTTCGTTCTTGATTTCACTGTTCTGAGAAGACAGTGAAAGTACATTACATAATCATCAAGGCTCGACCAATTGTTGACCAATTGCCTAACTCTTGCACATCACCTCGAATTCTCCTAAAAATTTACAGGAGTGATTTTGGGAGCTCCTGAAGGTTTTTGTCTCCATTTTTTTTTTTACCAAAGCCCTCTTCCTTGTCAAGAAAATCGCGTACGGCAGATTTTTAAAGTCCGAAGATTAACAGACTTCATACTTATCGTGATCCGAAGGGCACATCACATATATCGAAATCTGGCTAGGAGAGACTAATGAATAGCATATCTCGTGATTGACTTCGTGCCGAGACGATATTGCGCACATCGCCCCCAAAGAACCGTGAACGTCTTGTTTCTGTACTTATATTGCCCATCATGATGGCATCATCCTGTTCTTCACTTTCCTCAGTTCGCCACTCTTTTCCCTGATTTTCACTGCAGTCTTCACATCCCACTGTATTTCCTTCACATTATAATTCTTAGAGGAAAACTGCGACGATCTTGCCTACGACCGAACTCAGTTTCCAAATTAACGACATCGATATCGGCTTGCCGTCCTAAGCTCCTCGGTCCACTCGAATTGTCACATTTCTCGGTTAAATCGCTCTCATTCAACAATCGACCTGTGTCCACCGGTCGCCCACTGTAATGGTCTTTCCTTTTCAACTAAACTTACTTTCGTCCCCCCCCCCTCCCCCGGTGATTTAAATCAACCGGACTTTATCTACCAACCGAGTGCCAACCAATCTGAATGTCGTTCAATACGAAAATGTTATAATGTTATTGATGAAAAATTGAAAATGTCTTTATGCGCTATCCACATGTCCTGCTAAAGTATTTAACTGTATTAACCCCCATTTTCACTCGGTGCTGCCAGTGACCTGGATATATTGGCTGGTCAGCCGGTCAGTCATCGGCCTATGCTGGACTTCATACGAAAACAAAAAAGGGAGTGGACCTTGCCGGTCGCGACCGACGCTGCGTAGCTTATCATAAGTAGTCGGAAATGAACATCGATTGATCGCAATTGACCACGTTACATTCTGAAAACGACTGAGGCTGTATCAGCACCGATGCCGTTGTGGCCTAGACCGTAGACACACGCGTTGGCTCGCACTAGCCCTATCATACAGGTAACACATGTCTGACGATCCCACTGTTGGGATTCTTATTCAGACGCGGCAGAAACGGCAATGGCAGGTGTGCAGACGACGAGTTGAAGAGAGAGAGAGGAGTCAGAACCCCGACGGCGGTCAGATGAGACCGGAGCATGGCAAGCTTCTGCGATGAAAGACGTGAGATAGAGCTCGAGACTCGACGTGGTGAGTATTGGTAGGGACTAGAAACTGACCTGTATGTGCCCTCACTCTCGCTCTCGCCCCCCGCCTCCGCCTCACAAATCTAACACGGGCACCTTGAAGGGAACCTTCCATCCCGCCTCCACCCCTCAGATATCAAATTCCGAGCCGGTTTCATTGCCATAGACTCATAGTAGCGCTTGCGGTCGACGAGAACTTGACGTTGAAAGAGGAGGAGATGAGGAGAAGGACTCAGGACCAAGAACGCGTGCAGACGAGGAAGGTGCAGGATTCTGCGATGTAGGATTTGAGATAGAGAGTCGGGACGAGTGGTATTGAAAGCGCACCTTTACATCACCAGAGGCCGACCGAGACGACAAAGCTCAGCTCTCTGAGTCAACGCGAACAAGCTGGGGAGTTGCTTCGCGCTTCGTCCTTGTACATGTACGTGATGCATTGATGTTTGAGAGAGAGTTGCTTTGACCCGCCTGTCCCAAAATTGACCGGTGTCACACTCATCACGTCACACAATTGATCCGCCCTCCCGTCATCTCCCGCTCACCACAATGTCTGAAAACCTTCCCTTCACTTCCTCCCGCTCCTACACCGTGACCAATGTCCTTCGACCCCCCGACATACGAAATCCTCCCCTACGAGCCCGAATACACCTCCTCCCTCTACCCGCTCCCTATCCCGCCCGCCGAGCTCGCCGCGCTCAAAAAGGCATACGCCGACAACGACGACCGAGGAGAATGCACGCGGTGCGTGCTCACGCACACAGAAATGGGCGTTGACTGGGTGCAGCTTGTGCCGTTTGATCTCTGAACCGGTGCGTGTGAGTAAGGTGTGTGTTCAATTTTGGGTGTTGTATTCTTTTCATTTCTGCTTCATTTTGACTTGACCAGCGTCGCAGGTTGACTGACGCTGCGCTCTTTTGGTAGATCGAAATCGCGAAAGAGCTCAACGTCGTCTCTCCCCAATTCGGATACGCGTGTAGAGGTAACATCGTACCCTGTGCGTAACCTTCCTCCTCCACCTTTCATCTTGTCTCTTATGTACCCTCTTTCCTGCAGTAAACGCATCCCACCACGCCGTCTTCACCTCTCACAAATGGACATTCTACCCGTCCCTCCCCGTGCTCCTTCAGCTCATCGCACACGAGGAAGCGCAGCTTATCCGGCGGTACTGTCTTCTCTCCTCCCTCCCCACCTCCTCCAAATCCTCCAACTCTGGCTTGTCCGACCCAAACCAAGACCCCAACGGCGACCCTGACCCAGGCCGCCCGCCTCACTCAGCATTCTACGCCTCCCTCGAGTCCTCTCCTTTACCGTACGACATCCACTTCAGCAAGGAGTACAACGACCCGTATCTCATGCGCCACCACGAGGGCGAGCGGGAGGGAGGGGTGAAGGTGTATCGCGTAAGGCCAGCGGCTGAGGCTTGTCCGACTTGTGGATATACGAATACAAGTAACGAGGGTAAATATGAAAGAGAGGACGGAGCCGGAAAGGGAGGTGGACAAGGAACCCCAATCGTACCCGAACCAGGCCCGCTCCCTGCCCTTTCGTTGATTTGCAACCCCAACATCGTGATCATGACGCGTACAGGCGCGTTGGCGAAGCCGATGCTAACTGAGAAATCTTCTGTTCGTATTCAGCCTCTTTCCCTTCCTTATGTGTCTCTTTTTTTTCTTTGTTTTGCTTCGTCTTTTCGTCTTCTTCTTTATTTCTTTGTTTCTTCCTTTCTCTTTCCCTTTCTACCTTTAAAATTTCTTCGTGTCCTGTGTTATCGTATAACTAACGACTTCACGCCGATTCTGGATATATCTACAGCAAGCCCTCCTCCTCGGCTCCTATCTAACATCCCTATGGACCACCTCGCCCCTTCGCGTCGCGTACCACTTTGGGCTTCGTCCCGTCTGTTTGCCGCCTCTAGAGCTACCGTTCCCTCTGACGGACCTTGAACTGGTTGATACGCTGTCGCCAGACCCGATGTGGACTTTGAACCCCCACCCCTGACAGATTCGGACTCGGGTTCTTTAGCCCTCTCGAAATACAGGGTCGACACTGCCGTCTCTCTCTGCGTCCGTGTCCGAATCCGGGTTAGAGTTTGAGTTCGTGTCGGATATGCAGGAAGAGGATATCAACGTGAATAGCGGGAACAGGCTTGATCGTCGACGACGAGCGCCCAGATTATACGCGTGTCCTGTCGCTGAGTGGTGAAAAGTAATTGTGGGGAATTTTATAATTGCACTAGAGTTTTCTGCATTTATTCTATTACTACCAGCTTGGAATGACGAAAGGACAAGCAACGAACACAGAAAGACCCCCTACCTGCATGGTCCGGGTGATCCCGAGAAATTTAACTCGGCGAGGGAGGTCGATGAACTCGATATTGACATTGAAAATCACCCGTAGACGTTATATTAGATAGTATTAGGTTGTGTTTCTACTCGCTCAGGACTTATTTTAAGCCTTTGATGCGTTGCACGCTTCTGCACGCTCCTGCACGCTCTGCACGCCTTGCACGCTGGTGGCACGCTAAAAGTGTTGTGCCCGACCTTTCACTAGGTCCACGAGTCCTGGAACATGTCGGCTCCCACATTTTGCATGAGCCTACCGTCATTCACTCCATGGAACCTCGATGTGGCTTGTGTCTTCGTCCGTCGCCGCTGTGCCAGTACTATCTGACAAAAGGGAAGGGCACAAACGGGACCATCAGAATCAACCAGAAGACCTCGAAAGGTTGCCTTACAAAAATGAATTTCACTTACAGCACTGCTGCACAATCAACGTCTTTGCCTTGCTCAAAAGAACCGATTCAATGCCCTATCTGCCCGAAAGCGGACCCCGCAATCTGGAAATACTTCACGAGAGTCCATTTTTAAGAACGACACAAAACATTGGACCTCACCGAATACGAGTACTTTTGGCAACTCTCGAACTTTGAACAGAGAGAGATGTACCGACTCTGGACCAAGCGAGCAAATTTGGGAGTCCTGAAACATACAAAAAAGTCGAAACTTCCACGGCTGATTGTATCGGAGAGCCATTGAGCAATGATTCCTCTAAGGTACGTTGTTGATAAGATTGTCTATGAGGAAAAAAACGAAGTAACTCACATGTATCGGCCAGGAACGAAACCGAAGCAGAACTCGCAGCTGGCGAAAACGGACTAGAAGAGATTGATGATAGCTCTGACTGCAATGTTGACGAGGGGCCGGAGCAAGACGTCAGTGATGATGGAGATACAGCTGAAGGAGACGGTGAAGGAAGGAAAGAAGAGACTGTCGTGCTTCAAGGAGAACTGCGAAGCTCTCCGCTCTGCACGGTGGACGCCATGGTGTTGGATGTGGCACCTGTCGAAGAACCTTCAGACAGCGTGAGTTCCTTTCTCATTCAAGGACGAAGAAAAAATTAACTACGTACCTCCCAATTCAGACGCGCAATCACAGCAATCACGAAATCAGCAACAAAACTTGTCAGGACGAAACCGCCGTTAACCACACGGCGACCAAAGCGGAAGCGTACCCACCGGAAACTTGTGCTGGATGGGTGCCTATGTGGATTGATCCTCGACGGTTCAATGAAGGGGGTGCTCCGATGTAAACAAGTTGTTTGTGAAGCAGAATGGGTAAGTGGGCACATATAACAGTTACATTTTACCTTAGTATATGGAATTCTACCGATCAAAAAAGTAGCCATTGTATATGGGTTCAATCGGACATATTGAAATTTCAAAAAAGTAATCATTGTACATGGGTCCGATCGGTTTGCCTACGAAGTAGCCATTGAGTATGGGTCCGATCGGTTTGTGTCTTTACCTAGCGGGGACCCGAAATTTGGTTTGGGCTTCCGAAAATTAGTAAGGGCGGAGCCCTTTAGAAAAATTTTAGTCAGTCGGGCTGCCGGCGTTCCTCTCGAGAATATTACAATTACATTAATAGTGAATGCAAATTACACGATTCACATTTTATAAATACATATTTTGGGTACCAGAAGAATGATCGGCATCCGGGCATGCATTGTGTTGCTTGCGGGTGGCCGAAAAAACTGAAAATGAGAGGCCGGCGCTCCGGGGATTTACTGTGGGATGGGCGGGGTCCGACGAAATTGAAACAAGTGATGCGGGCTCCGGGAGTTCGTTTTAATATTTACGGTGCTCCATGCGTGAAGGTCAGGGCTCCGAGCATTGAATATAGCATTGACGGACCCCGAAATTTTCAAAATGAGCACAGCGGGCTCCGGGGAATTCCTTGTAATATTTGCGGAGCCCGATAGAGTTGAAAGTGGAGAGTCAGGTCTTTTAATTATCGACGTAGCATAGACGGGCCCCGAACAATATAAAATTAGCACTGAAGGCTTCGAGGGTCTGTTTGAATTTTACAGAGCCCAATACAGTTGAAAGTGAAGGGTCAGGTCTTTTGAGTATTGACTGTAGCGCAAACGGATCCCGAAAAATATAAAACTAGCACCACGGGCTTCGGGGTTCGTTTTAATATTCGCGGACCCCGATACAGTTGAAAGTGAGAGGTCAGGGCGCCGAGTATTTTTGTGGTATTGATGCAGCCTGACACAACCAGAGCTCCATTGTAAATTTAATTTAAATTTTGTGGGGTCCAATTTTACAGTGGACAAAAATGTCGGGCTGCCGACTCAGGCTCCCTGCAAGTACTAGCCATGTTCTGCTTTACGGGGTGTATTGCAACATTATGGAACCTCAAAGAATACCCTGCATTGCTATATTTGCGGTGCAAGAAAAAGGCTTGCACTTGATGTGGCAGAATATCTTTGGGGTTTGCGAAAGTCAGAATATCGTCACTGATTTGTCAGTATGTACTATGTCGGCCTCCGCTGAGTGAATTATAACATTTTCGGAGCCCCGGAAAATCAGAAGTTGGATTTCGGTTACTGTTAGATATGTTGTGTTATTTACGGTCAAAAAACTCTATTCATTGGCTTCTGTTCTTGTTACTGTTAGGGAATTGAACGGGTAATCATCAATTATCTTAACACCAACTATTCCTGTGCCTGCACCCGTCGATATGCACGAATATGGCAGGTTTAACTTTGGTTTAACTGTCCAAATAATCTCGAGAATATTGATATGAGGAAGATACAGCAATTTCAATGCACTTCACGAAATCAGCTGTATCTCACTTGTTTCTGCATCAAAAATCTCCTTTTTGGCCCCGTTTTGAAGATGGAAAGTATGCAAACAGTTAGCCATTCCAATCTGTACAACTACACGCTGGTTCCTTTATCATTCCCCATACGCTTCGTACCCTTTCAATGCTAAAAACTCGAAACAGTATCTCATCCTTCATGTCTGGAACTCTTTGAATAGTGTTCATTTCCAAATTTCTTTGAAGCTTTGAAAGTAGATAGTAGCTCCCAACAAGCTTCTGTAGACTCTTGCACCATTGTGCAGTGGTTTACAGCGGTGGTCGAGATCTCACAAAGAAAATATACATGCAAGAATAGAGTGAGATGAGGATCATGTTTAATGATTTCCGCTTTTTGGGATATGCCTGGCTCATCTGCACTCACATTCATGCAAGCCTTGAACATGATTCATGACATTGTGTTCCTCTGTCCCCTCCTGCCATTCATTTTTTTCTACTCAAGTATAGTTGTCGGAAGAGTATTCAGAAACTGGTCAATAGCTGCTATATATCTCCTAGACTTCGCGCATGGGCATGGGCAAGGGTACAGATTCGGGTACAGACAACAGTATCCATCCCCGCAACCTTCAAAACGAGCCCAAGGACGTGATTTTATACCCAGAAATAAATGAGAAACAGCTAATGTCGTGAATTTCATCGAAACTCGCTGCATCTCCTCCAATATTTCAATGTTTTCGAGATTTTTTTGAGCGCTTTGTCTGCCCAGGTTATAGGTATAACTAGGCGCTGGTACAGCTGTGGGTAAGCGCCGAGAAATTCTGTGTTACAATAATTCCCTATCGATAACAAGTACTAGGCAAATGAACACAGTTTTTCGGGGCTCCGCAAATAACACAACACGTATAGCAATGACTAACGCCCCATTTTTGATTTTTCGGGGCCCCACAGACGTATTCATTCAACCAGCAGAAGCTGACGTACTATAAATATTCTGTGTTTGATATAAATGTTGCGATACAACATAGGAGGCTGAAAATTATGATACTGTCAGGGAACCCAAGCCGGAAGCCGACATTTTGGCCAAAGCAGACTTCTGCAAATATCTGAATGAATTCATAGTCGTCAGTGCTCGTTTGAACCTGCCAATTCAATTTACACATCAATCATTGGAGCCCTCACACCTCTTTCAACCATCTCGGACGCCGTCAATATTAAAACGAACCGCCGGAGCCCGCGGTGATAGTTTAAACTCTTTGAGGTTCGTCAATGCCACGGTTGAGACTCAGAGTTCGAATGACCCTCACTTTCAACCATCTCGGGCTCCGTAAATATTAAAATGAACTCCCGGAGTCCGTGGTGCTAGTTTTATACTTTTCGGGGCCCGTCTATGCTACGTCGATAATTAAAAGACCTGACTCTCCACTTTCAACTCTATCGGGCTCCGCAAATATTACAAGGAATTCCCCGGAGCCCGCTGTGCTCATTTTGAAAATTTCGGGGTCCGTCAATGCTATATTCAATGCTCGGAGCCCTGACCTTCACGCATGGAGCACCGTAAATATTAAAACGAACTCCCGGAGCCCGCATCACTTGTTTCAATTTCGTCGGACCCCGCCCATCCCACAGTAAATCCCCGGAGCGCCGGCCTCTCATTTTCAGTTTTTTCGGCCACCCGCAAGCAACACAATGCATGCCCGGATGCCGATCATTCTTCTGGTACCCAAAATATGTATTTATAAAATGTGAATCGTGTAATTTGCATTCACTATTAATGTAATTGTAATATTCTCGAGAGGAACGCCGGCAGCCCGACTGACTAAAATTTTTCTAAAGGGCTCCGCCCTTACTAATTTTCGGAAGCCCAAACCAAATTTCGGGTCCCCGCTAGGTAAAGACACAAACCGATCGGACCCATACTCAATGGCTACTTCGTAGGCAAACCGATCGGACCCATGTACAATGATTACTTTTTTGAAATTTCAATATGTCCGATTGAACCCATATACAATGGCTACTTTTTTGATCGGTAGAATTCCATATACTAAGGTAAAATGTAACTGTTATATGTGAAGTGGGTGCATCTTAGATGAAAATTCAGTTACTGACTCGCAAATACCATTTAGTACCACCTCAAATGCATCAACCTCCGGGACCCCCTTGCCGACTTCCTAGCATTTCCCGTGTTCATTGTCTGTTCACAGTATCCAACTCACTGGATGTCAATGAGTGTCACCGATAATCAACTTCGATTTCCAATTTACCATATAGAGTACTACAAAGATCAGTAGCGTATGGCTGATCTATCATTTGGCCAGGTCATTCGATGATAGCCCAGGTTCTCACGCCCCACCCAACCGGCGCTTAGATAAAGGAAACAGTAATGTACATTTCCCTCATTTGCACTCAGTCGTATTTGAGGCCTACGAATAGTCGTCACTTCTCGGTTAGGCCAGACCCATGGCCTGGTAATCACTTCACATCCTTCGGTTCACCTTGCTAAGAGGTGAAGTTCTACTAATTTCAGAAGACAGTTTCATGGAATAATCCTGCTAATTCAGGGCCTTATCTGACGCACGTGTGATATTTGATATCCGTATGTGGGGTGCCAAAAATTGAAGGCGGGTGTGAAATGGATTGGGTGTACAAGTACTATTCTGCTGCCAGGCAGTCATGCGGTGCTCTCGTAAAAGCGCACATGCCAGGAAAAGGAACCCGCCATATCTGCGATGGCGAATACGCCAAGCCGTGTACACGCCTACCAGATGCATTTCGGGTGACTCCCATTGTCAGGTATTATTAAATTTCCATGTCAAACGTCGATAATGTGATCTGTTTGTTGTTCTTCAAAACCAGGTATATAACGCCGTCGAATTCAAGCTTTGACGCACCCTAATTCCTGTCATCAAACATGACCACCGAGCGCTGGCTTTTTATCGACGACACAAACCCCAGGATTCAATACGGGCCCAGTTGGACCACGCAAACTTCCACTGGCAATTCCAATTCCAGCCTACTTACCACTACTCCACTTTATGGGTCATTGCACGTGGTCGAAGTCCCCACTGATATCCATCCCGTTCAGTCAACAATTACATTCGGCTTCTTGGGTGATTTTCCTGTTCTAGATTCAAACCAAGTTGACTGAAGCCTTACTGGAACTTTAAAACAGGAACATATGTCCATGCACTGTTCCCGAGTACAGGTCCTGCTAGCATTATTAGCTGTACCCTTGACGGAAAGCCTTTGGCAGTTTATGTAGATTCCACCATTACGGTGTGCCACAACACCGAAAGGACGCCGGTCGTCTTTCATCTGATGGAAATCACAGTAAATACTACTAACCAAGCTTCGGTTCTATTTGATGGCCTCTATTATTTCTCACCCGATGAAACAATGTCGGATGATGATGTCCAGCTCCAATGGAACGACCCTGCTATCGACAATAGCCTTCTCCAAAATCCTGGGGATGCTTTACACCTCAGCTTTTTTGGTCCGTTTACACTTGGTTTTTACTGTATACGGCTGACGGCCAGCTTGTTTCTTTATCAGGGTATTCCTTGACCTTCTATGCATATTTTTCCGATGTTCAAAACCATGCACCATCGAATGCATCTTATACAATTGATGGCAGCCCTCCAGTCTTCTTCACAGTCAATAACATTGCCAGCGCGGCAATTCCGGCAATTGGACACCAGATATTAATCCAAACACCCCGATACCAACTTGGTGCCCACGATTTCAAACTCCAGTTTCTAGGCAGGAGCGACTCAGTACCCATTCACATGGACAACATCGTCGTTCAAAATACGACGGATCCAGTAAATGCAAACCTGGACGTTGTTCCACCCATTCCATCGCCGACACTTTCTTCTTCTGCCAATATTACACCAATGTCCACGCAGTCATCAGTCCCGGTCACGACCAACGTCCCACTTGCCAACAACCCCATTCCAGCGCAATCAGGAAGCAAATCGAACACTGGGCCAACAGTCGCTGGGAGTCTCGTCGCAGTTTTAATAGTACTTGGTCTTGTGGCATTGGGTTTTTACTACATCCGTCGGCGGTATCCTGGAACGGCTCGTCGACCCAGTGCTAGAACTCGATCGGGTGCAAATTCCACTCAGATTGGCGATGGGAGAAGCATTTTCTCCGGGGTCGAAGAATGGCGTCGGGCCCAATGATAACTTATAATCTAGGCCATGAATGCATTTAATTATCAACGTGTATATTCTTGATTACAATGGATTTAGTGGGGAGTGTAGTATATCGTGATCCGAAGGGCACATCACATATATCGAAGTCTGGCTAGAAGAGACTAGGAGTGTAGCAGCTTCAACAAAAATATCCTGGAAGATTTTGGTGCGTGCGAGTAAGGTGCTTGTTGAGTGTTTTTTTGTTCTGTTCTTTTCTTTGCTGGTCTTTGCTAGGATATGCGAGGGTTAACTGAAGGTGCCCTGTTGTGTGCAGATCGGAATTGCGAAAGAGTTCGGTCTCATCTCTCCCGCGTTCGGATATGCTTGTCGTGGGAATATCATACCACATAAGCTTTCTTCCTCATCTATTCACCGCGCCTCTCACTTCCCTCTTCTTTCCGCAGTAAACGCATCCCACCACGCCGTCTTCGCCTCTCAAAAATGGACGTTCTATCCCTCTCTCACCGTCCTCCGCCGGCTCATCGCACAGGAGGAGGCGCAGCTCATCCGGCGGTACTGCCTCCTTTCTACATCCAACAACACGCCTGACCCAGGTCGCCCACCCCACTCTGCATTCTATGCCTCCCTCGAATCTTCTCCCCTCCCGTACGACATACACTTCAGCGCTGAATACGACGACTCGTATCTCATGCGGCACCATGCTGGAGAAGGGGGGGTGAAGGTGTACCGCGTAAGGCCAGCGGCTAATTGTCTAACTTGTGGGGAAAGGGTGAAAGCAAGCGAGAGGAAGGAAGTGGAATGGGAGGTGGGACGCAAATCGTACCAGAGGAAGGTCCGCTCCCTACTCTTTCGTTAATCTGCAACCCCAATATCGTGATTATGACGCGAACGGGAGCGTTAGCGAAGCCGATGCTCACTCATTCGTCTTCGGTGTGTCTCTTTTGTTTTTGTTTTTCTCTTCGCATCTTTGGTCTTACTATCCTTCGTCTCCTTCTCCTCCTCTACTCGACTGTGCACAGGCTAAAAACTGATCTCTCCGCGATACACATAGCAATCTCGATTCTCTCCTCTTAGGCTCGTAACTAACAACCCTAAGGACCGCCTCCCCTCTTCGCCTTGCTTACCACTTTGGACTTCGCCCCTTGTGTTTGCCACGTCTGGAACTGCCTTTCCCTTTTGAGAACATCGATCCGAACCCGGACCCCTGGGGTGCCTGAGCCCCAATCCTTCAACTTCGTCTTCGCGCAAGTATTGCGATTTGTCTCGAGAATGAGAAAGAGAGGGAGGGACGAGATTTTTGGATACAGAATCTACGCTGGGGTACCTGTCCGCATCCGCGTCCGACTTCGACACGGACAAGACCAGTATTGACATAAGCTTCGAGCAGTGCTTCCAGGGTGAGGAAGTGGGGCTGGAGTTGTGGGTAAAAGAGACGAGAGGCGAAAGCAGCACAAGAACATCGACAAGCCAGACAGGCGTGGGCAGAAGAGGCAGAAGAGGAGAAGAAAAGTACGATGGAGGTCTCCTGGTCTTGCCCCCACGACCACCTGGCTCCGCCCATCCTAATAGTAACTTCGACCACCATTCCATGCAGATAGATATTATCATTCAGGCCGTAGAGCCAGTGGCTGCGGGTGTCTTCTGGGTACCGGTCGTGCAAGATCTGCATGGTTTGTAGGAGTTGATGGGAACTTGAACCTTGTAGGAAGTAAGATTGATCTATTCACAGGACGCGATCGGTAATGAAATGGACGTGAACGCACCTAACGCGCTATTCCAGCTGCATCATCAGCGTTGCATCGCCGTATGTCTCCGTTCCACAATCCAACAATGGCACCACGAGTCGAACGGCACCCAAGCTCGCTGACTGCTCTGATATATAGCGTCCAGGTCCCATGTCGGTTCAAAGTTCGTCGTCGTCTGCGATGTTTAAAGCTCGAGCTGCTGTCTTCCCATAGGTCGGCAGTAAGCTCGCACGCACAGTCAAGAATACGACATACGAGAGCTGGGTCCAGTCGCCATAAGGATGGCGTGTATGGTGTTGAAGAATCCCGATTACGGAAGGTTGCAAAAATTTCAGTCTTGAGTCCCCTGTTACATCTCGATCCCATCTCGGCTCTTCCCGCTTGCCTAATTTGGCTCCCGCCAGCGCCTTTCCCGCTTTCCGGCCGTGCGCTCCGTGCTCGCCTCCGGGCTTGCCAACCCGTCCAACATGTAAAATACCTTTTCCCTCTTCTATAAAAAATGAGAAAAAATAATAAATGTGTTTATGTCTATCTACTAAGTGTGAAAATTTAAAAGTTTAATTTCGTGGCTCTTCATGACCCCCCATAATTTGGGCTGTTGTTCCTGATCCGTCGAAAATTCAACCAAATGAAAGATTTCCTTCGTTGAAAAACAGAAAATCCGGTGATATATGAAAATTAATCTCAATGTCGTTATCTATAGCATTATCTTATCTTATTTTACATTTTACACAAGACTTTCCTGTTGCTAGTTACATATTCCCTCCAAATTCCCCTTAAAATCAAGCCAAGCATTCAATTGTGGCGGTTATTTCACGTTCTACGCAAATTATGAGTAATATACTAAATAATTACATAACTACTCTACCTCATCGCTATTCTGAGGTCACAATTTACACCCAGCCGTATAACTTTGTTGAATTACACAGCGTTCCACCGTCTTGTGTACCGAGACGCGCCTCCGGAAAAGTTCACGCGCCCATTTTCTAAGCCGAGTAACGCAAAAAGGCGCCTTCCCGACTTACTGTACGTAATCAGGAACCTGGCCAACCTGGGAACCTGGCCACGGAATTTCTACAGTCTCGTGAACTCAATGAAATATCATAATTTTTATATCATTGGAAAGCTTGAGATCTGTTGTATTGAGTGAGAATATAAAAAAATTCAAAACCTCCTTTAAATCTGTGCTATAGACGACGGACAACTGCAATTCGGCCATCACGGCATTTTTTCCTTGTTCGGACAAGGCCGTTCCAAGATGGCCAGCCTCTCAGACGCAGAATCACTAACCCTCTGCCTGAGATTTTATACCTCAGAGATCTCAATGCAATAAGGAATCTATGTGTGCTTTGAAATTGGATTTTACCACTGAAATTAGTCCTGAACTTCCGAATGATCGTGCAGGTATGTTCTCGAATCGCAGATCTTACCTATGTAACGGAACTGCTGAACTATCAGACGGTAATCACGGCGATCTCCAAAGATTTGGAATTTTGATTATAAGCCTGCATTCGTGTTTAGTATTAACTATTTACCTAAATTTTATCTGCCGTTCTGCTTGAGGTATTGACCTGGATGATCGGAACTCCTAAAATTCTCACCTTGGAAATCCGGAAAGAAAAAATGGGCTAAATCATATTCAAAAATTATGAAACTTTACCACAATTTTTTAGGTGTTATTTAGAGCCGATTTGCCAAATTTTGGGTTTTAAAACGAATTATCTACAGAGATACAGGCGAATCACTGCCTGGGGCGCAACTCAAGAGATATTCTATTTATATATATGGCGCGAAACGTAATGACCCGATGACGATTGAATACATTTTAAATACAAATCGGGCTTGGCCAGCTTCCCAGTCAGGGTCAATTTTATGACCCGCTAACACAAAAAATTCACTGCAGAGTCAATTCTGTTCCGAAATTTTTAAAACCTTGGTGAATAAAAAGAAGAAAAGTATACCTATCGAATGACATCGAGAAATCGCGAACCGGTGGGAAACTCATTCCGTAATGCGGCTGATGAGCTAAGGTGGCCAGGATCCCGATAAGGCACAGTACCCGTTATAGTTAGGCAGGCTTACATAACGGATCGAGATGTAACAGGGGACTACAAACTCCAAAAATTTGGCCACGTCACAAAATACGTCACACAATTTGATCCGCCTTCCCCGCCTCGTCACGCGATATCCACTTCGACTATGTCTGAAAACCCACCCTCCCACTCCCTCCACAGTGACCAATGTCCTTCGAACCCCCCACATACGAAATTCTCCCCTACGAGCCTGAATACACCGCCTCCCTCTATCCGCTCCCCATCCCGCCCGCCGAGCTCGCCGCGCTCAAAAAGGCATACGCATACTCAGACGACAACGACCGAGGAGAATGCACGCCGTGTGTGCTCACGCGCACAAGAATGGGAGTGGACTGGGTGCAGCTCGTGCCGTTTGATCTTGATGAGCCGGTGCGTGTGAGTAAGGTGCGTGTTGGTTTTTTTTCATCTGTTCTTTTCTTTGACTGGACTCACATTGTGGGGATTGCAGATAGGAATCGCAAAAGAGTTCGGCCTCGTCTCGCCCGCGTTCGGATACGCGTGTAGAGGGAATATCATACCTTGTGAGTACGCCTTCTCTTAATCTCACCAAGCCTCTTATGAACCCTTTCTCTTGCAGTAAACGCATCCCACCACGCCGCCTTCACCTCTCAAAAATGGACGTTCTACCCATCCCTCCCCGTTCTCCTCAAACTCATCGCACACGAAGAGGCGCAGCTCATCCGAAGGTACTGTTTCCTCTCCTCCTTTCCCACCTCCAACACTCGTGCACCTGAGAAAGATCACGATCCGGATCCGGATCCAGGCCGCCCGCCTCACTCATCATTCTACGCTTCTCTCGAATCCCAGCCGCTCTCATACGACATCCACTTCAGCGCCGAGTACAGCGATCCGTCCCTCATGCGCCACTACGAAGGAGAAGGGAGTGGCGTGACTGTGTATCGTGTACGGCCTGCGCCTAAAGCTTGTCCGACTTGTGGGGAAAAGGGTAAAAGTAAGCGAGAGGAAGGAAGTCAAAAGGGAGGAGGACAAGGAACCCCACTCGTACCAGAGGAAGGCCCGCTACCCACCCTTTCACTGATCTGCAACCCCAACATCGTCATCATGACCCGCACGGGCGCGTTAGCGAAGCCGATGCTTACTCCTTCTTCCGCGGTACGTAGCACGCTCTCTTTCTTCCCCTTTCCAAACGTGATGTTCAATATAAAAACAGCAATCCCTCCTCCTGGGCTCGTACCTCACAACGCTATGGACTGCCTCGCCCCGCCGGCTCGCGTTCCATTTTGGGCTCCGCCCCGTTTGTCTACCTCCTCTGGAGCTGCCTTTCGCTCTCGAAAATTTGGAGAGGGGTGATATGCCGTTGCCGGACCCGTGGGGTAGCTTAAACCACAATCCTTCGACTCCGAATTCGCGCGAGTATTGTGGTTCGGGTCGAGATAGAGAGGGAAAGAGAAGGACGAGTTCTTCAGATGCTGATGCGGGGTCGATGCTGCGGTCCCTTTCCGCGTCTGCGTCCGACTCCGCGTTTGAGTCCGATTTCGAGTTCGACTTGGATATGAAGGCCGATGTCGATAACGAGCACCCACACTGAGGCAACCCGAACATTATTCGAAAACAACTCTAAACCGAACCGAAAATGCGCCCAAATCACTCTACTCATCCCATGGCCTCGATCCGCGTTTCCCTGGATCCCGATATTTCCTCCTTGACTATAACTAGGTCCAGACGGGTCATTCACTCACATACGACTAACATAAATTCAAATTCAAATTTAATCACAATTGTTCCAAGAGCGTCTTTGAGGTCTGATAGTCCAAAAGCTACGTACAAAAACAAATCTATTTCAACTACTCACACAAACTCTCTTGTCGTGCCTCAGCTGCAAGTTGTACTTGTGATTCGAGATCTACAGCCAGCCATCGTGACGCGTGAAATTTTAAATTTAACACTTGTCGCTCGTTTCACCATACGTCTATTCAATTCAGCACTATGTTACAATACCTCTCTACATCTGTCCACCCTTTCAAGGTACCTTTTAATTTCCTCCTTTGCCTCTTTTGCCTCGAACGGGAAAGCAGTCAACAGAATTCCGAATTTGAACCTTCGAGCCCAGTTAATAAGTTTGTCAGACCTTCCTGCCGTTGGGAGAAGTTGGGTAAGATATTCTAGACTCGTTGACATCAAGCCGTGATCCTTCCAAAGAGCCTTCTGAAGTTGTTCGTTTATCAACACCAAGTCATGGGGCGGCGATTGAATAGTATATTTGGACCATAATTTCTCTGGGGATTTTACTGCCTTCATGTTCTTCCTGAATACCAGAATTTTCCAGATTTTCATTCGGCTCCATTTCCATGGGTTATGTTTGCGCATAATGTGTCCATGCTTCATGTAAATTGGGACAATGTGACGTTGGATGTACCAGAAAAAGTATATGGCAGCGTCTGCATGGCAGGCTTCGAGTTTCGTTTTGTCCCTGAAGTAGTGACAAAAGAGGATCTGAAATTGCTTGTCGTAACGTCGCTCGGTAATTTTGTAACGGAATAGGTTGTTGGATGCTAATCGTCCATGTAGTTGGAATAAATCGCGGTAAACTGCTTCCCGTTCGGCTGGTATGAAAACTGAACCTGGCAAGGAAGAGACGGCAAGGAAAGCCGTCAGCGGTTTATCAGAGAACAAAAATTCAAAACGGTCCGCTACGTGTTTATCCATCGCTTGGGTAAGGTGTAAGCGGAGCTCGTTGGCATCAGAAAATTGCTATGAGCCGAAGGTCAGTTACAGTTGGGATATACCAAATCACAACCACGCAAACGAACCGAGCGCCCAATGGAATCCAATAAAATTTCAACTGGTGAATCTGCTACTGGAGAAAGTCTTTCAGCTTGTTCGAGGAAACGAAAAATTTGTGTAATGTCAAGGTTTAGAATCTCGTGGCGTAGCTTTTGGCTTGGTGATGCTCTCTCAAGGTGGCAAGCATAAGCACGCATATCCTCATCTGACACAAAATCTGATATAAATGTGAGAATCATTGAGCCGGATGATGGATAATATTAATATGGCACGCTTACTTGGGAAAAATTGAAACATCAGATGTGCAAATTCTGCATGTCGGCTGGGTGGGTCGATGTAGAATTCCTTGGAGCGTGATCTGTCAAGAAGAAAATCCTCGAGTGATGCGTGAAGCAAGCGTAATTCTATGGCAGGCGATGGTGGCCATGGTCGAAGTTCAATGACTGAATGCAGGTCACACAAACACATCTTGATGTCGTCTTCGTTCAGGGAAAGGATACGTGCCATGTAGTCCACAAAAATGATGAAATAATAGCGTCTTGTGAGTATATAGAAGCTTAATATTTTCAATACCATTCCAATGTCTTCGACTCCCATAAATATATGGCGGTAAAGTGCATCCAGCTCCGAGAACGGCAAGTCCTGCTCTCCTACCGGGGCCCGTAGACCGAGAGCCAACTGCAAGCGATCAGCTGGGTTATGTCGAGTAGATCTCACAAACTTTGTAACGGTGGTTGCATAAATAAATTGACCCGACGACTTCGCAACGAGCTCTTCCAGTGTCCATTGACCTGGCCACCCAGGCGAGAGCCCTGCTCTAAATGGATGGTTTGTTCTGATGTCGTCAAATTGATCGTAGAGGAATGTCTCGATATCCAACGACGACTTGTAGGTATCATCCAAAGGAAAGTTAGATGTCACTTCCATTGCGTATCCCGAGGCAAAAAAAAGGGTTATGTCGTGTTCAGGACGACTAGCAATCAGGAAGATCAGAGGCAGGTTGTGATCTTGCAGCGTCTTTGATATCGAACGGATAATATCCACCTGCCCATTTCGGTCTTCGCATTCGTCTAAGCCATCGATAATAATAAGACGCTTTGACATGGGGTTTCGAAAATATCCAGTTGAAGTAAGGGAGTGGAGCGGTTCAATGATAAGGCAGCGGATCTGTGTTATGAGGGATCGGCTGAAGATGAGAGGGTCGACGTTCATGGCTGCCAAAATGCTTTCGCTGACTCCAGCAAATTGACATCCTATCTGATAGGCGATGGTGGCGATCAGAGACCGGGGGTGGTTTCGGGTCGAGTCGAATCTTGAAAAGAAGTAGCTGGCCAGGAGGATTCCCTCCTCGAATGCCCACTCCGCAAGGGTCTGTGCTATTGCCGACTTTCCCGATCCCGCGGGTCCGTGCAACCACTTGATGAGAGCGCTTCTTGTCCAGGGGTCGAGCCCGAGAATCCAGTCTTTGAGCTTCTCAAGGATTGCGACCCTCGTGTTCGGATGGCATTTGGGTGGATCCCGGCGCTCTCCAGAGTTATGAAATGCAGCAGGGGAGACTGCTTTCATCAAAAGGTCAAAGCTTCCTGCTGATTTTCGTCAGATATAAAATCTGGCGGCCAACTTTTACTCGCCTTTATTCGGGTGAATGTGCTTGACATCGTTGATCTGAGTGAAGTTCCCCCCAGTGACAAGATTATTGCCCCTGAACATTTGGGTACTTTGTCCGAGGCAAGAAGAGGGAGGTGTAGCTGTAGAAAGAGAACTTTACGATGACCAGCTACTCGGCTGTCCTTAAATACAACTTGCAGTCGATCGATTTCACATCAAGGCTGTCCATGTTAACCCAACTTTGAACACAGCCAAGCGGGATGCAGTATAGCTCATCTACTCATTTACAATGTAGATGGAAATCAACATCGATCCCAATGTGAGTCCTGTATATGGAGTGATTGAGTCGACAATGCTGTGTATGCCGAAGTGATTAGTTAATTTCAAAATCTGAGTAAATACATACCTCCAAATTAATTAGCGCCCGAAGACGATGGACGTCAGCAATTGCAAAACAAGTGGCAGGTTAATGAAAGTTCGCGTAGCTCAGGCAGTGCCATTTGTGTTTACGGCGAGTTTCTTTATTGCTATTTTCATAATTGTTGGCGAAACGTGATTTTTGATGCGAAATCATTTTTTTTGGAAATCTCGAGCTGGCTGATCGCGAGAGCCATATTATCGTAAATTCTGAAGCTACCAAATTAAATTTGAGTGATTCCAAATTGTACGAAGCACACCTTTTAGAATATGTAAAAATAAATGGAAAATTCAAGGTTTGAATAATACGGTTACTTTGGCCCCAGTTCTCGGCTTTCGGTACACACCTGCAACAAATCCGCGTTGTACACTCGTACCATGCCAGGAGGTGTTACATCGCATAAATACATATATTAGAACCATCTGGGGCTGTCAGATGGCATGTACAGCGCGGATTTGTTGCAGCATGTACCGAAAGCCGAGAAGTTGCGAGAACTGGGGCCAAAGTAACTGTATTATTCAAACCTCGAATTTTCCATTTATTTTTACATATTCTGAAAGGCGTGCTTCGTACGATCCGGAATCACTTAAATTTAACTTGGTAGCTTCAGAATTTATGATATTATGGCTCTCGCGATCAGCCAGCTCGAGATTTAAAAAAAAAATGATTTCGCATCAAAAATCACGTTTCGCCAACAATTATGAAAATAGCAATAAAGTCTACATCCACGAATAGAGCACAAGGCGCTGACGCAGCTCGAAGGCGATGTTGAGGACGCGTGTCGCTGCATGAATACAGATTTCGTTATATTATTCAGATATTGACAGGAAATGAAAGTGGGAGCGCGCCCAATTTGAAGCCACAATTCGAAGTTGCTACGATAGTCACGGAGGGTGCCACACAATGCTTGTCAGTCCACCGAAATGAAACCTGGATCATCGCAATCCGCCAACCCCACCACTTTTATCTCCCGAATTCAACAACCTACGCAAAACCCATCAGCAAAGCCAGAAAAAAATCCAAGAAGTGCTTACTTGTGATCACTTCTACTCCCCCATCAACGTGCCGCACACGTAGCCCCCGCCCCCGCACCTCCAGATAACTAAAACCAAAAGGAGATCAAGAGAAGCAATGAACGCCCCACGCCTGCCCCACACACCCCACAGCGCACCCGCCGGACCTACTGCTACACCCATGCTGCCCGTTCACCCTCGTTCTGGTAAAACGTCATTCGTATGATCCCGTCCGCTTTTCTGCCCCTCACTCTGCGGTCGTAGCCCGCGTCCAGAATTGGTTGGTCCGGTTTTGATTCTAATTCCACGGCAGCGAGCATTGATGTCCAGACGCGGAGGATCTGGTTATGCACTGTATAACGCAGGAGGAGGCGCTGGGTACGCTGCGCGAGGTGCCCGCGGGAGAAGGATGGAGAGTGGGGAGTAAGGGCGGGAGCATCTACTGGGGCGGTGTTGACCAGGTCTCTGGCGAGAAGAGCTTGGCCGACCGAGGGGGAAGGGAGGCGAAGGTGAAGGAGATAACGACGGTGACGTCGGCGTCGGCGTCTTTGTCTCAACCCATGCGCCTACCGAACTCCTGACCCTACGTTCCCCACCGCGGTGCACCTGCACTAAGTACTTGCTGCACCGTTCCGTCCCGCCTGCAATCGTCGTCGCGGTCGCGGTCGTCGCGCCGACGTCTTCAAGCTCCATCTGCACAACCTCTCGTAATCCGCACTCCTCCCCTGCTGCGCTGGACCGTGCAAGGGCAAGAGGGGTGAGGTGCGGCTTGCTGTGGCAGACCAGGGGCGGGGAGCGGGGGCAGTAGATCCTGTCCGCGTCTCTGGAGAGTCGAGTAGAGGCGATAAATCGGACGTGCGTGGAGGGAGGGAGGGGGAGGTGAAGGGGCTGGTGAGGATGCGGCCATTCCCAGCCCCGCTCAACCGGGCCAGTGCCAATTCCAGTGCCGTCGTAGTCGTGGACGCATGCGTAGCCCCTGCCGTATCACGACGATTCATGTTATCGGTCAGACGCCGCGAAATAGGCAGGGGCGGGTGAGCAGGCTGGCTTCTGGGATGTTGAAAGTAAGCTCGAGTGTCGACGCGAGGGGCGAAAACGCACCTTTAACCGATGACCTAAGGAGTTCACGTATAGAACCGTCTGCAACTGGCTCAGTCCGACGACCTTCCCCGTCGCCCTCGCCCCTCCCTTCCTTCTCAAATCCAATGATGGAGCGGCACCCAGAGCCCAGCTCTCAGCTCAGCAGGAACAGGCTCGCGCATTGCTTCAAGCTTCGTAGTTGTCCGTGACGCCTGATGCTCAAGACGTTGTCTGCCCCGATGCTGGTGTCGATTAGCGTGTCGGTTTTGAAGAGAGAGTTGCTGTGACGCGCCAGCCTCAAAATTGGGTCGCATCACACCCATCACAGTTGCGTCACACAAATTGATCCGCCTTCTCACCCCGACATCTACCGCTCCCGCTCCGCGATGACTGAAAACCTTCCCCTTCGCCCATTCTTTCACCATAACCAATGTCCCTCAACCTGCCCACATACGAAATCCTGCCATACGAGCCCGAATACACCTCTTCCCTCTACCCGTTCCCCATCCCGCCCGCCGAGCTCGCCGCGCTCAAAAAGGCGTACGCGTACGACGACAACGACGGCCGAGGAAAATACACGCGGTGTGTGGTCACGCAAATGGGTATGGGCGTCGACTGGGTACATCTAGCACCTTTTGATCTTGAGGAGGCGGTGCGTGTGAGTAAGGTGCGCGTAGGGTGTTTTGTTTGGACTCGCGATGTGCGCGGGTTGATCAACATTGACTGACGGTGCTCTTTTTTGCAGATAAACATCGCGAAAGAGCTCAAACTCGTTTCTCCCGCGTTCGGATATGCGTGAAGAGGGAATATCACTCCTCGTAAGCACTCTCGTACAGTGTCCACCTCGCCTAATAATATATCTCTCCCATTCAGTAAACGCATCCCACCACGCCGTCTTCACCTCTTCCAAATGGACATTCTACCCATCCCTCCCCGTCCTTCTCAAGGTCATTACGCACGAGGAGGCACCGCTTATTCGCAGGTACTGTCTTCTCTCCTCTCTTCCCACCTCCAACTCCTCTTCCAACACTCGTGTATCAGAGGAAGACCGCGATCCAGGCCGCCCACCCTACTTTGTATTCTGCGGCGTACGCCTCCCTCAAGTCCTCTCCTCTGCCATACAACATACATTTCAGGACAGAGTACCGCATATATGTATAGGGCCAGCGGCTGAGCCTTGTCCGATTTGTAATCAAAAGGGTAAAACTAAGCGAAAGGAAGGAAGTGGAAAGGGAGGTGGACAAGGAACCCCAGAGGAAGGCCCACTCCCCACCCTCTCCCTAATTATAATTTGCAACCCCAACAACATTGTGGTCATGATGCACACAGGAGTGCTAGAGAAGCCGATGCGGACTGAGAGATCTTCTGTTCGTTCGTCCTAGTGATCAACGAGCACTCTTATAGCCTTCCATAATCCGTTCAATGTTTCTCACATGCCATCTGAATGGAAACACGCCGCTGTCGAATTGACTGAGAAGATCACTGCAGCTCCAAGAGTAGATGCATAAGGCCCTGGATTTCAGAGCTTCTCGTGACCTTTTCTTAACAGAAAATCTAATATTATACTTAGTGGCCTCAAGAGTAGATGAGTCAAGACCCGTCGGACTTTGAACGCTTCATTCCTTGTCATTGGACCTTTGAATTTTGATCTTGATCTTGCCGTATGCAGAAAAGAAATAATATTTTCAATTCTCCGAGGGGCAAAATCCAACCAAAAGTTTCGCTTTCGATGGTGTTTTGCCACGGTCACAATTTATCCTTCTGCCGTCGGCAAAATATTACATTTTCAATTTCCAAGGAAAATATTCTCTAAAGGGTTGTTTTTCCACTGGAAAAGCCAGATTTTCGGTAGAAGCGAGGTCAAAATAACTCGTTTTGTTGAAAAGATCAAATATAAAAATTTGCACGTGTGAACGAGTCGAAAATCAATCGAAATTGATAATTCTCCCGAGATTTTGCTTGATGGAAATTGAAATGACTTGATGGTATTTTGCACATGTCGAAAGGGCCGGCAAAATTTTAACAACCTCCCTCCGATATTGACCCCCCCGCAAAATATTTGGCCCGCCGCAGTGTTGCAAGCGATCAGTCGTAGTCTGGGTCAAAGGTGACCGGGGACCCGATCTTGATTCCCACCACCGTAAGAACTGCACGCCCGCCCTCGCCGGAAGAAAGCGGTTCGGGATCTCGGCGATTAGACACAAACCGTGGCATAGGTCTGTCCATAGGTACGGGGCAGAGCAGCATCGGCCCGACTGTAAATTTGGTATCTGGTTGTCGGCGTTGTAGGATCCGAAGTTCCGAAGGTAGACGGTGAATAAATATTAATATTTCTTGGAGTATTTCAGGGGTATCTCATCTCATCAAAGGGTTTCCGTACGGGTGTTATGGATGAATCTTGAGACCGTTGATTCCATCTGTCAAACTCAAATGCATACCTATGCCTACTTTGAATGCCGTGTCGAGTGCCTCTCGTAAAAGAGAAATGGTCTTGATGTATTATTTTAGATCGAATTCGAAGGCTTACATACCCGAGGTGATTGGCTGATCGACTAAATCAACCTGGAAGGGAAAAGTCAGGATATCACTCATCATGATCAGAATTTTTCCTACGGTTTCATCATATGATGATTTAGCTTACTTGATCGTGCTAGCCTTTGGACGGCTCTCATCCCACTTCAATCATGGAGCCCAGGGTTACTCTTGCGCTCGATATCTTAGCACACGTCATCGATATCCTTGCCACCGACGACGAAGATACCAAGTGTCTTCAAATGCTATCACGGACTTGCAAAGATATGGTACCACTCTGTCGCCGTCACCTCTTCTCATCTCTCAGCCTCTACAAGAAATCGCAGTCACAACGCTTAGGCTCTGTGCTCACCGGAAATCCCGGCATAGCACGCTACGTAAGAAGTCTGAAGTATTCGGTCTACAACCCCATCGAAGATCAAGAACACCAAATTCTCGATTTGCTCAAAGAGTATTCGTCTTTAAGGTCGATTGCACTCTTATCGCGGGTAGGATTCAACTGGAATGAATTGCCAGGATCCATACGATCGTCCTTAATATTCCTAATCCACCTAAGCTCAGTCACTCATCTCCAAATACAGGCCTTCAAGAATTTTCCATCGACTGCGCTCGCACTTTGTAGTAGGCTGGTTGATCTCCAACTAGAGGAACTTGAAATGGCGCCTCCAGAGATCGATCAGGTCATCTCACGTAGTGACATTCCTACTCCAGCCACATTATATTGCAAGATAAAAACCTACGACGGCCTCGAAATTCTTATGTCATCTCCAAGTGCGCTGGCTGGTACTCCACTTGTTGATTTGAGGCGCCTTCAAAGGGCGGCCTTTAATGTGGATTCCCCAAGTGACATTGGTCATATCAGTCAACTCATAAAGACGACAAAGCAACTCCACACCCTCGACATAACATGTAAGTTACGAGCAAATCCGCTTACTTTTCAAGTCTGACGAAGACTATCTGAAGTGGATTGGCCCGTAGAGTTATCCGGGCTAGGAGCCAGTCTTGCGGTCAACGCATACCGGACACTTCGAACAGTGATACTCAATATCACTGCGGTAGGAGACAATTACGAACCCCTATGCGGGCTGAGCAATGAACTTCGATATCTCTCAGGGAACAATATTCTCCAAGAATTTGAACTGGACGTAGTGGTCCGGCCAGACGAACTTTGTCGAACTGAGACGGAAGAATGGGCAGCTCTCGACTCAGTGCTGACTGGACCAGGTGCATTTCCGTTATTGCGTCGAGTTTCTATCGAAATTTGGTGGTATACCTTTAACAGGGATATGGATACCATCGACAACATTTTGGGTAGTTTGACTGAGGGACGATTCCCGCGACTTGTCGAAAGTACAGCTGTGGCGTTTAATTTTTCTGCAGAAAACCATTATATCTAGATCAATTTCCTCCCAGTACTCGAGTAATCAATCTTTGAATGAAATGAGGGCTAAATTGGTCGCCATGTGTGACGTGAACGGCTGTAAAGCTTCTGAACTGTCGCCCACATTGCACATCTTCCACGGCGATGCCTACATGTAGCTCCCACAGTCTTGTCGAAGTGGATGATATCAGGTGGTAAGATATCTTTATGGTCTGAAGCCATCTACTTAATTTTAGACGACGCGTCCACTTTGATGTTAAACAAGCATGACCAAGTTCAACCTCTGATTTCGAAGCATTCAAATGTTCGAAACAGACATCTGTCAACTCGTAGGCTGTGAACTCTCTTTCGCACAGAAGTACCCACCCAAATTGCTGGGGCGCTACTACCAATACTAGCTGTATTGTAGCCGTACTACGGTGTCAGTCACCTGAGCGATCTGTTTGGAATGTAGGCAAGAGTTGTGATCTGAATGGACCATGCTGATAGTCCGAGAGTGCTGGAGTATAAAACAAGGAGATCCGGATTTCTTTCTGCAGAGCTGGTCTCCCATCACAGTGCTTTTCTACCTTGAGCTGGCCTCTTCTATCACAGTCAATACCTAACAACTTGCACGCCCACTCCTCACCATGCGCTACGTTGCACTATTTAGTCTTTTCAGTGCCCTGATTCTACCTTCTCTGGCCGCCCCGGTTGAGAATGCTGAAGCGGGACCGAGCAATCTAGGCGCGACTCCTCCGGGCAGTGCTGACCCTCCGCATGCAGGTGGCTCACCCCCCCCAAACAGGCAGCGAGTCGATGTCGAACCTGGATATGTGTATGGAGCAGCGATTAAAGACTATCTGAGCGGCCCCCCCGCTTACGCCCCAGAACCACTTCCGTCAATGAGAGGCACGGCAAAAAGCTACAACAACATGTTGACCAACCCACACCCTTTCATTCCTATGCGTAAAGAAGACGATGTTTATATGGGACACATAGTGACGCACACTCCCCCTACTCCTGACGACGGGCAAGAACCCGAGCATTCCGTATTTGCCACAAGTTATGGCGACTTTACAGTCAAAAACACTAAAAACGGCCCGCAAGAGTCTATGATTCTAACAAAACCGCGCTACATCCACGCAGACAAAGTACAACCCCGGCCGAAAGGCGCACCTGAAAAGCTCCACGACGGAGAGTGGCAGAAGCTGAAGGAACAGTGTACGTGGAGCCGCTCTATATTCTGCCATGTATTGATTGTCTTTCTTGTCGTTTAGTTTGCAAGCGAGGAACTGGAGGGTATGGCGCACATAGCACAATCTCGCGAGTCGGAGCTTACACTTTCGTCCTTTTTACAGATGCTCGCGAAGGTCGACGAAGGCAGCAGCTCGAAAATCTTCGTCGGCATTGAAAGTCAAGATCCACAATAAGGCAACGAAGAGTCACGGCCGTACATCTCAGAAACGTAAAGGCTTCGCGGGAAAGAGCCGGCCGATGAAAAAAGTTCGAGGCCCTGCTGGAGGGCGGGGAATGACTCGCACCAAGAAAGGGCAGAAATAGTTAACCTTGTACTGTGTAGAAATAAAATGCATGCTTTCTACAGGCGTCGAGTATACTGAGACCCTTCCAAGATTTTGACGCCTTGACCTTGTTCAATTAAGGCTCCGCTAGCGCTCCTGTGTGCGTCATGGTCACGATGTTTGGTTTCAAATTAGAGAGGGTGGGGAGCAGGCCTGGTTCAGGTACGATTGGGGTGCCGTTTCCACCGCCATTTCCACTTCCTTTCTCTCCTTTGACTTTGTTCTTTTCCCGACAAATCGGACAACTCTTAGACGCTGGGCCTGTGCGATACACCTTCACCCCGGTGAGATGGCGAATGAGGTACGGGTCGTTGTATTCTGCGCTAAAGTGGATGTCGCACGGGAGCGGCTGAGATTCGAGGGAGGCGTATACGTAGAATGCTGAGTGGGGCGGGCGGGGTGGATTTTTCTCTTTGTATGGTTCGTAGATATTGGAGGGGTGGGAGGTGGGAAGGGAGGTGGGAAGGGACAGGACACAGTTTCGCCGGATGAGCTGTGCCTTTCCTCCCAAACACACAGGTTTGCACCATGTCGCCAATCTGACTGTGAATCAACACTTCGAACTGAAAAAGACGCAGATATTCATTACCCACCCAAATATAACCTCATCCCTAACGGTGAAGGCGTGAGGAGGGTGCGGAGGATCAAATAATTCGTTCCGACTACGTGCACAGTGCGAGGTGCCACGGGAAGGGGAGGGGGGAGAGGAGGAACAGGAAATGTGAAATGGGGAACGGCGGTGTCATCGGCATCGGCATCGCCGCACCGCACATGATAGGGCGGGAGGAGGAACGGAGAACGTGGTGCGAGGTGTCTAGAAGACGCGGTGTGGGCACGGAGGCGTCGACCGCAGAGGTGTCGTTCAGGTTTAGGTCATTGGCGAGAAGAGAATGACCGTGATGGTGAGGTCGGCGTGTGCCTGTTCCGTTCCACGCGTGAGACTTGCCATCGAGGTCGTCGTCTGCTGATACACACGGCGAATCTCTGCGCGCTCGAAATCGGATTTTACCGCACGCAATAGACGCGCGTCGCACGCATCGCACGCTCACAAAGCGAACCGCGCACTATCGGAGGCTAGACTCTACTAAGCCGACGTTCGGTATTCGCACTATTTTCGCGTTTTTCAACTCGTTCGACATCTTATTCTCGCCACGTCAACGCGTCGCTCGGACGAATCGCTTCGAACACCCTCAAGAATTTATTTTACGGAGTCTAGACAGCTTTCCGCCATCACGAACCCTTGTATTCCATCATTCGTCGCTCCCTCTCCCTTCACCCCAAATCTTTGAACAGCTTCTTGTATTTTCACTTCCTTATTTGATATTTGTTTTCTCAATTCACCTTCGCACTTCCTACTTCTATTTCCGATGTAGCTACACTCTAAAAACACACTTGTACTGTAGTTCACCTTCAGTGAATCGCACTCATTGTTTCCCCCTCGAATCTCGTTCGCTTCGTATCTCGTTTCGTATTCGGTTGCCTTCGTCGTCGCAACATTCGTACTCGCCTTCGTACTTCGTCTTCCAGCCGTCTTCGTCGTCGCGGCTGCGCGTTTCGTCATCGCCTTCGCTCTCGTCTTCGTCTCTCGACCTTCGTACCTCGTCCAGTTCCGTCATCGGATCCCTAGAACCCCGAATCGCGCCTCAGAGCCACTCGTTGCGATTGCGTTTGTGTTGTGTGTTTTGTGCACGGCATTAGCGCATTCGTAGGCATATCACTGCGCAGCCCATATACTTTTCGTTCCACCCACGTACTTCCCGGCCCCTAGTGCATCCGCCCAGCCGACCTGGCTCATAATAACGATCCTGCTTGTGATTCTGAACCAAAACTGTTTCCCCATCGTCAACAGCGTGGGTCGGCGATGGGAAGCGCACGCGCTTTCTACGTTCCTGGTGAG
This sequence comes from Galerina sulciceps, assembly GCA_023014345.1. Taxonomy (NCBI): domain Eukaryota; kingdom Fungi; phylum Basidiomycota; class Agaricomycetes; order Agaricales; family Galerinaceae; genus Galerina; species Galerina sulciceps. Next base: position 878,920 of record JAEDXJ010000017.1, read on the forward strand.
TCAAGGTTAACGCTTCCGCAATGTTGGCTCTGAGATCGAGCTTGTCAGTCTACGTGACAGGTATTGACGGGGACAAAAACGCACCATTTCCATAACCGTGAGCCTAAGGAGTAGCATCGTGCGACTCAGACCGATCCAGATGGCCTTCCACATCGCCTTCGCCCATCCCTACTCTCTCAAATCCTACGATGGACGTGGCACCGCACCCCACGATCAGTGCTCAGCCCTCCGAGCCAGAGCCAATGTGAGTAGACTCGGCAGGGTTCGCGCTCGGTCGTGGCTCGTGATGTTCGATGCTCAAGAGGGTATCTGCCCCGGCGCTGGGTGTAGATTGGCGTGTCGACGTCGGTGTCGAGGAAAGAACGTGACGCGCCAATCCCAAAATTGGACCCCATCACACTCATCACGTCACAAAAATTGATCCGCCTCGCCACCCCGACATCTCCCCCTCCCGCACCGCGATGTCTGAAAACCATCCCCTGCCCTTCACCCATTCTTTCACCGTGTAAATTGTCCTTCAACCCTCCGACATACGAAATCCTGCCCTACGAACCCGAATACACCTCCTCACTCTACCCACTCCCTATCCCGCCGGCCGAGCTTGCCGCGCTCAAAGAGGCATACGCAGACAATGACGGCCGAGGAGAATGCACGCCATGTGTGCTCACGCGAACAAGAATGGGCGTGGATTGGGTGCAGCTCGTGCCATTTGATATGGACGAGCCGGTGCGTGTGAGTAAGGTGTGTGTTCAATTTTGGTGTTGTATTCTTTTCATTTCTGCTTCATTTTGACTAGACGAGCGTCCTAGTTTGACTGACGCTGCGGTCTCTTGGTAGATTAAAATCGCGAAAGAGCTCGGCCTCGTCTCTCCCCAATTCGGATATGCGTGTAGAGGGAATATCATACCACGTAAGCTTTATTCCTAATCATTTTCACCGCGCCTCATCACTTCCTCCCTCTCTCTTGCAGTGAACGCATCCCACCACACCGTCTTCAAGGCTCAAAAATGGACGTTCTACCCCCCTCTCTCCGTACTTCTCCGGCTCATCGCGCATGAGGAGGCGCAGCTCATCCGACGGTACTGCCTCCTCTCTACATCCAACAACACACATGCGCCACCATACTGGAGAAGGGGGAATGAAGATCTATCGTGTACGGCCTGAGCCTAAAGCTTGTTCTACTTGTCGGTGTACGAATACAAATTTCGGTGAAAGTACGGGTACGACGGGGAAGGGAGCAGGGAAGAGCGAAGAAGGAGACAGACGCGGACACCATCAGTAAAAAAGCGCATGGCTTAGATCCGCTTGCCACGTTCACACGGCATAGGAATAATTACAGGACGATTACACGACTCTTGAATTGGAATAAAATAGTTATAGGCACCATATGAATGTCTAAAACAATTTAGCCGCCTTGATCGTCGACGACGAGCGCCCCGAGAAATTTAACTCAACGAGGGAGACCGATGAACTCGATATTGACATTGAAATTCACCCGTAGACGTTATAGATAGTATTAGGTTGTGTTTCTACTCGCTCAGGACTTATTTTAAGCTTTTGATGCGTTGCACGCTTCTGCACGCTCCTCCACGCTCTGCACGCCTTGCACGCTGGTGGCACGCTAAAAGTGTTGTGCCCGACTTTTCACTTGGTCCGCGAGTCCTGGAACATGTCGGCTCCCACATTTTGCACGAGCCTAATGTCATTCACTCCATGGAATCTCTATGTGGCTTGTGTCTTCGTCCGTCGCCGCTGTGCCAGTATTATCTGACAAATGGGAAGGGCACAAACGGGACCATCAGAATCAACCAGAAGACCTCGAAAGGTTGCCTTACAAAAATGAATTTCACTTACAGCATTGGTGCACAATCAACGACGTCTTCGCCTTGCTCAAAAGAACCGATTCAATGCCCTATCTGCCCGAAAGCGGACTCCGCAATCTGGAAATACTTCATGACAGTCCATTTTAAAGAACGACACAAAACATTGGACCTCACCGAATACGAGTACTTATGGCAACTCTCGAACTTTGAACAGAGAGAGATGTGCCGACTCTGGACCAAGGGGAAAATGTGGGAGTCCTGAAACATACAAAAAAGTCGAAACTTTCACGGCTGATTGTATCGGAGAGCCATTGAGCAAGGATTCCTCTAAGGTACGTTGTTGATAAGATTGTCTATGAGGAAAAAACGAAGTAACTCAGATGTATCGGTCAGTAACGAAACCGAAGCAAAACTCGCAGCTGGCGAAAACGGACTAAAAGAGATTGATGATAGCTCTGACTGCATTTTTGACGAGGGGCCGGAGCAAGACGTCAGTGATGATGGAGATACGGCTGAATGAGTCGGTGAAGGAAGGAAAGAAGAGACTGTCGTGCTTCAAGGAGAACTGCGAAGCTCTCCGCTCTGCACGGTGGACACCATGGTGTTGGATGTGGCACCTGTCGAAGAACCTCCAGACAGCGTGAGTTTCTTTCTCATTCAAGGACGACGAAAAAATTAACTACGGTCCTCCCAATTCAGACGTGCAATCACAGCAATCACGAAATCAGCCACAAAACTTGTCAGGACGAAACCGCCGTTCCAAGTCCAGTAAATCCTGTGGTAGGATTAGAAGTATCCGTTGATGTAAGTGAAGTTGAGTCCGAAGTTCGTGAAACCACACTGCGACCAAAGCGGAAGCGTACCCACTGGAAAATTGTGCTGGATGGGTGTCTATGTGGATTAGTCCTCGACGGTTCAATGGAGGGGGTGCTCCGATGTAAACAAGTTGGCTTTGAAGCAGAATGGGTAAGTGAGGTGCATTTTAGATGAAAATTCAGTTACTGACTCGCAAATACCATTTAGTACCACCTCAAATGCATCAACCCTAGCATTTCCCGTGTTCATTGTCCTGTTCACAGTATCCAACTCCCTGGATGTCAATGAGTGTCACCGATAATCAACTTCGATTTCCGATTTACCATATAGAGTACTACAAAGATCAGTAGCGTATGGCTGATCTATCAGCGATATATCATCTGGCCAGGTCATTCGATGATAGCCCCAGGTTCTCACGCCCCACCCAACCGGCGCTTAGATAACGAAAATAGTACAGTACATTTCCCTCATTTGCACTCAGTCGTATTTGAGGCCTACGAATAGTCGTCACTTCTCGTTTAGGCCAGACCCATGGCCAGGTTATCCCTTCACATCCTTCAGTTCACTTTGCTAAGAGGTGAAGTTCTACTAATTTCAGAAGACAGTTTCATGGAATAATCCTGCTAATTCAGGGCCTTATCTAACGCACGTGTGATATTTGATATCCGTATGTGGGGTGCCAAAAATTGAAGGCGGGTGTGAAATGGATTGGGTGTACAAGTACTATTCTGCTGCCAGGCAGTCATGCGGTGCTCTCGTAAAAGCGCACATGCCAGGAAAAGGAACCCGCCATATCTGCGATGGCGAATACGCCAAGCCGTGTACACGCCTACCAGATGCATTTCGGGTGACTCCCATTGTCAGGTATTATTAAATTTCCATGTCAAACGTCGATAATGTGATCTGTTTGTTGTTCTTCAAAACCAGGTATATAACGCCGTCGAATTCAAGCTTTGACGCACCCTAATTCCTGTCATCAAACATGACCACCGAGCGCTGGCTTTTTATCGACGACACAAACCCCAGGATTCAATACGGGCCCAGTTGGACCACGCAAACTTCCACTGGCAATTCCAATTCCAGCCTACTTACCACTACTCCACTTTATGGGTCATTGCACGTGGTCGAAGTCCCCACTGATATCCATCCCGTTCAGTCAACAATTACATTCGGCTTCTTGGGTGATTTTCCTGTTCTAGATTCAAACCAAGTTGACTGAAGCCTTACTGGAACTTTAAAACAGGAACATATGTCCATGCACTGTTCCCGAGTACAGGTCCTGCTAGCATTATTAGCTGTACCCTTGACGGAAAGCCTTTGGCAGTTTATGTAGATTCCACCATTACGGTGTGCCACAACACCGAAAGGACGCCGGTCGTCTTTCATCTGATGGAAATCACAGTAAATACTACTAACCAAGCTTCGGTTCTATTTGATGGCCTCTATTATTTCTCACCCGATGAAACAATGTCGGATGATGATGTCCAGCTCCAATGGAACGACCCTGCTATCGACAATAGCCTTCTCCAAAATCCTGGGGATGCTTTACACCTCAGCTTTTTTGGTCCGTTTACACTTGGTTTTTACTGTATACGGCTGACGGCCAGCTTGTTTCTTTATCAGGGTATTCCTTGACCTTCTATGCATATTTTTCCGATGTTCAAAACCATGCACCATCGAATGCATCTTATACAATTGATGGCAGCCCTCCAGTCTTCTTCACAGTCAATAACATTGCCAGCGCGGCAATTCCGGCAATTGGACACCAGATATTAATCCAAACACCCCGATACCAACTTGGTGCCCACGATTTCAAACTCCAGTTTCTAGGCAGGAGCGACTCAGTACCCATTCACATGGACAACATCGTCGTTCAAAATACGACGGATCCAGTAAATGCAAACCTGGACGTTGTTCCACCCATTCCATCGCCGACACTTTCTTCTTCTGCCAATATTACACCAATGTCCACGCAGTCATCAGTCCCGGTCACGACCAACGTCCCACTTGCCAACAACCCCATTCCAGCGCAATCAGGAAGCAAATCGAACACTGGGCCAACAGTCGCTGGGAGTCTCGTCGCAGTTTTAATAGTACTTGGTCTTGTGGCATTGGGATTTTACTACATCCGTCGGCGGTATCCTGGAACAGCTCGTCGACCCAGAGCTAGAACTCGATCGGGTGCAAATTCCACTCAGATTGGCGATGGGAGAAGCATTTTCTCCGGGTCAACAGCGGTCAAAGATTGGCGTCGGGCCCAATGATAACTATAGTCTAGGCCATGAATGCATTTAATTATCAACGTGTATATTATTGATTACAATGGATTTAGTGGAGAGTGTAGCAGCTTCAACAAAAATATCCTGGAAGATTTTGGTGCGTGTGAGTAAGGTGCTTGTTGAGTGTTTTTTTGTTCTGTTCTTTTCTTTGCTGGTCTTTGCCAGGATATACGAGGGTTAACTGCGAAAGAGTTCGGTCTCATCTCTCCCGCGTTCGGATATGCTTGTCGTGGGAATATCATACCTCATAAGCTTTCTGGGGCAGCCGTTGAATGCTATGCTGTCCGAAACACGTACAACCTGCGGTCAATAAGTGGTACAGCTGGCGGTCCCAATGATGGGATGCACGTGACATACGACGAGTAATCGCACAGTTAATCTGTACAGACGTAGACATAAGATAAATATAAACCGGAGTGTTGGTGAACTCCCAGATAAAATATTGGGAGTTAACTAGCACCCCCCCATACAGTAAATTGTTGTCAGAAGTGTGGTAGAACCACCGAATAAATGATTCGGAGTCCACTGGCACCACCGCGCAGCCGAATGCAGCAACGGCGGTGCGGGAAAACTGGCAAATACGCTATTAGGGGTTCACTGGCACCACCGCGCAGCTAAAATATGCGACGGTGGTGCTGTTATACTACGAAATGAAATAATCGGAGTTCACCCACACCACTGCGCAGCTAAAATCTGCGATGGTGATGCGGTTAAACTACAAATAATTAATTAGGGGTTGAGCCGCACCACCGCGCAGCGAAATTCCGAGATGGAGGTGCGGTTAAACTACGAAATAAATTATTCGGAGTTCACACACACCACCGCGCAGCTAAAATCTGCGACGGTGGTGTGGTTAAACTACCGAATAATTAATTTAGGGTTGAGCCGCACCACCATGCAGCTAAATGGGTGGTGTGGTTAAACTACCGAATAACTCATTGGTGGTTGATCCGCACCACCGCGCAGCTAAAATCTGCGTCGGGGGTGTGGCTAAACTACCAAATAGTGAATTGGGGGTTGAGCTGCACCACTGGGCAGCTAAAATCTGCAATGGTGGTACGGTTAAACCACCAAATATATCATTCGGGGTTTACCCAGACCACTACACAGCTAAATTCTGCGATGGTGGTTTGGTTGGACCACAGATTAATGTATTGGGGGTTTAGTCACACCACCACGCAGCTAAAATCCGCAATGGTGGTGTGGTTAAACTCCCGAAGAACTTATTCGGGGTTCAATAAATTCTGCGGCGGTGGACCGGTGGTACAGGTGGACTCCCAAATGAATTATTGGGAGTTAATCTGCACCACCCTGCGCAGTGGTGTGGATAATCTCCCAAATAAGTCATTGGGAGTTCAACCATACCACCGTCGCAGCTAAATTCTGCAATGGTGTTGCGGTTAAACTACCAAATACATTATTTGGGGGTTACCAGCACCACCTCGCAGCTAAATCCTTTGATGGTAGTGCGGTCAAACCGCTGAATAATTTATTGGGGGTTGAACCGCACCACTGCACAGCTAGAATCTGCTATGGTGGTGCAGTTAAACTGCCAAATGAATTATTCAGGGTTCACCCACACCACCTCACAGCTAAATTCCGCCATGGTGGTGCAGGTGGACTCCCATTTAAATTATCTGAAGTACAATGCTACTACCATCTGTCCAATTTCTATGCAGGTGGTGTTCATAAACTCCACTTAAATGGGAGTTCAACAGCACCAGCATCATAAATATTGACCAAATAGGGTGGGTGGCATACATTTTCAAATTCAATATGCTGGAACATTTGTCCTTAAATTTTTGCTTAAAACTTTGTAGAAAGATTATAGACATCCGTTGCTTTTAGTCTACTGCTATTTGGCGCGAGAATATGGCAATTATGTCACTCCACAAAGGGATAGGTTGGCATGTCTTTTGTGGACATTGTTTCTACATTTTCTGGACGTGTATTAGCCTTAAAAATATGGTTCATACGCCGGCAGAAACGCAAAAATACTTTAATTACAGTGAAACAGAGAGCTAGTAATATAAACAATTCTTTGGAACATTATTTGTAAAATAGTCAAAATTTCCTGGTTTGAGATAATTAGACAATACTGACATGAATTCTTCGACTAAAATTTGTAGTGCATATCAGCGGAAAGCTTGTAAAGGCACAAGTACGCTGAAAAAAACCGTTCTTAAATTGAGATATTTCCCGGGGAGATATATTTTGAACAGCCTGCAAGAGATCAAATTCAATGCCAAATGACGGGGAGATCAATGTGACGACATTGAGTATTCATGATGCAATCACGGCACATCAGTGTCCAACTTCTGCCGTAACCGTACCGACTTTGATTAAACCTGGACCCTTCGAGGTCACGGTTTAGATTAATCCATTCTATTCTAAACTAAACTATCTACTCTGCTACGATAAGTGTTCTGACGGGATTACAGCTATATCTATGGCCCAATCAATCAGGCAAAACAATTAAACCAATCAAACGAGCACTGAAGGGTGCATCGAACGACAGAGTTGAACCAAAGGCCAGTTAAACCAACCGTCAAACTAAACCAATAAACCACCCAAACCTTCGACATCTTGGCATAGCACAATGAAAAGGCGATATCAATCCTAATGTGAGTTTAGATAATGTAATGAAGTGTTCGGGGGGCGACGTACCGCGTCCTTAAGCTTTGGAAAAGTCCGCGAGGATCCTACCCTCTGGGTCCTTGAGTTTGCATTGCTGAATGACGCTAAACCACAAAAAAAAATACTGATTAGGACAAGCCATTCAAAGGGGAAAGTGAATCAACACGTTGGGAAAGTTCTCACTTACGTAGTGCCACTGTGCCACTGGAAATTGCAGGGTGCACGGTCGTCGGTCGCCGCATATCCTGCAATTCAAGCAGCAATTGTCAATTGACAGGGAATTTGCTTGAAGAGGTACTGAAGTGGTGATAAATGGGATGCAGATGGAGGCGGTAAAGGCAAGGGATGAAGAGGTTTGTGAGTGGACATCTTCATGGAAGTCAATAGGAAAGATGAACTTCGAATCAAACTCAGACTTCCTGCGTTGTCTCGCATTGTGCGTACCAGTCACGTGGTGGCACAATAAAGACGCGCCTTGAATTTCATTTTTCAAACGCCGTCAACTCCTCTTGTTCCCGACCATCACTCTTGACAATATTTACCTCGATGCCACCTACGAATTGGAGCCCATTTTTGACCTCTCCTACCTGCACCATCCAGAGACATGCTGAGTATGGGTTTCCTGCTTCTGTCCCCATCTTCTGTGGCAGAGGTTACATCAGTGGAAGCAGTGGCAACTTCGTCAACAGCACGCTGCGTACTCCGACTCGGTAAGCCTGTCAACAGAGCAACTGCACCCTCTCGCTCTAAATAAACTTTTTACTCTTCAGTTTTGACGACTGCCACAACTTGAACTTCTGTGGCTGCTCCTGCTCTCGCGTTTACAATTGCCACTGCAACACCAGTGCCACCCGGTATTGAGTAAAACCTCCGAAGGCACGTCTCTGATTCCCTAGATTACTCTTCTTGCCCTACTTCTGGCGACATTTACTAAGAAGGCAGAAAAGGAGCTCCGAAGGGCAAAACAGCTATGGTGGCTTGGAAGGCCCCCGCCAGTGCCGCCACGTCCATAAGTGGCTTCGCTTCCACCTATTGCACACCGATGCGATCAAGCAAGTGTACTACAGACTTGAAGCGTAAGCAGCCTGAAACAATTACGACCTCCAACGCACGGAATGGGCAGCGGCGGCTTCAGTTTAGGTTGGATTGCGGCACACAGCTAGATTAGTTCAGTTTTTCGATGATTTGGATGAATTGGACGGTTTGGATTGGACGGTTTGGATTGGATAGTTTGGATTCACAAGATGGCATAGATAAGTGGGAGGTTTGGACGGAGTTGACGGTTTAAGTCGGTTAGATGGTTTGGTTGGTTTAGTTTGGATGTTTAATGGTTTGTATATGCGTCTCCAATGTTACTTGTTCCTTCAGTGAAGATAATTAACTCCAGATTAGCTGGATTAAATAAACAGGTTTAATCTACAACATCTCGACCTTCACTCAGACGTTTATGAGGTCAGTAATCAATCTAATCAATCTAATCTGGGCACCTGAATGCTCCATTGATTAAATGAAGTCCAGATGGATTTTTACTTCCGTCCGTTTGGGACTGTAAAACACATTTCTCCTCAGGAAATATCTCAATTTCAGAACGGTTTTTTTCATCGTACTCGTGCCTTTACAAGCTTTCCGCTGATATGCACTACAAATTTTTAGTCGAAGAATTCATGTCAGTATTGTCTAATTATCTCAAACCAGAAAATTTCGACTATTTTACAAATAACATTCCAACGAATTGTTTATATTGCTAGCTCTTTGTTTCACTGTAATTAGGGTAATTTTACGTTTCTGTCGATGTACGAATCATATTTTTAAGGCTAATACACGTCCAGGAAGTGTAGAAACAATGTCCACAAAAGAAATGCCAAACTGTCCCTTTATGGAGCGACATAATTGCCTTATTCTGGCGCCTAATGGCAGTAGACTAAAGTTAAATGATGTATATAACGTATGTACCAAATTTTAAGCAAGAATTTGAGGACAAATGTCCCAGCATATTGAATTTGAGAATGTATGCAACCCGTGTGCCACCCGTATGCCACCCGTATGCCACCCGCCCCGTTTGGTCAATTTTTACGATGCTGGTTCTGTTGAACTCCCATTTATGTGGAGTTTATGAACACCACCTGCATATAACTTAGGCGAGTGGTGGTACCATTATACTTCAAGTGATTTCAATGGGGGTTCACCTGCACGACCATGACAGAATTTAGCTGTGAGGTGGTGTAGGTGAACTCCGAATAATTCATTTGGGAGTTTAAGCACACCACCATCGCATAATTTAGCTGTGCGGTGGTGGGTGAACCTCGAATTAATTATTTGGTAGTTCAATCACACCACCACCGCAGATTTTAGCTGTGCGATGGTGCAGATAAACTTCCAATAATTTATTTAGGAGTCCACCTGTACCACCGTCGCAGAATTTAGCTGCGCAGTGGTGTGGCTCAACTCCCAATAACCTATTTGGGAGTTTAACAGCACCACCATCAAAAGATTTAGCTGCAAGGTGGTGCGGGTAACCCCTGAATAATTTATTTAGTAGTTTTACTGCACCACTATCGCAGAATTTAGCTACGTGGCGGTGTGGCTCAACCCCCAATAACCTATTTGAGAGTTTAACAGCACCACCATCGAGAGTCTTAACTGCGTGGTGGTGCGGATAAGCTCCCAAATAAGTCATTTGGAGTTCAATCATACCACCATCGTGGATTTTAACTGTGCGGTGGTGTGGCTCAACCCCCAATAGCTTATTTGGGAGTTCAATCACACCACAATCGCGAATTTTAATTGGGGGTGGTGCGGATAAACTCCCAAATAAATGATTGGGGATTGAGCTGCACCATCGCGCAGTCAAAACCCACAATGGTGGTGTGGCTGAACTCCCAATGATTTACTTGGGAGTTTATCTGCACCATAGTTGCTGATTTTAACTGCGCGGTGGTGCAGAGAAACTCCAAAATAAATCATTGGGAGTTCAACCGCACCACCGTTGCAGATTTCAACTGCGCGGTGGTGCAGATGAACTTCCAAATAAATCATTGGGAGTTCAGCCACACCACCGTTACCGATTTTAACTGTGTGGTGGTGGTGCGGATGAACTCCCAATAATTTATTTGGGAGTTTATCAACACCACCACGACGTATTTTAGCTGCGCAGTGGTGCAGGTGAACCCCCCAATAACATATTTGAGAGTTTTCCTGCACCACCATTGCTGCATTCAACTGCACGGTGGTCTTAGTGAATTCCGAATAATTTATTTACAGGCTCTCTATCGCTTATACACTCTGGTTTTTTACGTATCTTATCTACTCTACTCCCCAGATATGTCTAAATAAATTACTACGGTGTGACTTTTTATGCTTTGTCGGTTAGCCTAGTTACCGGCGGTTCCCTCGCGTAGCCGGGATTAGCCGGTCACGGCGTCCAGCTGAGCGGCAAGAGTAGGAGTGCGAGTTCACTGCCTTTCTCAACCGCCGCCGCACTCCTGCTTGCCGCCGTCGTTGCCTACACCTCATTCTTCACTCATTTTCATAGTTATTAACTCATTCTTCGTATTCTTGTCTCAATGACTGACTCAACCAACCTGCACAACCTGAACCTTGGCAGTGCTGTCAACACAGCTGTCAATCCGGCACCACCTGTCAACACGCCTGTCAATACGGCGTCCTCTGCACCTCAAGCACATCCGAGCACAGATCTGCCTTCACAGGCACCGGCGCCAACTGCCACCACCCCGACATCGGGTCCTCCACCCAAGATCCCCATAGATCCTGCCACAGCAGCTCAGTTGCTAAACCGGATTCAGTACCTTGAGGATCAGTTGGCCAATGCTTCTACAGCTATTAGGCCACCTACCACCATGTTCTCTGACCCTGCTACTGTGGCTGCCTTCTCTGTTCCACCTAAGGAATCATCCAAGAAGGTGGTCCTTCCCCCCATTGTTCCTGGTTTTAAGGCCAATGCTCTTGATAATGGTGAGTCCTTTGCCCCTCCTCCTTGCCACTGGGATCTATTGCCCAGCTGGAATCTGTTGCTTTTACTGCCCCTCCTTGGGCTTCACTGCCTTTACTGCCCCACCTTGGGCCTCTTTGCTTTTACTGCCTCACTTTGGGCCTCATTTCCTTTTTGCCCCACCTTGGGCCATACTGCCTTACCGCCCCACTTTGGGCCTATTTGCCTTACTGCCCCGCTTTGGGCCCATCTGCCTTAATGCCCCGCTTTGGGCCCATCTGCCTTAATGCCCCACTTTGGGCCCATACACCTCCATGCCCCACTTTGGGCTCATTGCCTTTAATGTCATATCATGAGCCTTTCACCTAATTTCATCCCTTCAAAACCCCCTTTTGGGTACCATACTCTCATGTCCTGCTCTCTCATCACTCTTCATCATGGCTAATATGTCTTTGCTATATCTTAGCCATCCCCCACCGTGAATCTGAGGCATCACATTTGCCTATGTTCCACACCACTCTGTCAAAGTTGGCCCGCCAAAAGTCTCTCAATGGAGATGAAGAGATGATCATTTCTAATGGTTCTCTCATGGCGAAAGGACTGGACAAGTCAGGAGAACTATCAATCACAGTCCTGGACTGGACAGAGGCTGCCCGCATTGCAGAAAATTGAACCCGACTCCATCATGGTGATGCCCGTGCAGATGCTCTGGCCGCTCATCACAAATCAGTTCTGAACATCGCAACTTCCATAAACTGGAATGTTGCTGTTCGTTACGACATTCAACAGCGAGGGGCGTCCGCTGCTGACCCTCGTCATGACTTATCTACTGTTGATGAGAAGGCTATCTCTATAGCGGTTGCTAAATTCGCGGCAGAGGCTCATCCGCCTGTTACTGCTTATTCTTCCGCTTCTCCGTCGAAGCGCCATCATCCTTATGCACCTGCTGAGCGCACTGCAAAGCGTCAGCCCTCCTCCTCCCAACTAGGGAGCCAAAACCGTTGCTTTCGGTGTGGTCACTCTGGTCACCTCCCAAAAGACTGCACTGCATCTTCCACAGCAGCTGGAAAAACTCCAGCTCCCCTCGCTGGAGACACAAAGGCCCCAAACGCCCTCATGGGACCAAGCAGTGTCCCTTACTGCTTTCGCTTCTCCACCTCCTCCGCATGCAATTGCAACCCCTCCTGTTCTTTCCTCCACTCCTGCTCCATCTGCGGTGACCCCCATCATGGAGCCCGTTCCTGTTCATATCTCTGATCCTCGGAAGGTCACTTCCCCTCTCGATGTCCGGAAGATCGAGAACACTCTCCAAAACCTAAACATTTTGGATTCATGGTCACACATTGTCAATGGCATTCACTCAGGTTTCGGGATAGGGATTTCCACATCTCTATCCCGGTCGTATTTATTTCGAGAATCATTCCTCTTCCAACCTCGACTCGTCTTTCATCAATTCCTATATTCTCTCCGAACTTCAAGCTGGCAGATATTCCGGCCCCTTTTCTCCTTCCGAGCTAGAGGCCGCTATCGGTCCATTCATCACCTCTCCTATTGGGCTGGTACCCAAACCAAATTCCGCAAAGTTTCGCATGATCCAAGACCTCTCATACCCTCGGAAAGACCCTTCTATTCAGTCAGTAAATTCCTTCATCAACTCCGACGACTTCCCTACAGCCTGGGGATCCTTCTCCGATACAGTAGACCTCATTTTATCACTACCTCCGGGCTGCAGGGCTGCCACCTTCAACATTTCTTCTGCATACCGCATAACCCCGATCCGCCCAGACCAGCAAAATTTCACCTGTGTTTTCTGGAAGGGCGAAGTCTACGTGGATCATGCAGCATGCTTTGGCTTAGCCTCCAGCTCTGGCGTTTTTGGCAGTATAGCAGACATGTTGGTGGCTATTTACAAGGCCTCTGGTTTCCCATTCATTTTAAAATGGGTGGACGACTTCTTTGTCATCGCTCTTCCCTCGGATACCTGGACCGAATCCGATTTTATGGCATTAACAGGCTCCCTGGGTGTCCCATGGAGCTTGGAAAAGATGCGCCCCCTAGCATACATCCAAAGGTACATTGGTTTTGATTGGGACTTATCCAATTGCACCGTCTCCTTACCAAAGGAAAAGCTGGAAAACATAATCTCCATCATTCAGACCTGGTTAGTACCAGATTCCCGCTTCTCTTCAAAAGATGCTGCCTCTCTGCATGGCAAGTTAGTCCATGTCTCATCCATCTACAAACTCATTCGCCCTTTCATCCGCTCCATTTCCCGATTCATCAATGTCTTCACTTCCCATCATGCCCGTCTAGCCCCACCTTCTACTCTCCGTGCAGATCTCGACTGGATTCGATATCTGCTTCAATCCCTACCAAACTGCCTTCCGCTTCGCCCGGCCACTCCTCTGGACCTGGAATGGTGGGGCGACGCCAGCTCCTCTTTTGGTATTGGAGTGGTCATTCATGGTCACTGGGCTGTTTGGCGCTATGCTCCTGGCTTCTCTGTCGGGCCAAATCTTCCTTTCGATATTGGCTGGGCAGAAGCGGTTGCCGTCAAACTGGCTTTGCGGATAGCCCTCCACTTTGCCATCATATCATCAAATGCAGGCAGCTCCTTTTTAGTCCGATCAGACAACCAAGGGGTTGTAGCAGTCGTGAACAAAGGCTTATCACGCAGCAGAAACACCAACATGGTGCTGAAACAGGTCATCCTCTTGCTTCAATCATTTCGTTCATCACTTAATCCTTCCTCTTACTCCAGATTTACAAACTGCTGGCATCAATGCAAATATCTCTTGTAGCATCTTACGTCACCAGCCGCGAAAATATCACCGACGCTCTATCCCGCGGCGACATTACCTCCTTTCTAGCAGGTTTCCCTTCAGCTACATCCAAAGTCACTATCCCATTGCCTTCCCATTTGATAGACAAGCTTATACCCGTGTAAACCCTGCTTTTGCCTCCAAAGTAACTGAAAATCCACATTTACCTGGTCTATATTTTGTTGAATCCATCGCTGCCCTTCAACTGGTTCCCAGTACTCTGCGTCCTCAGTGCCCAGCAGCAGAGAGACTGTTCCGATGGAAAGGAATAAACACTCCTCCCCCCTCTGTTATTGACCACCCAGTCATTAATCACATAGCCTCTCTAGCCTCTCAAGCTTCTCTTCAAGATCCTGCCAGTTATGGATCTGGCCTTCGCAAATTTCATATCTTTTGTGATATTTTCTCTGTCCCTGAAACCCAACGCCTACCAGCTTCTTTCCAACTGCTTCATTCCTTTGCACTTTGGGCTGTCTCAGTTCCTGACCCTGATGTTCCAGCATTTGCAGATGGCACACCTTTCGAGACCATCTCAGTCGCTACTGCTCACAAATACCTTTCAGCTATCCGTGCTTGGCACATTGCACAAGGTTGGCCTCCTCCTCTTTCTGAGGCTGACCATGATCGTATCAGTTGGTCTCTCCGGGGCCTAGCAAACCTTCAAGGCTCAGAGCGTCGTCGACCTCCTCGCCCTCCAATCACTCTTCCAATGCTACGCATCCTACACCAAGTCCTCAACCTCTCAGACCCTTTTGATGCCTGTGTTTGGGCAGAATGTGTCTGTGCATTCTTTGGCCTGATGCGTTTTGGTGAGGTATCTGTATCAACCAGGGCAGCCTTTGACAAGGCAAAGCATCTCACTCGCAAAGATGTTTTGTTTTCATCAGATTTGTCAGGCAGGCCATATGCTCGCCTCTGCCTTCCTTCAGCCAAAACTGCTGGTCCTGGTGAAACCCAGGATGTCTTTTTGGTGGAAGAAGATGGCCTTTGCCCTCTTGAGGCCCTCCACAACCTGCGCAATGTTGTCCCTGCTGGCCCAGATGATCCATTGTTCTCATGGAGGGACAAGTCTGGAAATGTCTGCCCCATGGTCAAGGCAAGGGCACTGACCCGGATTAACTCCATACTTTCAGCAGCCGGTTTTGGCAACTCCTTTGGTCACTCCTTCCGTATTGGAGGGGCCTCATTCTACCTTGCCAAAGGTGTTTCCCCAGAGATTGTTCGAATTCATGGTCGCTGGCGGTTGCTAGCTTATGAAGTGTACATTCGGTCCTTTGAGCAAGTTGCATCTCATCATCTTGCCAATCTGGCTTAGCTTTGGTTGGGCTTAGCTGCAATTTCGCCGCATTCTTGGTGTTTGGGTGAGCGGCTCAATCACGCCTGCATTCTGTGTCAGCCCCGCTGACCCATCCCAACCTCAGCTCTTTTAGCTTGACCTGTGACACCCGGCGTGAGACGAAGCTGGATCGTACTGTCATGTGCTTCCCATCATTGGGACCACTGGCTGTACCACTTTGTGACCGCAGGTTGTACCAGTTTCGTACAACTGGCGGTCTGGCGGTTATTCGAGCTTTCTTCCTAATCTATTCACCGCGCCTCTCACTTCCCTCTTCTTTCCTGCAGTAAACGCATCCCACCACGCCGCCTTCACCTCTCAAAAATGGACGTTCTACCCCTCCCTCCCCGTCCTCCTCCGACTTATCGCCCACGAGGAGGCACAGCTCATCCGACGGTACTGCTTCCTTTCCTCCACTCGCGCACCTGAAAAGGACCCAGGCCGCCCGCCCCACTCAGAATTTTACACCTCCCTCGAATCCCAGCCGCTCCCATACGACATCCACTTCAGCGCCGAGTACAGCGATCCGTCCCTCATGCGCCACCACGGAGGAGAGGGGAGTGACGTGAAGTTGTATCGCGTGCGGCCTGGGCCTGAGGTTTGTAGGACTTGTGGGTGTACGAATCCGAGTGAAAGGGGGGAAAGTAAAAGAGAGGACGGAGGTGGAAAGGGAGGTGTACCAGGGACCCCAATCGTACCGGAGGAAGGTCCGCTCCTGAGAAATCTTCGGTTCATGTCCTCTCCTCTCCTCTTTTCTTTTCACTACCGTTTCTCCTTCAATTTGTTCTCAGTTTTTCGGGTCTCGTTCTCCTTCTTTTGCGCTTTTCCTCCCCTCCTTCTATTCTTTTCTCTTCACGTCCCTTTATCTTGATCCAAGTCATCACCGACGCCAGAATATCACTGACGCCCATACAGCAATCCCTCATCCTAGGCTCGTACCTCACAACTCTATAGACTGCCTCCCCTCTTTGCCTCGCTTACCACTTCGGGCTCAGACCTGTGTGTTTGCCGCCTCTGGAGCTGCCTTTCGCAATTGAAAACCTCGATCCGAACACGGAAGAGTGCCTAAATCCCAACCCGTCAACCCATTCGCGCGAGTATTGCGATTCGGCTCGTGACATACAGGGAGAGAGAAGGACGAGTTCTTCAGACGCTGATACGCGGTCTATGCTACGGTCCCTGTCTGCGTCTGATTCTGATTCTGCATTCGAGTCCAATTTCGAGTTTGACTCGGATATGAAGGCCGATGTCGATAACGAGCGCCCAGACTGAGGCAAACCGAAAAAATGCCCGTGTTGCTCTGCTTATCCCATGGCCTCAATCCGTGTTTCCCTCAGTTCGTTCGACCCCGACATCGCCCCCTTGTCTATAAGTAAGTCCAAGAGGCTCGTTTGTGATTACATTTCGACCGTGCTGCGTTGCATGTTTGCGTACTCAAAATTTAAATGAATTGGAGAACCGTTCACGAGCCTCACAGCGTGTTCACTTGTTTCTTTCTCCCTTGGGAGCATACAAGTACAGAAGAAGTCGTGGTATAAGTACAGGGCTGAAATTGTAACTTCGAACGTTGCACGCGAGCAGCGGCAAAATATTAAAGACAAAAGACAAAAAACTCTTTGAACGCCTCAGGCTGCTAAGTGCTTGGAAATCCTGGACCACTGGACGTAACACGTATGAGATGTCGTCGAGTGGAAGAAATCAGGCGATGTCTCGGAGCAAGAGTCTTCTCCAAATATTCAACCAACAACAACTACTAGACTGACAGCCCCGGCGTTCGAATTGCTCGAGAGAATAATGGATTTATAATAGTCATAAGGGTTTTAAATTAGGTGGACGGCGTCCAACCTTTTGGAATCCTGGAGACGGCAGAAATCCCAAAACGATCTCCTGGTTCTATGAGAGGCAGCCAGTATCTGCGTCTCTTTCTTAATTAAGCCTGTCACTACTTTTGTTTTTAGTCCCCATCCGTTTGTCCTCTTTACCGTCAAGAGGATAACCGAAATTCATATCTTCTTGCTTTCCTCTGTCTGATTTGAGATGATCACAAGTTTGCAGATTTGATTCCAACAATCAAAAGACTAGGACGAACTATCAAGTTCTCGTATCACCCAATTAAATCCCCGTTCAATAGACAGGCGCTATCTAAACTGGTGCATTCATATCCATCCCGACACTGGGGGCTGATTCCATTTTCAATGACCTCGCCGCAAATGTAACATGTTACACTACATATACCTGTCATATGTATCCACCATTTCGAGGTACATTTTAATTCCCTTCTTTGCATTTTTTGCTTCAAGTGGGAAAGCAGTCGACAGAATTCCGAATTTGAATCTTCGAGCCCAGTTAATAAGCTTGTCAGACGGTCCTGCCGTTTGGAGAAGTCGAGTAAGATATTCGAAACTTGTCAACATCAGGCCATGATCCTTCCAAAGAGCCTTCTGAAGTTGTTTGTTTATCAAAACCAAGTCATGGCGCTGTGATTGAACAGTATATTTGGACCGTAATCTCTCGGGAGATTTTACTACCTTCATGTTCTTACTGAATACCAGACTTTTCCAGATCTTGATTCGGCTCCATTTCCAAGGGTGATGTTTGCGTGTAGTTTGTCCAGGTTTCATATATTTTGGGATCATGTGTTGTTGGATGTACCGGGAAAAGTATATGGCACCGTCTGCATGGCAAGTTTTGCGTTTTGTGTAGTTCCGGAAGTTGTACCAAAAGAGCATCTGAAATTCTTGGTCGTAAATTCTTTGTTCCTGGATAAGTTCGTAACGGGACAGGTTATTCGACGCCAATTGTCCGTAAAGGTGGAACAGCTTGGTGATATGTTTGTTCCAGGTTGTTGTAGGGGATAAAAGAGAAGGAAGGACAGCAAGCAAGGCCGTCAGCGGTTTGTCTATGTAAAATATTTTCACTCGGTCTGCCGCATACTTGTCCATCGATTGGATAAGATGTAAGGACAGCTCATTGGCGTCAGGAAATTTCTATGAGCTAAAGGTTAATCGGAGTTGAGGTATGCCAAATTAAAGTCACGCAAACGAACCGAGCGCTTAATAGAATCCAAGAAAAAATCAAGCTCTGTCGGATTAAAAAACATTGGCCGTGTGCGTAGATGAAACAATTTAGTAATGTCGAGATTTAGGATCTCAAGCCGTAGCTTTTGGCTTGGTGATGCTCTCTTAAGGTGATGAACGTAAATGCGAAGGTCCATTTCCGATTCTAAGACAAAAACCTCGACCCGTAATAGTGTGACAGGCTTACCTGAAAAAAATTGAAACGTCAGATGTGCAAATTCAGCATGTCGGCTGGGTAGGTCGATGTAGAATTCCTTGGAGCGTGACCTGTCAAGCAGAAAGTCCTCGAGCGAGGCGTGAAGGAAGTGCAAGTATAAATTTGTGCCATCCCCTCCCGGAGGACGGAAATCAACGACGGCATGCATGTCGCACAAACATCCGCTGATGTCGCCCTTGTTCAGGGAAAAGATACGCTCCATGTACTCCACGTCAGGATTATAGACGTCTTTTGTGAGTAGATGGAAACTTAAGATCTTCAATACCATTCCAATGTCATCTACCCCTGCGAATATATGGCGATAAAGTGCACCAAGCCCCGAGAACGGCAAGTCTCGGTCTCGGTCTCCTACCGGGGCCCGTAGACCAAGAACCATCTGCAAGCGATAAGCGGGGTTATGTCGAGTAGATCTAACAAATTTTGTAACTGTGGCTGCGTAAATAAATTGACCAGACGACTTTTCAACGAGCTTTTCCAGTGTCTGTCGACCAGGCCACTCAGGCGGTATCTGCACCTTGAATGGATGGTTTTCTGTGATGTCGTGAAATTCGCTTTGAAGGAAGAGCTTGATATCCGACAATGATTGATAGGTGCTGTCCAGAGGAAAGCGAGATGTCACTTCGAGGGGGTATCCTGAGGCGAAAAAATGGGTTATGTCGTGTTCTGGACGACTAGCAATCAGGAAGATCAGCGGCAGGTTGTGATCTTGTAGAGCTTTTGAGATCATGCTGATAATATCTACCTGCCCATTTCGGTCTTCACATTCGTCTAGCCCATCGAGAATAATGAGGCGCTTGGACCTGGGGTTCTGAAAATACCCAGTTGAAATAAGGGAGTGGAGCGGTGCAACGATAAGGAAATGGATCTGCGTCATGAGAGTTCTCGTGAAAATGAGAGGGTCGGCGTTAATGGCTGCCAAAATGCCTTCCCTAACTTCGGCAAATTGACACCCTGCCTGATAGGCGATGGTGGCGATGAGAGACCAGGGGTGGTTTCGGGTCGAGTCGAACCTTGAAAAGAAGTAACTGGCTAGTAGGATTCCCTCCTCGAATGCCCACTCCGCAAGGGTCTGTGCGATTGCCGACTTTCCTGATCCAGCGGGTCCGTGCAACCACTTAATAAACGTACTCCTTGTTGTCGGGTCGAGTCCGAGAATCCAGTCTTTGAGTGTCTCGAGGATTGCTACCCTTGTGTTCGGATGACATTTTGGTGGATCCCGACGGTCTCCAGAGTTATGAAACGCAGCAGGCGAGACTGCTTTCATCAAAAGGTCAAAGGTTCCTCCTGATTTTGGTCAGATATAAAGTCTATTGGGTAACATTTACTTGCCTTGATTAGGGTGAATGTTCTTGACATCGTTGATCTGAGTGAAGTTCCCCCCAGTGACAAGATTATTGCCCCTGAACATTTGGGTACTCTGTCCGAGGCAAGAAGAGGGTGGTGTGGTAGGAGAAAGAGAATTCCACCTAATGGACTGTCCTTAACTAGTGTGGCTTACGGTCCAACTATCCGATATCGAGGCTGTCTGTGATAACCCCTAGTTGAACAGTGAACACAGCACGGTAGATGAAAATAAACATTGAACACATCGCACATTATGATTCTTGTATATGGACTCTGGAGTGAAGGCGCCGACAGTGCTGTGCATGTCAAAGTAATTGGTTCATTTCAAAATCCGAAAATCCGTGTCATGTACAGACATCAGGATGAATCATTGCCTGAAGACGACGGACGCCAGAAATTGCAGGGTAAATGCCAAATTAATGAAAGTTCGTGTAGCTGATGCCGCCTGTTTGTATTGACTGTGAGTTTTCTTTAAACGTTCTACAGCAACATAAATAGCACGAAGCGCCGACACAGCTCCACGGTGATGACTTGAGGGCGTGAGGTCACTGCATGAACACAGCCTTCATTACATCAGGAAATGAAAGTGGAAGAGAGGCTCAGTTTGAAAGTTAATTTGAAGGTGCTATAATAGTCTCGATAAGAGCTGCACATTGGACAATCCATATTCCACCGAGAAAAGAAGGATAGCTCATCGCAAACCGTCAAACCGCCACTTTTATCTCCCGAATTCAACAACCCACTCACAACCTATCATCGAAGCCACGCAAAAAATCCAAGCACAAAAAAAGTAGGGTATAACGCATGACGAAGACACGTCCAAGAGGGATACTGAAATGCTGGTGATGGTATGCAGCGCCGTGCAAATTTTAATAATGTCACAGTCTCCCCGTCCTAGTTCTCAGCAGATGGAGGCGGAGGCGGACCGGGGGGATTCGGTGCGGGCGCGGGCGAGGTTCCAGGGCAGTGGCGAAAGGGGCGAGGACAAGAAGGGGAAAGTGCGAGGGACAGCGCGAGGGGGAAGAGGACAGGGAATGTGACAGAGAATCCTGCGGCGTCTCCGCGTCCGCCCTCTTCTTCTCCAAACGGCTGACTTTTTCCTTCACAGAGTGGGGTGTGGGGCGAGGGGCCGGACACGGGGGACATGACGATTCGCACCGCTGCGACGATGTGCAGGGCAGGGGGAGATACGAGGTGCTGTGCTCGGGGAGTTGGGCCAGGGGGGGATGGAGGGAAGTGTAACGAGTGGCAAGTGGTGGGCCCCGGCGCCAACCCCCTCATCCATGCTCCATCGTTGAACTGAACCCGAGAACAGGAAGCACAAATACCACTGCGCCGACTACTCCAGTCGCCCTCGCCCCCGTGTGTCTGTCCTCCTCCCTGGCCGTTGTAGAGAGGGAGGGAGACAGGGCTCCGGTCGTTCTCCTTGCGCAGGTGGGGCGGGGAAGCGACGGCGGCGGGAGGGCGTTGATCGCGGGGTGTTTTGCGGGTTCCTGACGAGAAGAGTACGAGGAGCTATACTGGCGGTGAGAGAGAAGGAGGAGAGAACGGCGCTGGTATTGGCGTCGGCGTCGGCGTTCACCGTTACCCCATCCAGCAGCACCAAAGCCAGTGCCGTCGCGGACGTGACCGTGGCCATACGCGCAGCACCCGCAGATTCGGATGAACCAAAACCAATGGAGGATCGAGAAGAAGCACCGAACTCCCCAGGTTCCCCACCGCGCGGTATACCTGCAGTCTTCCTCGTCGTAGAGCACAATTTAAATTCGTATTTTCTGCATAGTCCCGCCCGCTTCTCCCCCCTCCCTTCGCGATCGTATTCCGCCGTCCAAGTTGATGAGTCCGGTTCCGATTCAGAGATAACGCCTGTGTACGTCGACATCGACGTGCACGCCCAACCACACCAACTTCGTGGATGAAAAAACACCGACGAGCTGGGTGGGCAGTTTCGGGGACGAGGATGGGGGTGAGGGAAGGCGGAGGTGGAGGTGAGAATGACAGTGGCGTGGAGGCGGCGGCGTCGTTCCACACGTGTCGACGACTCCAAGATGTGCCAGTCCCAGCTTCAGTGCCGTCCACCACGCGCGTAGTCCAGCCCATGTACGCGGGTACCTCTTCATCCGTCAAGCCCCAGCAGCTAGATTCGCAGGTAAGGCTCGCCGTGCACGCGAATACTCCGCGCCGGATGTCATTGTAGTCGTCGTCGTCTAGCCCAATTGCAGAAGCGTATCCACCAGGGGAGTGGCCGAGAGGAGAGCGGCGAGAGCGCTGAGCAAGGGGAGATGGAGCAGGTGGGGGTGGTGGGGGGTGTGGACCATAATCCTTGCCGGCGCCATTGACATAGTGGCTCGCCGCTCGCAGTCGATATGAAATTGAAATTAGAAGGCAAGAATTGCACAGGAAGAGTCGAAGATAACGACTTGAATCCCATCTGCGATGTACGATTTGAGACAGAGAGTCGACGCGACTGGTATTGAAAGGAACAAAAATGCACCTTTACACAGCCAAAGGCCTTCCTGACTCAAACGGAACCCAAACAGCCTTCCACGTTGCCTTCGTCTTCGCCCCGCCCTTCTCTTCCCTCTCAAATCCTACTATAGGAGCGGAACCTCAGAGCTCAACTCTCAGCGTGAACAGGCTCGCGATCCGCTGATTGATCCACGCTTTGTCGTCGTTCATGTTGTTCGACACTCAAGTTGCTATCTGCCACGATGCACTTCCCGCTCCTTGATACCGGCCCATATCAACAGTCCTGGTTCAGATTCCGCTTCTTATTCTGAATGAGAACTGTCGCCTCATCCTCCGTCCACAGCGTGAGTGGGGGATAGGCAGGGCCTACGTCTGATTGGCCCTGCTGCACTGGACTGTGCAGGGGGAGGAGGGTTGAGATGCGGTATGCTGCGGCGTGTGGCGGGGTGCGGGAGGGACGTCGGACCTGTTTATGTTCTTGGCGAGGCGAGCAAGAGGCGAGAAGTCGGACATACGTGGGGGGAGGGGAATGAGAAGTGAATGAGAAGACAACGGGGATAACGTTCAACCGTGCCAGTGTGAGTGCCGTCGTGGTCGTGGACGCATGGGTAGCTCCGGCTGTATTGCCACTATTCATGTTATCAGTCAGACGCCGCGAACATAGGCAGGGGTGGGTGAGCAGGCAGGCTTCTGCGATGTTGGAAGTGAGCTTGAGAAGCAACACGAAAGACGAGAACGCACTTTTACATAGCTGAAGGCCTAAGGAGTCTGCGTATAGCACCGTCTGACTCGGAACAGCCCATTCTTCTTCGTCGCCCCCACCGTTCCCTTCCTTCTCAAATCTCATTCAATGGGACTGGCACGCAGGGCTCAGCTCTCAGCATGAACAGGCTTAAAATCCGTGGATGGTGTCACGCTCGGTATTCGTCCTTGTTTGTTTGGTGCTCAAGCTGCTGTCTATCTGGACGCTGGTGTCGATTGGCAGTCGGTGTCAAAGAGAGTTGCTGTGACCCGCCAGTCCCAAAATCGGACGGCTTCACACGTGCGCGTCACACAAGTTGATCCGCC
This sequence comes from Galerina sulciceps, assembly GCA_023014345.1. NCBI lineage: Eukaryota > Fungi > Basidiomycota > Agaricomycetes > Agaricales > Galerinaceae > Galerina > Galerina sulciceps. The sequence goes on from JAEDXJ010000017.1 coordinate 902,757, forward strand.
CTTCCCGTCGTCTTCCGCTCACCACAATGTCTGACAACCCTCCCCACCTTGACCAATGTCCTTCGAACCTCCAAAATACGAAATTCTCCCCTACGAGCCCGAGTACACCTCGTCCCTCTACCCGCTCCCCATTCCGCCCGCCGAGCTCGCCGCGCTCCGCAAAGCATACGCATACGACGACAACGACGGCCGAGGAAAATACACGCGGTGTGTGGTCACGCAGACGGGTATGGGCGTCGACTGGGTGCAGCTTGTTCCGTTCGATGTTGATGAGCCGGTGCGTGTGAGTAAGGTGTGTGTTGGGTATTTTGTTTGGACTCCATGCACGGGTTGATTTTTCTGCAGATCGAAATTGCGAAAGAGCTCAACCTCGTTTCTCTCCAATTCGGATACGCGTGTAGAGGGAACATCGTACCTCGTGAGTCCACCTCCACCTCCTTTTACTTTTATTGCGCTTCTTACACTCCCTTTCTCAGTAAACGCATCACACCATGCCGTCTTCACCTCTTCCAAATGGACGTTCTACCCCTCCCTCCCCGTGCTCCTCCGGCTCATCGCGCATGAGGAGGCGCAGCTCATCCGGAGATATTGCTTCCTTTCCTCCCTTCCCACCTCCAACCGAACACCCGACTCCAACACCGGTACACCCGAAGCTGTAGACCCCGACCCAGGTAGACCCCCGCACTCAGCATTTTACGCTTCTCTCGAATCCCAGCCGCTCCCATACGACATACACTTCAGCGCCGAGTACAGCGATCCGTCCGTCATGCGCCACCACGAAAGAGAGGGGAGTGACGTGAAGTTGTACCGCGTAAGGCCAGCGGCTGAAGCCTGTCCGACTTGTGGGGAAAAGGGTACAAGCAAAGGAAGCCGAACGGGGGGTGGAAACGGGACCCCAGAAGAAGGTCCGCTCCCCACCCTTTCGTTGATTTGCAACCCTACTATCGTGGTCATGACACGCACGGGCGCGTTAGCGAAACCGATGCTTACCTATTCTTCTTCGGTGTGTCTCCTCTCTATTCTTCTCCTCTCTTCTTTTCACTATCGTTTCTCCTTCAATTCTTTCTCCGTTTTTTCGGGTCTTCATCTCCTTCTCTTGCGCTCTTCCTCTCACTGGTCGCCTCTCTCCCCTCCCCTTCAACTATTCCCTTTGCCTTCATCTTACTTTACCTAAATCCAAATTATCACCGATGTCCGAATAACTAACACCTCTTCAGCAAGCCCTCCTTCTCGGCTCATATCTAATAACCCTATGGACCGCCTCGCCCCGCCGGCTCGCTTACCACCTCGCGCTCCGCCCCATGTGTTTGCCGCCTCTGGAGCTACCGTTCCCGCTGACGAACCTCGATCCGGTTGATACGCTGTCGCTGGACCCATGGGGAGGGTTAAACCCCCACCCTTTGACTGATTCTGAATCGGGTTCTTCGTCACCACCTCGAAATACGAGCACTTTGAATACAGAGTCGACGCTGCGGTCTCTGACTGCGTCTGCGTCTGAGTCCGCGTTCGACTCCGAATTCGAAGTCGAGTCAGATATGCAGGAAGTTCCCAATGCCGACGAGGTCGAGCGGGTGAAGGATTGACGTGCTTTGTCGACGACGAAGACGACTGCCTTGACTCGGACTGAAGCCGAGACTGAAAAGATAAGGAAAAGAAAAACATAATATTCATCCTTCATCCCTTTCTTCCGGTCAAGACAAGCAAACAATTTAAGAAGCGCCGACTTTCGCACCGCTCTGCTCATCCCACAACCACAACCTGCATATATGTCAATGCTATGTGAATCCCAATACATGTATACTTTGTTCTTTAGCGGTGATACAGCCTCCATCGCTTTAAGTTTCTTGAGTATATTTATAATACTGATCTGGGGTACATTTGTCGGTGTATGTGGTCGAAATGCGATCGGTCACTCGACGACGCTGTGCACGCTGAAGCACACTTCCGACTACTCGAGTATAACTATCGTTGGTTGAGAAGCAAGCACTGCCCCAACAATAACTTTAGAAAAGACAGCCTGCTTGACGCTTCTTCTGAAATCCTCTTCCCACCTCGTCCTGCTGATGCTGAGGACGTCTGCTACCTTAGAATGAACTCACTGTTTTCATCTCAACCTCTGCTGATCACTGGAGGCACCTTCACGCAGATTAATGATGTTAAACATCTTAACCCGAATCAAGGCACGTAGTCAAAGTCGCTCGATGGACTTTCTATCTGATCCAAATCAACAGGGAGCCTTGACAGATTAGAGAAGGCGGTCTCGCCTGCTGCGTTTCATAACTCTGGAGAGCGTCGTGATCCACCTAAATGTCATCCAAACACGAGGGAAGCAGTACTCGAGAAACTCAAGAACTGGATTCTCGGGCTCGACCCAACATCAAGAAACGCTCTCATCAAGTGGGTGCACGGACCCGCGGGGTCAGGAAAGTCGGCCATTGCGCAGACACTCGCGGAGTGGGCGTTCGAGGAGGGAATTCTACTCGCCAGCTACTTCTTTTCAAGGTTCGACTCGACGCGAAATCACCCTCGGTCTATCATCGCCACCATTGCATATCAGGCAGGGTGTCATTTGCCTGGAATCAGTGAAGGCATTTTGGCAGCCATCAACGCCGACCCTCTCATCTTCACGCGATCTCTCATCAAGCAGGTTCGCTGCCTTATCGTCGAACCCCTCCACTGCCTTATTACAACAGAATATTTTCTGAATCCCAAGTCCAAGCGCCTCATTATTATCGACGGGCTAGACGAATGCGAAGACCGCAATGGGCAGGTGGATATTATTCGGTCGATATCAAAGACGCTGCAAGATCACAAGTCGTCCTGAACACGACATAACCCATTTTTTTGCCTCGGGATACACAATGGAAGTAACGTCTCGCTTTCCTCTTGACAACACCTACCAGTCGTCATTGGATATCGAGCTCTTTCTTCGAAGCGAATTTAACGACATCACCGAAAACCATCCATTCAAATTTTAGCTCCCGCCCAAGTGGCCCCGTCAAGAGACATTGGAAAAGCTCTCCTGGAAGTCGTCAGGTCAATTCATTTATGCAGCCACAGTTATAAAATTTGTGAGAAATCCCCGACATAACCCTGCTCATCGCTTACAGATGGTTCTCGGTCGACGTACTCCAGTAGGAGATCGTGATTTGCCGTTCTCTGAGCTGGATGCACTTTACCACCATATATTCGGCGAGGTCGATAACGTTGAAATGGTATTGAAGATCTTAAGTTTCTATCTGCTGACAAGAGATTATTTCGAGCCTGACGTAGACTACATGGAACGTGCCCTCTCCCTAAACAAAGGCGACATCAGAATATTTTTGTGCGACCTCCATGCGGTCGTTGAGTTTCATATTCCTCCTCCCCGATATGCTAACCTTTCACCCGTATCGGACCCAATCAGTATTAAATTGTTTGCCAGCATCGAGCGGGATCCGAAGGAACGACCGCAGTATGGCCTGAGGTTATATCTGCTTCATCGAGCCCGAGAATCCAGTCCTTGAGTTTCTCGAGGATTGCAACCCTCGTGTTCGGATGGCATTTTGGGGGATCACGACGATACCCAGAGTTATGAAACGCAGCGGGCGAGACCGCTTTCACCAAAAGGTCGATGCCCGCTAATTATTTGGGTCAGATAAAAAATCTAGTGAGCAACTTCTACTCGCCTCGGTTCGGGTGATTGTGCTGAAAGTCATTAATCTGCGTGAAATTTCCCCCAGCAATCAACAGAGGCTGGGGGGAAAACAGTGAGTTCATTCCAAAGTAGATGTCCTCAGCAGCGAGAGGACGGGGTCGAATGAGGATTTTGAAGAGTACGGTAAACAGGCTGTCTTTATCTATCATTCATTTCTGAGGCTGTTCTTGCTTCCTAGATAATATGTAGTTGGAAATCAACTTTATCATCCACAGCATCGTTGATTGATTAATCGCATACATATGCTTCAAATAGTTTTAATCTGCTCTAAACATGATGTAGGCTTTATCAACCTGAGCGCTGATGGACAAAGTATATGACCATCTATTCACGGTGGGAGGTAGGCATAACACAATGCTGTCTATATGTACATCATGATGTGCCGGAAAAAAAGAAGGAAGTGCGCACCTCTCCTAACAGTCGCTACATCGGAGTCAATACATCCTGATTGTCGGTATCGTATCGAGGTCGGTAAGAGCGAAATGCAGCACTAAATGCGGGAGAAGGCTGGGCCGAAGCGCGAGGTGGGACGGAAGATTGTGCACCGAGGAGGTAAGGTATGGAGATGACTTGCGGATCTGCAAATGCAATGTAGAATCGACGTGAAGGTGTTACTATGGTGTGTTAGTGTGCGATAGATTATGAGATGGACGGAAGAAAAAAATAATAAGAGATAGAAGAACAAGGGGAAGGGAAAGAGAGTGAATACGAACCAAAGGACCCTTTGTTACCACCAGCCTCGCTACCACGCCTGCGCGGATCATGTTGGGGTTGCAAATCAGAGAGAGAGTGGGGAGCAGTCCTGTCTCTAGTACGATTTTGGTTACACCTCCCTTTCCACCGGGCTTCCTCTCTTGTACTCTTCCCCGCCCCCCGCCCCGCCCTTGCCTCCGTTGTACTTGCCCCCTTACTTGTAGGAGCTCGCCTAAAAGTCGAACAAATCTGAAAAGGCAGAACCCTGAGATCCCAGTGAAAATCTGCTCTGCGGTATGTTGGAGAAGCTGCAAAACCACTGCGAAGAAACGAGCCAGTCCGAGCAAATCCGAAAGCATCCAGATTTGGCACGACTCGAGGTTATAAATAGAATTCGGTAAGAGTTTGTCGCTAACGATGAGGTTCACCTCGATTATTGAACGACCCCAAAGATTTTTGTTTGGGGACTTTCCTTCGCCCACAATTTCGTGATATAATCAGGATCCGCTCACAAATTTCCTCGTCCCGCTCTTTCTTCCGTACCCCCACCATCCCCTTCCACACCTCGTCGACGGCGACCTCCTGGAGCTGTCCCTTCCGTTACCTGCCACGCCTTCCCTGAGCTGTGAAGCCCTCTCGGCACTCGGGTGAAGCATTCTTTCGGTGAATAAACCTCCATGTGGGTGAAGGGAATCCGAGTCAAGGATAAGCGATTCGGATTCTCGTGAGATCCCATTTTCTATCGACAGTGGACTGCTGAGCGACATAATTTGTAGCTAATGCCTGAAGTTAACTCCCGAAAATTTGTATGTATTCTGTTATTTTGACGCATATATCTTAATCGTCCGCATATAGATGACTCAAACCAAAGCTTGGAACTCGAAGCCAACTCGAAGCAGGGTGTGAGACTAAACCTGAAAAGGCAGGACCCTGAATATCTTAGTGGGGTTGCACAATCCTCGGTAACGTGACGGGCCGGGTTTGTAACGTGTCACAGTCAAACTCGTCACAAAAAGTGATACTGCACAATTACTTGAGTTCTTGATGGTTTCCCTCAAATTTTTTTGTGAATTATTCATTCAACAACCTGTCTGATTCAATAGTACCTCTCAATTTCTATCTCCAAATGATTTTTTATGAGAAAATTGGTATGCATACCAGAGTCACAGTTGGACCCTTCTCCAACCCATGGTAAACCAACAGATATTTAAAAATTTCTCTATCACATTATTATACCCTTTAATTTTCTGAGAATTTTGCATATTTTTTTATGAAAATCGGTTGAGAAATGAGTGAGTTATGGCCTCTCCATGAAATCTTGGTGACTTGAGCTAAAAATGGACGCCTTCCCGATTTGGCTGCCGTGCAACGACCTGCCAAGGCTTGGTGGCTCAAACTTGTAGAAGACGTAGGTAGGTCATTTCTCCATGGATTTTCATAAAAAAAAGTGCAGCGGAATCGTATGAGCGAGTACTTTTTAGAAATTGACGTAGAGCTACAATATTCGACTGCTTCTTCGTAATAATTTCAGAAGTTTCTTGCATCACACAATCCAAAGCACATAATGGCATAGAAAACGCAATTCAAGACAATATTTGCAGAGATAAAATAGTTTACATTGTAATATCTTTAATGTGGTCAGTTCAGAATTTTTATTTCGGGCTCCTAAATAGGTTAAAGTGTCTAATTCTAGGGTATATCTTGCTAAGGACGTAGAAAATAAAAATTCCGCTCTGATAATTCGATCGGAAATAAAATTTTAGGCAAAATCCGTCTGCAAACCGTGTTCATAGGTGTTGTGGTTGAAGAGATATAGTTCATACACTCAAGAAGGCCTATTTTGGCAGGGGGATTAGCCTAATTTCGCATTTTTAGAGCATTAAATATTTTTCTTCTGATAAAAACCATCTTAGGTAGTGTAATAGCTCAATATGATCATAATCGTCTCAACAATCTTTTTAAATTGGTGATGTGTAAAGTACAAAGTCGATGTCTCAAGAAATGGGCCGTGTCACGCCGTGATTCCGTGTGTGACCTGTTGTCACACTAACCGAGGATTGTGCACCACCAATCTTAGTCATCAAATCGGAGGAGGTCGATGCTTGGAACGACTTCTGCTGACTCTTTTCCCTAACCGACCCCTTGCCCCTTGTCTTTCGCCTTTCGGCGATGGCAGAAAAGACGAACTCGAACATGTTGTTCGCCAACTTCAACCAGGACTTCTCGTGCGTGTCTTTTCCCGTCTTCGAGCCCTGTTGGTTGGTGTGATCTCAACTGAACCTTTGCCCTCGACACCAGCTGTATCTCGATGGGGACGCGGAAAGGGTACAGCGTGACGAACTGCGACCCATTTGGACGCGTATACACGATGAGTAGGCGTCGTTTGAGCTGTCTCTGATTCGCTGGCTGACACCCGGTTCATGTTCGCAGATGACGGCGCGAGAGGCATCGTGGAGATGCTGTTCTGCACCTCGCTCATCGTGCTCGTCGGTGCCGCCGACCAGCCGCAGTCCAGCCCGCGTAAGCTGCAGATCGTGAATACCAAAGTTCGTCGTCTCTTCCTGCCCCAGCCCCTCTCTCCAGTCGCAGCCGAGTAAACTCACAACCAGACCTGTCGTTTCGTTTGACAGCGCCAGTCCATGATTTGCGAGCTGCTCTTCCCGTCCTCGATCCTCGCCGTCAAGCTGAACCGCAAGTCACTCGTGATCGTGCTGGAGATGGAGATTTACATATACGACATATCCAACATGCGGCTCCTACACGTCATCGAGACGACGCCGAATCCAGAAGGTCAGACCGTTGCTCCTTCCAGGTCGCGAGCAAAACGAGTAACCCGCCCCTCTAGCCATCTGTGCCCTCTCCCCCTCCGCAGACAGCTCCTACCTCGCCTACCCGTCCCCCGTCCCCTCCCCTACAGCCCCGCTGTCCACCCCATCAACAGGCAACAGCACCAGCCCATCCACCACCCCCGCCGCATCCTCCTCTTCCTCCTCCACCGCCTCCAGTGCACCCCACCAATCCGGCGACGTCCTCCTCTTCTCCACGCGCTCACTAACAGTAGCCAACGTGATCCAAGCACACAAAGCGCCGCTCTCGTTCCTCGCTTTGAACAGCACCGGCACGCTGCTCGCCACGTCGTCCGAGAAGGGCACCGTCATCCGCGTGTGGAGCGTGCCCGGCGCGGAGAAGCTGTATCAGTTCCGGAGGGGCACGAGGGAGACGAGGATATATTCGATGAATTTTAATCTTGTGGGGAGTTTGTTGGCGGTGAGCTCGGCGCATGATACGGTGCATATTTTTAAGCTGGGGAGTGGGGGTGGAGGGGGTATTGGCTCCGGCGGGAGAGCACCGTCGATTTCGAGTGTGGATGGGGCGAGTGGTGGTGTGGGCCAGGGCCCGGGCAGTCCGCCTGAGTCGGTGGATGGGACGACGCAGGGCTTGGAAGGCGGGTACGACGCCTTTGTGGAGAAGAAGAAGATCAACAGCGTGTCGTAAGTCCTTCCCCTTACCTTCCCCCCTTTCCCCATACTCACCCCCTCCCCCTAGCTCCTCCCTCCGACGCAAATCCCTCCAACTCTCCAAATCCCTATCCCACTCCGTAGGTGGGTACCTCCCACACACCCTAACCGAGCTCTGGGAGCCCGCACGCGCGTTCGCCTTCCTGCACCTCCCCTCGCCCGGCGCGGCAGGGGCGAGGAGCATAGTGGCGCTGTCCGGGACGACGCCGCAGGTGATGGTGTTGAGCGCGGAGGGGTATTTTTATGTGTATGGGATCGACTTGGAGAGAGGGGGGGAGTGTGTGCTTATGAAGCAGTATAAGTGAGTGTCTTTGCCTCGGTCTTCGAGAGTTGGATTTTGACTTTGCCTTGTGTAGCTTGTTGGATTCAGGGGATGAGAGTGCGGGACTGGCGGATTGAGACGATGTTAACTCTACTTTTCTTTATGGTGTATTATCTGACAAGCAGTGGGACGTCCACTATCATAACTCAACTTTGCGCTGTCATTTTCACTTTCCCCTTAGATCCAGATCATGATAAGCGTGAGGCTTGCTGTGGGTACTTTATTTGACAACCCTTTTAATTTGGTCGATGTCTCCTCCACCTCCGCCTCCGACTTAGACTCCCGAGGCATTATGTCCTGAGGCGCGACGCCGATTGGGGCTGCCCAGATACGGAATTCGGGGTGAGATGTTTACCTGGACGAACTACGACGTGGTCTAAATTTAGCAGTCCCGAATCATGACGTTCAGCGTTCGGCGCTGGGATGCTAAGTGGGATGTTCACAATTCTAAATCGAGCTTGAAGTTTGACGCGTTGACGGATCCGGAGTGAGTACAGCAGATTCATGTACACTATTGGGGTCAATCTCATGATCATTGTCCGAGGGCACTACTTATATAAACGCACGCTTGTATGGGGCTCCGTAGGGCAACATCACAAATATCACAGTATGGCTAGGAGAGTCTAGGGTTTGGTGGTCCGAACTTTCTAATTATAAATTGTTTTCTCCAATCCTTCTCTGATTTACAGCCACGGTGGTGACAAGCACCGGTACGAGCACTGGCACGAGCACAGCCCCGCTGCCAAATTGATTGACCGCAATGGCTGGTCACCCTACTTCTCTTTCTACCGCCACGACTCCCTCTTATCGCCTACGACACGGTGCCCAATGTTCTCGGGCAACAATTTGCTGGTCACTGGGGGGACTTTCACTCAGATCAACGATGTCAAGCACATTCACCCGAATCAAGGCGAGTAAAAGTTGCTCGATGGACTTTCTATCTCATCCAAATCAACAGCGACCTTGGACCTTCTGATGAAAGCAGTCTCATCTGCTGCATTTCATAATTCTGGAGAGCGTCGGGATCCGCCCAAATGCCATCCCAACACGAGGGTCGCAATTATCGAGAAACTCAAGGAATGGATTCTCAGCCTGGACCCTTCGACAAGAAACAGTCTCATCAAGTGGTTGTACGGACCCGCAGGATCAGGAAAGTCGGCTATTGCGCAGACCCTCGCGGAGTGGGCGTTTGAAGAGGGAATTTTACTGGCCAGTTACTTCTTTTCAAGGTTCGACTCGACGCGAAACCACCCCCAGTCTCTGATTGCCACCATCGCCTATCAGGCAGGATGTCAATTTGCTGGAGTCAGCGAAGGCATTTTGGCAGCCATAAACGCCGACCCTCTCATTTTCACGCGGTCCCTCATCACACAGATTTTCTCTCTCATTGTTGAACCGCTCCACTCCCTCATTGCAACTGGATATTTTCAGAACCCCAAGTCCAAGCGTCTTATTATTACCGACGGGCTAGACGAATGCGAAGACCGCGATGGGCAGGTAGACATTATCCGCACGATATCAAAGGCACTGCAAGATCACCACCTACCGCTGATCTTCCTGATTGCTAGTCGTCCAGAACACGACATAACACATTTTTTCTCCTCTGGATACACGATGGAAGTCACATCTCGCTTCCCTCTAGACGACACCTATCAGTCATTGTTGGATGTCGAACTCTTCCTTCAGAGCGAATTCTACAAAGTCAAAGAAAACCATCCATTCAAAACGCAGCTACCGCCCGAGTGGCCTGGTCATGAAACATTGCAAGCGCTTGTCAGGAAGTCGTCGGGTCAATTCATTTACGCAGCCACGGTCATAAAATTTGTGAGATCTACTCGACATAACCCAGCTGATCGCTTACAAATGGCTCTCGGTCTACGGGCCCCGGTAGGAGACCGTGACTTGCCGTTCTCTGAGCTGGATGCACTTTACCACCATATATTCGCGGGGGTCGATAACATTGAAATGGTATTGAAGATCTTGAGTTTCTATCTGCTGACAAGAGATTATTCCGCGCCTGACGTGGACTACATGGAACGTATACTTTCCCTAAACACAGGTGACCTCAGCACATTTTTGTGTGACCTGCATTCAGTCGTTGAACTTCCACTTCAACCATGGTCATGGCGTTGCACAGAGTTACACTTTCATCACGCATCGCTCGAAGACTTTCTTCTTGACAGATCACGCTCCAAGAAATTCTACATCGATCCGCCCAGCCGACATGCTGAATTTGCACATCTGATGTTCCAATTTTTTCCAAGTCAGCGTGACACACTATTATCCGACATTCGACCTTCGTCAGAAATGGACTTATGTGTTTATGCCCACCACCTTGAGAGAGCATCACCAAGCCAAAAGCTACGGCATGAGATCCTAAATCTCAACATTATTGAAATTTTCCATTCCTTCAACCCAATGAGGTTTTATTCTGTGTACCAACTTCTTTTGGATTCCATCCAGCGCTCGGTTCGTTTGCATGGCTTTAATTTGGCGTATCTCAACTCCAACTAACCTTCGGCTCATAGCATTTTTCTGACGCCCATGAGCTCCGATTACACCTTATCCGAGTGATGGACAACTATGGAGCAGACCGTTTAAAAATCTTTTACTCAGATAAACCTCTGACGGCCTACCTTGCCATCTGTTCTTTGTTCAGCATAGAACTTCACCGAATAACTTGGAATACCTGTTTTATTGACTTATTCCAACTTCACGGTCGATTAGGGTCCAAAAACCTGTTCCGTTACGAAGTTACCGAGGGACGAAGAAAGAACGACCAAGAATTTCAGACCATTTTCAACTATCATTTCCAGGACAAAACCAATCTCGAAACTTGCCATGCAGACGGTGCCATATACTTTTTCTGGTATATCCAGCATCACATTGTCCCAAGTTATATGAAGCAAGGACAAATTATGCGCAAAAATAACCCTTGGAAATACAACCAAATGAAGATCTGGAAATCTTTGGTGTTCTGGAAGAACGTGAAGGTGGTAAAACCCCCGAAGGATTTCATCTGCAATTTTCCTTATCGCCAGTCGAGAGTTATGGGTAACCAACAACTTCACGAGGCTCTCTGGGAGGGTTATTCCCAGTGAAAAACGACACGAGCGGGATCGAGCAGAGTCGTGTGAAATCGAGCGCCATCAATCCAGTCGACAGGACTCGATCTCGTCCGAAAAGTGAGAATGGCTCGAATATTTCTCGTGCCATATTGAGCCAATTCGTGTCCCTTCGATTAAATTGATGAAAATTCTACCGCACTCGATTTGACTCGACTGTTGTCTACATAATTAGAGCCGTCTCGAGTACCTTCAAGCGTGCTAGATCCTAAAGAGCACTCGAATTTTCTCGATCCCACTTGACGTGGCTCAATAAATAATAGGGTGATATGGGGTAAAATAGAGTGGATTCAAATTTAATAATAATACAGAATGTACGACTACAACCGAGTGTACTAACATGCCGAATTTCCGTCGTCTTCCGTCCACTCGCCAAGGACCTTGTAGAAATCGCTGAGAAGTAGTATCAGTACGTCGCTCGCTGGCATGGGGGTATGACGAAAGGGACCCTCGAATGACGCACCTTACAATTTTCGTAGACTGCCATAGGAAGGCAGTCAAATATGGCACAAAGAGTCTACAGGAGGTAATAAGAATGTTAACTGAGCCAAAACTGAGCAGAAAGAATAAATGACATACCCTAGCCTACCCAAACCAACACGATAGCAAGCGACGATTCGCCGACGAATTGGGGGTATGACGAAAGAAACCCTCAAATGACGTACCTTGCAATCTTCGTAGACTGCCGCAAGCAGGCAGTCGAACACGGCACAAAGCGCACTACAGAAGACAATAAGAATGTTAACTGAGAAGAGGGGATAAACGACGCACCCTAATCCACCTAATCCAAGTTGTCCCCCTTCGCACCAAAGAATACTCGAAAGAACTACAACACTCAGGAAGCCGTTAGGGAGGCTGCAAGGAGGTGGTGAGGTTATGAAGGGACGCCGAGACTATGGGGTGGTGAGGCTAAGTGGGGGAACTGGTGTTGCGGTGGTGGGGGCATACGTGGCAATGGAAGAAGTTCAAGTTGAACTTCGCGAGCGTGAAAATTATTCAAGAACCCATGGTTTGTCAGCGCCTTCCACGCCCTTCTAAGGTATGCCAAGGTTGACAGCCTCGGCAATATTCTGCTGAAATCGTGCGGCCACTCGAAGACACTCGAAGTGTCAAGGTCTCATGGGAAAGCGCTCGAAGCCACTCAATTTCTGACAATCTCACTCGAGGCATTTTTCACTGGGGGTTATTACCCGATGTTGGCAAGTCTAGAATATCTTTCCCGACTTCTCCCGAGTGCAGGAAGGTCTGACAAACTTATTAACTGTGCTCGAAGTTTTAAATTCGGAATTCTGTCGACTGCTTTCCCATTCAAAGTAAAAAAGGTGAAGGAGGAAATTGAAAGGTACCTCCAAAGGGTCGATACATAGGGCACATATAGGTAGCTGTTGTAACATGTTATATTTGCATAGAGACCATAATTAAAAATGTATTCAGCCAAGGTATAAGGTATTCGGACGGGAGTGAATGCGGCAGTATAAATAGCGCCCGTCTATTCAACTGGGAATTAGTAGGTGGAACGAAAGCAGGAGTTCGTTCTAGTGTTCCCGATCGCCGTGTTGGGCCTTACTCGATGATCTAACGCTCGTAAATTCTACAACGTACATACCTACTACCCAGCAGGTTTTTTATCTGTTCATGTGAATACTGGAGCTTTATCTACCGGATGGTTACAAACCAAACTAAACGATTGCCAATCTCTTTCCTCAGTCTAAATCTATTTGTGGGAGGAAGGGGTCCAGGGACAGCCTGGCCAGGACCGGGAAGGCGCTGAATTGAATTTGAATTTAAGAAGTATACACACGCAGCACGTCCATGAGTGAATAACCCTTTTGAACCCAGTTATAGACAAGAAAGCGACGATGCTGGAGTCGAACGAGATGAGGAGATGCCATGGGATGAGCAGAGCCACTTAAATAAGCGCCTTTTCGGGTCATTTTAGGATTGTTTTTGAATCTTGTTCGGTTTGGGTCAGTCTGCGCGCTCGTTATCGACATCGGCCGGCGTATCCGAGTCAAACTCAAACTCGGAGTCAAACACAGATGAGGACGCAGACGCAGATACAGACCGCAGCGTCGATACGGAGCTCAAAAACTGATCCCTCGCTTTCTCGAGGGCGAGGAAGAACCTGAACCTGAATCTGTCCGAGGGTGGGGGTTCAAGCTCCCCCATGCGTCCAGCTCTATCGTTGAACTAGGAACCTCCTTGAGGTTTTTGAGGGCGAAAGGTAACTCCAGAGGCGGCAAACACATGGGACGGTGCCCGAAGTGGTGCGCGAGGCGAAGGGGCGAGGCGGTCCATAGGGTGGAGAGGTATGCGCCTAGGAGGAGGGCTTGCTATATCGTAGGCAGGTCAGTTAGAGAGGAAGAGAAAGAAATGAAAAAATGAAAAAAAAGAGGGTGCTACGCACCGAAGACGAGGGAGTGAGCATCGGCTTCGCTAACGCGCCCGTGCGTGTCATGATCACGATGTTGGGGTTGCAGATCAGCGAAAGAGTAGGGAGCGGGCCTTTCTCTGGAACGATTGGGGTTCCTTGTCCGCGTCTTTTTCCTTCCTCATTCTTCCCCGTCCCCGTTTCCTTCCCCGTCGTACCCGTATTCTCGCCCGTATTCCTACGCCCACAAGTTTGACAGAATTTAGCTGCAGGCCACACGCGATACACCTTCACTCCTCCCTCTCCTTTGTGATGGCGGATGAGGTACGGGTCGTCATACTCAGCGCTGAAATGAATGTCATGTGGGAGCGGCTGAGATTCGATGGAGGCGTAGAATGCTGAGTGTGGGGGTCTACCCGGGTCGGGGTCTTCCTCGTGTGTGCCGTTGGAGGCGTCGGCCGTTCGGTTGGAGGTGGGAAGGGAGGCGAGGAAGCAGTACCGCCGGATGAGCTGCGCTTCCTCATGCGCGATGAGCCGGAGGAGCACGGGGAGGGATGGAGGGGTAGAACGTCCATTTGGAAAGGTCAATACGGCGTGGTGGGACGCGTTTACTGTAAAAGAAACATAAGAGACACAGTGGATAGTGGGGAAGGAGAGAAGAGCTTACGTGGTACGATGTTCCTTCTACACCCATATCAGAATTGGGGAGAGACGAGGCCGAGTTCTTTCGCGATTCCAATCTGTAATCCCAGCATCGCGAGTCTAGTCAATGAAAAGAACATAGGGAAAAAAAACCAATACGCACCTTACTCACGCGCACCGACTCGTCCATATCAAACGGCAAGAGCTATACCCAGTCGACGCCCATTTCTATTTGCGTAAGCACGCACTGCGGGCATGCTCCTCGGCCGTCGTCGTATGCGTACGCCTTTTTGAGCGCGGCGAGCTCGGCGGGCGGTATGGGAAGGGGGTAAAGGGAGGAGGTTTAATTGGGCTCGTAGAGGAGGATTTCATATGTGGGGGGTTCGAAGGACATTTGAGGAGTGGGAGGAATGTCTGCAGACATAGACATCGAGCGGGTGGGAGAAGACGGGGCGGGTGGCGGATCAATTTGATGATGTAATGCGTGTGATGCCGCTGATGCCGTCAAATTTTGCACCCCGCCGTCACTAGTCACTCGTCACTCGCAGCAATAGCAACTCCTTCGACACTGTCCACGGCGGCCGCTGCCTCTCTGCCTGCATCGCACATAACAAGCGACGATGAACTGTGAGCCGGTTTATTTCCGCTCAGAGCTGACCGTTGAGCTCTGGATCTGAGGCGCTCTTTGTGATCCAGGGACTGTTGTTGGATTGGGGATTCGCTGGGGGAGCGAAGGCGAAACGATGGCGACAGAGACAGCGAAGCTCCCGGTTAGAGGGAAGGTAGCCATACGCATAACGCGTAAGGTGCGTTCTTGTCCCTGTCAATAGCAGCTACGTTGACTCCCGACCTCAAATCCTATAGCTACATCGGACAAACCTGCTCTGGGGAGCTTCTCCCACGTGCAGTCTCGAATATGAAACTAGCGTCATCCTCGCCCCCACAAATCAAGGGAAAGTTCTCTTTTATGCGCAGGAGGATCTCGACGTTAGCACCGACACCGATTAGGAGGAGCTTAGGGCTGGAGAAACATAAAATTTCAACTCCCACAGGTGTCCTTGTTGGTAGGCAATTTGGTTGAGTATATTCCTCGTCCGACTAAAATTTGGTATCCACAGCACTAACACAACATCTAGCGCTCGAACTCCAGGCCCTTCAAATGCAGGTTTGATCATGATGCTCGATGTCCCCTGCTTGCTCAATCGCAACAAAGCTTGAAAAAGCTCAGGACTGGATGACTTTCCTTAACGTTTAGAACTAGTGCTTGAAAGTCCGGTCAGGTCCGGTTTTTTGACCTCAAAGGGCTTAACCGAAGACCGGGACCGGTCCACTAAATTCGGAAAAGTCAAAAAACCGGACCGAGACCGCAAAAGACCGTTAACCGCGGTCTTTTGCGGTCTTTAGACCGGTTACGGTCTACATCAGTTATAACCGGTTTTCAACCGGTTTTTCACTCGTAATTTTAATAATATGGCTCGGTAGTAAATTTAAACAATATATTCGCTTTAAAACAAGCCTAAGAACACTCGGATAGCTTCAAAATTGATAAAGTTATAGATATATTTCAAGAGATCTACCAATTTCGAAGTATTTTATTGTATTTTTATTGTATCTCAGCCAATACTTGACCAAATTACATGATATTACACGCGTTTAGAAGGGTCTAATTAGGGCTACAAAAGACCGGTCTTAACCGACGTAACCGGTTAACAAAGACCGGTCTTTTTGCGGTCTCGATATCTCAAAAACCAAAGACCGGACCAGGGTGGTCCGGTCTTTTGCGGTCTGGTCCGGTCTGGTCACCGGTCTTTTTGCGGTTTCGAGACCGGACTTCAAAGCACTATTTAGAACGCGCAAAAAACATGTTACAGATTCTATTTGTCTTTGTAAAGCCTAACTGCCGAAGACCCGACCCAGGCACATCAAAATGAGTATGATTTCGACTCCGAACACCTCTTTCTAAACAGCTAACTGGAAGGGGGCCCCCTCCCCCCCTTCTAGTTTCAAAACCTGTTCTAAAGGCTTTCCAGACCAAATTTCCACCTCCGCGTCCATTGATGACATGATGGCCGGTGTCGCTTCATCTTATTATGCCTAATTCAGGCACTTGCCTTCGCCCCCGCGTTTCCTTTGTAAATTTATATGAAGGTTGTTCAATGTTAAGGTTCTCTAAATTCTGGTTGTAAATCTCTAACCCGGAGACAGCCGCCAAAAACTAGGTCTAGAAATCAGTCTGAAGTCCCAGATCGTTAAGGAAAGTCATCCACTTGGAAGATGAAAAATTCGAGTACTCTATTTTGGATTATGTCACTAGCACTATTTTTTTGTTTATGTCAGGGTATTCAGCTTGTTTTGTTCGTGTTGTTGGATATCCCTTTTTTTAACTTTGAAGTCCATTTCCCGACCCATTCTCCCGCCTATTTTTTTAGGTTTTTTGTTTCCATTTATGCTGCATCCCAGACCCAGAAGCCAGCCAAATCAATCGCATAGCACTGCTCGCAGAAAAATGCAGAGAACAGAAACCCATGCTCGAGTGACTAGCTTCGGCGGCGGGTCAGAAGAAGGAATACCGGACGCTGGACCTAAAAGATAACGAGCCAAACTGTTTTACCATGAAGGACGTTAGAAGGAGAAGGATGCCACGTACATCAAACAGTTTATAACCCCTTCTTTAAACATCGACGTTTTGCTAAGAAGGATGGTAGCATTGAAGAGAGGTGGATATTTAACGGCGTCTTGCGCCACGGTTTCCTGAAACGAAAAGAAGTGCAAAGAAAGATAGGCGAGCTAAGTTTAAATGTTGATACTTTGGTAGGAAAAACAACGTACTTCGGGTATTGTGTCTGCCTTGTGCGCGTGCTTCGTAAATACTCGAAAAGGACAGATGACGAGCTACGGTACCTACCTGCGACCAGAACCAACCCGACAACGCATTCTTGATTTTTTCGCAGACATGAGACTACGAAACGAAGCACTGTCTACGATTAAAACAGGCAAAAGAAGCTAGGTACTCACCACATGAGAATCAACGCTTGGATAGCAGTCAGGATAAAACTTGAAAAAGGCATCAGATCTTCCACACAAACGCACAAACATCTAGAGGCTGAGGTAGTAAAGTACTCGTACTCACCGAATACCTAATAGTAGAAGGCAGGTTATCCCGCTGTCGCCACTGTCGCACCTGAAGAAACGAAATAAGATTTAATTAATGGCCATTGGCGAGGTAAGACGAAATACGTACAAATTCAAATGGAGAGTGTAAATTTAAAAATGAGTTGTGATGGTGGTTTATCGTCACGTCGCCCCCTGCGTTCGTGATCGTCGTGTCGCGGACGGATACATTTTGAGCACCGGAGAACATATCGATCTGTATTTCGTAGATGTTTTCAGTGGGTACTCACAGCAGTATGGAAAGAATATGCTGGAGTGCTTACGCTCAGTGTTCGTTCAGGGTGCGGACCTTGGGTTGCTTGAGAAAGCCCTGAACCATGGGTTGTATTTCGCCCTTCAGAAGGTGGTGAGTGTCACTGAGTGAGTTACAAGATTCATCGACAATCAAAAAAGTATTAACACACCTATAGCGCCTTCCTCGGGGTCTTCGAGGGCCGCAGCATAAGAGCTGTGCGAGATGGCCAGCGATGGTGGAGAAGGACCGAGTCCCGATAGGAAAGCTTCAAGCTCTTCCAGCCGTCTTTCGGAAGAAAATAAAATAGCAGCGATCATGATCGATCAATTGGTTAACCGTAAATCATATACGGCGTACCTCTCGAGCCTTCGAATCTCGCTACGCTTCTCCAACACATCTGCCCCTTCCTCACATCCCAATACCATCGAATCCGTAAAATGGGCCGACTCCTCCGGCAGCAACTTCAGATTATTGGTGTCCACGCGAAGAACGACAGTGTGCTCGCTCTTCTCGAAATGCTCGTCGAGTGCGTGGAGGTCAGGGAGGTCGACCCCACAGGACGTGTAGTCGTTGTTTAGGCTCTGCGAGGAATCAGAGTTGTAGCAGGGTTCAGTGATGTCAGTGTGCATAGACCCCTTTAGTTCATCCTCTGACAGGTGGGGGGAGGAAGAGAGCACTTCCATCTTCGAGTGAAGGGAGTGCGGGAAGGAGGAAGGGGGAAAGTTGGAGGAAGGGGAAGAAGAGGTGTGGCAATCCTCTCACAACATGCGGTGAGCGATATACCATTGTATGTGGGCACAGCCAAAATATCACTCAGGGGTTCCTTCGAGCACCCATATCGGCCCGGCAGGTTTTCCTTGGCTTTAATTGCAGATTGCGAGATCTCCTTTGACGGGTTCAATGGTCTAGGAATAAGAAACCGATAATAGGGCAATGTGCAGAACAGCATCTCGACCATGCCTCTCGCGCCGTCGTCTGCGAACGTGAATGAACCGGGTATCAGCCGGAGAAGCAGAGGAAGCTCAAACGACGCCTACTCATCGTGTATACGCGTCCAAACTGGTCGCAGTTGTCACGCTGTAGTCTTTCCGCGTACCCATCGACATGCACCTGGTGGCGAGGGCAAGGGCTCAGTTGTGAGATCACACCAGCGGACATGCCTCGAAGACGGCCAGAGACACGCACGAGAAGTCCTGGTTGAAGTTCGCGAACAGCATGTTCGAGTTAGTCTTTTCTGCCATCACCGAAGAGCGAAGAAACACGGGCACAAGCAAGGGGGACCCACCGGAAAAATCCGGTGAGGCCCACTACCCTCATTTCGTTGCCATCAAAACTCATGGGGTCTGCACATGCCTTCGGGGTCCGTTTTTATATCGTAGGATTTAGTCAGCTTGTCCATCTTATCTCTTGATCGATCCCTCGTTCCGAGCTTTGCTCGCCGAAATCATCTCTCCCGGCCCTCATGCTTTCAATTCCTTCTGTTCAATTACATTTAAGTATACTATCCCAATCCGGGAGTTTGATAATTCCAGGAGTTTGACAATGTCAAATTTCTCCCTCATTTTTTGCCCTACACTCTCAAAACTTTGCAAATATACACAGATAGACCATTACATTCACAATGTCAAAAAAAAACCGGAAATTGGAGCCTCCTTGGAGTAGAACTGAGGTACGGTGATTTTGATTACGGTAAATGGGCCAATGTATCGAGATGTTATCCCAGATCTACAAAGACTGGACACTCCTTTCAGCCCAAATTTTTGAAGTATCATTTTTTTTTTTTTTTTTTTAAATCCATTTATCGTCCATTGGGGCCGCGCCCTATGTCAGACGTCTACTACTGTTGCTCTATCTAGTGGTGTGTTCTATCTGTATCCCCAATACTAAATCGACGATGTGAGCCTCCTTTGGAAGTCTACGGCGTTACTAGTAACGCAAATACGTGGTGCTATGGGGTAAAGTATGTTGTTAGTAGTGGATAGTGCGATTAGTAGTGATATGTTATGGGGGAGAGTAAATAGATGAATAAGTAGCAACCCACAGCAACCTTCGGCGCTGGGGTTACGCAAGTGGGTCAGTGGAGTTCGGGGGGGCCTTCTTCTTCCTGGGCCTATATCTTGAGACGCGACAATGGGTCGTGAAACAGAAGACTCCACTTCGCGTCAATCTCTGGATGGCTGTAGAGTCCTCGACCCGCAATCTCAACGAAAATGCTCCTAGCCCCTCCTTATCCTCCTCGCGGCAGAGTGTTGTCACGTCCTTGATAGCTTCTTCTGTTATCCCGGTTGCTTCTGCTAGCATAGCCCACCGTTCTGCGCCATCGTTCCCTATCTTCCGGTATGGTTCTGCAGGCACTCCATGTATGACTAGGCCGTCCCAGGGAGCATCTGCCTCGAAGATAGGGTAACTGTCACCAAATACTTCATCACTTCCTTCGGTGTTCATTGCGATCCTTATGAGTATCGATTGCTTTTGCAGCAACTGTGCTGCTGTGTATGGCGCCCGAGTGTGGATGACGATATTGCCCGCACGTGTGATATGGGCACCAGAAATTGGTTCTGAGGTTGTGCCCTCTATCATGTTCCCTTTAAATGCTTCATTGAGATCGGTGACAAGGCAGGAAGTGAAGTGGTGTGTTGGGTCAGATCCCGATGGCAGGCGTAGAATGATGCGGTAGCTGGCGTCTCTTGCTCGAACGGTTTTAGGCTTCGATGGACGGTGCTTTGCTCTGGAGGCTTGTGGTTGACCGGCTGGTGACACTACGGCTGATGGTGGTGCCTTGCTGGCAGTGGCGTTCTTCACCGTTGTTTGTGCATACGATGCCTTCGAGGTGTTTTGCTGGCATTTAGCAGCAAGCGGTGGTTGATATGTCATTTGGGCCATCTCGTCTGGTTGAATGACTGAAGCCAGCGCCTTGAGCGCATCTCTAGCATGGGAGGTGAGGAAGTCCTTCGTGGTGGTGTGATTGGCCTTCAAGATGACCACTGTTGCCAAGATGGAATCCAGCAGCAGGTCGAGGCGTCGCACATGCTCGTCCAGCGTTGCCGTCTGTGGGGCTTCTGGCGCGTTGTCACTGTGAATCGGCGGCTCCGCCGATGGCATGGTCTCGGATCTGTGGTTCGGGCTCGGGTCGAGGAACTGGGGCTCGGTGTCGGCGTCGACATTGGTGCTGACGACACGGTTTTTCTTGACTGTGCGTAATGAGTCTGGCGATATTGTGAGTTTCGCAGCTGCGGGCTTTTGAGACTGGGTGCCTTCGGGTGTCCGAGGACGCCTGATGCCCGCTCCAAGTGGCTCCGCGCTGTTGCGCTGGCTTTGTTGGTGGTGGTTCGAGTGTGGGAACATCCGAAATATCATTCATGAATAGTAGGCCATTGACTGTGCAAATTTATGAGATCAGGAATCCGTTCCTTCGAGTGCAATGCCAGTAGAAGTGATTTCTGGGTTTATGAAGAGTGACTGACGTGATGATTTTGAAACGCCGCCCAAAAAGTGAAGGGAGAAAAATGATGACAATGCGTGCGGAATGTGAACATTTTGATGTGACTCCACGTTACATCGTTTTCAATCTCCTGGAACCTTTCGTTTTTGAGCACCGGAAGCGCTCCGCCTTTGCCTCCCTTCAACATTCTCGAAAGATTTTTTAATATTCAAGTGTAAACCAAAAATCCGCATATTTAGGGAAAGTTTGGGGACAGACAGTCCAGTACTTGCCGAGTAAATCGCCAAATACACGAAAAGCTGTCAAACTCCTGGAATGGGATAGTATAGCCGCGTTTTAAATCTATCCCTGCTTCTAGCCCTTACAATGGACGTTGATGAGTATGCCAATGCAGTGCTCGTTGACCCTCCAGAACAACTTATCTACCTCCTCGTCAATTATGGCAGCTCTATGTTGTTCCCCTTATACATCAATAACGAATAACTCAAAGAAAACCTTATTTCAGTGTGATCTCTGTCGAAAATTCCTAGTTCTTGGCGCTTCAGGGTCAACAGTGAGATTTGATAATCGCCGAAATTGAAATAAAAAGGGCAGCAAGAAGAAGCATCAGCTACTGCATCAAGACAACCACCCGGTCCCAAGACACAGAGAGTGGTATAGCGTATTTAGATGAGTCTTTTGGTAGTGAAGCGAGCTCGAGCTTCGAATGAACAATCCAAACTTGAATTATCAACACAATCAATGCCATCAAATCCTACCCGATATAGAAACGGACCCCGAAGGCATGTACAGACCCCATGGGTTTTGATGGCAACGAAACGAGGGTGGGCCTCACGGATTTTGCCGGTGGGTCCCCTTGGGCACAACTTCACTGCCGCACAAGTCGGTGAGTCGGTGACCTCCTCCGATGTGATGACGAAGCTATTCAGGGTCATGCCTTTTCTCTCGCACCCTGCTTCGAGTTCAGCAATTCGCGACGTGGAGCTCGGGACTCGTAATGAGCAAAAGTTCGAGTATTTTGAATTAGATCACTGGTAATCGGACTATTTTTGTTTATGAGGCTATTTGACTTTTTTTGTTGTGCTGTTGGCTATCCATTTTGTTAACTGCGAAGTCCAATTCCCGATCCATTTCCCGCCTATTTTTAAAAATTTCTTTCCATTTACGCCACATCCTAGAGCCAGAAGCCAGCCAAGTCAATTACATAGCACTGCCCGCAGAAAACTGCAGAGAACAGAAACCCATGCTCGAGTGACTAGCTTCGACTGTGTCGGCGGATCAGAAAAAGGAATATCGGACGCTCGACCTGAATGATAACGAGCCAATTTGTTGTCCTCAGAACGGGCTGTAAAAGAACACGGAGACCACATACACCAAACAGTTTATAACTCCTTCTTTAAACATCGAGGTCTTGCTTAGAAGAATCGTGGCATTGGAAATAGGCGGGTATTTGATGGCGTCCGCTGCAACAGTTTCCTGGAAAGAGATGACGGAAGCGAATGGCACGTGAGATAAGTTGATTTTTTTGGGAAAAAAAGGCGTACTTCAAGGTGTATACTTTCAGACTGCGTGGACATTTCGTCAACCGTTAAATAAAAGAAATAGATGGGAGGCTACGCAATGAACGACTTACCCACGACCGAAACCAACCCGACAAAGCACTCTTGATTTTTTGACCAGCATGATACAAAGGAGGCAAATAGTTCGACTGCACAGACAAAAGTACCCAGTCAGCTAGAGGACACATGACAAATGAAGCTAAAGCGAAAACCCGTACCACCAATACTGCGGGATAGAAGAATGAGTTTTGGTGATGGTGGTTTATCGTCACGTCGCCCCCGGCGTTCGTGATCGTCGTGTCGCGCATCGATACATTTTGAGCACCGGAGAACATATCGATCTGAATTTAGAGCTCAGCGGGCAGTAGTATAAATAATATAGATCTGGATTAATCACGTTCAGCGGTCTCCTCGGATGCGAACCTTTGTCGATAGCTAATCCAGAAAACCAAGTCATAAGTGACATAGACATCTACCAAACTCGAAGCTAATATTAACTTACCCTTAACGCCGATATTAGGACCTGTGCTGAGTAAATCCCGCATCGATGTCTCTGATGCTGGGTTGAGTCTTGACAGGAGAATTTCAAGCTTTCCAAGCCGTCTTTCCGGAGAAAGAGAAATAAAATAGCGGCGATCATGAGAGTCAATCAATTAGTCCTTCCAAACCAAAAATCACGCTTGGCGCTTAACCGCACACGTACCTCTCAAGCCTACGTATCTGGCTGCCAATATGCTTCTCCACCGCATCTACCCCTTCCTCACCTCCCAATACCCTCGAATCCGTGAGATCCTCCTCCTCCTCCTCCTCCTCAAGTGGCGGAACCAGAACATTGACACCGCACGCTCTAAGCATCACATGGATTGCCAAACCCCTCATCCTACTGTAACGACTTCCACACCCCGGCTGAGGACACACGAAGGGCTTTTCAAGGAACGGAGTCTGATCTTGAGCTTCGTACTCTTGTTGTCGGATCTTCGAGGTCGGCGAGTCAGCTTTCTCCTCACTGACAGGCGGTGTCGTCAAGGCATTACTCTCACCACACGCCGCGCTCTCCAAGTCTAAGGCGTGCGCAGACGATGGCGGCACCAGCGTGACAGGCCCGGCGTTTACGTCCACGCCAAGAACGACAGTGTGCTTGCTCTCGAAATGCTCGATGAGCGCGTGGAGGTCAGGAAGGTGGAGCCAACAGCACGTGTAGTTGTTGCTTAGGCTCTGCGAGCTCGAGGAATTAGAGTCGTAGTGAGATTGGGATTCTGTTGCGGCAGTGAATAAAGACCTTGCTAGCTCATCCATTGGCAGGCTGGGCGAGGAGAAGAGCATTGTCATCCTCGAGAGATGAATGGGGTGCGGGAAGGAAAGAGGAGGAAATTTGAATGGAGGCAAGGTGTGGCTATTCTGTCACAGCATGCGTCGAGCGATATTTGGGCACAGCCAATATGTCACGTCAGGGTTCCTTCTAGCGCCCATATCGGCTCGGCCGATTTTATTCGAGTTGGGGTACATAGTGATTGCGAGATTTCCTGTTACTTACTAGGCTGGTTGCCTCTAGGATATGAAACGGACAACAGGACTTACAGATGGAGATTCCGGCCGGTATGAAATAGAAGAGGGATAGACAGTTCAGTTGGCACAAAGTTACAGTAAGAGGGGCGAAATATGGTATAGGCGCGATACGAAAGAAGAAAAGATGAGAGGAAAGGCGAGGAGACCATGCGAAGACGGCGATGACGTTCTTCGTCGGAGTCTGAAATGAACCATCACTCGGGCGACGTCAAAGTTCAAAAAGGCCTTTCCGAGTTTTTTTAAATCTCAGTGGCGATGGTAAATCGTCAGGAGTTATCATGCGCGGCAAGCAATATCTGGGATATCCATTGATGGTCATGCGCCTATCGTCATGCAATTCTGATTTTCCGTCAAGCTTATTGAGCAGACTTTGAAATTTCCTCGAGGCTCGGTATGTTAGGGGATAGACAAAGAAATAACAAAACTGCGTACATACGAGAGATTAAAGCCTGATGAAAAGGACGAGGACGAGGGTACATGTAGTACAGAGTAACACAGGAAGAGCCGGGGGGGAAAGCATTGAGTACAGCCAGAAAAAAAAGAAAAAAAGACAAAAAAACAGAGCATGGTAAGAGGGGAGACGAGACGAGAGGAAGCGGACAAAGACTACGACAAAGAACTCCTAATTGAACGACCACACACGAACCTCGGACTACTTCAGACGACGGTAAAAAGTCACTTTGTTTTCGGATTTTTTTGGTCACTGGCCATAGCAGTGGATTACGAGTTTTTCGGTTCTTTTTTTGGTTTTAAATTTTTGTTGTTTTTATTTTGGACGTTTTCTGATATTTCTCGGTCCAGCCCTCTTGAATGTTTTTGGTCGTCCGTTTCCGATATTTTTCGAATTTTAATGGTCCTGCCCCTATTTTTTGTTGGTAATTGAGTTCAATTTAAGCCGTGTCCGAGTAGGAGTCAAGAGTTCATATGAAAGCCATCCAATCGCGGAGTTCTACGCCAGATCCAGCCCGCTTCGAGGTCCTATTCCCTTTCAATAAAAGGAATACCGGATGCTCGACCTACAGAGAAGCAAGAGAAAATGATAATTAAGCTAGCCGATAAGACCATGAAACAAACAAAGCTACGTACAGCGTCTGCAACACGAATCCTGGTATGCACATCGTCGTTTTACTCTCAATGACCTTCACGCCGTGCAAAAGAGGGTATTTGAAGACGTCCTCAGCAGCTGTTTTCTGAAATATCGTTTGTATTCTGCGGTCTTCGAGAGACAAAAAATTTAAACATACATTCAAGTTTATCTCCGACTATATGTATGCAGTTGTAAATATAAAATCTGACAATTATAATTTATTGACAATACGTACCGACGGCGAAAAACCAAGAGGTAGGAGCTTTTTAATCGTTTCAGCGGCGAAGTGAAACTGCAAGAGATGTGAGTTAATCCGGGGTTACAAGTTGTATCGTCGTACTGACCATGCTGGATCCGGGGTTCGACCACTGCTCGAGTCCAATTTATATTAGAACATCAAAGCGGGAAATGACACTGGTATGTGATAATCACCGAAAATGGATTCGCCCATTGCGGTAGATAATCAAGGAAACCCTAGTAGTCCAATTTAAGTGGGGCAGTTTACCTGCATCAAACAGGGAACAATGTACCTGTGGTTCATGGTAAAAATGATTGTGGTGTATCGTCAGGTCACCTCCCACATTGTTGATCGCGGTATCTCGTATCGAGACATTCCGAGCTTTACTGAACATTTGCACCTATATCAAACGTTTAGTATTCCTATTCCTCCAAACTTGTAAAATAGATCGTGTTCGACGGAGGACTTACATCCACATTTTTAGCCAGGAATGCGTCGCCTGGGTCCTCATCGAACCCCGAGTCGTCCCAGGCGTCCTCCTCGCCACTTCCATGACTTTCATTTGAATGTTCTTCCTGCCATGGTGAACCAGGCAGTTCATCGTTGGCGGAATCATTATCGGAGAATTGGCAATTAGTGTAGGCTAGAATGGACAACATCGCATTGTTCCGAAATCATATGAGTTCTTTAGTAACAAGGCTCATCGTTGGCAACGTACGTTTTGCAGGAATCCCATAAGGCGTCTTGGTTGACGAATCTGGGACAAAGGCGGCAGAGGTACGACGACTAGGGGTGCGAACCTCCCGTCCAGAACCGGTTGACATTGAGTCCTCTGGAGTGGACCCTGTAATGGAGCGGGAACGTCTACGAATTCGAAATTGATTCTGTTTCATCGCGCTCGCACGAGAGTGAGCCGATCCTAGACCATAGAGCTTCTCGTATAACCCACAGCTTCAATAGAACAAGGAAAAAAGAGGTCAACAACTAGTCAAATCAGGAATTAAAAGAATGTCATACGCATTGCAAACTGTCCTGTCTTCGCTGTCCTTTCTCCACAACGGTGTCCTTGTTACTTGGCAAACAGCGCACTGTAAAATTGATGAATCAACAAGACTCGCGCTAAGATTTTGAAACAAAGGGAAACCAACCTCGAGTTTTGGGCTCTCATCATGGGGCTCGTGGAGCGGCACAGCCATCTGGGGAGGTCGAAATGATCGTGGCCGAGGTCGCTTGTGCTGTTTATGTTTAAAAAATAAACGAAATGCAAGTGGAGATATAGAAATGTAAGAACATACCAGTTTAAAGTACAGTCCGCAGGCGTTACAGTTCAGTTCGTCGTTTAAGCCCCCTCTCCAAAGCGGGGTGGTAGTCGTCCCACAGTTCACGCATTCCGCGACGCTTCCAGACTTGGAAGTTGCAGGGCCAGGGACTGGTGACGCGATTGGAATTTTACGGGCAGTGCCGTAAGGCGGCGAAGGTTGGCGAAGGTGAACGTTGCCGTCGCCAGCCACAGCTTCCAGGGACTCGGTTGACAGACAAGTGTTCTGTCAAAGAAGACGAGGTTTGGAGGATGACAGGCAGAGTGCAAAGAGTAGACTACGAACAGATTCGCAAGACGCTTTGGAGATGTTGGTACTTGACGTTTGAATCGAGCTCCAACTTAGGTTCGGTACATAGCCTAAAGGTGAAATGCGCACTATTCGAAAAAAAAGGATTGATTACTTGGGCTTGATAATAAAAATGACAACATTACTGGGTTGCGAGAGGCAATACACGCCTTGCATCTCCACCATGGCACGCCGTTGGTCCCCTTCATCGGCGAAACTATTGAAAGATTTGTGTAACAGAGTCGACCCCAAACAAGTCTAGTGTGGACTCACCGAACGAAACCACAACCTCGAGAGGTGCCTGTCACTGCAGGCGACATCACCTTTGCACCATTGCAGCTTAAGAAAGGTCGTACGACTTTGGAGCCTTGGAAATTCCGGAGTCCAAGCTCTGGGTTACAGAAGACAGCCAACAGGTCCGAGCTGCATGTTTCAGGTGCTAAATCCCGTACCAATATACTGTATTCCTTGGGGTGTTTGGGAATGATCGTGTTATCGGCCTCGCCAAATGTCGCGCCGAGAAAAAGGGACGGAGGTGGTACTGATGCAGCGATCGGTGCGGATTCCGCAAGACCAAGAGCCATCTGGACGCGCTCTGCTTCTTGAGCACGCTTTCTGGCCTGACACAGGTCGATGCGCAGGCGGTCAGTTTCGCGATACGTCTCTTGAAGAAGGGCTGCAAGGCTGGCGTTCGAAGTAGGGCGATCTTCAGAGGTAGCATCGGCAGATGAGTGCTCGGATGGTGGAGACACAGTGGGGAGCTCGGTGGAGGACATCGTCGTTGCTGTCTGCTGTCTGGGAGGAGAGACCTCCATCGTCTCGTAGAATAGCAAAGAACGAGGAGGAGATCAAAAGAGGGGAAATCGACAAGCCGCACTGCAATACATCAGATTTAAACACAGATAATGACAGGGAAGGCTATACACCTCTTTCAAATTCGTATTCGAGCGCTCGAATTTGGCTGTGTCCAAGTAACCCTTGAATAGGTCAACCAGACACGCCTTGGGCAATTTTGGGCGAGGAATGCTTGTGAGCCGCTTCAAGCGCTCAGAATCAGTGAATCGTTGAAATCATGGAGTCGCGTCGAAGGCGAAGGCAAGTGCTATCACGGATTGCAATTGGGCGTTGATTGGTCGACGTGGCGGCAATCATCTACGCCAAATCCGGACAGCACAGCCCCTGATGCTAGGGGCGTGCCTGAGGGTTATGATTTCGATGCAGAATCGCCCCAGTAATCAATTGTAAAGCCAGAATAAATGGATCTTAGAAGATGTTCGACCATTGCGGCGGAGAGAAATTACATGAGTTTTTCCGTAGCTGTCTACTAAGTAGTAGGTGTGTGTGTACGAGTACACTAAACAATGAAATGCGGTGATGCGATGATGAAAATAACAATACAGATGCAAGTTAGAGATAAAAAGCGGTGATCATGAGCGAAGGGTATACGCTTGAGAGTGGTAATCGTACAAAGAGAAGAACATGAAATAGAGAATGGAAAAGGCAGAGACAATGACGAAGACCTCCGAATTGAACGACAACACACGAACCTGGAACTAGATAGCCACATTTCAGACGACGGCAGAATATCCCCCTTGGTATCTTTTTTTGTAATTTCGGTTTGATCGATTTTTTTGGTTTTCTGTTTCTTCGTAATGTTTTTGACGTTTTTCAAATTATTGAGGTCCAGCCCATTTTTTTGCTTGTTTGTTTTTCTGTATTTTATAGGCCCTGCCCGATTTCTTTTCGTCGCGTTTTTTTGTGATGTTTTGGATTTTCGAGGCCCAGCCAATTTTTTTTGGTATTTTCTCGGGTTCAACTAGGCCGTGTCTGAGTGTAAGCCACTTCGTTCCATGTTCATACGAAAATCATCCAATCGCGGAGTCCTTCTGTCACGATCTTGCCTGCGAGAAGCGGGGCGGGTCGGTCAAGTGCGGTGCGAGGTCCTGGTCCCTTCCTATCAGAAGAAGGAATACCGGATGCTCGACCTACCAACGAAAACGAAAACGCGATAAAAAAGTCAGATTGGGAACCGGGGAAAGGGGTGTGAGTATCACCACGTACAAAGTCTGCACTATCGATCCTGGCAAGCACATGGTCGTTTTGCTCTCAACGACCTTCGCGCCGTGTAAGCGGGGGTATTTGAATACGTCTTCAGCGGATGTCTCCTGTAAACAGGGGCGTAAGATGAGAGTGTCGGTGTCATCGAGAGGGTATGAACGTACATGTAAGTCTAATTCTGTCTAAACGGCAAATAAATAAGTATCTGACAGACATAAATCGTGAAAAGGACGTACTGCTGGCGAGAAACCGAGCGGTAGGAGTTTCTTGATCGTTTGTGCAACGAGGTGGAACTATGGCGAACACTCAAGTTCTACACCGCGTTCGAAAATATTGCTGTACTCACCATGGAAGATCCCGGGTTCCGCCACTTGGTAAAAGGAACATGGTCAGGTCGCTATAACACGGTCAAGGGCCTAGGGAAGTTGACTCACTGGCAGCAAACTATTCCACAGGGAGTGACAATCCGAAACGTCCTACACACGCTCTCGTAAGACAATATGTTCACGAGGGTGCTCTGGCATAGTTTTAGCTTACCTGCGACTCTGGGTAGAAGTGGCTGTGATGGTGATGTATCGTTATATCACCGCCGGCATTGTTGATAGACGTGTCGTGTATTGAGAAGTTGTGGGCCCCGGAGAACATACTTATCTATACGGAACATGCGGTCGGCGTGTGCTTGTCTCGAGTTTGTTAGGATGGTCATGATTTGGCGAACTTACATCCTGGCTTCTGGGTAGATACGGGCTGTCAGAGCTGTCGTCGTCGCTGCTGACATCTGAGCATTCTTCGCGCCAAGGGAATCCGAGCTCTCCATCTTCATCCTCCTGAGGGTAAAAATAAATCTTGTCCTCAGGGTGGACTGAAGCAGACCACTGCGGTGGCAAGTCCGTGGGTCTGGCGAGTCAAAAATTTCAACACATGCCTGCTTTCAGTCCAAAAAAATGCTTCACTTACGAGGCGTCTCGAGTAGAAAGAAGCATCCCTGGTTCAATAATGGCATGCGAACGTTGCACTCTGTTGACGAAAAGTAAGCACTTGAACAATTCCCTGGGTAGTCTGACTGACTTCATTATAACATCATATCGACCAGTCGAAGAAAACGACGCGGAAGGGCGGTGGGCTTGGGAGGTGGGCGCAGCTTGGCCCCCTGACGACCCAGGGGCATGTTGGTCAAGATGTTGATTCCTGTTGATTTAGATTGCACAATAAGTCTTCGGGTAAGGATGGAGATCGATAGGAACCTTACTTACGGCACAGCTGCAGACGATCCTGAGGACCTTTGACATGACGCACGGTGCTGGAGCCATTTCTGCACGGCTTGGAGGTGGTCGTCAGGGGGCACGCTCAGCCATTTGTCGCACATGTTGCATAAGAGCCGTTCAGGATCGAACTTGCGCACATCGGGGTCCTTGGAAAAGAGGGTGTTTCGCTCCTCGAGAGCGTAAACATTCTTGTTGTTGCTGCGGATTAATAAACGTCAGAAAAAAGTAGGCAACAAGGAAAAGACACGTCAGAATAAACATACATCTTCTTTGCGAGACAGCTCTTGCGGTGGGCATCCCAGGGTATAGAGCAAAAGGTCGAATTTGGGCGAAGACGGATCCACTTGTCACAGGAAGCGCAGAGCACGCGATAGGCCTCGAATTGGCCGACGTACGGGTCAGCCCGAAGGTACTCGATCCTTTCCTCCTCCGTGCGTTTTGCGCGCCTACGTTTGGACGGGGGCTGGGAGTGCGAATTGGGGGCGTTTTCAGGAGTGTAAATGACGGGCTCGCCGGTGGTCGGAGCAGAGGCTGAAGTAGGACTAATGTGAAACCAGATAAATCAGGAGATCAACACACGACGTATATCGGGCAAGAGACGTACCAGGTCAGTCGATGTGCCTCCCAATGACTCACGGTAAATCCTCCCGTCTGCTCGTCCCGAAAAGAGACGCCAGCGCCGCACGTTTCGCAGATGACGCGGCCAGCTTCGTACTCGTCGGTTCGTGCGTGAGCGCCGCTGGGAAGTGGATTCCCGGTGATGATGGGCTTTGTTTCTGGTTCGTCTGGTCGCTCCTTGCGCCCAAGGGGGCTCCTAAAGAAAAGAGGTGTCGAAAATCAGAGCGGAGAAAAGACAAAGGAGAGAAAGGAAAGAGAGACCCACTGCGATGATGGCAACATGGGGGATGGTGTCGACGTCGGAGATCTACCAACAGATTATAAGCCGACCTAAAACGTGTCGAAGAGGCAATATTAATGCCTACCGAGGCGGTGTGCCAGCGTCGGCCATGGCTCGCGAGGCTCAGGGGGGCAGAATAGGAGGGCGAGCGAGGCGGTGGTGGACGTGTGGAACAGAATATCGTATTCGGATCCAAACTCTGAGTAGCATTTCTGCTAATGAAAGAACTGCTCGACAGATCGCACAGCCCGAAACATACCCATACAGATTTCTTTTTCGTACTCCGCTGTAAAAATGCGTCACACCGTCACTCTATTGTCACTCCTTCTTCCTTCCGTTCCCGTTCCTCTGTTTGTCTTTCATCGCGGAATAGTAGAACTCTATTCTGCCTCTCATATCCTGCTGAATCATTGCCGTATATCTATTCTCCTTGTTCAGCGATCGCTCGGTAGCTAGGTCCGGTCTCGGGAGCACACACTGATCACCGAAACAAAAAAAAATTGAACCAACTATTTAGGGACAAGGTTCGACTTGACAATTAAATTATTACCATGCTCCGTATTCCCGGATTCGGGTTATTTCCTCGAACGAAAACGAGCTTTCTATGTCCTCTCAGGAAGTTTAAACTCTGGCTCGGGCAGAACACACTTTTTCATTCCTCGGCCCAGATTGCCAAACACCTTTTTGGATCGTTTCCGGAAGGCGTCCCCCCCACATAAACTGCGCTTCTTATAGGAGTTTTTAGCTATGTCGTCGGATCAGCACTCTGCCTTTCCTTTTCTGCGCACAGCCTGCCTTATGGCTGCACCCGTTCTGTGTTTCTAGTCATATCCACAAAGCTTGTTCCGCTTTGACATCGTATGTCGCTGCTCGCAGTCCCATTCGCCGCCTCGCCCTCCATAATCCTAATCCCTATGACTTCCATACGTGACACAGGCTTCTCTCTCTTCCTGCCTGCCTGCCAATCTTATGGTATGTTAGGCAACCGCCGCACTGCCCCCCGCACTGGAGTTCTTCCCTGACGCCTCAGGCTGTCGAGGTCTTAGCTATCCCACTAATGTTGTAGAACAATATCTGTTCATGGAACAGGAGGCAGGGGGGTAGGGGGTCAGGTAGAAAGACGTCCTTGTCGTTGGTTGAAGGAAATCAAAGTGCAAAAACAAACTCTCTGGAGAGGATTGCACAGCCACTGATTCAATGGAACGGGAAGCTCGGTACCGGTCCAGACACCCTGACCTGTGCGAGCGCTCAGTTTACAGGGTCTTGCATAAATAATTGCAGTCCATCAGTTTCGTCGTCATTGTTTGTGCATCTTTGCCCCGGCACAAAACAAGAAAGCCTGGCTCTGGCTGGCTGGCTTTCTTCCTTGAGGAGATTAAATCCTGTGCTTATTTTTTGCAGTGGGCCACTTTTGAGGTTTTGAGGCACCTCAGCCTTTTTTTGAATGTACCAGAAGCAGATGACGAGGGTTTGGTTCAGCGCCGATTTCAACCACCTGTCCAAATCTGGGAATAACAAAGCTAGCCAAACATCCCGCGCGTCGCTCGGCAAAATGATGGACTGCAATTATTTATGCAAGACCCTGTAAAGCTGCAATCCGCCAACGTTTCTCGTACATCTAGCCAAGTCGGGTATTTATTTTTGTGCATCTATCCTTCTGAATAATTGATGGGCTTACTCCAAAGGAGGTGAAAACGGAGACAGTCACACTGGATATTGACCCCGCGGAAAGGACCAGATACTTAGGAAGACGAGCGCTTGACTAAAAAAGTGACCTAGTAATTAGATTAACTCCCTACTACAATGGAATTTCGCAGATACGTAGTTTACGCGTATATATAGGCTCTGTAAGAGATGATAAAATACTATAAATACTTCTACAATAGTGGTCTCAATATTTATAATGTAAAGGTATCGATGATTGGGTATATCCTAGACCGTAACTTACAGATCCAGTGTTTCCACAGTCGTCGTGACGGTCGGCATGTTAATAGACTGCATGGACTCGTCGCTTTCCTGTGTATATCGCATAAGCCTCGGTCTACTACAAACGCTCCTGAAAATTCGTAGAATTCGCTCACTCACCCCCATGTCACGCAGGTTGAATTCCTCGGCGGAGAATGCGAGTTTTTGTGGTGATACAGTGAGTCGTGTACCCTGGAGGCTTCTTCTTCCATTTAGCCTGATGAGAATGAATCGTTATTCTCGAAAGCGGTCTTCTTGAAGGTTAATTTGGCCTACATTGCGACTGTGAAACAGGAAACCAATACAGGTACAAGTTAGGTAGAAGTTACTCCAAAATAGAGAGGAATACGCACAAAAGGTGTTGGCGTAGAGCTTGGTAACATTGATGTGAAGCGCGATCCTGTAGGTGATTGAATTAAAATTCATGTCGAAAGCCGACAATTGATCTCGAAAATATTCACCAATAAAGATGATCAGGCGCAGCATAGAAAGTCACCAAAAGGAGGGTTTGGATCTGCGTCACCAGAACGCCACGATGAATAACATATAGCATGAGCTTGTTAAGAAGAGTGGTTGTCCTAGAATGGCAATCAGTACCCTGAGACGCAGCCGAGGGCTAAACGCTACGAACTTTTCGATGCCCGTCCTCGATGAAGTGAGGTACATGCACATCGCGATAGTCGCTATTATGTCTGTAGCGGCTCCAAAGCCCTTAGCTATGCCGAAGAAAATCTGTACGATGTGTTGTTTAGTTCAATTCCAGCGACAGACGCCGGACTCACGGAAAATATCCCGTTCCTGTTAGAGAGCACGCCATGATGGAAGACGTACATAGACGCCACGCATGCTGCGGATGATATGTTAAATATATTCAACCTGTCACCTATTGCGTGCAAAACGCACCAATGCCACCGGCTAAATAGCGAATAAAAGATTTGAGTATACAAGCTTCCGAAACGAGCAATGGTCCATACCCAAAGCCATAATCGCACAGCATGCCTGAAACGAAATAGAGATTTAAAATTCAATACAACATTCTGCGCTTTGTCACTCACAATGGAACCGAGGACGAGCAACCTGGTCCGATCTAACCGTTTTACTGAACAAATTTGCAATTGAGATTTTGACATTCAAAAGAAAGAGGACCAGCTTACCGTTATACAGCTGATACACGAAGAATGATTGCGAACTAGGAGATGAACCAAAATTATGCTTTGAGAAAATATGAAGTCGGTCACGGCGCACATGAAGGTTATCATCGTCGAAACGAGACATTCGGCCGACAGCTCCCTATGTCAAAAATTAGTACAATAAGTACCATGGCTGACAGTTGGCCACGCACGGTGTTACAGAGCCGAGAGGTTGAAGTGATCCAAAGTGCGGTATCTGAATGCATCATAAATTCATTCAGTTCGCAAATCGTCAAAGAGAGGACTCACCAGGTAGTAGTACACCGATTGAGCTATCAGGCCCGAAGATAGAAGATCCAAAATTCTACGGAATTTGCATGAGCTACCGATTTCGAGATCATGTCAGGAACGGTACTTGCAGCATGACCGCCGCCTACAATAAATTGTAAAATCGTGTCAGCGCGAAGACTCGACATAGATTCAAACCTACGAACATACCGTGATACGCGCTAAAAGCCTGTCCTGTTGGGCAGGGAAGTAGATATATGCTTGAACGATGGTAATGCCCCCGAGCCTACGAAATCATTGAGGGTGAGTGCGGGCGTCTAATACTTTGGAATGCCAATCAGGAAGCCTCACAGTAGCGACACAACAAAACCTGATTCGTAAATCAGCACGAGGCGATGCGGTGTGATTCGGAGGATCGGTTGCTTACCCCAGTAGAGAGGCGCGAGGGTTTGCGAGAGGTCTATGCCTTGTGAGTTCTCCATCTGGGTCTGGCTTGGAGTTTTCGTGAACTTTGGCGGGATGTTCAGAGCTTTGGTGAACGAATGACGAAAAGAGCTGGTAATGTCGAAGGGATGAGCGCCTGGGTTCATATTATATAGTCCACGAGGGCGATCTGAAGACGCCTGGTACCTCTACTAAGATGATAGAAGGCCAGCAGGGTGGTCGGACGTCCGCCCTGATGCAAATCAGACGCTACAGAAAAGGGAAATGTCACCAAAGAGTCTCATTTAGCTCTAAGTTTGGGTGCGTCGGTGAGCTGAGGCCGCATTTCATCCAACTCATACCGCAGTCCAAGTCAAGCTGCAATTCCTAAATTAGAGCTAGGGCCGCTCTCCAATCTCTTTTCAAGTTGGGACCTTGCTACATTGGGAACACGAGGCGGCTGTTTATCTGTCGGTACGCTTCAAGCCTCAGCTCCGAGGCACAGCCTAGTTCGCGCCCTAGATGCGCACATCATACATAGCACCGCCATTTCCATGGCAGTCGAATCTTCTTCGCCGCTGGGCCTGAAAGCTAAAATTAATGGGAACTGATCCCTCTTCCAGTGAGATCATGATATCTCGGACATTGCGGTCCATCAAGGCCCTCCGACAACCGCAACATGGATCCCGACGTTTGTCACCAGTGTAATTACTGCTCCAGAACCTTCACGTACTGTTGTCCAAGCCAAATTCGCAGCAGTAAAGAGTGTTCCAATTTATGCGCCGGCCTACAAAAAGAGCGAAATAGTCATCAAGATTTGGAGTAATCTATCTCATGTCCATTTCAGAACTAGCGGCGAAGGAGGATCCATATCAGGCAGCTGCGGTGAAACCATCAACCATCTCCACTGAAAGATGCCTCATCTTCGTATGCTGCGCCCATTTCCGTCCCTGTCATGCTGCTGGTTGCGTTCGTTGAAGATGCGCCAACGGCAGCCGATTGTTCACTGCCAGCTGAAGCCGGCGCAGAGGGTGGAAGGGCTGGAAGTGGAAGCAGCGAGATAGGTTTACAAAAGCCTGATGATAATCATATTCGTGAGTGAGGGTTTCTGCCTTGTTCGAAAATGTATTAGGTAATTTTTTTAGATCACGTGTCCAAGTCATTCCACATTCGACTTCTGGCTCTCATTCCAACTCAAACCTGCTTATCATAAAGCCAAAACCTTATGTATCAAAATGAGCTATCAGATAAACCCCCCATGCCAGTCTTGAGCAACAAAGGTGCACGACGTCTATTAAATATGTTTGTCCGTCTCTGATAATTGCTCCTCTCGGTCTGCCGGTGTACAAACCAGGGGCCCTACTTCTAACACTTTGTACCTCGACATCGCCCTCATCCTACGCGCATGCAATCATTCTTTCCCCGCACACATATGACGTATATATGGGTGAAAATTTCCTTGATTTGCCTCTGCCTAATCACACCATCCAGGACGCAATATTGGCTGCTCGTCGTGCCTTTCCGAGCTCTTTTGGCACCCAAACCCCACCTATCGTCCTCAAATGCGCGTCCCAAAGAAAGAACGGAAGCCTTGTCTGGGCTTCTATACACCCCGATGACTGGAGCGTCGTCATCAAGTCTGAAGACGAGGAAATTGGCGTCTTCGTCGGGAATCATCCTCAGACTCCCTATTTGACTTCTTTTGAGGTATTTTTTAACAATTCCCATCCAACCCGGCTTCCTTTCTCAAGCACTGACGACTGGCGTTTCAGGCCGACGCCTTGGACAGAAAAATTCAACACTATTACAACCTAATTGTTTCCTCTGATATTTTCCCCGCCATTTTAATATTCTTGGTGTTCTTGATAATCGGTTATATGAAATAAAGACGGTCCTATATCTACCCGCAAGGATGAATAATAGACCAGCTGCTTGTTATTGTGCCAATTCATCGTTCCCTGTCGACACCCTCGTCGTCTCGGTCATCTGTGAACATAGAGTGTAGAGGTAAGAAATAAGTATCCCTAAGTATTTCGGGTGAAGTCTAGTGGCTTAACCCTGCCATGCCGTTCCTAGCCATCATTCTATTCTGAGTTGATTCCGTCGAAATTCCAATGTGCAGTGCTCTCACGTGAGTCCTGCCCGCTCCTTCGGATGGTTGATTGCATCTTCCCTCTGACCTTATCACAACTTGTAAGCGCCCAAGATAACGTTGCGTTCTGCACCAATTTCAGCTCAACCTAGCACAAAGTCGAACCACCATGTATCAAGATGGGAGCGAAGATGGGCCGCGCACTAAGGTCTCGAGTCAGAAAGGTGCGTTCATCCATGGAAAGTCCCAGAAAGACACTTTACCTTTTCTGATGAATCGCGATCGTCGCTCTTGGACAAAGCAGGGACACTGCTTCTGACCCTTTGCGCTGGCCCCCAATGGTTAGGGTTTGGTCGTGCTTTGCCTCCACCTCCATCTCCATCGTACCAACATGCGGTCGTCGCTTTCCCGCTGACCTACGATGTATGTAGACATCAGTCTACCTCTGATTTACCCTTGTCTAATCAAGCCATTTAGGATGCAGTATTGGCAGCCTTGGACGCGTTTCCAGACTTTTTTACTAGTGGGAACAGGGCACTCCCCATCATTCTCAAACGTGCAACTCAAAGAAAGAACGGAAGTATTGTCTGGGCTGCAATAAACCCCCTGCAATGGACTGTCGTTGTCCAGTCCGATGAGGAAATCGGCATCTTTACCAAAGGTCAACCTGATGCCCCATATAAATAGTTGCATTAAAGCCTACGCCGCCACCAACGGTCTTCAAGCGCCCTGGCTCAGAGTCTGGGTTTATGTAGGAAGGTATTCAAGAAAGATGATTGTATTTTGTTGCCCGAGACAATGATGTCATGATAGGTGTAAATCTAATAAATGATGAGAGAAGGGGTATGCTAGGATTCATAGTAGTGGTGCGAATGCCAATGAATCTAAGATATGACGACAAAAAAACTATGAATAAAATAATGTGGGTGGAGTCATGAATGTGCCGTATGCAACAACAATGCGTGCAGTATCTACGACTCTGAGTCCCTTTTATCGATCGACAATACGGGATAAGACTCGAATGTGGTTTTCCTCCTCCTCCTCCTCTTTCTTGTTTGAGGAAACGAGAACAAGGAGAAGAGCTGAGTCAGATAGAGGGTTAGAGTAGATTTTGGGGACATTGAAACTGAAAGCAGAAACGGGTGAATCTGAGGGATCCTCATTTAAATATTTGTCCCACTAATACGAACAACACGAGTAGTCCACAAATTAGACTACTGTCTGCTCCTCAGCCTGAACGCCATTCGCACAAGCCTGAATACAAGATAAACAGCAAGCACAGAAGGAACCACCGAGAAAAAGAGGAGGAGGCCTAATACCCAGGACATGGACCACATGGTAGCCTGCTGACTATCTAGTGGAAGATCTATTTCTGTTAAATATATGGTGAAAATGCTACAGTAAACCTTGTCAGATCTTGAATGGAATGACCAGCAAGGAAAAAATAGCGCACATGGAGGAAACAAAGCCGACCACAATGGCTGAAAGACGTCCTGCCCACGAATATGGCCAGTCAGAGCTAGGGATCAGAGCAGAACTCCATGGTTGCCACGGCAGCACCCAACTACACAAAGCCACGAGTCCGACTCCCATACTGACAAATATTGGACATAACATGCAGAAGCACAGAAGTCTGAGAAGGGTCCCCAGAATGATGGCAATCATACCATTTCCACCCGGTGTTCCGAGAACTAATTCACGAAGATGAGTCGCTAGTAAGGTGTTCGACATTGGGTACTCACCGAGAACCCACAATGTGAAATATACAAAAAGCATGAACAAAAAAAGCACGAGTGGACTTAAAATCAGTACATTGACCACATTTATCAATTGAGGGTTGTGCCTGAAGAGCAACGGAAACGCATCTGGGGATTCACTTTCGATTATTGAGCACCAATATGAACTATCAAGTGAAATTCAGCAACGAGGGTTCCAGGACAACGTAACAGACATACACCACCGCCCAGAGGACACCAAGAACCCAATCAAGTGTGTTTGGCGCTGTCAGTTCTCCCCGATATGCCAACGCTGCCTTCGTGCCACCCACTCCTAGCAGAAAAAGAGTATTGAGAATTCTCCATAGGTTGAGCCGGATTCCACTGAATGGTTTCAAATCAGGAGTCCTCTGGGCGATAGTGTCGCTTCCCCTAAATGACATGTAAAATATTGGTGGTTAGCTCCCATGTATAACTAGATTGTGTTGCGGAATGGTATAATTACAGGGAACGATTTTCGAGTTCGATTGTTCCTGATTCTAGCCTCAGCGTTCCGTTCCTTGAGGGCACTGGACGGGTAATAGACGAGCTAGACGACATCCCTGGCTCGATGACAATAGGATCGCGACGAGGATGGCGGGGAAAGAAAGTTGTTGAAGACCCAAGACTGGATGAATTTTATGCGGCGTGCCATGAGGTATACGGCAGGTAGCGTAGCAGCCGAGTGCTGGGAAAGGGGGCACAGCACTTTTAGCGTGCCAGAGGCGTGCAGGTGTGCAGAGGCGTGCAGGCGTGCAGAGGCATGCAGGCGTGCAGAGGCGTGCAGGAGCGTGCAGGAGCGTGCCACGCTCCATAAGCTCCAGAGCGTTTCTTTGTGTGTAAAAATCAGATTTAACAGTACCTGTGATATCTATGAATGATTTTTAATGCCAATGCTGAGTTTTTCTGTTGTTAAAGACCTTCCTCGTCGAACTGAATTTCTCGGGATCTCCCGAGGCACTCCGGACACGCCTCAGTCTTTAAGCTTCAGCGCTTATACCGCAATGATCTTCAGGCGCGAGGTAAGGAATAAGTATTTGCCGTGGTACACCATATATATACTTTCCCTCTGTGAGGGTGCCCCTCGGTCTAGGCACAAAATACACGATATTGCGCCCGGTTCCGAATTGCGCGTTTAGTAAATTTTATTTCATATATCTTTCCAGTTTCGTACGTATCTCCGACGCGCCACATCGTCGATAGTGTTGCCGCGACTCGGCTAATTTGGACTAGCCGGACCGGCTTAGTCATATGACTAGCCGAGCTGAATTTTAAAATCGGCTGCCGGCTAAATTTGAGCCACTCGTTTATGAGTCGACTTGTGAGTCGGCTCAAGCCGCTCAAGTCGCGGTTTGTTTCCAAAACGGGACAGATAACCCTTTGCCCTGTCTCTCGTCAATATTTACTCCGTTTCGTCGAAACCTTCCACCTCCGCACTCTCCCTTCCACTGTACACGTTGCTAGAGTCTCTCTGCCGCTAAATAAATGTTTGCATTCAACCAGGACGACCAATTTACCACAGTCTTGGTATATTAGTAGGTCCGCTTGTTCGTGCACCTCCCCTGGAATTGCACCTGACAATCTCGCCTTCAGCAATGTTTGTAACTATCTGTGGACTCTGGCACGAATACCGGGCATGTTGAAGGGGCCAATGCGCGTGCTTAAGCCTCACATCAGGCAAGGCTGTCTGTAGGTAGGCCGTCGGTGATCTTTTTGAATCATGATAACCGATGGAGGCATTGTTTCAATCCTTGCAGACCCTATCGTGAAATTCAACGTTGCACTAAGATCGCAGCCAAAACTCAAGATATTTTACGTGCTCGACAGGGTTTTTGGAGGTGGTTTGCGGCGGCTGGCCTAGGGAACGACGGGCTGCATGCACAGTTTCCCCAGAAGTAGATATCAATTTGCAACTTTCTCAAAATGTCGCAAGCTGACCTTTTCTGCTCCTGAATGCTCCTAGAAACTTGGGAGCGCATGTTTTACCGTTCAAGTAACCGGTAAAATGTATATAAGGTTCCAAAATTTCAACGACACTGTACTCCTGCCCCTATAACCCAATGGCTCGACAACGCGCAAACAAAAAGACCCCAGCGCCTCTGGATAATGAAGGCGTGTTCATGACACTCGATGCAAACCGTAAGAACATTTTCTCCCTTATCTTCCCTTGCTAATTAATTCATAGTCACCGTTGTGCCAGAAGAGCCCCCAGAACGTGGCCGTGGTGGTAAAGGACGTGCACGAGGTCGTGGTCGAGGTCGCGGTCGCGGTCGCGGTCGAGGGCGTGGTGGTGGCAGCAAAGACAGTGACGATCCCATTTCATCCCAGGAAGAAGCTGGACCATCCTGAAGTCGTCGCGGGCGCCAACATCCACCATCACCAGTCCCAGAGAACCCCTTTCTCGATCAGCGGGATCGCTCTCTTTCGCCCGAATCTCCATTTCGTCTTGAACGCCTTAATCAAGTCGCAACCCCTTCGACAGTTTCTCCTCGTGCTGGGCCTCATAGTCGCCAATATCGACATACGAGATCACGATCAGCTTCGCCAACGCCGGCACCGTCATCATCACAGCCCAGAGCACCTCCGACTACAGAGTCTGCACCTGCCGCTGGCCCTGTACCTGCCGCGGGGGCTGCGCCTGCCATGAGGGCTGCACCTGCTGCGGGGACTGCACCTGACACGAGGGCTGCACCTGCCGCGACGCCTCCTCCCGTCTCAGAACCTGCTGCTCCACCAAGACCTGCGCCAACACAATTTCATGATGCGAAGGATGTTAAGAGTTTCTTTGAGAATCTCGATGGGCGTCGTCACTGTTTTTTTTGTCGGTAAGTGTTGCCTACTCAAATAACATGTGAACATAACTTAAATAATTGCAGGTTGCATCAACGCACGAA
Organism: Galerina sulciceps; assembly: GCA_023014345.1. Classification (NCBI taxonomy): domain Eukaryota; kingdom Fungi; phylum Basidiomycota; class Agaricomycetes; order Agaricales; family Galerinaceae; genus Galerina; species Galerina sulciceps. Next base: position 944,797 of record JAEDXJ010000017.1, read on the forward strand.
TCCCTCGCATAATGTCGCATCTTATGGCCCGCATACAGCCACCAGCAACCTCCGCCGCCATCTTATCACCCACCATCTTGATGCCTGGGTAAAGAGTTGCGAGGATCTTGGCATCGAAATCACCGCTGAAGATGCAATACCTTTTGTTGACGAGTACCTTCGAAAGCAGGGGAAATCTCGTCAAAGTAAATCGTCAGAAAAAGCGGCTGATGGGATTCCCGAATTCTCGGATGAATTATTTACGGACGCAATCGTTGACTGGATCGTAGCGGACGATCAGGTAATTTGACAGTTTTATGTTGAACGTCAATAACTAACTTTAGACTGTAGTCCATTAATGCGATCGAATGCCCGCAACTTCGATATCTCTTTCGTTTGCTTCGGAATGGCCTACGAGACGAGGATATTCCTGGACGTACCAAAATTCGAGAACGTATCATCGAAATTTTCAAGGAACACCTTGCCGATTTAGAGAAGCAAATGGGTGTACGTCAAGCTATTTCTCTTCTCTTTTGACATGCCTTAAATTAGACTTCTTAGAAATCTATTGGCCTTATATCGTTTACCATGGATTTATGGTCGGATCCCAACCTGACACCTTTCATGGCCATTACAGCGCACTGGATAGAGGTCATTGAAGTTCGGAATGCTGGCGGTGTTGAATTTACCCTTAGGCTTCGTGCCGACCTCATCGGGTTCCACAGGGTCCCTGGTCGACATACCGGTGAACACCTAGCAGCAGCATTTGTTCATGTATTGGACCGATTGAATCTCGCTCACAAGGTAACTGCTAATTAGTAATGGCTATATGTTGTGTCATGAATTTGTATATCTTGTTCAGATTGGTTGGATAACTCTTGACAATGCCAGCAATAACGACACGTTTATGGCATCTCTTGTTTCGGAACTCGATCCTCGACATATTCCCTTTGACCACATTGAATTTCGGATACGGTTAGAAGAAATCTTCTTTTGCTGAATTTTCACTCATCTTTTTCTATGTCAGGTGCTTTCCCCATGTCGTAAATCTTGCATGTCAAGCTGTGCTTGCTGCGATCACAAATATGGATTTTGCTTCCGACTCGGCACCGGATTTTGACCCACAGACTGAAGTTCGACGTGATCCGATTGCCATGATACGAACAGTCGTTCGTGTGGTAAGCCATTATTAATAATTGTTTGAGTTGATATCTAATGATTTATCTTTCAAGATTCGTGCCTCATCTCAACGTCGGGAGGCATTTGCGGATGTCTGCCGCAATCTCAAAGTCAAGGAGCTGCAGTTGCTTAGGGATGTTTGTACGTGCTGGTCATCGACCTTTCTAATGATTCAGCGGTGCTTAGATTTGATGGCGGTATGTCTTTCGGTGTCATTGTACGTTTTTTTCGGAGTTCCTAATAATAGGATTAGCCCATCGACAGATATCTTTCGCTGAATCCTGACCTGCGAAAATATAAACTGACCACCGCAGAGTGGCAAACCCTTCGTTACTATTCGAAAATACTCGCCGTAAGCATGATTACCACCGTGATGATGGTTTTTAACTTATTTTGAGATGCATCTAGGTACCACACGCCTTTCAGCAGACATTGTCGGCAGAAAAAACACCGACACTTTGTAGCACACTACCTAGTTTCAAAGCGATGATTACTCTGTGGGAAGGCATGAAAACGAAGCTGCCTGAGTACTCCTTTATTATCCAATCAGGTATCAACAAACTTGAAGATTACCATGAGCGAACCTCCTTGTCATCGGCATACAAGCTGGCTATGGGTAATTAGTTGTATCAATGTACATACAAGGCACTTAATCCTCTTGACATCTAGCCGTGAATCCATCAATGAAGCTAGAGTGGATCCGCAAAAATGTCCCTGACGAGTTGGAATCAGCGAGAACCCTGTTCGTCGAGAAGGTAGGATGTCCTTACAGTTTCACATGAAATGCCATGCTAATACAGTCTGGCAGCTCCAGAAGTACACGTCAAGGACTATCAACACACCAGCTCGACCTTCTGGACGACAACTTGACTCCAACGACTCCGATAGCGACCTCGACTCCGACAATGACGAGTCAGACGACTTCATCCGAGCAACTACCCTCCTAGGATTAGGCCCTGCCCCCGTTTCAGCGCAAAGCCGAAGTCTCATGGCTGAGGTTTCTGCTTATCTATCTGAACCTCTCGCACAGAACGGTACATGCCCTATCAAGTTTTGGCAGGTAAGTTTTGGCAGCATTCATTTATGTCGTTGGTAACCTGTTCTTTAGGAGAACCGACTACGGTTTCCTGCTATTTTCCGACTAGCAATGGATGTCCTCCCGATCCAAGGGTCATCAGTGCCATGTGAAAGAGTATTCTCATCAGCAAAGGAATCGACAACCGCCCGACGTAATCGTCTCAGCCCCGAACTCATGGAAGCTCTTCAAATGCTCAAGTTCTCCCTCAAAAGTGGCCGACAATTGAACTTCACAGAAGGTACAGGATGACAAGCAGAGCTAGAATACCTGGAGAAGTTAATGACTGACCAGACACGCATCCCCACTGACATGACAGCTTATCTTAGCAGTCTTTTAAACGGGGAGGACATAAATGACGACGAAGATGAAGCTGCGACGTAGATATCAGATTGTATTTCCATATATATCCAATAAACTGGCGGCTAGGCGGCTCAAGCCGCCTAGCCGCGCCAATAAACCTAATTTTAGCAGCTGATATCAGCTCAACTAGCCCAAAAAATCAATTAGTTGGCATTAGCCGAGCCGAGCTGAGCCTAGCCGAGTCGCGGCAACACTAATCGTCGATCACCTACGAAACACACCCCTTTTGGTTAGTTATTTAATTTATTCATCTCTGCCTTTCTTTTCTTTCTTCTGGTACCCATTTCCCTCCTGTTTCATAAATTTTACATTACCCCATTTTGATCTCTACGTTGTCCTTAAATATAGTAGATCATCAGTTGAATAATCGTATTCCTCTCCCCCCATCGTTGTTAGCGCCTTGTGGCTCGGTTTCTACGATAGAAACGTCGCTCGGCATCGTCTTGGATCGCTCCCTGTCGTATCGCTCTCGTTTCCCCAGTTGAAACACTTTTATTATCATTTTATCTACTAACTACCACCCACCATCCTTAGGATCCCCTCGAACCACCACGCAAACGGAGTTTGCGCCCCGCTTTCCTTTCTAGGAAGCACCCGAACTCACCTGCCACCGAGCATCTTCACCTCACTCTGGTCATCTACGATGTTGTCCAATTAAATCTTGTATACAAGGCTCGTATCTATAGACTGAGATGTTCTGTAACATCGAAGTAAACAATGGTATGTAGCAGACCACTGGAATTGTCTTAATTGCCAAAATAAGAGGAACATTCGCCCGAGATTACGGATTACAATTTAATCGGTTGGTTGAGGACTAGATCGGGTACGATTATACTTATTACACGAGAACATGCTCACAGGCCTGGGAAATTAGGACCTCTGAGTGAACTAAAAAAGAGCAGAATGAACTCAAAGGACAATTTATCTCCTGGGTGATAGACTGGTTTTTGGAGCTTTAATGGGGTCTATTGATTCAATGGTATAAATTGTAATCTTATTACACTAATCTTGATATCTGGCAGGAGATTGGAGTGTGCACGCAGATGCACGCCTGCACGCTCGTGGCACGCCGATTTCTGTAAGCCCCTGGGAAAGGCATTGCCTCGTTCGATTCTGTGTGAAGAGTACAGCCCCAGCACTTATAATTAATTGGCGAGGCTGGCCAACGCTGTACGGTATCTACGTGACCCTTTTACTGATCCATAATCCAGAATGAGACTCGAAGGTGGTCCTCTTCCTCATTCTCGTTCGAGGAAACGAGAGAAAAAAGAAGGGCTGATATAGGGTTGGGCTAGAGCAGATGAATCTGGGGACAATGAAAATGAAAGCAGTGTAAGTAAATGCGTACTGCTGATAGGATAGCCACCAGCACATAGTGTGCTGGTCGTCCATGAAAGTGAGACATGGAGGATAGAGTCAAAGGACTAGCAAACTTGAACAAGGCCATCTGCATCTGTTTCTGAATCCATCCACAGGTTCGAATGGGAAGTGCCCAGGGACAGATTCAGTTGAGATCTAAAGCAGACATTGCGGACGCGGACGTGCTCGTGTAGGCCTGGAAGGTGTGTTGGAGTATAGGTCAATGCGCGAGGAAAATATGGGTGTCGTATCGAGTATTGACTCTATTGAGTGTCGATGTCGTAGGCTAGGAGTGCAGCGCAAGTGGCACCGCGCTCGAGTCTGAGGGATACCACAAACTGGCTGGTAGGGTTGATGGCAATCGATGAGGTGCAGTACAACAGGAGTGGAGTAATTAATGGAACACTTATATTCTCGTCCTTGTGAGGTACGAGCAGACGATGACTAGCTTTTGCTTCTGCTAGCCATGTCCAGCCTTCAGCTACGTGCTCCGCTGCTAACTGCAAACGCATACCGGCCTCGCTTTCTTTCGAGACGCCCTCCACTCCTCAGCTCACCTGCATCCGGCAGCCAGACTCGCGAAGCGAAAGACAAATCGTTTCTATACAGCTAGAACAACACCAACTGGACAGCGGGACGACTGGGATGCCGAGACCACTGTCTGCATCGCATAACGGGGGTGTACTGGCCAGGTAAGTCTTTTTATCCTCCTCTTCTCCTCCGCTGCTTATTGCGAGCGTAGCGAGCAATCATTCTCTAGGGGCTGGAAAGGGCGACCAAACAAATACAAATTCTCGATTCGCTGATAGAAAAAAATCGAGATTGTTCGTCCTCCACATGTCTCAATTGTGCTTCGATCTTCTTGAAATTTCGTAGGAAGGTAGAATTTGTTGCATTCTGTCGGTTTAGCAAAAAAAATCAACCGATTTTGGGAAGATTTCAGCGATTGAACGAGATCACTGTTCGCGGGTGGAATCGGACTGCACGACACTCTGCAGCTCTCTGTTGCCTCGATTTTGGCAATTTTCTGGCTCAAAAAGGTTTATATCATGTTAAGTTTACTATTTTAAATGCTTATTGTATGCAGCACAATGAGGATGTACCATGACTACAGAACTAGGATGGCGAAGCGAGCCTTGCCCCCGCAGGTTGCGGATACTTAATAACTCAGCCCCTAGAACGCGGGGGTGTGACGTACGTCCGCCCTCTCTCCTCCTCCGGCACCTCTGGCCTTCACTCCCGCCGCAGCTGCCGAACGAACGAAAGAGCCCACGAACCCAACGACGACGACAACGACTACTGACATAGTCGAGGCCACCGTCTGCGTCGAGCAGATCGTAGGTGCGCGGGCGGCACGCCTTGACGACTTGGAGTCTGGTTCGAAGGCGCAAGGGTGACGAGAATAGGCGAGCAGAAGGAGTCCCCGCTTGGTCCCCGCCTGCCCCGACCCGCAGTTTTCCTCCCGTGCAAACTTCGCATTCGTCCCGCGACGCGGCGACCCCAACCGTGACTCATCCGCACTCTCTACCTTTACACCCACAGCTCCAGGCCCAGCCGATGACAACGAGGAGGAGATCGTGGACGTCGTTTGCGGTGCCCCTTGGTGTTTCAGAGTCGGGCAGGTGGCGCAGAGGTGGCCCCGCCCACATCTCTCCTCTTCTTCGAGCCTTCCCACACCGTGAAACAGCTACGAGGGTAGCGAATGGAGTATTGTTAGCGGTGTACCTTGAGGGAATCGGGCCTTGGAGTCGAGGCAGGTTGCAAATCCTCTGGTGAGTTCATCGTCGCGGTGTCCTTGTGTGGGTATTTGACTTGTCTTTGTGTAGCGGGTCGTGCGCCGGTGCATCGGGGGGGTGTATTCTCTGCACTCCGGAAGGGGATAGGCTGGGGTGGTGCTGCCTTCCCCCTGCAGCTTCCTCCTCTTCGAGATTTCCCCCGTGTCCGTATTCCAGCAATCCTGTTCTTCGCACCCACACCCTCACGCCCGCACCTCCAGACCCAGCCGCCGAACGGACGAACGAATGACTGAGAAAACAGTCGATGTTGGACGATGTTGAGCGTGACGACTGGATGGGTGGTGTCGTTGGAGGGTCGGGGTAGGGCGGGCAGCTTTGGTGAGTTCGTCGTCTTCCTTGTGTCCTTCTGAGAGCGTTTGACTAATCTTCGTGTAGCAGGTCGTACGCCTCGGCACCTGGGATAGGTGCATGCATGCTCCGCGCACTGGGTGGGGTGGAATACAGCTGGAGATACCAACCTTACCTCGAGTAAGCCCGATAGCACGACGACGACTATTAGAACAATTCGAGCCCGCCATCTGCATCGAGCGGATCGCGGGAATCATAGGCAGGGTGCCTTGACGAGTTGGAGTCTGGCTCGGAGCTGCAGGGGCAAAGAGAAGAGGTGAGCAAAAGGGGTGGGGTTAGTCCCTGCCTGCTAGATCTTCTCTTCTTCGACATTCCTGGAATATGCACCCCCGCACCTCGGATCTCCGCACGCGCAGCTCCGAGACTGCCACCAAACGAATGAATGGAGCGTGGTCGACGTGGGCCAGCGACGAAGGTGACGACAGAGTCAATTGCGCCCAACGGGGTCGTACGTACGCAGCGTGGAGGTTCAGCTTGCGGATGGTGTCAAAGTAGAGGTGGCGAAGGGAGATACAACGAGGTAAGCATGGATTTGAAAACAATATATGTAAACCTTTACTTACCTCCTTATCTTGACAGTTTCCCCAAAAAACCACCTGCATAGAGCCCCACTCGCCGATCAACAAACGAGGAGACGACCGCCGTCGGACAATAACGACGACGGCAGCGGGATCATGGGCGTCGTTGGCATTTCGCCTCGATGGTTTCAAGTTGAATTTGGAGGGGCAGCCACGGTTGCAGGGCAGGTTGTAAATATCTTGGTGAGTTCATTGCCGTGTTCCTCTGGCTGTTAAACTTGTTTTCGCGAAGCAGAATCTACGTCGCGCCGTGCAGGATGTGTGAGCGAGCGCTCTGCACGCAGGGTGGGGTGGGGGTTGGGATGGACGGATGGACGGATGGACGGAGCCGCAACAAGGTAAGAAAGAGTTTGAAGTCAAAATGAATCTTTACTTACCTCCTTATCTTCATAGCTCGACGCGAAAGCGAGTTAACACTGAACGGTACAAACTGGCGAGAGGTGCGTCGAGCCGTCTGCCCGTTCCTATCAGTAGCTATTATAACCAAGTAGATACAAATTGGCGCGCAGAAACAGCATAGACCCTCCACCCCTTCCAATTCTGCTGTCATCAGATTTATACTATGTGATTTCAATCTACAAAATAGTATTTTTAATACATTGCTGGAAAAATAATGCATAATGACGAAAAAGACACTTGAAGGGTTAATTAAAACTAAATCAACGACATGTGGTTGGTGGCTGTACGGTATCGGCAACACAAGTTGATTACGTAACACTGGGCGTAGATTGCAATTGCAACCTCAAACGCACATTGAACTCTGACTACACGCACTGACATGAAATATCCAGTCTGCACTTCCTATTAAAGGCTCTCGGAGTCTCGGGACATAATCACAATCATATCTCAGCATTGGGCGGCCTGCTATGAGGGATCCACGTTGCCTGTTTTCTGTAAGGACTCCTTGTCTGAATATCTACCTTTTCAAAATGGAATTTATGAGGACTCTCCGGCTAAAAGTCTTTCTACTTTCCCAGTATCCTCGCAATAAATTTAGATAGGCCAACCTCTGCTAATGTAATGAATCGTCCGACACTGACAGGAATGTGCACCGGGGTGGTACAAGGGATTTGCAGCCTTCCCTGTGACTGTGGCTGCCCCTCCAAATTCTACTTGGAACCATCAAGGTGAAATTCCGATGACGTCCAAATTCCCGCCGCTGCCGTTGTTATTCTCCGATGACGGTTGTGCCCTCGTTTGTTGATTGGTGGGTGGATCATGCAGGTGTTTTTTGGGAGAAGCTGGCCGTGTAAAATCACATTTACTGCATACGTGCAAGCGGCGAGTTCCTTTTTTAATCGGTATTTTTTGGCCATCCACTGAATAGATGGAACAGCAGGCAAATCAAGATTGCCCAAATAACTGCAAGGGATAAAATGGGCCACGAGGAGCCAACCGGAGGTTGGCGACAACACGGAGAGGCGCGTCAAAATTTCAATGGATTTCAAAAAGCAAAACCACGGCCGACGTATGTAGGTTTCTCCAAACACTGACGAAGGCGCAAAAATTGGAATAGGCACAGCTGTGAGCAAACGGAGGAAGGAAGAATGTTGGGCAAGGATCCGAGATAGGAAAACTGTAAAACGGGCCCCTCGTGGCCCATCAAAACTGATCTAGCAATAATAAATTTGTGTTAAATAAAATGGCTAGGTAGTACATGTAATGTAAGAAATCACTACACAGTAAATACGACAGACAAAAATCAGTGGGACGAGTTTTGCCGTGCGCAGCATCGGCCTACAAGCCAAGTGCATTGCTACATATCCGTTAAGGATTTTTTTTCATACGCGGTTGCTTCGAGCGCCACAGCCAAAGTCGTGCAAGGAAGATCAGATCAGAAGGGTGAGAACAGAGGGAATTGTCATTCACACTCCGCATCATGTCGACAAGTCCCGCTCCCCGCGCCCCTAGCCCCGAATTTTACCGTACTCAGAGAGGTATTCGAGCTTCAGAAGGATGAAGGCATTTTTCGTTTTAATCAGTCTTAAGACTTGAAGCAACGGTATCGGTCTACATACTAACTGTAGGTAAGTGTGTATCTAACAAATAATTACAATGAATCGATGGATGAGTGGGTGGGCGTGCTGGAGTAGTGGTGCTGGATGGTGCTGTGAGGTCGTGGTGATGCTATAGAGAGTACAAAAGAAAAACTCGAAGAATGATATGTATGAACAAAATAAATTAAGGATCCGCCAACTGACGGGGGAAAGACTCGCTGCGCCATCCTAGACGTGTGACACAGCTAAAACAAGCGCTTTTGTAGCCAACTCTACGCAAAATATGGATGTAATTCTCCCATTTTTTCTACATATATGCGTAGTATACAAGTAGGACTGCATATTTGCCAAGTTTTAAAAAGAACGGAGCCCTGACAGTCGAGATATAGCTCAAGCAAAATAGACTAAAAGTGAGTTCGATTTTCGTACCGAAAATTTGGCATTGTTTGGTCTGCAGTTCCAGCCCCTAGAGAATGATTGCTCGCTACGCTCGCAATAAATATGCGTGGGGGTATGCGTCTGCGTCTGCGTTCAGTGAAAATGTCACTTCTCTTCACTTTCCTTCACTCTTGAGCTTCGATGCGGGCCATATCTGCTGCCCATTTTGATTTGATTTCGAGTTCGCCCCATGGACCTCACTGCCTCCTCTCTTACCCAAAAAGCCCCTTCACCCTCCCATACACCACCACCCCTTCTCCCCCGCCACCCTCCCCGTCCAGCTCAACCACCTCCACCTTATTCTTCTCATTCCCGTTTCTGCCCTTCCGCAGACCCTCCACCAGCGCCTTCGCCTCCACAGCTTGTATACTCCCCGTCTTCGTGCCCACCGTGATGTGCAGTCGCGCTTTGACGTCTTCTGGGAGGACGGCGATGAATGCTTCTCCGGGTCCTGCGTTGACGTTGCCTTGAGCACCGAATGATGATGCAGGGCCAGCAGCGGAGGGGGCGGAGGCGATACCGAGCTCCTCAAACGTAACAGCCATAACCCGCCCATCACACACCACCCTCCCCAGCCTCGCCTTGAACAAAGGCGGCGCAGGGTTCGTCATCGCGTGCAGCTCTGTACAGCGGTCCCATAGCTCCTTCGCTTCTTTGACGCTTCTCTTATTCGTCTGCTCGCCGTTGCCGTTCCCGCTCCCATTTTTACCCTCGAGCGAATTCCGATGCACAATCGTCACATGCGGCCTCTTCGCGACCCTGCCCTCCTTCTTCAGCCCCTCCCAGAACGCGCGCATCGCAGGTGGCACGTCTGTCTTCTTCGGATCGAGGAGACGCGCGTCGAGGAGGGAGGTGAGGTCGACTTCCGGGAGGATGCCAAAGTACCTAGGTGGCTTGCCTCCCCCACCCTCACTTCCAGCAGCGACGTCCTTCGAGCTCCCAGGCCCCTTCTTCCCCTTCTGCGCCGGCTCATCAGGCTTGAACACACTCGGCCTATACGCACCCACCACCCCCAGCGCCTCCTGCACCTTTTCCTCCCCGGGTTGCTCCAGCCCAAGCTTATCCACCACACCCTTCACCGCCCTCCTCACCTGCGCCTCCAACCCCTCCTCCTCGTCCACCCCCATCTCGATGACCCCGTCCACCTCGCTCTCAGCGAGCTCTTCAGAGGTGTTGATGAACATCCACACGACCTCTTCGTGCTTCTTCGTCTCCTCGTCCAATCTAAGAGTCTGATGGTTCGCCCCGCGCTGGGCGACGCGGTCCGCACAGATCCTGTGTGCCGTCGCGGGTGGAAGGGAGGAGATGGCGCCGGACCAGTCGAGCGCGAGGAGTCGTACGGGCGGGGTGAAGGACGCGGTGGCGTCGCGCAGGGCTTTGCGGTGCTGCGTGAGGTGGTTGTTCTTGTCTGCAATGACAACGTCGTGTGTGGATAAAAGATTGACGACGTTCTTGATGAACACCGGCGCGGGCTTCTTAGCTTGCACATCGTCGGACTGCGTGTGCCCGAACCCGAATATATGTGCGAGCGCTACCGACACCGCCGTTTTCCCTGAACACAACACAATGAGATAAAGCACAGAAAGCGAAGGAAGGAAGACGCGTACCACACCCAGGAATAGCGACAGGCACAATGACCGTCTTCCCAAACTTGCCCTTCTCCTCCTTCTCCTCCTTCTCAGCAACCTCCAACCCCCCTTCCCCTCCCCCGTCCCCAACCACTTCAAAAACCTCTCCCGCGTCGCAATGATCCCCTTCCCCTTATTATACTCCGCAAACGCCGCCGGGTCCCTCCCAATCTCCTTGATCACCCAATCCACGTACACCTTCGTCTCCGCTCTCCTCATCTTGGATTTCGGGAGGGACGAGGGGAGGAGCCGCGCACCGGGGTTCTTGGCGCGCTGGGAGAGCAGGGTTTTGGTGACTTCGCGCCAGTCGCGGTACATCATGTACGGCTCGTCGAATTTCACTTTGAAGAAGAATGACGAGCCAGCGGTGTATGGCGAGCGTGCCGCAGCGGGGGTGCTTTCCCCTTCCCTCTCCTTCTCCTTGCCCTTCCCTTTATCCCCGCCTCTCCCGCCCCCGCCCCTCCCCTCGGTCGGCGGCTCCCCCACCACAGTCCTCACCACGAACCCCTCCACCGGCTCGCCATTCCACTCCCCCCTCTCCGCGCACGCGCTCGTAAAGTCCTTCACCTCCGCAATCGAACCAACCGTCTTCGTCGGCGTCTTGATGAACCCCCACTCCTCCGCGAACGCATCAACGACGTGCGTAGGCTGCGTGGCGAACTCTTTCGAGCACGCGTTGAGCCCGTGCAGGTGCAGACCTGTTTTCTCCGGGGGGTAGCCGAGGACGTGTTCCTCGAAGGAGTCGTCACACAACTACGAATCTATCAGCGCAATCCAAGAGACCAAAACCGAGAAAAGCAACGTACCTCAGCTACCGCAGTCCACCCCTTCTCCCAAAGCACCCCCGCCAGCTCTTCCTTCCTCCTCCCCTTCGCCTCCAAGTACTTTATCAACCACGCCTCGCCCGCCTGCGCGTGGCTCGTCTCAGCCCCGCCGACCGGGCCCAACGAGTGCTTCGACGTGATTACGAGTTTCGTGGGCGTAAGGGCGGCAATGAAGATGATGCATCCATTCGACTTGAGGGAGAGGGTGTATGGAGGCCGGGTGTGTGCTTCGAGGGCGGCCCACTGGAGAGAAAGGAGGGGTCAGCGATCGGGAGACAGGGAAAAGTGGGGAGAGAAGAGAAAAAACGCACAGTCGTCCACGGCACCTCGCCAATATTAAAAAACTTATCGTACCCCCTGACCACGATCTTGTACTTCTTCTTCCCTTCCCCTTCTTCTGTAACATCCCTCGTAAAAAGCCCCCTCGCCAGCGTAGGGAACGGGCTCGGGATATCATAGTATTTGAACTCGTTCATCTTCCAGCTTCGTACTTGAATACTCGAGTCGGCCGGCGCGGGGTAGGTGGAGGACTTGACGAGCTTGGGGGACTTGGCGGAGAGGGTTAGAAGGGCAGAGATGAGGTCTGAGTCTGCTTCTGCATTGGAGGAGGACGACATGGTGGTGGTGGTGGCTGAAGTGGAAGGAGTCACAGGAACGTCGGAACCCGAAGTTGGGGTTGAAACGATGTTGACAGTCGTCGTCGCCGCGGCCGAACCTAAATCTAATGATACCCCGTCGACGCGATCGATAACGCCTTCACGAGTCGCAGAAGCAGGAGCCGTGTACTCCTCCAAGATGTTCAGCGTGAATGGGCGGTGGAGCTTCCTTAGCTTGATCGCTTTCTTGCTATTGCCCTTTTTCTTGAAGCAAATCGAGGTGGATGAGAACTGCCTTCGAGGGCTTTGAGTGCAAAAGAAAAAAGAGGAGGAAGAGAGACTAAGAGCCCTAAAGAAGGACGGACGAAGAGCGAGAATGGTGGCCGCGCCTCAGAAGGGCCTTTTATGATGATTGTGGTTCGAGAGGAAGGAGATTTTCAGACTCCGGGACCTACAGGGACAAACTCGCGGCTACTCGACGTGACTCATTTCTTCAGACTGCCCTGGACGTCGGATGACTCGATGACTCGACTCGCGCCCAACCCTATCGTCTTTGACGTCAATCGACGGGTACCAGACTCGACTCCAGTCCCTGTTAGGATCAATACCCGGGATGACAAATGATTTTTGGGTGCAAACGAATTTGGACGGTCACCCCGGCTATATGCGGATGATCAAGATATATGCGTCGAAATAACGGAACACACACCAATTCTCGGGGTAAGCTTCAGACATTCGCTACAAATCACATCGCTCAGTATTCTACTATAGACAGCAAATGGGATCTCACCAGAATCCGAATCGCTCAACCTTGACTTGCCCGCCTGAGCGGCATATCCGATTCCATTGACCCACACTTTGAACATGGCGGTTTCTTCACTGAAAGAATGGCTTACGCCAGTGTTGGCTGCGTTGCACAGCTCCGGGAGGGTGTGCAAGGAACGGGAATGGACAGCTCCAGGAGGGTCGAGTCGCCGTCGACGAGGTGTGGAAGGGGATGGTGGTGGTACGGAAGAAAGAGCAGGACGACGGAAATTTGGGAGCGATTGCAGATTATGTCAACCAAGTCCCCAAAACAGAAATCTTTGGGGTCGTTCAATAATCGAAGTGAAGGTCATCTTCAGCGACAAACGACTTCTCGAGTTCTATTTATAACCTCGAGTCGTGTCAAATCTGGATGTTTTCGGATATGCTTACAAAACAACTCCCATCTTCTCCAGCACACCGCACGAACGATTTTTACTGGGAAGTTTTAGGATCCACGCCGTCATCCATCTTCATCGATCGATATTGCCGCCAACCATATTGATACCAGCTAGATCATGATAACCCCCAGACTCGGACTCGTACTCATTCGACGACGACATCCCTATCACAGCTGGGCCCGGACAATTTTGAGGGGGGGTCAAAATGTGTCGGTAAGTCGTTAGAGTTTTGACTAGCTGTTGCCTCCACATTTTGCCCATCCCGACGCAGGGGCACGTGTTGGCAAAAAGTATTGACAAAATTCAAACAACCTACCAAGAATTTTGACTACCCGTCAAAATAATCGGGCCTCAGCTGTGTATTCAATGTGCGCAGACTCATTCAAATCCCTTCGACTCGCCTGACGATTAGACTTTGTCCTTCCTCGCGGCTTATCTCCAAGATCGATGACTGGTTCGGATACGTAGACCTAGACGACCTCATTTCGCGACTCTTTGCTCCCTCGAGCTCCACCTACGTGTCCACCTGCTGCTCTAGCTCCTCCCCCTGCTTAGCTTGGTTTGGGTCCAGGAAACACCTATGCCGCCCAAGGTTCAAGGTACCAAGTCGATATACTGTAAGGCCGGCCGTCATACTGTGCACCTATCCGTCCACCATAAGTTGTCGGTAGCTGGGAGATTACTCTTAGCTAGACGGCCTTCCGGTGTAATAATTTTTGAACGAACTGCAGCCGCCTTACACGCAACTTTAGTTCTAACTTCTGCGTCCAATCCAAGATCACGCTTTCACTAGGATCGTCATCTAAGCGACCTTTCCGACTTGGTGCGAAATAAACGCTATGTACCCCGCTGTCGAATCGCAATATTGATTAATCTCTCTACCTCCTGCTCGACTTGGTTCATGAGATATCTTCTCCGCCCGAGGCATTTACCATGTCTATGTACTGTAAGGCCGACCGCCTTCCCTGCGTCTATCCAGACCACCATAAGTTGTCGGTAGCTGGAAGGTTTCTTTCAGCTACACGACCTTTCGGTGTGAATTTTTCTCTGGAGCGATCGCAGCCGCCTTACAATGTTACATTCGACCTAGGTTCTACAGTAGCTTCTCGGTCCAACCCAAGACTACGCTTTCACTCAGACTGTTAGCTAAAACGACGATCTTACCAATTTGGTGCGAAATAAACGCCAGATCTGATCTTTTCTTCACCTCGAACTTAGTAGGGGAAAACCAACCGCCAGATTGGTCCGTTTTTGCCTTCGTTTCCAATGTCTCCAGAATCTACTCCAACCCTATATCTGAATCATCTCTTTTTCTGAATCAGCTCTTTTCTCTCGTTTCCTCGAACGAGGAGGACCACCTCCGAGTCTGATGTCGTATCAGATCAGTAAGAGGGTCTAGGCCTTGTACATATTGCGCAGTGCTAGCCCGCACCGCCAGCTAATTTCAAGTGCCGGGGCTGTAAGCCATGCCCTCCTCCTCGTTCTTGTTCGAGGCATCGAGAGAGAAAGAAGGGCCGATATAGGGCTAGAGTATATTGTGCAGACATTGAAAACGAAAGCAAAAACGGGTATTACGAGGCTCGGTACAAACGCCCCGCCCCGCCCCGGCCCCGGTGACGTTGGACATGCGTGATGCTGATAGCCCCGAGCATCTAGTGTACAGGTTGTCCAGATCCGAAAAGGATTCGGGCGTTATTTCTTCTTTTCAAGGAATGTAGGAAAGGAAAGGAAAGTGAGAAGCGTGGTTGGGGTCTATTGATGGGGTTTGACTAAGGAAGAGGCGGGAAGGGGCTGGAGGAACGGGTGTGGAGGTGATGGTGATGGAGGCGCAGGCGTCGTGGTGTAGGGTTTAATTAGGCGGTTGGTCCCGCTTTACTTGAGTAAAGGGAATACCAGACCAGTTCAGATGGGAGGAAGCAGCTGTCCTAGAACTTAGTAGAAGTACGAGTACGTGCAGCGTGAGTTCGAGTCCAGGGGTTATCGATAGATCTGGCTCGGGTTCGATTCGTTGTGATGCCATCAACTTGTCAAGCTCCGAGATGAGTCGCCGAAGGTGCCGAGTCGGTCTTAGAGTCAGACTCTCAGCGAGCGCTTTTCCACACGTGACTTTGTGGAAAATCAAGAAGGGGACGGAGAAAACGATATATTCCCTCATAGATCGTGCACTGTAAATACTCAAAAAATTTAAGGTTTAAGCCTTATAAATGGCGCGCTAGTAGAATGGGGTAAAAAGATTGTAAAAGATGAATTTTTTCTTCTGCTTGGTGCTTGCGCTGGCGACAGAAATGGCGGCATTCGCCTCTGAGTATCTGGGCAGAGCTTTAATTTACTGTAAGCACGCTATGTGTCTCGCAGTTAGTTTCATTACGTGTTCGGACAGTGTTATCTGGCTTACCTCGAACATTTGGGCTGTGGCTGGCCATTTTCGTTCGACATGCGCTCGCCTGCAGCAAGATGTTCAGGTGCCAAAAGACGCCACAAAAAGCGAATCCATATGCGCTTACGCTAACTCACCGCATCGAAGGGACTGAATTGTTGTGTAAGATATGACAATACAGGTATTTGAAAAACCTTGGAAAAACCTACGACATTCAGAATTTCATTGCGTTCGCGTGCGCGCTGTTTCTAGGCCACATGACAGTGATGACACAAATCTCCAGCTTGCATTCGGCCAAGTAGTGGACTTTGGCATGGACACTTGCCCAAAAGTCGCGAATTGCATAATGTGTAGGGGGTTGCTCAAACGATCACTAGAAACCCCCGGTTGCGAGGTTTCTACAAGGAGGGAGGTTGCCAAACTGTTAAAACCAAAACTATCGCGTGTTCCCCAACCTGAACGCCATTCGTACAAGCACAAGCACAAGATAAACGGCAAGCGTAAGAATAAACGCCAAGACCGTAAACACCCCTCTACCCAGATCTGATTCCCAAGACGCGGCACGCTGATCATATACAATTGTCCAGGAAGTTTCCAAATACACACCGAAACCGCTGAAGTAAAATGTTATCAAATCTTGAATGCATCGCCAGCAACCAGAAAATAGCTTACATGCCGGCGCCAGCTAGGGCTGCCAAGGTCAAAAAACGTCCCGCAGATGAATTGGGCAGATGCCAGTCGAAGCTCGGGATCAGAGCACCATTCCATGGTCGCCACGGCAGCATCCATGTAAACAAACCACAAAGTCCGTATATCAAAAGCATGAATATGTATATATACGCAGATATGCAAAGAATTCTGAGAAACAGGATCGCAGTAAAGAAGCTATTGGCATCAGGGGGTCTGCAAACTAATCTCTGCGATGAGTTGCCACTAAAACAGTTGACACTGGTGCTCACCGTGAATGCAAAATGTAGAATAAGCAAGCACGAACAAAAGCACGAATGGAGTCGTAATAAGGACATTAACGACATTGACGAGTTGAGGGTTATTCCTGAAGAGAAATGGGAATGCATCCGGCGATTCACTCTCGATTACTGAACACCAATATGAACTGTCAAGTAAAGTTCGATAACGAGGGTTCCAGGACAAAACGACTGACGTACACCACCGCCCATAGGACGCCAAGAACCCAATCAAGTGCGTTCGGTGCCGTTAACTCTCCCCGATATGCCAAAGCTGCCTTCGTACCGCCGACTGCGAAAATAAAAAGAGTATTGAGGATTCTCCATAGGTTGAGCCGGATTCCGGTGAACGGCTGTATATCAGGAGTCCTCTGGGTATTAGCGCCGCTTGTCCTGGATGTCAAATATTGGTTGTTAGGTTCCTCTATACGACTAGATTGTGCAGAACAACTGCATACAGTGCAGGATTTTCTGGTTCTGACGTCCGAGTACCATCCCTCAAGGGCACTGCCGAATGGGCGCTAGACGAGCTAGAAGACATTCCTGGAACGATCGCAATACAGTAGAATCGCAGCGAGGACGGAAGGGAAAGGATGGCGTTTTGGATTCAAGACTGGATGAATTTATGGGGCGTGCCATGAGGCGTGTGGCAGTTAAGTTTGGCTGGTGGCGTACCGGCCAAGTACAGGGAAAGGCAGTGCTTCGTTCAATTGGCGGTGCGGGCGGCATGTACGAGACCCTCTTACTGATTTGATTCGAAATGAGGCTTGGAGGTTTCTCGTTCGAGGAAACGAGAGGGAATAGAGGTGCTGATATAGGGCTAGATTCTGGAGACAACAAGGAAAGCAGAAACGGGCCATTCTGAGGCTTGGTACTACAGTCGCCCAGCCGAGGCAGCGTTGTGTAACGCTTTTACTGTAACCACTCGCACCCAGTGTGCCATCCAGAGAAGATTCGGAGTCGGACTTCTTTCTTCTCTTCATGGAAGGAAAGGAAAGGAAGGGAAAGAGAGACGCAGAGGAAAGAGACGCAGAAACTTGAATACGGCCAGTCACGGGTGTGCATTTGTGTTAGGGATCAGCCTTAAACAATAGACGCGTTCAACGCGTGTTCGTAATCCGAGTCAAGTAGTTACTTTAGCTTATTAGTCTTTTGATTAATCCCAATCACTTTTGATAGTCGCACTGACTCCAAATATCTACGGGACGCCCGTAAATGTAGCAATATACGATTGTTTAACGATTATCCAACCGTTGAATCGTTTGAGATCTCTCAAGTAGAGTCTGATAGTCTTAAGTATTCACTTTAAGAGATCACACATGAGTTGTGGCGCAAAATGCAATGGGGCAGGATAAGATTGGTTGATTTACTACTACATTTCTAGCTGTATTTATACTCAAGGGGCACTGCCTTATGAGACAAGACGGAGTGGCCACTCCGTCAGTAGAATATACTAGAAGAGACGAGTGGGCGGTGTTCTTACGCCGGCGCTTAATGACTCAGATTCCCGATTTGGTTATCCGACGTGATGCGCGTCAAATGGCTGTGCGCGTTGAGGGTACCGAAGACTATCGTACGTACATAGGTGTAGGTAAGGCTACAATATCCATAACAATTTGGATCCATCCGCGAATTCAAACGTAATGGCAAAGGGCCCATGAGATCCAGGGCTGTCGGTTTAGGTCAAGAGCACACAATGCGACGCGTTCCAGAAGCGTTTATTGTCCCTATAGAGTGGATGAATGCGCGAGGAAAAAGTGGGTCGAGTATCGAGTATCGAATATCGATGTCTTTCATGCACAGCGAGTGGCACCACACTCTAGTCCGAGTGCTATCGCGATCCGGCTCGCAGGTTCGATCAATGTCGATGAGGATGAGGATGAGGGGTACTTATTTACCAGTCAATCATTGACGACGACGAACGAACGAACGACGAGTTTGTGTGGGTCCTGGCAGTAGTGACGCCAACCACCGGGGAGGGAGGTGCTTGCGGGGGGTGCTTTGGGAGAGGGGGTGGACTGCGGTCGCAGAGGATCGCGTTTCTCTTGAATGGTTGTCATTGCTGATGGACGCGGAAGGCCCCGCCGTGGCGCCGGCGCGCTCGCCATACGCATCCAGCTCATCCTTCTTCTTTAAAGTGAAATTCGACAAGCCGTACATGATGTACCGCGACTGGCGCGAAGTGACCAAGACCCTGCTCTCCCTCCGCTCCAAGAACGCCGGGGCTTGTCTCTTCGCTTCCCCACTGCCCAAGTCAAAAATGAGGAGAGCGGAGGCGAAGGTGTACGTGGATTTGGTGATCAAGGAGATTGGAAGGGATCTGGCGGCGTTTGCGGAGTATCAAATTATACGCCTCGGAACGGAATCTCAACGAGTCGTTTGGTCTCCATCAAATTAGCCTCCTCTAGATCTGCCACCGCACACACCCGACTCGGACCCAGAAATGATAAACTTTACAACACACCGACAGCACATCGATTGGGGCGGAGGTTCAAAACAGCACGATCATTTGGTATGGTATGCTTCGCCTGATGAAAAAAAAAAAAACAAACCCATAACACAAAGACTTGGTAAGTACTTCAATACGTAGCCAGCGTCCCAATCGGCTCCTTCCCCGTTTCAATGATGTGCGCATAAGCCGACTCGTGAATGTCTGCCCAACCCAGCCCATCGCAGAAAAACTGAATGCGCGGTGGGGGTGGCAGAGGATCGGCCAGCGTCCAACTTGAACTTGGACATCGGGTGCCAAGCAAGTCTGGAAACGCGCGACGGGCAGCCAATATCGCATCCTGGATGGTGTGATTAGACAGTGGCAAACCTGGGGTAAAATTTAAGCCATAGATACATCGTACGTGTGTGGGAAAGGGATGATTGCATGCTTGTAGGATTTGGGCGAATACGAGGTACAAACCTTTAGAAGTATGGTTCCTGCTTCGTAGACTGGCAGCAACCGAGACGAACGAGTGTTAGAAATGGGCAAATCAAACTTCTAGGGCTTTGCACCTTTGTCGCTTGAGGCTGAGACAGGCGTCTGTGGTTCGCCTGGTTTCTCGTTTCGATTCATGAGGCTTTGTGTGTATGGCAGGTTTGAGTTAGAATGAAGTAGAATATAACCACTGTCGTGGCGTCTGGTTGCGATGAGAACAAAGGTTGCATGACAGTCATGTGGTTCACGGATTCTTGATCTCCAAAAAAAACTGATTCTCACTTGATGTGCACAGGTGCAGAAATTATTACTGACTCACGACCAACATAGATGATCAGAAAAGTCATCACGGCAACAGCTTCAAGCTTCACTGTTTGGGTAGAAGCGGTGTCTTCCACTTCTAGTAGCGCTAATCTATTAACTGGAGCCTTTTCGTCTCGTAATATGTAGGTCTCCCTCAATACCCTGAGCCCAATAATCTGTCCAGCTATTTAGCATATGTGTCCCTGACTCGTGCTTCATGGCTGTGTTGCTGCTAACAATATCCGCATTGCTCACAGCCAGCCGCCAAAATATTCATCTACCGCTCCCAACAATTACAGTATTCAGTGAGGTATTTGGTCCACCCAATCGACCACCGAAAAATACTGCAAAGTCCTGTGCTAAAAATAAACTGAAAAAGCGGCTATACACATGGGGTAATAAGACGGCGGCAGAAAAATCGGTGTGGCGCATCCGCAATCCAAAATCGGCAGTTGAGTTCACGACCAGCCTTTTGGGTAAGGATGTTGTCCAGTGTCTGCGCCTTTACTCATGAAGCACAAATCAATATTTCTTATTCCTTTCCGCTTATCATAGAATGAGAAGAGACGTTGCGGGC
The DNA here is from genome assembly GCA_023014345.1 of Galerina sulciceps. Lineage (NCBI taxonomy): Eukaryota > Fungi > Basidiomycota > Agaricomycetes > Agaricales > Galerinaceae > Galerina > Galerina sulciceps. The sequence continues at coordinate 965,310 of JAEDXJ010000017.1, forward strand.
TGGATTCCAAACGAGATCTGTTGCATCTTGGTTAGATGACGCCGCACCGTGAATATTTATGTTTTGATCCTTCGGCCATTCTCGGTGGAACTTAGTCTGCTTGCTGTCGACCGAGAACGCCCTGGAAGGGGTGAGGCTTATATCTCAAAGCTGGTCGCTTCTAGGCACGAGATTGGTCGTACAGTAATGGGCTTGCTCTGATTGGCCAGTTATTAATAGCGACGCTATCACCACCGAACATTTTCCTCTTCAATCCTTGCCTTGATTCCAAGGTGAGGCAAATTCGATTGGAAATCACCTCATGCCAGAGACAGGGTGATTGGCCAGGTGTAATGCACCTACTCTGATTGGCTACCCATAAATAGTCATCCTCCACCGAACATTTGCATAAATATTGAATACGCTCTGTCGTTGACCCCCCCACTTCTCAATGTCTTCCCCTTCTACAGAACCCACTTCACCTTCTGTTTCTTTGCCGTTACGGCGTGATACCTCTGCAAAGACAGAAAAAAATTCTGTCTGGCCAATTTACCCTCCCCAAAGTAATGAAGCACCCACCGCCGCTACGGACTGTCTTCGTCAAGAACGTTCGAACGAAGTATGCTGCAAGGAACTTATTCACGACGAGCGTAGCTTGGTCAACCCTGACGTCGTCCGCGATGTGTAAGTGAAGTCATATAATAAGAACAATAATTCTTCTCACTTTTAAGCTGCAAACCTTTAGTATCATTGGTCTTTCAGATGGTCTGACTGTTCCTTTCGCACTCACAGCCGGCCTTTCGTCTCTCGGACAGTCAAGGCTCGTTGTCCTAGGCGGAATCGCTGAGCTTATAGCTGGCGCCATTTCCATGGGGATTGGCGGCTTTCTCGCATCTCAGGCAGAGCGCGACCACTACCGCTATCTGCGGTACAAGACAGCTGAGCGAGTCCACAATAGTTGCGCAGGCGAAATGGAACGCGAGGTGTCGGAAGTACTCGGCCCTGTGGGCGTTGACAGTAATACTTCTCATGCGGTCGCGAAACGTCTTCTCGAAGTTGAGGACGACGGAACGGGGTCAGCAGGAGCCGCTGCTCGACCAGCAGATCTCGAGAGCGCCAAAAAGCCTTCTACTAAAGAGGTTGGCTTGACTATTTTCCTCCTTAAGTTTGGTCAAGGATTGGGTACGTTCGACGCTCATACTCCTCGATATTTTTTCTGACTTCAACTGCAGAGGAAATACCCAACCAGCGGATGTACGTCTCCGCCTTCACGATAGGCATGGGATATCTCCTCGGCGGCATTATCCCATTAATACCCTACTTCGCCATCCCGAAAGCGCATATTGCTCTCATATATTCCTCTGTCATCACCGGCATCATACTGCTAATATTCGGAGCCGTCAAAGCCCGTGTAACAGGCGCAGCGCGGAATCCGGCAGGTTATGTTTGGGGTGCGGTCAGCACGCTCATGGTCGGTGGTATTGCAGCGGCGTCTGCCTTTGGAATAGCTCGGGCAGTGGGAGGCGTGGACCGCTAGACTGAAAGGCAGATTATGAATCTTCCATTCCCAGCGTCTCCACTTGTAATTTGTACTTCCTTTACCCATGGGCGTTTCGTACGCCGGTGCTCTAATCGACGCGTTCTGTAGAGTAAGTAGGGTAGTGGTATTTGAGTCTCTTTTTCCTTCCATTTTATGTCTTGCTCATCGAGGTGGTAGCCATTTTCGATGGTTAATTAATAGAATAGTCATGTTTCTCTATTTATTGACAGGACAGCCCACTGTGTTGTCAAAAACGAGGTAACTCATAGTTTTGAAGGATTGACGTCCAATGTTTATTTCAACGAAAAACATTCTTTCGCTGTCATTCGCATAGTCTAAGCTTAGCCCACAAGTCCACCGGCTTATGCATGAACCCTTCTATGCTCCTCAGCTCCTTCTCATCCCTCAACACTAAATCGTATCGTATCACAAAGGTAGCAACGACAATTTGCATCTGCAACGCTGCCAAGCTGGTAATGGATTCCGTCAAAATTCAAAAAAAAAGAAATAAGCAAGAAAAATAAAAAGCAATGGATATTAGTAACAATGCAGAGACGTCACGGAAACGGAATCGAACTTACTTCTTCCCAATGCACATCCTGGGTCCAGTTCCAAAGGTAAGGAGGTACTTCTTCAACTGCGACGCCCCGGGCTCAAGCCAGCGTTCGGGACGGAAAGCATCAGCATCCGCGCCCCAGATCGCGGGATCATGTTGGATCGTGTATGCTGGGCTGGATAGTTCGGTCTGTGCATAATCACCGCGAGGTGAATATTAGCATGATATAATTCGAGTTTGACTGCAGATTAATGCATGGAAAATCTTTAGGGAATAATCGAAATGATAAAGGTGGAAAGGAGAGATGGAAAGGGAATAGGAGGTGGGAGAAGAACGTACACCAGCTTGAAATGTCTTGCCCTCTATGCGTACAGACATGCCTTCAGGGACGATTCTGGGCAGGCCAAAAGCGTTCGTGGCGAAGATACGCAAGGCCTCGTCGATCGTTGCGTTGAGATATTCGAGGTCTTTTAGCTTTATATCATCCATATCCGAACAAAAGGCCGTCAGAATTAAGCATGAAAAACGATCCTTTGGTCGGAAAGAAATAGCAGAGACGTACCTGATCATGCGAAGGTATCCGTGATAAAGTATCTGCTGCCTTCTCTTCCTTCGCGCCGTTGAATTCAGCATTGAAGGCAGTAGTAGTAGTAGAGAACGATCTTCTGACTTCATCTCGCAGCTTGTGGAGGACACGAGGGGTGGAATACACCCAGAACAGAATCGCAGTTATACTGTCAGCTGTAGTATCAGCACCCGTCGTGCTTCAAAAAAAAGAGTCAGATCAGTTTCAAGTTTCCGAGAAATTAGGCGGAGAAAAGGATGAATAGAAATGTGGAACCTACAAAAGCAGCATGGCGTCCGTTACAAGATCTGTTTCTGCCGTATTTTTATCTTGGACACTATTTACATCTGGAAGTTGAGCTTCTTTTGCTCGCATATCGTCTATGAGTCGATCGAGGAGGTCACCACGATGAGGGGTTGCAGTATTTGAGTGAAGTCTGCGCTTGACGCAGCGCTGTGCGATCTCTGAGACGGTCTTCAAAGTTTGGAAGTAAGCCGTATGTTAGAAAATATGTTATAAGAAGACGCACATCAGTAGCTCTAAAAGCGCGCTGTACGTTCGCATCAGGGACCCACCTCGCCAGCGGTGCAAAGATTGAACCAGGTAAGAGATAGGGAAAGAGCCCGAGAATGGCGGCTGATCGCCCCCTCGATTCGATCATAGCTGCGATGCCAGGCGCCTCGTCCTCGTCCTTGCCTCCAGCAAGCACATCCGAACCGCGATCAAGCACCCCGAGTGGCTCGCCGAAAGCCAGATCAGAAATGACGTCGAACGCGAGGCAGTTGACCCACATGCGCAAATCGACCTCGACCTCGACCTCTGAACCCGATTCCGAGGCTGCCCGATGATCGAGCTTGGACACCAGTTCGGCTGCACGCTTCCTAATCCACCCTTCGTATTGTGTAACCGATGTGTAACTCAGTGGATGTGAGAGGACGCGTCGTTTGGATGCATGGCTGACGCGGTCTTGCGTGCTGAATAGCGAAGCTGCGCCGTTGAAGTAGAAAGCACGGTAGAAGGTTGTTTTGGGAAGAGACGAAACACCGTGGGCATAGATGATTGGGAGGCCGGCGGGATGTGCGCAAGAGACTTGACGTGGTGTGATGCGCACGAGGGGGCCGTATTTCTAGTATCATAAAGGAAGAAAAATTGAGACCGTTAGAAGCGGTTGCCTTTAGTAGGAACGAGCGTACTCTGTGAAGTTGATCGACGAATAGATACCTCTTCCCCACCCGAGCGTGGTATGCGAGCAAGAATGATGTATATTTCGCCAACCATGGCCCAGGGATGTCTTTCAATGGATCGGCCTGTGTGTTATGATATAGGAAAACCAGGAGAACAACGCCAGCTGGGACAAGCCAAAGCTGTTCTGGCTTTGCGAATATGTTGAAAGTGGTATCCATCTTGAGCGTCAACTATGGGTCGACGAGGTGCGACGAAGTGACCTTCAGTCACTTCTCCTCGACGCAGACTGGTTTCTTTCAGGCTTTCTCTCCGCTGCCAATTCGGTACGCTTGAGCCTTGAGTATTGGTGAGTTGTTATCTCCCAGGATATTTCAGGTTATCTCACCGTTATCTCATCAACGCTGCTTGTCACCAAATATACAGCAGTGCGCCATGCCGGCAAATCCGTCTCATTCTTATACAATTTGCCATTCTGCAAGACTTCTCCTGGTTCTTGGAGCCTCTTTGTTGAGCTTGAAGTTGGTCGTTGGGAGTGAGGAGCATCGCTTAATGCTGGGGCCCGTGGGAATAGCGTTTTTTGGAATTTGTTTGTTTTTCATTTTCATATTTTCAGCTACTCCAAGCCACATTCCCCCGTTTTCATTTTGCAAACAGCATAGATTGAAGGACTTCGAGAGCTGGTGCCAAACCCCAACGTCACGATGTGCCGTCGCAGAAGAGAATGAAGTTGACTTTCTCCATGATGGAGGCACGGCCTCCAACGAGAGGGACGATTGTGGTGAATTCCTTCCTTTCTGCTTTGTTTTATCTTCTCGTTCAACGCATGGACCGTGTCTCAGGTAAAGGCAAAAGGAGACTCAGGACGAAAACTCCGGTAAATAAACGCGCAAAGACCTTCAGTGGCAAATTCGTCAGTGAAAGCTACTTAAATTGCCCTCAAAGCGCAAAAATCGTCAGGCCACGATACAGTGTATCCTCATTATTCAAGGTGTGGGTTCCGATTTCCCAGCTATTTTCGCGTCTAAAGCCTTTTTCCGTTGTTCTATTCTAGATTTCGAGGCAGCTCAATTCACCGGACATTGTCAACGTGGCCCGGACGAGTAAAATTTTCAAAGTGACTTTAATATCATTTGGCGCAATCACTGTCTGGAAATCAGCTTGGGAGCCTCATGGTGCACCGAAGCCGCCCAATGACGTGCTGTGCTACTCTTTGGGAATGTCTGTGAGGTGCGCTTCCGTGCTGTGATCGTTTTCTGTATTTGCTGATTAATGCACTGTAGATGATCGCGCCATTCAGAAATGAGGCGCAAAGCAGATAAAAGTTCAGCATTTAATGCTGCGAAGACGTATTTGTGCTAAATACAAACATGCGGGTAAGTCTCGTATGAAATTTCCCCCTTTCCTCTATTTCAGCGATCTTTTAAATTCTTTGCGTCTTCTTTCGATCTTGAACAGCATCTTTGTGGAATCAACGCTGAAGAAATATTATCAACCACTCGGTTTACGGCCTGATCTCACATATAGAAAGTATGTTCTGTCCTTTTCGGTGCATTTACGCGAGTTACTTACTTTCTTTTCGCTATAGCTAGATCATAGGCGAATAATCAAGCTCTATTGGAAAGCAGATGTCGAGAGAATGTGGCTGCACTGGAGCAACACGTCCTCATAGGACAGCCGGACGAAGTCTAACTGGAAGCGTTCAAGCCTAAACGAAAGAAGTTTGTGGAAGACGTTCATTCGGTAAGTCGTCATTCACTTGTCTTATTCTTCGTAGTATCTCTTATTCCGTTCTGGTAGTCGGCTCGTCGGTATCAAGAATGAGCTACTAAGCTCGAGAGAGAGTCAAACTTACAAAGACACTCTTGTGGAGAGTTGCCAAGAAGCGTATGTCGTCCTCCAAGATTTACTTTCCAATCTTCAACTCTGATGTTATTCATAGGATCTGCGAACGATTATTCGGTCTGGGCTTCGGCCGCGAGATATTCTGCGCCTTATATATGAACCATTGAACCTGAGCTGAACTCAACAACAGAGCTTACAGACCCTAGTGAGTCTTCGTCCTACTTACATGACCACTCCTTAAGTTCAAATGCATTCTCGTTAGGTCAGCGACGAACTCTTCTTATCTTGAAGTCGAAAGTCCTGCGATTTGCGGAACAGACTGGGCTACAAGGCCGTTGAACTTTTCCTTGCGAGGCGCACAAACTGCAAGTTCGTTCGTCCAATTAGTTGAATTGGTTCCAAAGACGTCATCAGGTCCAAGGATCGGAAATCTATTTCTGGATGGCCATTGGATATTCATGTCGTAGAGCTGTAAGTTTGCAAGTCTACACTCATTGCATATGATATTAATAAAAAACCAAGTTTCTTATTCTATACGATATTCTCCTCACTGGCCTTGAAGAACGTCAGAGTAGCCCCCAGTTGGTTGAAGAATGCAGCTGGCAGTGCTTCCGGCCACAGTCGCTGACGAGGTCAAAACATCAATGGAAGAACACAGGCCAAAATGGGATAAAAAAATTATTGTGGCTGTTGCTCACTGTATTTGACAGATCTATAGGATCGCACCGAGATTGTTTATCGTCTCACTGAAGGCATGTACGTCGTTGAAACCTATGACCCTTGTTCAATTCACTACTGGACATTGGTATTCAGACACGCTATGTACCCTCGAGCTGGAAGAACCTTGCGAGCTTTTCATGTTCAATGTATTTTCTCGTGATTTCGAACAGAGAATTTTGTATGCCGTTCCGAGACGGCCAGACTAGAATTGAAGTCTTTTTGCTCAAGCCACTTGAATTTTAACCAGGGATGGAAATCCTACCAGTACCCATACCATTTGGCTCTAATCATTCGCAATTGCTATGAAACAAAGAATAGACTTGATCAGTCAATTATGAGGATCCAGAGTTTTGAACCTGTGTTACGATGGATTGCTACTTGGTGTTGGCCAAATGTGTTAGGTCTAATATGTACGGTGCAACTGTGTTGTAGCTCTGGCAACCCTCCATTCAAGCTCCAAGGCTCAATTGGAGCGGTCGACGTCTCATACAAAACATAAGCTAATCTCTGGCAGAGAAACCGTCCTTGGTAACTTTTCCCGTACTTGCCTATCCCATTTGCCAGCAGCTATGTCAACATCATAACTTCTGAGTAGGCTCTTGAAATCAAGAGTGAAGCTGAACTCGAATGGTCCATTTTTCGCTATGACAGAGAGAGCTTCATCCAACCTGCGCCAATTCAAGTCTTCCATGAGCATGCGATCCCAGTGGCTTGGATGCCTATTGCGAACATGCACCGTAATTTTCTCGAGGGCGCCTTCATGCGGAATTAGCATCATGAAGAGGGCCAAAAGATTTAGTGTGTCATGGGTGTCTAGTACTATGTCAAGTTCCAAAATCTTCAACGCCTTGGACTCGACTAGACTAAAACCACCTATCAAACACGTTAAGTTGAGTTGAGTTAGGTTCTTGCTATGGAATGAAAAAGAAAAACTCGCCTAGAAAGTTTGGGTGATCCAATGATAGAGATAATGTTTGGAGATGCCAATTCGTGACGTTGACCACTTTGCAAGCCATTCCATGGCATTCCAAGAAGATATAGAAACTCTGAACGAGCGCAGTTGGCTCATGTCGAGAGCCTGAACATACGAGCCCTGGGGATTACTGTCTAGAAGCTCGAAATCGACTGATCCAAATATTTCGAGGTGCCGTAGCAAAGGGTTCGGGGAAGTGCTATTCAGGTTCTCGGTGTATCCAGATTGTGAATGCGTAAAATGGGCGCCGTCAAGCATGAGGCTCTGGAGTCCAATACAGGAGGTCACCAAACTTGCTGGTATATTCCCTATTTCTCCGAACTCCAAAGAACGAACCGAAGACACGAGCGGCGCCATTTGTCTCGTGAAGATATCGGGGTCGATAATGTTGACAGACCAAGTCGGAGTGGCCTTTACGAGTGCGAACTTATGCAACACGCATCCTTGTTCCAGTAGAAGCTCTATGACCTGGAGGAATGAACGGTCGTATGTCGGCCAATATTGGTCGGTGCCTGCAACTGACAGCCTCAGTTCCCTAATGAACTTGGCCATGTGGGGTTTGCGTTGGAGAATATCGTAAAGTTCGCCGATTCTTCGAGTCCTTTTTGCGCCCCCCACGCCACCCAAGTGAATAGTGGAGAACAGATAGAATTGGCAACGTGGATGGAACGAACGGTGAACTAGGGTGGCAGTGAGAAGGTCACGGTGCAGACGGTCGGAATCGTGTATATAGTCCACAAATTCATCGACAGTTTCTTGAGGAAGACGAAGAAATGAGGCCATGACTTAGAGTCGTGTTGGTGTAGAATAATGGACAGAGGAAAGAGACGAATGTGTACTCCAAGTCGTATCAATTCCTGCACTTGACTCACTGCTTTGGCAGGGCTGTCCTAGTGGGAGAGTCAAGCCGAGAATCCGGAGAACTTGGCAAGTAATAATTGAATAAAAAATAGCGCCTTTTTCATCTGAGGAAAGGTTTGGTTTTCGACAACTTGAACTTGAAGAAACAAGTGACGAGCACTGACTCGGACTGATGTGCCAACAGATATTCCCACGAAAGCCGATTAGATTAGATTTGTGTAAATCATTGGGAAACAAACATTTCAACATCTCTCTCGAACATTCAAGTTTATGACCCTCCCCCCTCCTCGAACTCGTTAGTCTTGATTCTATTCCGACAGCATCTATTCCGATAATTAGGTCCACTAGCACTCGTGTCAACATGATTACGAATTAGCTGGTAGGTCAAACCACATCAAAATTTGAAAATTACTTCCTGCGAACAAACACTTTCAAGTTCAGGGATATACTTTTCTTCTCAGCACGAACCGTGGGCGGCGATAGTCTCTGACTATTTATAGGCTTTTTCTCTCTAGAATTTAACCGTCTCTCCAGTAAAGACTGGCACGACCACCAGATCAATCCCGATGTCGATTACATCAATGACGAAGAAACCACAAGATATATCCAACAACTTAGGGAACCTGCGGAGGACGGCGCTTGCGCCTCGCCCATATACTGTACAAATTCAACCCCGCACTCTGGATTTTCTGTGGCCCTTCTCTCTTGTTTGCTGGTCTTTACACTGTTGGAAACGCTATACCGGCTACAGCTGTGTCTGGACTTCCTTACCGATCTGTTTTTTTTTTTTTTTTCCTATTGGAAAGACAGGGCACCAATCAACTTCTCTTCAATCAGCATGCAGGGCATGTTCAGATTCCCTCTCGACGAGTTCGGACTCGGAGCAGGTGTTGTGCATGGCTTGCTCGGGCTGCTAGTTGAATGTAAGTTGACATGGTGGGTGTCTCTATCTCTCCGGTTTGTTGCTCAAAATGAAGATTTTACACACTACGTTTTGATGACATTAACGGCAGCGGCGGCGACGGCGAGGACCACATCGATGACCCAGATGTATTGAACAAATCGTGACATGGGATAAGGGTAGCCCTTGAATTGACATGAATATATTCATTCAACTCTTGAGTTCACGTCCACGTAACTTAAAAGAACAATGAGTGCAGGTTTCATAGGAGACACGACGGCGGTCGTTGAGAAGGTTAAGAGGCTAGTTCACCTACAATGCGATCGATGAACTCATCCGGAAAGAGACTAATCCATGAAGCAAGAGCAACAACTTTGCGCTTTCTTGTCGATACTACGGCATGTGTGACGACGAATTGTATACCCTTCGGACACGTACAAGGCGAGCATCGGTTAACTACTTGCTAGCTAGACAGCTGCACGCTATGATATGTGCGTCGCCGCGACAAGCTTCAAGGCTCAGCCAAAGGGGAAAAAATTGAGAGCAAATGAAAATTGACCGAAAAACCCAAGAGTTTATGATTGACAACTTCAGATAATTTACACGCTACGAGCCCAAGATCAAGCATCGACGCAGGCTGGAGGTACAGCAGTGTCGTCTGCGTGATTGGCAGCATTAACACCCAACCCGCGGCTGGCGAACGCATTCCAAAGAAGACAAGCATTCGCGCCTCCGTAACGATTCACATCAGCTTGAATCCAAGCATTACGAGCGGTCAAGACTAAAGGAAAAAGAAGGGACGCTCAGCATCCGAAGCTAGGTGACTCATACTTTTGAAAACTTACAGGTTGGGTTGCATGGTTGCAGAGCAAGCGAGTCTAAGAAGAGGTGCAGGAACACGACGTTTCCTTCGGAGGTAGTTGGATCCGTCCGGGCTGTTGCTGACCAGCCATGAGCACCAACAAGGTTGGCGTAGACGTTATGGAGCATGTTCGCCCAGACCTCTCCAATAGCTGTGAAAAAAATTATCGAAATGAATGGCAAAACAAAATTTCAGGGACCCTTACCATGGACTTCTGTCCGTACCTTGAGGTCAGAGTATCGGAGCGGATTCGTGGTCCTGTCGAGCAGATATATTAGAAGGAGAGACGGAGGCCATAATCCCGTCCTGACATACGCATTTGTTGAGTAAGGATGAGTACGGATCCCAAGAGGATTGTTGATCACGTATTGACCCAAAACATAGTCAGGAACATCGGCTGAGGTCTTCTCGTTCCAGCTGCACAAGGAATAAGTCAGTCAATGTAAAATGAAAAATCGTGGTTGGGGTCCTCACTTAGCCATAGTATCCGACCATCCTTCTCCCATTCCGCCGGCTTCAGTTGTTTGCAGACAACGACCAGTGCCGCCACCTGTCATGCGGTTCGTGACTCCGTGAGTGTTCTCGTGGGTGACGATATCGTTCTCCAGAGCGCCATCTCGGTTGGGCTAAGCACAAAGGTTAGCAGTGGTCTCTAAGCGAAGAAAAGAGGTAATTTACATTGGTCAACGTAAACAAGAACATTCCTAGAGGTGATGTTAGGTTAAGATGAATGACAAATGAAGAAATACAGACTCATTCGCCCAGATTGCCCACTACAACGACGAGAGTCAGCGAAAATAAAGCTCAGAAAATTAGGTGCACTAACTCAGGGGGTGTAGCAAAGTCTGCGTTGTTTGTTCCGGCAGCATCTTGAACAGAGATAGTGACGCGGTCGTTTCCGACACCTCCTAGGTTGAAGTTACTGTTCTGAAAATTGAAAGAGGACTAAAAATAAGGATGGTTCAGAAAAGATGCGTGATGGAAATAGAAGGAGACGGTGTACTTCTGTAAATCCATACCTAGGGAAACGATTTAGGACTGGAAAACAATCAAATTGAATCTGCGTACCGGTATGTCAAGTCATGCATGGTATTAACGACATAGAATGCATTGACACGCGCAGCATCAATATTCACTTGTGTCGTTGGGCTAGAGTTGGGATCTTGGGTAAAGACAAAGTTGAGATCTGGTGAAGATTGGCTCGTAGTTGCAGTTTGGGAAGCCTTGAACGCAATCGCATTATTTCCTCTGCAGATAGGATGGATGAGAGTTCGTCGTCTGCCAAGAGAAAGAACACGCTTACGCTGTGGCACTGGGAACAAAATTATCTTATCAGCTACGTTCTCAAGTGGAGTTTCGTATTGCTATTCTCACGTTGTGTTCGCCGTACCGGTATTGTGCCATCCCAGTGGCGAAGCGAGGAGATCAGCAGGATCAGTCAAGAGCTCGAATCCTTCCACAAGTGTTTCTTTCTGCATCGGTAGCACGAGGTACTGCAGCGGATCATGAGAATCGCACAAGAGAAGTAAACGGAGTTAGGATGAGAGAAAAGGAAGACATACAGAAGCTTTCGAGACGAAGTCTGTCACTGAGACGAGGTCGCCGGAATGGGCATCCACGAATGCCTCGAGCCATGCGCCGGTTTGATCATTTTCGATTTGGATAACGTGTGTAAGAACAGCCGTGTTATCTGGCTTGGCAAAGAATTCCAGAGTAGCAGGGTGGTCGTTGAATTTTCCGCCCAAGGCTTTCTCAGCTATTTCGATGGCTTCAGCAAGAGGGATGGTTGGTGTGGAAGATGCGATGGTCTCTGAAAACTATTGTCGGATGGTCGTCAAACATGAGATAGAGGTCATTTACTCGGAGTAACAAAGGACGAGCCAAAGGAGACGACCTAAGGACGAAATCGAAATTTGAGCGACATAAATCACGCATATTGCGTGTATCCCTACTTTCTGGTCCTTGTTGAAACCAACATTCGCTACAGCGTTCGCGAATGGAACACCATCCTGAGAAAAGAGGACGCAGTGAGGTTATATGGCATACAACAAGAAGCAGTGAAAGTATACATGAGTCTGGCTGAGGAACGCATGCTGCGACACGTCTCCTGCGAATCCTGATTTGAAAGCAACTGAAGCCGGGCTTTTAGATAGGCGGGAACCGACAAACGCAACGGCGGCGTCTTTCAAGGAAAATCTGGCACGCTTGGAAAGAGGGTGGTCGATGCCTGCTTCAAACGTCTGGAAAACGGGACTATGAAATTAGTGAAACATAAGCACAGTAATGAAGCTAACCTCGAAAGTGCTGGTTGGGTGGAAGGCCTCAATCTCGAGACCAGAGTCCAGCGAAACAGAACGACGCGTCGCGTGGCGCTCAGATGTGGACAAGGGTGTAGAAAGACCAACTGAGGCATAGGCTATGGCCAGAAGAGCAGACGCAAGGAGTTTGCGGAAGGAAGTCATTCTGCTGTCGACCTGAACGCAATGGTTACTCGTCCGACCATGAAGAATAGACATGTGCCTTTATAGCTTTCGGTCTTTATCGAACCAGGACAGTTGTCGTGAGCCCACATGAATTCATCGTCGGAAGAGATAGCTGCTGGACATAATCAGTCTGATGTTCCGAGTGAAAAAAAATATGATTCAACCCTTCCGAAGTCAGGGACTCTTGAGTAAAAGGCACAGTCGAGAAGGCTAAGGCGAGGGAACACTCGCTACTTTTAGTCCAGATAAGTCAAAGCGATCCGCGACACACGAGGTAGGAAAGTTGTCCAGTGAGGTACAACACCCAAGTGATCGAAGAGCCCGGTAAGACACATGGAAGCTAAAAATCCATTTAAAAGTTTATCAAAAGGAAGTGAGCAACTGTGAAAGATTCAAAGGGTCCCATAGGGTATTATCTGGTGTTATATGACCGTCGAAGAATTCCTCGTGGATCCGGACCGTCGTATTGATTTCCATGTTTCTCCGATTGCTGGTGCACTATTGGTCGCTTTCTAAGCTTTATAGGTTTATTGTCCTGACTTCGTTGTAGGGCTGGGTTTGTTAGTTCAATGTTAGTAACATACCAATATATCACACGTTAGTAACATGTTAGTAACATATCTAACATGGAGGGGACAAATTGCCCTTGTGATATACTGTGAGATACCTACCGGGTGACTGAGGTCAGGCATGCAGATTTCTGGTACTGTGAACCATAAATTGGGGTCCGAAGGCTCACAGAACTAATGACGGCTGCCAAACGGCTGCCTTTGAGCGACTTTGTTGCCATATTTTGCAGTAAATTGCTGTAGCACAAGCACCAATGGCGCGTTGTCCGGCAGTAACTGATGCCGAGCCAGTTCGGAGACCATCAGCCGCAATATTTTGACCTCCACTGCGAGATACTGGTTTCTAACACAAATCTAGCATGTTAGAAACTAAATTTCAGTGTTAAAAACGTCGTTTTTAACCCAGAAATTTTGAATTAATTCAGCAGCCCACGTGACCAATCTCACAGTTAGTAACTCAAGTATCTAACATCACACGGAAGCCCGGACCAATCTAACGTTGGTAACATAGCCGCCGAGCAATCTAACCCAGCCCTACTTCGTTGAAGTTTTGTATGGAAGAGGAGACGTTTCAATGGGTGATCTCAAGTTTAGGGCAGGTCGAAGGTTGATAACCTCGTGGAAATTAATATTGTCACCTTGTCGTCTCTTACCTCAACCGTCTTCAAAGCTTCAGACCTTCAGGCCTTTTCCTGTCAATTTTCTGTCGAAATTTGGATTTACTGAACTTACTGTGAATATTCAGTGAGTCTAACCCTTCAGAATACGGGGAAAGGTTTGCACGAAAACTTATTCATAAAATTCGACAGGTAAACGACGCTTGGCTGGTCAGGCATCTACCATGGAACTTCATTTAGCGTCATAGATTAAAACCCTTGGAAGCTGAGCAGTGAGACGTACCCCCGTTCGAGCCTATGGTTGTTCGTTCTTTGTCTATGGTACACCAGTGGTCATGGTAGTTAGAGAACGTCTAGCCGAGGTACGTTCCGTCACTCCCAATCCTATTGACTGAGAAAGGAGTAACCACAACAACGCATCTAGAAAGGATATAATTCGGTCGGACTTTCGCCATTGTATACGAAAGGCCAGCCTTTCTTTATGCTGGTGCAGACACGTGCTGTGCCACAGCATTGGAGATGTGGATGATGGGCCATGGGCCATTGACGCGCTTTATAAAGAGAGAACGTTCGTGTTCGTCACTTTTACCATCTTCACCACCTTATACTCACTCTTCTCTCTCATAACAGACGCGTTTAACCGTCCATGCCTCATCCAATCGTCCAACTTCCGATATGCCACCCACACGACATCGAGGCCGTCGCTTTGAACCTAACCAACAGGCTTCTTTCATGCAAGAGCATCTTAAACGATGTCGTTCTTCATATACATACGACAGCGGCCACCCAGCGCCGATACACACGATCGCTCGCTCTCGTCGTCAAGCTCATGGTTGATGACCTCTTCTGGAGGAACAGCGATCTTTATGCCACATTTCAGGACGAAGTCGTGGATTTGGCAGTTGCCACATTTACGGATTACTGGCTGGTGTGTATCCTGATTCATCTTCTCGTGACCTTCCCATCTTACTCTGTTCTCTAGGCCGCGCTTGATTGTGTACCCAAAAATCAGCGAAACCCGGTAGAACCCTCCGACGTCGACCCTCTCGCGATCTGCGCCTTCATCGGCGATCTCTCGTCACTCGGCCTTCTCTCTTTCGAAGTGTTCGAGATGTCTGCGCTATTGCTCGTATTCAACATGAAGACCAGGCTCCACCTTCAATGCCTTCGCACTCTCTTCTCTCATGCTGGTGCCCATGCCACAGACGAAATGTCATCCTTCTTCCTTCATGAATGCATGGAGCTGGTTACAGCGCGGTGTAAGCTTCACTTAGGGATTTTCACTGTCGTAAGTGTTACATTTTCACGTTTAGTGTACTTCATCTAATTGGCTCCCTTTCATAGGAAGAACAACAGCTCAGGCATGTCCTCAACCACATCATCTATCGCGATCCTGGGGAGTATTTCCCTCAATTTTGGGACAAGCGACTAAACGTCGAAGAAGCTCTTATGGCGTCGGTCTGCGTTGGTGCTCGGCGGCCAAGCAGGCAACTTGATCATTCTTGACCGAAATAACGTCGTCCTCCTTCCGCTTGCCTTGTCCTCCCCCGTTTTCATTATATACCTCCATCTCACGATGCCAGTTTAAACGGCTTGATAAAGCCATGTCTACTATTTCATCTGTACCATCTTTATTCGTACTTCCATATACTTCATCATGTATCATTTGAATCGCATCAGTCCTCTGCATTTCCATCTTATTTATGCGGAAGCAGTAATGATTGGATGAGCATGCCGATCAAGAATTGAATAACAAAATTACAAAAATGACTGGGGATTACAAGACAGCAAAGGAAATCATTAGCAAAATACAGTGGTACATCTACTCGTCCTCGTCGCTATCCATATCTTCATCACTATCACTCTCCTCTCCTTCAGCTACATCAATGGGGTCTAGTGAAATATCGTGGTCGGCACCAACGTAGGAGTCACAGATCACGTAGAGTTTCAGTGAGTGTTTGCCTTTCGGCAGCGAGAACTCGAGTTTGGCAGCAAGGCTCTTTGTGACGGTAACACGCTTGATGACGAGTAGCTGGCGGGTGGCGGGATCGCCGACGACGAGCCACCAGTTGGCGAGCTTTTTGAGTGGGTAGAAAGGCGCGACGACGGTCTGATCGCTCTGATCGTCTTCGTCGCTGTCACGAGCCAGTGTAACCTTTAGGAAGATGGATGAGCCGGCAGTGTACTCTCCTTTGACGAGTTCGTGAGAGACGTCCAGAGTCGGGTACGAGTTGACGAAGGTCGCAACGTCTCGCCTGAGAGATTTTATCAGTGGCTGATAGGAATAAACAGCAATTCAGAGCTTACATCTGAGCAGGAGACATCTGCAGTAGTTCGTTGCGTTGATCGTCCTCCATTTCCATAACGTCGTACACAGATTCAATGCCTGCGTCTTTGCACCTCTTGATAACCTGAGGAGGTGATATGATAAGTTTAGAAGGACGACAAAGTGCATGAGAGCTTACATCGGGCTCAAAGTGCGGAATCTGCTTCAATGGCGAATCGGTTTCCCACATACCCTGCACACACATCTGTGAAAGATCCATCGCACCAAGGGCATTCAGCCATGCATTCGACGACATGACGTCGACGCAAGCGGAGAGAAGATTTAGAGCCTTCTCCAACACAAGGACCTGGTCTGCTGCCAGGTCTGGAGGAAGCTGAATGCGAGAGAAGTGGGCTTGGAGCAGGAGGAACGTCTTGAAGTGAGGAGCTTCGAAGTCGGCGCGGTCGAGTTTGACTGGAACGCGGTCGTAAATGCGTCGGAGGAGGGTGTCCTCGTGTCGGCGGATAGGAATAGATTCGAATTCGGCGGAAGATGAGACGACTTCAAGCAAACCTTTCAATTTGGTTCGCTCTTTGAGGGATAGGGTGTAAACTTCCACGGTAACGTCTGAAAATATCATTGAGAACACCATTATCAACGACTTCGGGGAGTGTGCTTACATGAAATGTTGTAGTATGCGGCAATCATGCCAAGGTTAAGAGGAGAGACGTCCATTTCGTCCTCTGTCGAAAGATCAGACAATGTTCATCACAGAAAGACAAAAAACACACCAATAGCAATACATTTCGAGTTCACCAAATCGTTCAAAGTTGTTTCAACGAGTTCCGATAAATGGTCTGATACATGCTGATGACTCGTGTTGTGAAGGTTGTAGTAGTTAGGGTTCTCAAGCATTCTCTTGTAGAAATACGTCCACGTAAGGACATCCTAAAAATGTCATTGAGCAAAGAGAAAATCAAAAGGAATATATCATAGACTAACCATCGCGTCTTGTTTGTTCTCAATGGTTTTGACGGCAATTTCGGCCAGGAAGTAGTCATGCAGATAATGGGTGGGCAAGTGCGACTCGATGGGAAGACCTTCCGAAATAAACTTCTTGTAGAAGTCTTTCCGGGTTTGCTGACACATGAGGACACACCGGCTGTTCTCGTCTTCCAGGGGTCGACATGCCTTGCCCATCATTTGGAGGACATCCATGACAGGATAGTCAACGTATCTGTGCTCCTTGCCTTCGTAGTACTGGACACCCATGATAACGACCATATAGCTCGCCACAGGAAGGCTCCATGCAGTATCCTGAAACAACAATCAGAAACAATAACTATGGAAGGAGAAGATGAACTTGCCTTGGATGCTACGAGAACCTGAATGGCCCCTGATTCGAAAAGACGTTGAACAATTCGTTTATCTTGCTTATCCAATGCCTCGTGATAATAGCCAATGCCGTGCTTCAATGTCTCCACGAGAGCTTTGTCGTTAATATGATCGAGATGAGGCTGCAGGTCTTCAAGTTCGATGTTGAGGAACATGTCCGGTTGATCGTCCGCAGAGCAATGAGTTAAAATATCGTCAACTGTCAACCGGCACTGCCTCCTCGAAGGAACGAAGATGATGACGGGTTTTGATGGCGAATATTCCTTGATGGCGAGATAAGTCGGCTTTGACATGGCAATCATCAGAGACGGGAAATGAGGGACCGAAAACGATTGGATGTGAATGGACATATCCAGAGGACGAGCACTATAAAGAGTCTGTAAACAAGAAGCATTGACTAGAGAAAAGTAATGACAAACCTTGGGGAGAAATTGAAAATGGTATGTTCGGAAGCACCCATCCACTTTCCAAGATCCTCGGCGTTGGCAAGTGAAACACCACATGCGACGATTCGGGTCTTATTTCCAGTCTGTCGTTCAACGTAACGAGTTCTTGAAATGACAACTTCGTAAACTGGGCCTACTTCGCCTCCAACCATCTGAACTTCGTCAGCGATTAAAAGGCCCAGTGTTTGAACGGCTTTGCGTTGACGCCATCTGCGAGATATCATGTCCCACTAAAGTATACAGAAAGTAAACATAAAGATTCTTGATTTTAAAAAAAATCAAAAGCAGACCTGAGTTGGGGTGCAAACCACAACATCTCCTATTTCCAACATCCGGAGGTCGGAGCTCGTCTCGCCAGTCAAGCTAACAATTTGCTTCCCATCCTGCAGGCTCTCAAACTTCGCTTTCCATTCCTTTACACGCAGGTCAACCATCTCCTGGTACGGCTCAATGCACACCGCCCGGCTCCGTTCACGCTTACTCCATAGTCGGAGGAGCGCAAACTCTGCACAAATAGTTTTGCCACTCCCCGTCGGTGCTCCAATGAAAACGTTCTCATCTGAGGTGTAAAGGGCTTGGAACACCTGGGTCTGGATTTTGTTGAACGTTTGGATCGTGTTGGCATAAATTGCTTCAAACTCCTTGTTGTGCAGGGCGGATAATGGAAGGGCTTGTAGGTCAAGTAGCGGTGTCGGTTTAGGGAACTTTTTGGGTAGAATGAGGTGTTTGAAGGAAATAGGCAAACGTGTTTCAGCGTGCAGCCAGCGATCAGAGATGACAGAGATGTAGTAATTTGGAGGAACAGGTTCAAACATTGGGACCGTCAAGGTGACAGTATGTTCGTCTCTGCATACCGCTGGCGAAGGACGAATGTATCATGGAAGAGTATGACCTCTCCATCTACATCTTCCACAATATTAAGAAAGTTTCCGCTGAGCCGTGGATTTTCTCATCCCAGCGGAAATCAGGGACAATGGAAAGGTCGATGTGAAGGAGCGATCGCGTGATGGGTTGCACCTGCGCTTGTAATCTGAAGACAATAGTTCAGAAGCAGAAAATGAGGAAATTGAGACGACTTACTGAAGCTTCGGGAAGTTGTGAACAAGACGGTGTACCAAGCGACCAGCATTAGGAACGCCGATGAGCTCGCCAATTTCGGGGGGTGTCAAGTCGAAGTAGCGGTACCACGGCTGTTAACATCATGTCAGAAAACAAAAATCATAAAATTAATGTCAAATACGTACGAATTGTTTTCCTTCTGCCTTGCGAACGACCTCAGGTGGAACGCCCTTGAATTGACGTAGTGGAGTCATAGCACCCCACCTATTAAACAAATGATTAAGACAGATTTTTAAAAATAGTTAAACGAGAAGACCTACATTCTCTTCTCAACCATTTTGCACATGTCAAGAGCGGCCTTCGCAGGAACAGCCCAGCCACGCTTCAAGCAGATCTCAAACATTGCACGAAGAATTCTGTTAGAGGCAACTGAATCTATGGCCTCGGAAGGAAAAGGAGAGGAAACTCACCGGCCGGCAGACTGATGCACGAAAACCATATCAGCAACCAGCACAAAACCTAGGAAGGTTATGAGAGATGAAGGCGTGAAAGTACAAAGAAGAACATACCATCTAGCTTCAGTTGCGAGATATAGGCCTGCAAAAGTACATTAATCTTCGCTGCCGGCTCCTCCACTGTCTCCTTGACCGGAATCGGCACCCTCTCCAGCAGCTTTGCCAGCTCGAGCTTCTCCTCCTGACGCACTGGAAGCAGCTTAAATTCGTTCGACAGCGCAAACACTCTGAAAAGTTCCAGCGCCGACATCGTTGGCCTTAGATGCTGGTTGTAAACCATCATCGAGTTATAAGTGACGTAGTAGTGCGATGCGATCTTGCCAAGCTCAGTGCTTGTAAAACGTCCCGTGGACCGCTCGTACTTGATGAGCTGGCATTTTTCGAGCAGCACAGCAGCGGAGTGGGCAATGTCGGCACGTTTTTGGATGAGGCCCGTGTCGTCATCTTGGTAGTCGGCGCCAACGCCGTAAAGGGCGGGCGAACGAAGCATGCGGACGTATCTGCAAAAAAATCCAATAAGTTTTACGAAATATCTCAAGATAAGAAACTTACAAATAAGTGTACCCCAACCACTGAACCGCCTCGTCCCGATTCCTTACAGTGCCCAGCACAATCTCTGCGTTCAGATTGTCCGCTAACTTCGCCACAAACTGGCTCTCGATCGGGAGTTGCTGGTTGAGGAGACTGAGGTAATATTGCAGCTCGCTGTGGTTCGTAATGATTACACCCTCGCCATAAGTGTCGTACTGTGGGCGACCGGCGCGGCCGAGCATCTGTAACACGTCCTGCGAGGAAAGCTCGACCCACTTTCCCTTCTCGGGGTTGTAGATCTGCGTGCCCTTGATGATAACGGCGTGCGCGGGGAGGTTGACACCCCAAGCCAAGGTGGCAGTACACACGAGCACCTGGACTTGGTTATCCGCAAAGAGCTCCTCGACGACAACACGGTCTTCGCGAGACATCCCAGCATGATGAATAGCAAATCCAAAAGGGAGTAACTCCTTGAGATTGCGGTCCTTCGCGCTGTTAGCTTCCTCCTGCAAGATTTCGCGGCTTGCGGCGTCAGGCCTGACGAACTGCGTGATGGTCTCCTTCTCAATAGCCATATCCTTCAAAAACTTTGCCGTCTTCGCGGTCTCCTTGCGCGAGTGCACGAAAACAAGGACCTGGTTCTTGTTTGAGACCTGGTCCAAAACCTTCTCGTAGCAGACTTCGTTCGTAATTTGATACCGCTTGATAGCTTTCTTTTCGGAAACACCGATGAATTGTTGTTGGAGGCCACAAGGGCGGTAAGACGCGTCGAAGTAGAAGAGGCCTTTCTTCTCATCTACCCGCAGGAACGTCGCCACGTCCTGGTAGTTCGGCAACGTCGCCGATAGGCCCACTAGCCGCACATACTCGTGCGTTTGCTCCATCCTACGAATCGTCCTGGCTACAATGCTCTCGAGCACCGGACCACGCTCATCATGCAGCAGATGGATCTCGTCGATGATGACAAGACGAACGAGGTTTGTGTAGCTCGTGTCGGTCTGCTTGCGTGTAATAACATCCCATTTTTCTGGAGTAGTGACGATTATCTGCGTCTCGGCAATTTGCAGCTTGGTCATTTGGGAGTCACCAGTGAGCTCGCCGACTTTGAGACCGAAAACCTTGAGCCGCTGGGTGAAGTTGCCCACCATCTCCTGCACAAGGGCTTTCATCGGCGCGATGTAGACGATCTTGAAGGCGTCGAAGTCGAACTCGCCGTTGTCGTCGTTCCGATGCTTGGACATCTCGCTGAGAATTGTGAGTAGAGCAACATTGGTCTGAAAAAATCTTGAACATGGAAGTCAATTGTTAGAATGATAAAACTTGCCTTGCCAGCACCAGTCGGAGCGCACAGTAAGATAGGCTCGTCAGTACCAAAAGCAATCGGGTACAACTTGCTCTGTACGCGATTGAGCTTCGGCACCGTGAAAGCCTGGCGTGACCATTCAGGCAGGCTCGATATCGGCACCAACTCGCCCTCCGTCACCGGCTTCTGCTTCGGCGCCGGTACATGAATCTCCTCGTACCCCTTCTTCGCCCGCTTGAACGATCCATCCGGCAGCTTGCACTTCTTGTTTGACATCAAATGGCCCCCCTGCGAGAACGCCATGCTCTCCAAATCCACGGTGCGTTTGGGCTGCACCGTCGACCCAGGAGCAAGAGTGGCCGTCTTGGGTACCTGCGCGGGTTTTTCATCCACGTCCATCGCGTCTGCCTTGTTCGTCTTCGTCTGCCGGTCGCCCGCGAGTTCGCGCAGGATCCACCCTAGGCCCTTCTCGCGCATCGCGACCTCGACGTTGACTCTCTCCTCGGCGTCGCTTCGCATGAGCTTCGTACACCACACGACGACCTCGCGGTTCTTGAGGAATTTCGCGGTGATATGGAAGCTCTGATACTCGAAAAGCTCCATCAGCTGGTTTTCGGCGTCGCGGGCACTAGACTCGGAACCAAGGATGCTGAGTACAGAGGCCGCTTTGTCGGCAGCTGTGACGGGGTCGGGATAGACTTCCGAAATCTGACGCTGGACCCAAAATCCGTCGATGGAATGAGGAGAAACGATATCCTTTTCGCTTTTGACTTTGCTCTTCCCGGAAGCCTCGCCTCCAATGACAATGTCGTCATCGTTGCCCTCGGCCTCCTCCTCGTTCTCATTCTCATCCTCCCTTTCCCCTTCATCGTCGTCATCGTCCGAGTCGTCGCGAATTTCGAAACCCTCTTCGTCCTCATCCTCCTGTTCTTCTTCGTCAAACACGACAGCAACACCACCCTCCTCGTCAATCTCAGCTTCCTTCCGTTCCAGATCTGGGTCCATCATTGCTTCGTCGTCCGCATTATAGTCGGTGATCTTCTTGGACAAGCTGACAAGCTGCGAAAACTGCTCGCCCGTGATCAGCCCGACGACCTCCTCCACCTCCTTTTTCTTGTCGAAATCCTTCATGTTTTCGTTCTTCAGCGTTTCAAGAACGGCGTCCGCGGCGCTCCTTACGATGTCCTGGGCCTGGTCTCCCAGCGCGGTATGCACGGCTGACAGGATGAGCTCGTAGACCTGGCGGGTCTCCGCCGTCCGAGGGCGATACGTCAAGCCCTCGACATCCTGAGTCGCTTCGATAATGTCCGCGTAGCCAAAGCCAGCTGACTCGGCCTTGCGCTTAGCGACAGCCTTTTCGGAGGGGTCAGCACCCTCCACAGCTTTCTTCTTCTTCTTGTCGACATCCTTTGGCGCCTGTCGAATGACCCGCGACCCCATGTCCTTTGGATCAATCCGACCAGCCAAAGAAACCGGGGCACCATCTGGTTCCTTGTCCCGCCGCGGTAACTCAGCCCTATTCGTCGTCAGAACCAGCGACGAGATGGCCCCATAGTTGTAACCGGAAAGATCAGGTTTTCCTCGGCCAGACATGATGGTAAGAAGAGAAAAGTTTGCTGAGTCGAACCGCGGCAGCGCGTCTGGAAATTCTTGTTGATTATGTAATCGCTAAGCTAAAAATCGATATTAAATAAAGTTACTATAAACCAACCCAGAAGTCGAGCACTATCATACAGCTTGTATTCTGACATTTCTTTTGTTTTGTAAATTGAGTTTATTTGCTGCACAGGAAAAAGATGGACATTACTAGTAGCGATGCCCAAAGAAACTACACCCAGAGTTACACCCGTGCATCACTTTAACCAGCCATGCCTCGTCAAGTTTCAACCCTCGGGTTGACATAGGTGAAGATGCTTAGGACCATGCTCATGGCGTCCAGTCTGCATTGAAGTCTGTCGTAAAAAAAATTGGCTTCTGGCAGTGCTCAGACTTGAAAAAGGATTACATTGATCAGAAGTATGTTGAGATTGAGAAAGTTCGAAGGACTTCGGAAGCTCGAATATACCTGGCTTGTTATGCATGTTGTGGCTTAGAGTACCCTAAGCCAAGGGGTAAGAAACATTTCACTTGTATCAAAATATTTGCTCATTACCTTTCTAGTATGGTCCACGGTCAACCTTCAACCTCCATGCCGGCTAAGCCGAGTCTTCGAGATAAATACAACCCATCCAAGTCTGTCATCTCGTCCTCGTCCAGCCGCAACCAGCAAGAGGAGCGGACGGACTCAACCGGCTAAGAGCTTCAAGATCACAAATTCGACAACAGTGTGGTCGAAGGTGCGGAGGTCAGAGGGCGACATACAATGCCACAATCTATTATTGACCGAAGGAATCTTGGCTATGGTTGTCGCCGCCTCCGTCTTCTTAACGTCAAAGAGGTGACCAAGGCTTGAAGGCTTCAAGTGACCGTTAGAAATTGGATGGCAAAGAAGAGGAAGAAGTGCATACGTACTGGAGCCTGCCCAACGTGACCTTGCAGCACGGAAGCAATCAGGAAAGGATAGTTACAAGAAACAGGCTGACGCCATCTAAACGAGGCAAGACACCTCGGGTCTCGATTTGTCATTGGTAGGTGAGTTCGAATTTCCTATAGCTGAGCATCGACCTGTAATTAAGTCAAAAATTAGCAGGCGAAAAGAAAAGATATCGAGGATAATCCACGCGCCCATGAACATAGTCAGACAAATCGTACCAACTGGTGGATATCTACGCCGCCGTCCACTTCGAGATGCTCAGAGAGGCAAACCCTGCGAGCCGAGCTGGATCGGATATTCGAGAATCTGGGAAGGTGCATTGACATCATACCCCTACTCCGTTTCTGGGTCCTAGGCTTAGACAGATATGTGAGTAAGCTCTTCAAGTCCGCGTTCTGGATGTTCTTGAAGTCCTTTTACTTTTGAAAGAAAAGGACGGTGGTGAGAGGACGAGAAATATCGGCATGAGATAATGAATACTTGGGCCTGCAGACCAGGCATGACCCTCAGGCTCGAGGACATTGATGTCGACTAGTTAGGAAAGAGGAGATAAAAATTAGTTCGAGGTGCGTTGAAACCGTCAACCATCACTTGATAGTCGACATGTTTAACTTCGTGATGGTTTCGCAACAACGACAGCGTCAACTATCCAACCCGCAAACACAGACGAAAGGCAAGGCACCTGAACGCAGAGTACACCATATATTGCGGTCTGACGAGGAAAGTCCAAGATACCTGCAACTAGGTCATTGAGAGCGTTAACACGGGCCAAACACGAGATGGACGAACGAACATAATGTACTAATTGGTGGGTATATGCGCCGTCGACTTCAAGATTCTTGAGGATGACGAAAAGCTCTGACAGGAACGAAAGAAGAGGGGACAGGACGGCCTCGAATCCGAGTAAATATGTACATTGTTTCCAAGTCCTATTACACGAAGACGTTCGATATCAAATGGAGTCAGGACCTGCAATTCCGTCAGGAGTAGATGCAATTCCGTCAGGATTAGATGGCAAGATTCGGGATGATGACATACCTTCCTAAGATCTGTTTCTGAGATTCAGCTTCCCCCTCATCCTGAATGACCTGATTCTTTCCTCTTTCCTACAGCTCCGCGTTCATCGAGAACAGGAAGGTCTGAAAACATCGATGTTGACTGTTTGCGGTGTCCACACATGGTAGGCACCAGCAATCTAGGTCGGCGAAAGTGTCAGCAAAGATCAAGGACGCGGAGTATAGGCAGAATGTATCAACCTGTGCGTGTATGCGCCTTTGTCGCCGTCGACTACGAGATGCGGAGTACGGGTAACAACCAAGGCGTTGAAGGAAAAGAGAGAGAGCGGCAAAACTTTGAATCCGAGTAGGATATATATTGCTTCCAGGTCTATTACAATACACGAGGTATGATACAAATGGAAACACGACCTACAATTCCGTCAGCGTCAGATGGTAAGATTAGGAAAGACGTTATACCTTCCAAAGATCTGTTTCTGAGATCTTCCACATCTCCTCCTCGTCCTGAATCTCTTTCCTTTTTCCTATACATCCGAGTTCATCAATAACCCTACACGCCCACCATTTATCGAAGCTAGGCATCTAACGATGCATCGTTAGGACGGAGGATTTAACAAAACAGCCACGTACTCCACGAGCGACGAGATGGTGCCGTCCTCATACTTTGGTCAAATCAGGAGGTCGGGTATAGTTCAATGACGGATATGCAGTAACCAGCCTCGTCGAAGAATCATTCCATCAGCTTGTAATCCGTGATGTTCTTGGCCAAGTCAACAAGCTGAGGCTCGAGATGGGCCAGCGACCTCCTGTTCCTCCTTTGTATCGAGAACCCCGACCGCGAACTGGAGTCAACCTGACCGCCAGGTGAGAGCAACAAGAGTCCCATTCGGTTCCTTGGCTAGTTGGGGTAAAGCTGGCCTGTACGTTCGGCACCTGCAACAAGATGACCCATGATAAGATTTGTTCCCGGAGACTTCAGGTTTTCCTGCGCCAGAGTCCAGACATGGTGGTAAGTGAAGAGGACAAGTTGAGTGACTTGAGTCGATTCCACGATTTCTTGTCGATTACGTAATTTTTGTTGTAAATCCTGACTGGCAAACTGGACAAACTAATTTCTTCCTCTCCTCAAAGACGCTACAGTTATCTCATACATCAACCACAATCCAATAACAACTACAACCGCCAACACATCCACTCAAGGCGTGCTAAGCGTGAACGAAGAAACCATGACACTCCCACCAAGCGCCTTCGTCGCATAATTAAACATCGCAAAGCGATATCCCATGAAAAACTGCCAATCCATGTTCATAGTAAACCCAGACCCGAATGCCTTAAACGTTTGGCCATCGGTGCTATAGCTGAAACTCCCAACATTCGTGGTCGAACTCGGACGAAAATCTCCTGATACGCGGAGCCAGATGCGACCAGTGGCTGGGATGCTCGAGAGGGAGGCGGCTTCGGTCCCAGTGCTGGAAGTTGCTAACGTCGTCAAGTTCATGTTGATACCCGAGACCATTACCAGTCGGGCGACTGCACCGTCCCGCTTGATTCCAATCCAGGCAGATTGGTCTCTAAGCAGTGCCAGACCCGCTCGATCTCCATCATGCATGGCAGAGTAGTCGAGAACAATAGTAGCAGTGGACGACGGTCCGAGAATACGATGGGTGATCGTATTCCGCGCGGAATAGATATCGTCGGTCGTTGTCACTGTCGCAGTCTGCAACAGCAGCCCACTGGCATTCGAAGCGGAGAACTTCGTAGTGTCGGGGTTATGATTCCACTCCCATTCCGCAGAAAGCGGGAGACTGGAGAAGGACTCCGTGCCCGTGTACGGCTTCAGCGCATGTGGGGTCGCGGGATATGGGTAGGACACAAATGCGTTATTGGACAATTGCGCAGTGGGGAAGCCATCGGATCCCCAGGTGATGGGCGTGAGGACCGGCATGCGACCGCCTGGGTACGAATCTACGAAGGCCATGTAGTACCAATTTCCAGAAGGGGTGTCGACGATGCCTCCCTGGTGTGGGTTGCCGCCATTGATAGGGCTCAGCGCATTACTGACGAGCTGCTTCACCGCATAAGGGCCCCACGGCGTACCCGAAGTCGATTTGAGGACAAACTCGGCATCCGCGGGCCTCGTCACAAGGATGTAATAATTTCCGTTGATCTTGTACATCCTGGAACCTTCGATGGTTCCTATGTCCGGCGTAGAAGCGTATACCTGCTGTGTGCGTATTTGGGAGAGGCCGTTCGGGGACAGCTGAGCAACGGAAATGTTGGTGTTTCCGAAGCTGACATAGAGGGTGTCGGTGTCGTCGTCCACGAGGAGTCCAGCGTCGTAGTAACAGTTATTGATGGTGCCGCTCTTGGTCCAGGGCCCTTGGATGGAAGGGGCGGTGTACACGTAGGTGGTGGAAAATTCAATACAACCGATCCAATAAAACATCCCATTCGACTTGCGGTACTTGAGGGAAGACGCCCAGATGCCTTTTACGTAGGCACGCTGGCCATTGGTGAGATCGTACTTGGATGACCAGTCTAGGACAGGAACTGCAAACAAATAGTGACTTTCATGTTAGAGCGAGAATAAAGCATCGTCTTTACTTACCAGAATGGCCAATAAACTCCCAGTTAACCAAATCGTAGGAGCGGAGAATCGGCGCGCCGGGGGAATAATGCATCGTTGATGCAGAATAGTAATACGTCGAGTTTACTCGAATGACGTCCAAGTCGGCTAAGTCCTCCCAAATAATTGGCTGGGAGAACGTTTGAGCCGCTGATCCGGCGGTGCTCGTAGTTGTTGGCGCGGCGGGTGTAGTGCTTGCAGTTCCAACACTGGGAACGCACTAGATAATTGATAAGTAAGATTACGCCTTTAGAGTGATATTGAAGAGTGATTACCTGCGAGTAATATGGGTTGGAGTACGTGCAAACATAGCCGGAGACGCATGTCGTCGCCCCTGCCCACCCTTGGCCACCGCACTGCCCTGTGAGATAACCAATTCACTGTAAGAAACAGGACGCAAAATACGAATGGTTCTCGTACCCCAGGCGGCCTGTTGAGCGTAGGAGCCGGAGTACAGGGAGCTTAGTAGTAAAACACTGGTTAAAGGCTTCATCCTGAAGATACAGCGATGGCATCACGATCTGGCGCGCTTTTTATGCAGGCATCCAAGAGTTGAACATATCGATGTTCGGTCCGAAAGGGCCCCAGCGTCGTAAAAGCCCGAAATTCGGAGATTATCATCTGGTCTCGAGGTCAGTGACTCGGAGCGTAGGTATAGAAGAAGATGTCCAAGAGCTCACTGAGAAGCAGGAAAACCTCGAACATAGGCAGAGAAAGGCAGCCACTTTGACATGGTGATCCTCGTGACAAAAGCACGGTTGTTGTTGGGTAAAAGTTTAAGAGCAAAGAAGGACTCCATTTGGCGACGATAATTTTAGTCTTTCACGATGAGTAGTGATTGGGAGTAGTTTCTGGGAAGGAGGACCTCATTTTTAGTGACGGTTATATAAAGGTCAGAGTCAAGTCAGAGTGTCCTGCTACAGTTGAGCGGTGTCACACCTTGTCGTCACGGATAAATTCTGTAACGGCCCCTCACTCGACCTCTTCCATCACATAGATGTGTCGGGAAATCGTGCCGTCTGCACTGCCAGTCTTACAGCTAAGAGCTTTAAGGAAGTAGAAATGTCATCACACCTTGCTTCGTCGTTGACACTCGGTGTAATTGCTGTTCGCCCCACTCATGCATGATCTGGCCGAGAACGAGTCGGAACGACGCAACGGCGCTTGGAATTTGGTCACGAAACTCAAGAACAAGACATCACTATGAAATCCAACTCGCGAAGAATGACCGGGAAATTTTATATAGGTCATGCGTTTCGGCAATGGGGAATAGATGTCTTTGCGATTCCACCGCGACAGTTTGATTCATATGGACCAAAACTCTGCCGATGGCTGCTCTAGAACTAGGTTTGCGGGCGCCTGCTTCGAACGGCAAAACCTATCTGCTTTCTGTCAACTTTCTGTTTACACCCTAATTGTGACTTCTAGCCGGAGCATCTCCGTGCGGTGAACAACACAATCGGTCAGCGACGCCTATATTCACCCGCCGGCGCCCTTAGGCGATTTGCTACTGTCGTTTGCATATATTCAAATTATCCTGCACAAACCGTTCACCCGAATTCCGCCCGCAAATTTATGAAGATACCCTATCGAAAGGATATAAATGCAGTTTGAAAGGCTAATGCTCTGGATTGAGCAACAGCACTTTCTCGCAAGCGACTACTGCTATGTTCACAAAACTTAAGTTGCGCTTCGCCTTTTGCATTGCGTTTGCGACACTCCGCACCGTCAAAGCCGCATCTGCGGACCTGCCCATTTACGCTGACAACTCTCTCGCCCAAGGATGGGAGAACTGGAGCTGGAGTAGCGACATCAACTTTGCAGCAACCGACCTATTTGCAGGTACCAGCGGGACCTCGATCTCCGTCAACTCTACGCAGTATGCAGCATTGTCTGTGAAGCTCGAAGGCACCTTCCCTGATTATGCCGGACTCCGATTTGACATTGCTGTGAGTTTATTACCAGCTCATTTCAAAAGCTAATCTCGCTAACGTCTGAATAGGGTGCCCAACCAGATATCACGCTATCAATTCAGTCCACCGTCGACGGTACTCAATCTCCATCAGTACCTCTGGCTTCAGTCAGCAAGACAGTTGTATCTGGGGCATTCTCGTCGCTCCTGATTGACTTCAACAACTTTCCTGGAACTGGTGCTCAGCTGGTGCGGTTGTTTTTATTGAAAAACCTGACGTTGCTGAGATCTCGCATCCTTAGGGAAACGGAACTTGGGATCGCCTGACCTTCCAAGCAGGTGGCAATGGTGCATTTGTAAGCTCGTTTTCTTGTATTTAGTCGTATCGTAATGTCTTACTGATTCCTTTCGTCAATAAGTATCACATAGACAACATTATTCTTGTCAGCGTATGGACTCTTCATTTGATTTATATACACAATCATCAAAACAATTTTACAGGAAATCGTTGTCACTCCAGAATTCTTGAGCGCTGAACCGCTCACGAACAACATCGTCGCTGTCACCACAGCTGGAGCAGTCGATTTTGCCGATATTCATGTTGCTCTAGACGGAAAGGTGAATATATAATTTCGAGCCATGATCGCTTCTTTTTTGACCTCTCCTATCAGCTCGTCAAAGTCAATAGCCAAACCACCTATGTTCCAGTTGACACACCTGCGAAGACAATTACTTACTTAACCCTGGCCGATTCATTCCGTCAAGGAAACTTGACAATAACAGCGGGAAACTCGACTTTCTCATACTCTCTTCCTGCTGTGCAAAGTGGAAAGTGAGTAAACCCTTCGACGTTTGGATACAAGGCTGATACAAAATTATCCAGCATCAACCCAAACGACAATCATCCTATCAACCCACACATTTACGGTGTCAACTTCCCAACTTCTGCAAGTTACATCGAGCATCTCGGCGTGACCATTTCGCGCTGGGGAGGAAACGCAGTGACAGCATACAACCCATTTGGCGACTTCACAAACGCTGGAAGCGATTGGTTTTTCGAGAATCGGGGAAGCGACAGTTCTGATAGCTGGATTGGGTGGGTACACGGAGCTGGATCTGATTCACTCGTTGCTATTCCCGCGTACGTTTTGAGAACGCCCGACGCAAGGTTAGAGTGCTCATGAAGAATCAGGCTTGATTGGGTTTCCAAAGACGCTAGCTCTTACTCTTATCCTAGAACAGTCTACCCAGGTGCTTACAAATGACCCTTCTCAGCCGTTCATTTCTTGACAATTCATTTAGACCAGGCCAAATTTGATCCCTACAATAGCGATGCTGGGAATGGACAATTTCCTAACGGATCCTACGTTACCCCCACCTCAAACCAAACTCGTGCTTATACTACATGGAATACTACACTTGCAAAGCAGTGGCTCGCTGGACTCGTCAACAAGCCAACCATGGTATCAATTGACAACGAGATTGAGATAGCCAGTAGCACCCACCAGGACATGCATCCTAAGTACAAGCATTGCCGTATTTTCCTCTTCTTTCCACTCAAGTTACATTCTGCAGCCCGATTGGTTACGATGAAGAGTTATCTCGCGTCATTAACTTCGCCACAGCAGCAAAGGAAGCTCTCCCTGACGTCCTGGTTGTTGCTCCATCCACCTGTGCATGGTGGTTCTGTGAGTTATTTAAAAGTTCCAATTGATTACCGTTTCATCCTCTCCCTAGACTGGACCAGCGTAATCGGCTACAGCGACAACGCCGCACACAATAACACCGATTTCCTCCCATGGTTCCTCGCGCAGATGAGCACCCATCACCTCGCGAAAGGCAAACGGCTTTTAGACTACCTCGACATCCACTACTACTTCAGAGCCGACACCAGCGCCAACGATGCTGCTGCCAAGGCCTTGAGGCTCAGGGTTACTCGCAGTCTTTGGGTATGAGATTCCATTTATGAGGGCTTCATCCAGCTGTAATAAAATGCCTTTTTGTCTAGGATCCTACTTACCTCGACGATGAATGGGACGGATCGTCGCCCTCCCAGAACCATCAACCCAACCCAAACTACATCAACCTACTTCCACGATTCCAGACCCTCATCGATCAGAATTATCCCGGGACCAAGCTTTCTGTCAGCGAATGGAGTTCCATGGACGACACCGACATCACAGGCGGTCTCGTTACTGTCGACGTCCTCGGAATTTGGGGTAAATTCAAGCTGGACAGCTCAACCTACTGGGCCACCCCAGACGAGATGGGCCCTGTCGGCTTGGCTTACTGGCTGTACCGAGGGTGAGGAAAACATTTGATTTATTGCGACAATCTCTTACTTGAAAGCAAACATCAAAGGTACGGAACCTTCTTTGGCAGCGCCAGCACACCCGTCCACTTGTCCACCCCCAATCCCGATACCCAAAGTGTCTACGCTGCTGTCGAGGGGAGCAAACTCAGCCTAGTTTTTCTGAACAAGAATCCAGACACACCCATCGCCTTCAACTTGGAGAACGTCCCAACAGGAAAGTACTTCGTCCGTCATTTCGGAGGAGCTGCGGGCGTGGCTAAGTGGCAGGCAAGCATCTTACTCGTCTTTGTCCTATTTGGACGTGTACTGATGCAAGCGAACATAGACGACCATCACCCTCAAATCTGCCGACTATCTCGTCGTCCCTGCTTACACTGCTGTCTTCTTGCAACAGAAGTAGATGGGGGTGTCACGTCGCAATTTACCAATCTGTATTTACAACTGAACAAAACAGTCATTTTATTGGGATTGAGACGACCAAGACATACTGAAGAGTGGGCTGCGAAATCACACATTAGACATCTACTTGAGTTGACAGTGCGGAGGCCAGTAGAGCGACATACCAGGCCGCAATCCGGTAGTTAACCAACAGACGGCAATCTTGGCTATTCTAGTTATCCTCTCTATCGTATTCTTCGCAATGTCAGAGAGATGACCAAGGGAAGGAAAGGGGCTGAGTGAGGCCAGAGTTAGAGCTGGAGAAGAGAACAATCCTACGTACTGAAGTTTGCATAGCATAATCTTCAGGCATGACGACAGCAGCCTTGATCATCTGTAGGCACAGTTATCGAGGCCGTCTAGTTGTTCGTAAAGAGGCTGGGTTGGATGCTACGAGAGACGAGTTGATGTCGTCTTGTCTTGATAAACGATGCATTTCAGGTTGACAATGTTCACCTTCATTTGACTGTTGCAGGGTACATTCCTTATGGATCCATATTGATCTGAAACGATGTCAAAGAAGGAAGCAAACGTAACGAAAATGAAACAAATTGACCACCAAGACTCGACAAGGGCGACAAGAGAGCACTGGCCTAAGCTAGCACGAGTGTCAGAGCAGTCCAGATGGATAAATCGTACCAGCCCCTTGGTATATGCGCCTCGAGGTGCTCGAAGAGATGGTTTCCGTGAACCAAGCGAGACCAGAAGATGGATACTCATCAGGATAAGGCGTCGATGTCAAGCCTAGCCCACTCTGTTTATGGGAGAATGCCACGTTGTGTTGAGTGTGTCCTTCAAGTTTGTGTTGGAATCAAGCAATTATATATATTGTCTTCAAATCTCGTTTCTTATCACAGAAGTTGTTCGATAGTAAATGAACCCTTGACATCAGAAGGTAAGATCTAGGATAACGGCATACCTTCCGAAGCTCTGCTTCCAAGATTCTCCCCATATTGAATGATATTCTGATCCTTTCCCCTCTCCAACAGCTCCGTGTCCGCCAATAGAGCATGCATTCATTTATCAGTGCCAAGTATCTGACAGTGCGTCTTCAGAATGGAGTATTTAGGCAGGTGGGAAAATACATACCGGCGAGATGGTGCCGTATTCGTATGTGTCCAGCCAGGGGGCTGGGTATAGTTCGACGACTGGACGGAGATTTAGTCATCAAGCCTGTTACGGTTGCAGCACGTCTACGTTGTAATCCGTAACTTCTCGGACGATCGACGAGCCGATAAAATTGCTTGCTCGAGATGGATCAGACGACTTCTTGTTCCTTCTTCGTATCGAGAGCCCCGACGGCGAAGTATCCTCCTTAGATCCAACCTAACCAGCAAGTTGCTAGCAAGAGGATGAGGACCGTCTTGGCCAGTCTGTATTTTCAGCACCAGCGACAAGAAGACCCGTAATGGAAAGTGAAGATGGAGTCTTCAGGTTTTCCTGTGCCAGACATGGTGGTTAGAAAGGAAAAGATTTCCGAGCATCAGGTCGCGTCACCTTGTGAATTCTTGTTGATTATGTAATTTCTGTCTCATTGACTTGCAGTAAATCGTAACTTCGTTATCTGACTTGTTCCTTCATGTTCTTCTCGAGCTCCCTACTCATCCGGAACGCGTTCTACGTCTATTGACTCATTGACTATTTGTTTGTAACAGGCCAGAGAACAAAAATATGCGTTCTTCCTTACTCGTGCTGCATCTCCGATCCTGGCCCAAACCAACTTCCTCCGGATTCTAACTGCAGTGGAAGGCAATTCAAGGTCCGGTTTCTCAAAATAAGATCTACGAAATTCCTATCGACTCAGTTGACTTTGTGATTTAGACTTCCGAGCCCGGCCAGGCTGCCATTCCAACTTCCGGCCCCAAAGAAGTTGTTGGGGTAAAAGTCTCGTAGTCGATGTCAAGAATCAAGATGACAATTCATTCATTGACATACAACATTCTCAACCGTTTTTATCACCAGGAAAAACTCTCCAATTCAAACACATCAAATTTAAGATACCGTCTGGATTCTTACACCGCCCCGAGGTTTTATCTGATTCCCTCTGCTCATTTCTGCCGCACGGGCTGTCTCAACCATGTCATCAGTCCACATTCCTTTCTTCTTAGCCACACGACCACAAAGCGACAACAGCTCCTAGCCTCCCATCACACGAGCATCCTGACCCTCCGCCCGTCATGTGCATATAGCTGGCTCAAAGAATGGACATCGAGAATTAGGGCCGTGGAGGATCGTCTGACTGGCTTACAAGGTGCATGCAGGTCGTTGTCCCTTCATAACGTTTTCAAAGTAAGCAACAGTTCAATACGATTATGTAGTCGCTTACCTGGTTTTAGTATTCCCACATCAGGCCGCATATAATGACTGATCCATCTAAAAGTCAGTACGACCTCCTAAGAACGAAGCGCGGAACACAATAGAATCCAGCTTGTACTCCCGGACACATAGGTAAGTAACTTTTCTTTGATATCCGATGCTTACTTATATCAGCTCCATTATTCCTCGAAGACTCAAAACTTACTCAATTCTATGCCTTGTTCGAAGATCAGACTGCCCAATCCGACTTCTCCAATCTCTCAAAAGATTGTTCCTTTCTCTGTTTCCTCCCTATAACTCGACTTTCAACCGGCCCGCTTCCCTACTCTCAGTTCCGCGTCCACACGTATCCACGACGACATCCAACCCGCCTTCGCGTCAGCTCCATGCCCTTTCATCCAGCTGAATGTTAGACCAATGGCAAACCTAGCTCCTCGTTAGCTCACGGTAAGTCATAGTTCATCGAGATTAAAAGTATCTTCTTACCTCTGTTCTAGTACTATTTCGTTCGTCCATCGCATTCAGCTGCTGTCGTACATGACAATACGACCACCAACATCGCATGAAAGAAGCACGAAACTCGACATGGACGCAGTCGTCACCTCAGGTTTTTCTGTTTGTTGTGTCCTAAATGCAGACGTAAGTATCAGGTCATTCAACTTAATTGACTGCTTACCTCGTTTCTAGAAATCGTCGTCTTTCAGTAGTTGACGGATGTTCCTATGTGAAAGTTTGAAACTAACTCCAACATTCCGAAAACGGAGCACTGAAGCGGGTAAGTAACATTTCATTAGTATCTGAAATTCTGAATGTTTACTCACCTTGTTTTAGTATCACAAACTTGTGCATCGACTGCCATGCCCTAGAGAGAATGAACACCCATCCGTGCTCGTCGAGAATGTAGCAGGAAGCTCGTTATGGAATACGAAATTGTGTACTCACTTCGTATTCTTCAAACCCTTAAATGCACCGAGCTGCATGCCCACCTCCGCCTCGTCCTTTGTTAAGTCGCAGTCACAGCAAATTCTGCGCGACCATCAATCGAAAATTTCGAAAACGAATCCCACTGGAACTCACCATGTACTTACTGCCTTCGTCAAGCTCGGATTCACCCTTTCATCCGCCGAGCTGTCCTCACTCTCCGCCCGCGATTCAGAAGAAGCTGCGATCCCTGTCGATTCGGGGCAGTGATCTCGACTACGTCTAGTGGTCGTCCCCGCCTCATTCATCCTCCTCGAGGAATGGACTACAGCCTAACCTGCTAAGGAGGCAGAGGTTAAACATGTTCGAGAGCAACGGCCCAGTCATACACCCTAACCGACATGTGGAAAGTTTCGGAGCTCAAAGGGCGGAGGTTGGGAATGTGTTCTAGCACACAAAGGAAAGGAAATGCTCTTGGAACTGTCAGAGATTTTGCTGATTTCGGGGCACAAAGGGCAACATGCAAAACTGGTGACTACTCCTTCTAAGAGTCGATGCCGAGAGGTTCTCCTCCTCTCCCTCATTCTCGGGCTGGTCATGAGTCTAGCAACATGCCACGCCATTGACTTCCAGCCATCGCAGCTGTTGGAGAGTATGGTCATCTTGAGGAAGTGACCAACAAGAAGCAAATGTTAGGAGAAGGTTGGGCAGTGCTCAAGGGGATGAAGAACATACTGTGGCTGCTGCTGAATATTCATCATTGTTGTTGCTGCTTCCTTTGCCAATATGGTGAATGATGAGGGGCTGGCTGCAAAATCCAGGTATTAGGTATGTGAACATGTACTGAAAGATAAGAATGGGAATGTAATGAATTGCACACTGTCAGGCAACTGATGGACAGTGGTCTCAGTTGTCACCACTGTTGTTTCTGCTGCTTCCCACTTGTTTGTCACTGATGCTGGTCTGTGAGGCTGACCTCTGCCTATCCCTTTGTTGTCCTTTCTGACTGCTTTTTTCACTCACTCTTACTAGTGGCTTCTCAGTGATGCAGTAACATCACTGGATGCCAGTAAAGCAAAGAAACAGGTACCCTAGGACTTCTGCTGCCTCCTCTCCTGGTGCTGCTTTCTTGAAGATGTGATCATAAAAGTAACTTGAAATGTTGGATAGAGTAAAAGAAAAGTATGATTCAATAACAACCAACAACCAGATTTAGAAGAAAGTGCCACAAGAAAATTCAAATAGGTGGTATTTGTGCATAATATCAGATTCCATCACTCATATAGCCTGTCTTCAAAAGTCAACATCCAATAGACAGCTTTCAATGGACTGAAATATTCTATCAGCAAGACAAGACATAACAAAAATGATAGCTGTCCATACCAAAAAGGTTGTCAAGAACTATCCTCTGAAGGTCTTGGCACTCTTCAATAGATGGCTGATGTTTCACTGCAAACCAGTCCTCCATCTGCTTTGATTTTAAATAGATGTCCAATATGGAATCAGGAGTTGCCTTCTTTTCTTGGGCATAAATGTCTAAGGCTGTAATAAAGGCATTGGTAGAGCTGGAACCAGACTGGGTGAGCCAGAAAGAATGCTCAAGACAAATAAGAACTGCTAAACATATAGAAATCAGAAAAAAATAATGATATAAAGATGACTTTTATCAAACCTATAAAAGCATTTAAAGATGGCACCTAGTATAAAAATTGAAATGGTTTACAAGGACAGATATTAAGAAAACATACATTGAATTGAGTGGAAACAGCAGGAAGAACTAGATCAACCTAGTGAATTAAATTTGCTGAGTATGTAAAAAGAATAAAGACAAATGCTGGACTACTTGCAAACTATTTAGTATATAAAATGGCAGATTAGTAACAAATATTAAGGATGAGGTATGTAATTCACTTTCTAGATTTGAAACAGGTAATGTCAGTCTCAATATCAAACACAGAAGGCGCACACAACTTAC
Source organism: Galerina sulciceps (assembly GCA_023014345.1). Lineage (NCBI taxonomy): Eukaryota > Fungi > Basidiomycota > Agaricomycetes > Agaricales > Galerinaceae > Galerina > Galerina sulciceps. Next base: position 1,002,529 of record JAEDXJ010000017.1, read on the forward strand.
ATACTGGATTGAATTTGAAGCAGGGAATGTCAGAAGTCAAAATGAAGCATAGCAAGTGTACACAACTCACCAACTGGATAGGATTTGAAGCAGGGAATGTCAGCAGTCAAAATCAAGCACAGGAGGTGCACACAACTTACTCCCTGGATAGGATTTGAAGCAGGGAATGTCAGCAGTCAAAATCAAGCACAAGAGGTGCAAACAACTCACTGTCTGGATAGAATTTGAAGCAGCAAATATCAGCAGTCAAAATCAAGCACAAGAGGTGCACACAACTCACTCCCTGGATAGGATTTGAAGCAGGGAATGTCAGCAGTCAAAATCAAGCACAAGAGGTGCACACAACTCACATACTGGATAGGATTTGAAGCAGGGAATATCAGCAGTCTAAATCAAGCACAAGATGTGCACACAACTCACATACTGGATAGGATTTGAAGCAGCAAACATCAGCAGTCAAAATCAAGCACAAGAGGTGCATACAACTCACTGGCTGGATAGGATTTGATGCAGGCAATGTCAGCAGTCAAAATCAAGCACAGGAGGTGCATACAACTCACCAACTGGATGGGATTTGATGCAGGCAATGTCAGCGGTCAAAATCAAGCACCAATAGTCCACTTGATTACCTCCTGTAAAAATAGTTAAATAGGACATTCTCTTCCATTAATTTAACTCTTGCCTTATTTCCCTTCAAAATCAATTATTCAATAGTTGTTCACACAGTTCTTATTATGCTTACATACTAAATTTATTTGTTAATATTATGTCTGATTCAAAAAAATCTCATTACTCACATCCTTAAACCTATTCATTAATGACATCAACTGCCTAGTTTTCAAAATATGTCTTACATAATTCTTTTTTATTTCAGTCCTTGTTTTTATATTAAGGTTTAATATTGTAACATACCTGGTAGGAGCAATGTCCAAACCAACTTGCAAATTTTTCAATTAAATACCTCTTTTTATTTATTTCAGTGCTGATTATCACAAATTTCCTAGAAATCATACTGTGTTATCAGTCGTCTGGAAATCATAGCTGCAATAAAAATAAGCTCCAGAAAAATCTGACTGTTATGCAACATACTGATTCACTGCATTTTCTATGCAAACCTCCAAGTTATTTTGCTGAACTGTAACAAATAGCATCTTCAGTGCAAGATTGTCGATTGAATCAGCTGTCTGTTTGATTAGTACCCCAATTTGTTTCTGATGATCACTTCTATCCTTGTGGATAGCTGATTGGCATCAATTTCAAAATCAACAACTAAATTGAAAATAACTTACCTTTAAAATAAACATAAGAGCAAGGACAGAACTTGTACTGGCTCAGTGGCTGCTTGAATTTTTTTTCCAAGGTGTCCAATGCATTTTCATGGTTTTCCTCCATGCTTTGATCTTGGTTATAGTCCTGTTTGATAAGATCATCCAGTTTCATGAAGATTGCTATGACTGGAACTGCATTTTGTCAGCTTTGAACAGCTACTTAGATAATTGTCACAATTCAGAGAGGCTTACCATTCCAAGCACGATCCTCATTGAAAAACTTTTCCTCTAACGATGTTAAAAATCGTGATTTATCTGCTTCAAAGCAGAACCTAAGCACCTTTTCACCAAAATGTCATCAAAGACTAAAATAAAAATATACCAGATAGCATGGATTTGTTCACCAACATCCCCTGCCTTTGAAGCCTCTTGAATGAAAGTCATCACAGCCTTGAGTTCTTCTTCCCCCCCAGCCTCAAATCCAGGTGAGTCATGGAAGATAAAGCCTGGGTTGCTTTTGAAGACAAATTGATGACGAACATCATGAAGCCCACGCTAAATGTTGGGGTCAGCATTTGATTTAGTATAGGTGAAGAAATCACCAGTTCGGACCTCAGAGGTTGGTTCAAGCTGTTGACAAAGAAAGTTATGAGAGTGAGGTATGATGATAAGCAGAGAGCTCACCAAGTTTTCTCTGTCATCGTCGTAAATGGATGGCTCCTCAGTCGTATTGCACACCCGCTTGAGCAGTGTCGTTTTACCGGCATTCGCTCTCCCGATTACAAGAATGCGAAAGTGGGTGTATTTTGCCCGAAGTTTTGCAGCTTCCTCAACCGTGATTGGGTCGATTGTTGCAGTAGGTGCGGAATCAGTGGCAGACGTGGATACGACTGGAGCGTCGGCGACATATGGAGGCTGAGAACTTGAAGATAGTGGTGGCAAAGTAAGTGGAAGTTCAGCTTCAGATGGCGGCTGAGCCACAGATGGTGGTGGAGGCAAAGTGTCAAGAACAGATGGAGAGGCAGTGGCCACTGGAGGAGCCACGACGCCCTGGTCGCCGGAAGGTGAATTCGAGCGGCTTTGAGGCGTACTGCGCGATACGAGTTGTATGAGCTTTTTCGTCAATTTGGAAACGGGTGAGCTCGGGCGACTGGTTGGTGTACTCTGCGATCCTAATCTCGTGGCCTTCCCGACTCGACTGAAAATTCCTTTGGATTTTTTGGTAGTCTGTACGTGATTATTAGCCATCTCGATGGTAGGACAAGACGAGTCGATGAGTCGACTCGGTGGCTTCTTGCACACTGACCACGAGACCTGAGAGCTCCATTTATAAAACGATGTGCGACTTTCTGTACCTCTCACCACCTATTCACCAGCACGCTCGACTGTGCTGCACCTTGTACCCAAATTCTCATGGTCACCTCCGCATTCCAGCCCTGATGAAAAATGTCTGGAGGTGGTGTGAGCAAGTGGTGTTTCTACATTTGGTTAACGGTACGCAGACTTTCCAGTCCTATGAGTTTGTTCTCTCTGGATCTTTGGATCTGCCAATCTTTCAATTTACTTTTCAGATTTTCGGCTTTGTTCGTCTTTCGCCTTTCGTGCCATCGTCTCAAGTGATCCCCTTGTAGTCCGCGTGTTCAAGTTCTGTCCGTTCATATCCAAAACGCCGCGACAAATTTTACACAATTCTTTTCCAAAGATGAATCATCGCCCGAGATCCCGTCTCCGGCAAATCGTGAGCATCACGCAGCAATGGGGGCCTACTCGCCAGAGTCTGCAGCGGGTACGTGTTTCTATGTTGGTGTCACCTAGATTGCACTGATCGCTGCCCGACACGTATTTAGCAGCGATTATTTGCCCATTCTTGGTTTACTTCCGGTTACTCACAAACTACTTATGACTCTCTCGTCGACTACACTCCGTACCCAATGTCAATGGATCTTCAACCTTATCTATTCAATAACCTGCCGTTGCCAGAACAACAGCGTCGCATCCTCGCTCCAAAAAACGCGAGCCTGTGACCGAACAAGCGAAGCTTTGGAATTAAACAACGCATAAGTGATACTCAAGCCTACAATAAGTATGATGTCCTCTACAGGTGATGAAAATCGGACTCCCCAGCATTCGTTGCAAATAGCCATTGTTTACGGTTTTCACTCTGGTTGTGGGATCCATCTAAGGCGCACGAAAGGTTTCCCGCATCGATATAGGATTGCGTTCGGCTGGAGCCTCTATTCATGATGCGAGGATTGGTCCACGCAACTAAGTCGGTATTGTATGTGAGTTTCCAAATCTTCATTTCTGCGCAATGGTGCGGTGAAAACATGTTGTTAAAGCATCTATAAAAGACGTCCATCTGTGACGTCTGTCGCGTGGAGACTCGCGCCGGTTATTTCAAAAAATCAGATTCTCTTCAACCACCCAGGATATAGTCAACGCCGCCCCACCTCGTTGACGCCGCCATATCTATAACGCCACCAGACACGGAGATAATGCCACCATACCTACAACCTCGATGTAGACGACACGGTCGCTGGAGCCACACTACGGTGCCTTCCCTTAGACCAGGACCATTCGTCACTTGGATTTGGCATCAACATGATCGACAGTGCACTACCACCTCCACTTCCTCGATGTATCCTGCCCGCCTTCCTCCAGACAAAGGCAAAAGGACAAGCACGAACGCAGCAGCAACAGACGGCGACTCCCTGGCAATTCTCTAAAAGGTCCTCGCATTTCCCAATTTTTTCTCTCTGCACCCTGGACCAACCTCGCCCATTTTCAGCGACGGTGGGGCTGATCAGTTAGTCTACTGACCCTCTATCGTAACTGTGACCATAAACTCCCGTGTTGCTTCTAAATTCCCACCGTGTTCTAATGCTCGATTCTCAGCTCCAAGGTAAGCAAAATTGTGTAACCTGTGAATTGGGCTCATACCTCATTTGACGTGACCGATCAGACAAAGGCATGAATTTCGACGACAAAGTCTGAACCACTGAGGTCTGGGTTGTCATTTGGACAGTTTTTCGAATCACCAGGCCGACATCTAGGCCGACTGGGAGGTCGACATTCGGAAGGATTCATCGTGTACAAGAGGTGTAGCCGAGATTTTTGAAAATAAGACGTAGCATTTTATCATCTCATGTTCTTCTCTCCCGGTTTCGGAGTGAACGCCTGGCACTGTTAAGCACCAAAATGCCTTATCCATGAAGAAATAAGGTGTTGCCGATGTTTGCTACGGCGCGAAGGTTGTAATATGCATTGGAGTGGTGATGAACATTGAATTATATAGACGCAGTTGGCCCTGAATATCGCTCTGGAATTAGCGCAATTATTCAGCTAGAATGCCCCGTTTATAGACTATCAAAAAAGCTCCTGTCGATTCAAATTGAACCCAGGCAGCCTAACTAGTAAGCATGAAAACATCTGTCTGCGACGGAGTTTAAAGCGGTTTCTCTCCTTGACCATGACCGGCAAAAGATAACTGAATACTTACAACTAATAAAAGACACCTATGCAATTATACAACTAAAATGGTGTTTATCTTCCTGTTTTCCCCGACGTCTCTCCGCCTTGTTACCTCCTGGAGTACTGAGGTTCGCACCAGATACAGAGGGAGGATGGTGTCCGCCATCTGGAGGAATAGACATGTTTTGTTGGGTGACTTGAGGGACAGCAGCAACACGTTCGTCGTTCTGGGGAATATGAGAGGGTTGCGGGAGCGAAATGGTTGTGTTAATCAGATCTCTGATCTTCCCTTCGTAGTCGTGCATAAAATTCATTCCGGAGACACGTTTGTGGACCCTCCATGACTTCTTTTCTTTGTAAGATTCCACCACACTAGAAATGAGTTCCTTCGACAGAGATTTCGGTGGATTCATGAGACGCGTTTCCACAAAGAGTCGATGGAGGATACATGTTAGATCAACGATGTATGCACCCAGATATGTTGCAGTCGAAGGTCTAGATCGTTGAAGTTCAAAACTATACAGCACGAAAACAGTACAAGAACCTACAGTTTTTGGTATTTTTCACGTAGGAAGTTGAATGCCACGATTCCAATCCCGGCAATCCCGACTGCAATTAGCATATGTGGAGAACCTGAAACAGCCGAGGCTGTATTACCCAGCGAACTCAAGAGCTTATCGGTTAAGTTATCCCTTTACAAAAAGAATTTAAGATATTTGAGCATATTTGAGGTACTGGACCAAATAGACTCACCGTTGGTCTTCAGCTCCATATCCTTCTAGCAGTGGCTTGACGAGATTTGTCATTTCGGTGTAAAACTCCTCACTGTAAAGTAGCTAAAGGAGTTTAATCAGCCTAGCACTGTCGATAATGAGCGTCATACGTCTTGATCACTGAAATTCCAGACTTTCAGAATGTCGTCGTGGATGCGGAAGACACATTCGTCCATAGTATGCCCTTGAAAAAAGGCGCTCTGTCCTAAATCGCGCCAGTACTCTGTGAAAAACGGGAATGAGGAAGAAGTAAGGCCACTGAGGCGAAAGATTACTCACTTTTGAAACCTTCACTAAAGCGACAAAGATTGGCGAATAACTTCTAAGGCCAAAGCGTCGAGACATACTTGGGCTAAAGACACACCTGATAGAAGTTTCAACCTTCTGCGACACACTTATTTGCTGAGCAGTGCTCCATAGCACCGATATTCCTTCTGCTCTTTGTTGTTCGGCTTTTTGGCCACTGCTTTCTTGGGATGTATTTATGATAATCACAGGAGTGGAAATACCTAGACTCCGACGAGTCACATTAGTCAACTCCTCCAGTGTTCGGAGTCGTTCTGTGCAAGTGATTGATGAGATATCTGGTACAGGGTGACAATACACAACACCAACCGGGGTAGTGCATATTCGTTGACACCTTGACAAAAGCAAGCTCCTTCGCTTTAAATGATTCGATACGACCATTGAAAGAAGCTTCTGCCTTTTCTACTGCCTCGGCCTCAGACAGCTTGACTCCGTCATCCGCAGCGTCGAAATGTTGCTCTTTGATAAGGATGTCGTACTTTGTAAACACAACAATAACAGGAATGTGCACTTGTTAACTGCGAGTTAGACTGTGGCGCAATTAATATTTCGGAATAAACTTACGTTCTTGAGCGAGCGAGAGGAGCTTTTCATCGCCAGTCTGCAGTAATCTCATGCCTTCACGAGGGGTCTCAATGCAAAGCCTATCAAAGATGGGTAAGATACTGCAAGAAAATTTTGAACGAAAATGACCTACCAAATCACATGAACTTGGCTCTCTTTTCTTCTACTCGAATCCCGGAGAAATCTTTCTGCAGTGTCCCAGTTACCAGCTGAGCCGGCTTCGAACCCTTGACTGTCGTGCAAGACAAATCGTGGATTGTCTTCCGATGTGTAGCCACGAGTAATGTCCGCTTTTCCAGCCCGATCGTGCGCAACGTCGATATCCTACACAGACTAGCTCAGATATCGTCAAGAGGAGGGAAAACGAACACACACCGTCAGACTGACGTTGAAAACAGTGCTGACAAGCGAAGACTTCCCGACTCCAGTCTAGTCTAAAGTTAGTACGGCTAGTGCATAGCGCGCTAGTGAAATTTATCAACTTTTCCAACAAGGAGGATCCGAAATCTATTAATGATGAGAAATAACAAGAGGTTATCGAACAGAAATGCGCACTTCGAACAATCGGCGAGAGTTTCTTCAACTGTTGAGAGTAGCTCGGGTTTTGCTGTCCCGGACACGTCTGGTGTCGGTGGCATGGCAAAAAGGTGCTTCGTATTGACGAAACGAGGAACGCAGTAGACAACAGAAAGCTGGGTTATATGGCAGGGCTTGCCTTCGTGCTTCTGTACGCTTTCGTATGCTGCTCGAGATGTGCCGTCAAAGCCCATTTTTCCAGATCTGACCGATCTTGTCAAAGTCACAGAGGAGAAGCGGCAAATGGGGTAAACAAGGCATCCAGCGACTGCGATGGTCTGGCGCCAATCTTCCACCCAGACACGACGTTTCCGCGTTCGACCGCCAAGTACGTTTCAAGGACAGGAGGAGTTGATCTGACCTGACCGTTCTCGATCGAGTGACTGTGGACATTGAGATTCGAAAAAACGGCATCCAAAAAAAAGGGCAGTCAAGCAACGACAACCTTCAGGGCATGTGGCCTCCGCGCTCAAAGGTTCAAAGTAAAGCAGGAACCTAAATGGGTGATACGACTTCTTTTATCCAGTGTTGGTAAACATTTTTGTATTTCTATTGCATTGTTGGAATGTACAGGGCAGCAAATAAGTGGGGAAGTGACAGCAGGGAGAGAACATGAGTGATCGTCCAAGTGACGGTGGGTCGGCGAGGTCGTGGTGATGAAAACGACGCCTGGATGTTGTTGTTGGAGATGTGATTCTAAAGCGCTTGGGGACGAGAATTCGAAGATGTCTTGGGACGGCAGCACTGCGGAATGGCGACGCACGACTTCCTGCAGGAAATGTATCACAACACCTGTTCGTGATTTTCCATGTCAGTATTAGGCTCCTCGAGTTTGAGAACGTTTTGCACCATGTTATAATCGATCGATGCTCGATTTAGACCTTGGACATCATCAGATAAGTGAAAAGCGCAGGTTTTTCGCCAGCTGCAAGCACACACCTCATGTCAACAGACCACCGTGTGTCTCGTTAAAATCTTGGATGTTCTTGACAAGAGCTCGGAGACAAGACACGACTATTCAATGTGACGAATTGAGGCAAGGATCTATGGCGAATGTCTGCGAAACTTCCAAGAATACAGTTCGGTAATGAGACCTATTTAAAGAGCTCGTCAGGAAGGAAACAAAAACATCGAAAAACAGCACACACCATTTTGGAGCTCGTAAGGTCGTTTCAAGTTATCGTCCCGAGGGCAGAGTAAACAAGTTTTACTATTAGTCCTTTTAACCAACTTTTAACCTCACTGTCGCGGTTCCGTTTGAGATTCATATTTTAAATGAATCAATCCTATCTTCTTGTCGTATCCTTCCAATGTCCTTCGAGTTAGATGAACCAAGGTACAGCCTTTATGCGAGGGTGACTCTTCAATCACTGTGGTGGTTGAAATGTTGAGAGACTTGAGACGGTAATCAATCGTTGATTATGTAATTGTCAAGTCAGACGAAATCGAGTTCAATGACTCTATGTACCCAGTCCAAACTCAAGAAACCACAACATTTCTGCACCATTACCGATTACACGTACTAATGGCGGTGGCCAAACTTCATCATCGTCGTTAAGACTGCATCTCATACCACCCGTTTCGACCACCATCGACTTATCTGATACCTTTTACCCGTATCCTCCATACAACCTCAACTTACGCAGTTCTATGCCAGCTACGCCCTCGTAATTTGGTGAAGCCATCCTCAATTACCATCGCGGCTTCCATCGTCATCCAAGTGGATATGATGAGGGCTGGGCTGCGAGATGCGGGCGTTAGGAATGGTGGAAGGCTGTGTAGAAGACGGGAAAACTTACCGAGGCCGTAGACCGTCGGGCAACTGATGGACAGCGGTTTCGACTATTTCCAGTCGTCTCCGCCGCTTCCTGGTCGTTCGTCGCCGATGTATGATGCCGGCCTGCGAGGCCGAGGAGGGCTGGAAGGAGGACCGTCAACGACGCTGCAGGAAGCCACGATGGAGGGCATACGCATTGATCTGGGACCCGTGGCGAGAAAGGAGGACAGTGACTGGGAAGTTCCACCAACGACGCCGCGAAAAGCCAGCAAGACGACGAAATACGCACCTAGGACTCCGTCTGCCTCCCTGCTCCATCTTTTCCAATCTGCCCCGTTTCCTTTACACCTGCAAGTACCTCGTCAGGGACGCCGTGGCAGTAAAGCAAGACGGAGAAACATGTGCCTAGGAGTAACCCGCCTGCTCTCCTGAAGATGCGAAAGCCAGCCCCCAACGTCGACGATCTCAGAGGCGCAGGACGGGCTTCCTTTGCTTGTTCACTACTCGCAAGCACGGTTTTCGTCAATATATTCGATAGTCAAGGAAGAGTACTTACTATTGATTTCTTCACAGGTCGGCTGTCCTATGACGAACAAGATAAGATATCAGCAGGAGCGGGAAGAATAAGCGGAAACCTCACTGAGAGATTGACGCCTGTCGCTGTCTTTGTTCTCGTGGTAGATGACAGACATAGGTGAACGTTTGAACCAGGTACGTTGAGACCGCTGGACTTACTTGATTACTGGCTAATGTGTTTTTGTTAGTGATAGGTCAACATCGAAACTGCAACGAGAACAGAAAACGAACAGAAACGACGCATACGCACACACACACCTGGGAAGATGCCTCCTCACGACCACTACAATGTCAGAGCTGGCACGCGGTGGATAGGCAGAACGCACAAGACCGCGACTGCGAGCACATATGTAAGTTTTTGATTCGTGTTTTTCATCACCGTATTTACCATTGATCGCTTCCCAAAGTAGGCTGTCTTACGTGACAAACACGATATCAGCTAGTGAACGGGATGGACTTGAAATCCTCGAACTCGATATTCGGATGTTGGGAAGGGGGACAGAGTGTCTGATGTGTGTGTTTCGATGCATGTCTAACTGGCAACACTGTTTTCTAAATGTTGGTTTCTTTACTACTGCAGCTCATTTACAGTTTTCATGTCAATGGCGCTCCTTCGACTCAGACCTCTCGAATTCGCTCCATTTATCCGATTTCTAGTTTCCACCTTCCACTTTGGCCTTACGATTTGACATGTAGCACGATTGTTCATCGCCTCGATTCAGTAATTCATACTTAAGTTGATCGATACATTGGAAGATTTTATCAAGGTATGCATGCCTTACAGTTTCTACTTATTTCCGAGTCTGACAAGTGAATGCTAGCACTAGCCTGAATAGTCTTGATGACTTTCACTATGGTACTCGAACGACGAATAGAATGCGAGGGTGTTGGAGGTAGTCGCGACGAGAGAGATGGGATGATAAGAGGATGATTAGGGAGCGGATGGCAATTCAAACCGGTTTATTGTTGAGGCTACATACTGTACATTGGGATTCGGCACGTTTCCATCCTCCTCGATCTACTACTCCTGTCATCCCACTTCGATTTCCTTGCCCATGTTGACGGGTGTACCAACACCTGTTACGATGTTCTCCTGCTCTTCCGGGGTGGGCTAGTGGTTTGGAAAGGTGGTTTGTCTTCTACTTTCTTAGTTGGTCCACTTTCTAAATACACTCACTTTTTACATGTTCATGCTTGGTTCATGCCTGAAAACATAGGAAAAAAGGAGTAGTGAGAGTGTGTGTATGTGTGTATGCGGTGAGGATCTTGAATAGAGCAACCTTGGTGTAGAAAGGAATATTGAGCATCACAATAAGTTGTTAGAATGATAAAAATCAGGCTCGATATCAAGATTCAACACCAACTCGCCATTCGTCTCGGGCTTCTGCTTCGGCGCCAGTACATGAAGCTCTTAGCCCTTATTCGACCTCGTGTTCGACATCAGGTGGTCAGCCTGCGAGAACGCCATTGCTTTCCAAGTCCACGGTACGTTTGGGCTGCACCGTCAAACCAGGAGCGAGAGTGACCGTCTTGCGAACCTGCGCCGGTTTCGACTCCTTCACGTCCATCGCGTGCGACGACCTCTCAGACCATTCTTGCGCATTGCCACCTCCACGTTGGCTCTCTCCTCGGCGTCGCTTTGCATGAGCTTCGTACACCACACGACGACCTTGTTGTTTTTGAGGAATTTCGCCGTTATGGAATCTTTGATACTCGAACAGCTACATCAGCTGGTTTTCGGCGTCGCAGGCACTACATTCGAAACCAAGAATGTTGAGTACAGAGGCCGCTTTGTTGGCAGCTGTGACGGGGTCGGGATGTATTTCCAAATCTAAACCACAATCCATCGACAGAATGGGGGATCGATGCCCTTGTCAGAAGTTTGGCATCCAACAATGAGGTCGTCGTTGCCCTCGGCCTCTCCTCGTTCTCATTCTCATCTTCCCTTACCCCTTCGTCGTCGTCCTCGTGAATTTCGAAACCGTCTGCGTCTGCGTCGTTGTAGTCGTCCTCTTCTTCGTCAAACACGACAGCAGCCCCACTTTCCCCATCAATCTCGGCCTCCTTGCGTTTCTCTTCTGCGTCTGCCATCGTCTCGTCGTCCGCATTGTAGTCGGTGATCTTCTTGGACAAACTGACGAGTTGCGAAAACTTCTCGCCTGGGATCAGCAGACGACGTCCTCCACCTCCTTTTTCTTGTCGAAATCCTTCATGTTTTCGTTCTTCAGTGCCTCGAGAACGGCGTATGGGCATCAGTATTCAGTAATACCCAAAGAGACTCCGCCCAGGGCTTATGGCTACCACCTGAGCATTACTTTCACTGCCCTATGCCTCGTCAAGTTTCAACCATGGGGTTTCCACAAAGCAGATATAGGTAAAAATGCAAGTATCAAAATATTTTCTCGCCACATTTCTAACATAGTTAAGCTGAGCGGACGAGTTAAGGACAATAACCATGACCCACATACCCCATTCCAGTCTGCCATTTCGTCCTCGTCTAGCCGCAGCCGCAGCAAAGAGTAGTGGTTAAAGCTCAGCCGGCTGAGGAGAGCCAATTCGACACCTTGTCGGTCGAAGGTAGAGAGCGACCAACTATGCCATGATCTGTTATTCAACCTACGAAGTCTTGACTATTCTGGTTGTCGCCGCCACCGTCTTCTTAACCAGACGAGGCGAGAAGGCTTCAACTGACCGATGTTAGAGTTTGGATGGTGGTGGAGGGGAAGGTGGCATACGGACTGCTGCCTGCACGTGACTTTCCAGCATGAAGGCAGCAGCCACCACTACTTTCTGTTTGCTTTCTGTCGTTCCAGGTGTCGCTGCCCTGTCGCTCGTCACGAAGGGTCGACGAATTTTGGACGCTGGACCGGGAAAGCAGGAAGGATGACCACAGGAAACAAGATGACGCCATCTGAACAATGCAAGGTAAATTGAGTTTTGACATCCTTGAGCCTGAGTTGATCATTGGTGGCTGTATTCGAATTCCTTATAGGTCAGCATCGACCTGCAACTGGGTCAACAAATCAGCAGTAGAAAGAAAACGAATCACGGAGAATCCACACACACACGGGCACAAACAGATAAGACGTATGCCCCTAGATTGGCAAAAGCGTCAGACCAAGTCAGCATGCGATGGACAGACAAATCGTACCAACTTGTGGGTATATGCGCTGCAGTCCACTTCGATATGTTCAGAGAGGTACTGATCCTGCGAGCAGGTGCATTCACGTCTTGCCCAGCCCGACTTCCATTCCAGGTTCTAGGACACACTCGAGTAGATGCGTTGAGTAAGTCCTTCAAATTCGCCTTGTGGATTTTATCTGAGTCCTGCCCTTTTTGAGAGACAAGGATGGTGGTGGGAAGGAGAAGAAGACCGGTGTGAATGTTGAGGTGGTGGGGCCTGCATACAGTGCATGACATTCAGGCCCAAGGACTTCAACTTCGACTAGTCATAGTTGGAAAGAGGCCATTGAGGACAAGGAGACGCCCTTCCATCGTGCTGTCTGGGAGAGGGTTGGTTTGAGGTACCTCGACACTGTCGACACTCACTTGTTTGTCGGCAGGTCTGTTCAAATTCCGATAGTTCCACATCAACGACATCGTCGATCATTCATGCATGTAACACAGACAGAAGGTACCCAGTATATCGTGGCCCGCAGGGTACATCAAATCTATCGCATTCTGACTAGAGAGCCCAAGGCACCTACAGCCTAAGTCGGCGAGAGCGTCAACACGTGTCAAACATGCAATGAATGGACATGACGTACTAAGGGGGGTATATGCGCAGTTGACTTCGAGATTCTTGAGGAGGATGAAGAAAACGTTGGATTAAAAAGAGAGGGAAGAGTGGACAGGAAAGCCTCGAATTCCAGTAGGCATATATATTGTTTCCAAGTCCTATTACATGAAGACGTTTGATAACAAACAGACTCAGGACCTAAAATTCCGTCAGGATTAAATGGTAAGATTCGGGATAATGTCGTACCTTTCGAAGCTCTGTCTCTGAGGTTCAATCTCCTCCTCATGCTGGATGTGCTTTGATTCCTTTTTCCTACGGTTCTGCGTCCATTGAGGAGAAGAATTCCTAAAAACATTGACGTTGACTAGTTGCAGTTGAAAAGAGGACGATGGAAGACGAGGTGACGCCGTTCCTTCCTGCTGGAAAGTCAGTTCGGAGGTACGTCGACAACGTTAACCCTTACTTGTTGTTACTTGTTCTTCGGCGAGCGTTTTCAGCTTTGTTATAGGCTCACATCGACGCTGGTCCACACGATGCCAATACATATCGAAAACGCCTGCAACGTAGGTCGGCAAGATCGTCGGTCATGATGCGGACCTTTGGCAGACTGTATCAACTTGTGTGTGTGCATATGCGCAGCCGTCGTCATCAGCTACGAGGTGCGGAGTAAGGGTGATGTGAAGGCGTTGAAGAAGAAAAGAGACGAGAGCAAGACTTCGAATCCGAGTAGGTATAATATATCGTTTCCGAGTCCTATTACAATGACATTCGATAACAAATGGAAACAGGACCTACAGTTTTGTCAGCAGCAGAAGGTAAGATTAGGAAAGACGTCATACCTTCCGAAGATCTCTTTCTGCGATCTTCCAGGTCTCGTCGTCCTGAACGTTATTCTTCTTTCCTCTTTCCCATAGCTTCGCGTTCATCGATAGCCCTGCACACACCATTAATCAAATCTAAGCATCTAACAATGCATCATAAAAACGGGTTATTAAATAAATAAGCGGCACATACATGCGAGCGACGAGATGTGCCGTACTCGTAGGTTCAGCCAGTGAGGCCGGGTATAGTTCGACGATTAGAGTGAGATTCGCGGAACGAGCCCTTCACGGTTGAAGAATTATCTATGTTGTAGTCCTTGACCTTCTCGGACAGGTAGACGAGTCGAGTGAATTTCTATCTCGAGATGGGCCAGGCGACTTCCCGTTCCTTCTTCGTATCTTCGTATCTTCAGCCTCGTGAAGTAGCCTCCGTAGAGCTAGCAAGAGTTTAGAGGAACAGGAGCGTCTTGGCCAGTCGCAATGAAGCTTCCATGTGCATTTTCAGCACCAGCGACAAGACGATCCGAATTGGAGATCGCAGTCGGAGTTTTCAGGTTTTCCAGCGCCAGACATGGTGGTTAGAAAGGAAGAAGCACTGAGCAATGACCAGGTCGCTCTGAGACTGCGAATTCTTGTCGATTATGTAATCCCACAAACTTGCAAGTCGTCACTCCGAGTCCGTAATCAGATCTTGTGTCTTCATATTCTTTTCGAGCTCCCTGCTCATTCGGGACTCGTTCTATGTCTATTGACCCATTGACTATCTTCTTATAACAGGCCAGAGAACAAAAATACGCGAGACATACGCGTTCTACCTTGTTCTTGCTGCATTTCCGTTCCCGGGGTTAAACCATCCAAACCAACTCTCTCCAAATCTCAACTGTAGTGGAAGACGGATCAATGCTCGACACTCTCAGAAAGTGATCTTTGCGGACCTCCAAGCCCGTAAAAAAGAATAGTTATTCCTTTCTAAGAAACTGTCGCTGGCCTCCCACCTACAACCCCACCATTGGCTCCAACGGCCAGGATGGCATGCCAACTTCCGACCCCAAAGCTCTCGTTGGGGTATACACAATTGCAGTTTGCGTTTCCTCTGGCGGAGAAGCCCCGTCGTCGACGTCAAGATGGCACTCCATTCCATCATCGAAATACGACATCCTCAGCCGCATGTATCGCCAGAAAAACTCTCCAATTCAAACGAGTCAATATTAAGCCGTCTGAACCGTCAATACCGCCCCCGATGTCCTCTATATTTTCCTTGGACCATTTCTGTCGGACGGGCTATCCCTCAACCATGTCATCAGTCCACATTCCTTCCCTCTTAACCAGACGAGGACAAGGCAAGTAGGCAACGACACCTCCTAGCCATCCATCGCACCAGTACCCTGGCCCCCTTCCCTTCGCGTGCATATAGCTGGTTGAAGAATGGAAATTGAGAATTAGGGCCGTGGAGGATCGTATGGGTGGCCTACAAGGTTCATGCAGGTCGTGTGCTTTAACAACGTTTTCAAAGTAAGTAACATTTCAATGGGACTAAACACTTGCTTACCCCGTTCTAGTATGCCCTCATCTGGCCGCATATAACGACTGTCCTGCCTGAAAGTCAGTACGATGTCCCAAGAACGGAGCGCATGACACACTATGGAACACGATTGGTATTACTCGTCGCATAGGTAAGAAATTTTTCTTTAGTGTCAAATGCTTACTTACCTCTGCGTTAGCATTCCTCGAAGACTCGAAATTTACGCCGCTCCATGTCTTGTTCGACGTTCATACTGCCCCTACCCGACTTTGCTTTGGTCCTAGACACTCAAGGAAGATCGTCCTTCTCTGCTCGTTTTTGCCTTACAACCCAACTTTCGACCACATACCCAGGCCCACATCCTTGCCCTTCCGGTCTTATGTCCACACGTATCAGCACGACGACGTTCAGTCCACCTTCGTACCGTTTCGTGTCCTTTCGCCCAGCCGGGTGGTGAACGGAAGTTGACAACCTGACCCATAGCGGATCTAGCATGTCTTTAGTTTCAAGGTAGGTCGTAGTTCATCTGCATTAAAGTATTTACTCACCTCTTTTCTAGCACTCTTTCGTCTAGCCACCGCATTCAGCCTCTGTCCTCCATCACAATACGGCCACCAACATCGTACGAAAGAAGCACGGAACTCAAGGTGGAAGCATTCGTCAGCTCCGGCTTTCCTGTTCGTCGTCTCCTAAACACAGAGGTAAGTATCAGGTCATTCAAACGAAATACTTGCTTACCTCGTTTCTAGATATCGTCGTCTAGCCATGGTCGACGGCTATCCCACGTGGAATTAGCTCTAACATCGCGAAAACCCAGCATCAAGGGCAGGTAAGTAACATTTCATTGGCATATAAACGCTTACTTACCTCATTTTAGCATCGCAAACTCGCGCAGCGACTGCCATGTCTAGACAGAACAACGCCTAGCTTGCCCGCCGAAAACGTTGCACGAAACTGGCCACGCAACTCGGTCTATAGTCCTAAAGGTACAAGTAAGTGATAGCTCATGAGTATGAAATGCGTACTTACCCTTTTTCCAGCATTCTTTATGAAGTGGCAGTCACAACAAGATCTGCGCGATCATCAGTCAAAAATCCCGAAAACCAGCCCCACCATCCCAGAACTCACCAGGCGCCCTCATCATCAACGTCAGATGCACACACTCATCGGTCAAGGCGATCTCAGCCTGCGATTCAGAAGCCGCGATCCCTCTCGACTCGGGACAGTGGTCTCGACTACTTCTAGCAGTCTCCGCTGCGTTATTCGTTTCCTTATCGCCTGGTTCCGATGCTTGAGGAGTGGAATGCGGGCTGGTCTGCTAAGGGGGAAGTAGACGTCAGACACGTTCGGGAACAACATGCCCAGTCATGGACACCAACCGACGTGTGGAGAGTTTCGGAGGTTGGGAATGTGGTCCAGCACCGACTAGCACACAAAGGAGAAGCTTCACTCTT
Organism: Galerina sulciceps; assembly: GCA_023014345.1. Taxonomy (NCBI): domain Eukaryota; kingdom Fungi; phylum Basidiomycota; class Agaricomycetes; order Agaricales; family Galerinaceae; genus Galerina; species Galerina sulciceps. The sequence continues at coordinate 1,019,376 of JAEDXJ010000017.1, forward strand.
GGAACTGTCAGATATGTTGCCGATTTCGGGGCGCTACTGCTGCCGTTGTGTCTTCCTTATTGGAGAGCACAGACATATTGAGGAAGTGACCGACAAGAAGCAGGTGTTATGGAGAAGGCTGGACAATGCTCGGGGGGACAAAGAACATACTGAGGTGCTGTCGACTATTTGTCATCATTGTTGCTGCTTCTGCTGCCATTGTGGTAAATAATGAGGGGGCTGGGCTGCAAGATGTGGGTTCTAGAGATGTGGATGAGTGCTGCATATAAGACTGGAAATGTGCCAAGGTGGTGGCACATCATGTGCATGTGACCTCATCTACATGCAATCATCACTGCTGTTGTCTCTGCTCCTTCCCATTTGTCTGTCACTGATGCATGATGCTGGTCTGTGAGGCTGATCTCTGCCCATCCTTTTGTTGTACCTTCTGACTACTCCATTCACCCCACTCTTGATAGTTACTTACAGTGGTGTTGCTACACCACTGGGTGCCCATGATGCAAAGAAACATATACCCTAGGACTCCTGCTGCCTGCTCTCTTGATACTGCTTCCTTGAAGATGTGATAGTAAACTCAACACTTTGGATAGTGTAAAAGAAAAGTACAATTCAATGACAACCAAACAACTACCAACTCTCAGATTCAGAAGAAAGTGTCATAAGAAAATTTGTATAAATGGTATTTGTGTATAATTTCAGGTTCAACAATCCAGATAGCCTGTCTTCAAAAGCCAGCACCCAATAGACAGTTTTCAATGGGCTAAAAATATTGTACTATAGTATCAGCAAGACAGGAAATAACAAAAACAATAATTATCCATACCAAGAAGATTGTCAAGAACTATCTTCTGAAGATCTTTGCACTCTTCAACAGGTGGCTTATGTTTCACTGCAAACCAGTCCTCCATCTGCTTTGATTTTAAATAGATGTCCACTATGGAATCAAGAATTGCCTGTTTTTCTTCAACATAAATGTCTAAGACTTTAATGAAGGCTGAAGTAGGACTGGAACCAGATTGGGTGAGCCAGAAAGAATGCTCAAGACAAATAAGAACTGCTAAATATATAACAATCAGGAAAAAATAATGATATAAAGATGGTTATAAAAGCATTCAAAGATGGCACCTAATGCAGAGATTGAAATGATTTACAGGGACAGATGTTAAGAAAACATACATTGAATTGAGCAGAAACAGCAGGAAGAACTTGATCAGCCTAATAAATTAAATTAGCTGAGAATGTAAAAAAAAAAAGATAAATGCTGGACTACTTGCAAACTATATAATATATAACATATTAGATTAGTTACAAATATTGAGGATAAGGTGTGCAACTCACTTTCTAGATAGAATTTGATGCAGGCAACATCAACAGTCAAAATCAAGCACAGGAGAAGCACACAACTCACTATCTGGATAGGATTTGAAGCAGACAATGTCAGCAGTCAAAATCAAACACAAGAGGTGCACACAACTCACTATCTGGATAGGATTTGAAGCAGGAAATGTCAGCAGTCAAAATCAAGCACAAGAGGTGCACACAACTCACTGCCTGGATAGGATTTGAAGCAGGGAATGTCAGCAGTCAAAGTCAAGCACAAGAGGTGCACACAACTCACTGGCTGGATAGAATTTGAAGCAAGGAGTGTCAGCATTCAAAATCAAGCACAAGAGTGCAGACAACTCACTGCCTGGATAGGATTTGAAGCAGAGAATGTCAGCATTCAAAATCAAGCACAAGAGGTGCACACAACTCACAAACTGGATAGGATTTGATGCAGGAAATGTCAGCATTCAAAATCAAGCACAAGAGGTGCACACAACTCACTCGCTGGATAGGATTTAAAGCAGGGAATGTCAGCATTCAAAATCAAGCACAAGAGGTGCACACAACTTACTCCCTGGATAGGATTTGAAGCAGGGAATGTCAGCAGTCAAAATCAAGCACAAGAGGTGCACACAACTCACTCCCTGGATAGGATTTGAAGCAAGGAATGTCAGCATTCAAAATCAAGCACAAGAGGTGCACACAACTCACTGCCTGGATAGGATTTGAAGCAGGGAATGTCAGCATTCAAAATCAAGCACAAGAGGTGCACACAACTCACAAACTGGATAGGATTTGAAGCAGAGAATGTCAGCTTTCAAAATCAAGCACAAGAGGTGCACACAACTCACTGGCTGGATAGAATTTGAAGCAAGGAATGTCAGCATTCAAAATCAAGCACAAGAGATGCACACAACTCACAAACTGGATAGAATTTGATGCATGGAATGTCAGCAGTCAAAATCAAGCACAAGAGGTGCACACAACTCACAAACTGGATAGAATTTGAAGCAGGGAATGTCAGCAGTCAAAATCAAGCACAAGAGGTGCACACAACTCACTTCCTAGACAGGATATGAAGCAGGGAATGTCAGCAGTCAAAATCAAGCACAAGAGGTGCACACAACTCACAAACTGGTTAGGATTTGAAGCAGGCAATGTCAGCATTCAAAATCAAGTGCAAGAGGTGCACACAACTTACTCCCTGGATAGAATTTAAAGCAGGGAATGTCAGCAGTCAAAATCAAGCACAAGAGGTGCACACAACTCACTGCCTGGATAGATATAAAGCATGGAATGTCAGCATTCAAAATCAAGCACAAGAGGTGCACACAACTCACTGCCTAGATAGGATTTGAAGCAGGGAATGTCAGCATTCAAAATCAAGCACAAGAGGTGCACACAACTCACTGGCTGGATAGAATTTGAAGCAAGGAATGTCAGCATTCAAAATCAAGCACAAGAGATGCACACAACTCACAAACTGGATAGAATTTGATGCATGGAATGTCAGCAGTCAAAATCAAGCACAAGAGGTGCACACAACTCACAAACTGGATAGAATTTGATGCATGGAATGTCAGCAGTCAAAATCAAGCACAAGAGGTGCACACAACTCACTTCCTGGATAGGATTTGAAGCAGGCAATGTCAGCATTCAAAATCAAGTGCAAGAGGTGCACACAACTCACTCCCTGGATAGAATTTAAAGCAGGGAATGTCAGCATTCAAAATCAAGCACAAGAGGTGCACACAACTCACTGCCTAGATAGGATTTGAAGCAGGGAATGTCAGCATTCAAAATCAAGCACAAGAGGTGCACACAACTCACAAACTGGATAGAATTTGAAACATGGAATTTCAGCAGTCAAAATCAAGCACAAGAGGTACACACAACTCACTGCCTGGATAGAATTTGAAGCATAGAATGTCAGCAGTCAAAATCAAGCACAAGAGGTGCACACAACTCACTCCCTGGATATGATATGAAGCAGGGAATGTCAGCAGTCAAAATCAAGCACAAGAGGTGGACACAACTCACAAACTGGATAGGATTTGATGCAGGCAATGTCAGCAATCAAAATCAAGCACCAGTAGTCCACTTAATCACCACCTGTAAAAAATATTCAAATAGTATTCTTTCATATTAATTTGACTCTTGCCTTATCTCCCTTTAAAATTAATTATTGAATAGTTGTTTACTCTGTTTCTATTATGCTTACATACTAAATTTATTTGTTAATGTTATATTCAATTTCTAGAACAACCATACTACTCACATCCTAGAATTTCTTGGTTACTAATATTAACTGCTTAGTCTTCAAAATATATCTTACATGATTCTTTTTTATTTTAGCTTTTATTCTGATAATAAGGTTTAATATTGTAACATACCTCATAATAGCAATGCCCAAACCAACTTGCAGCTTTTCTGATTAAAGATCCCTTTTTATTTATTTCAGTGCTGATTATCACATATTTCCTAGAAATTATACCATTTTATTAGTGTGCTCAAAAATATAGCTGTAATAAAAATAAGTTTCAGGAAAAGTGGACCAATATGCAACATACAGATTTACTGCATTTTCAATGCAAACCTCCAAGTTATTTTGCTGGACTGTGACAAATAGAATCTTCAGTGCAAGATTGTCAATTGAATCTGCTGTCTGTCTGATTAGTATTCCAACTTGTTTCTGATGATCACTGTCATCTTTGTGAATAGCTGATTTATATTTATAATCAGTTCTAAGATCAGCTATTAAATAACTAATAACTCACCCTCAAACTGAACATAAGTCCTAGGACAGAATTTACATTGCATGAGTGGCTGCTTGAATTTTGTTTCTATGGTGTACTGTGCATTGTTGATATTTTCCTCTCTGTTTTGTTTTCGTTTATAAACCTGAGTGATGAGGTCATCAAATTTCATAAAGATTGCTATGACTGGCACTGTATTTGGTTAGTTTCCAATAGCTATCCAGACAAATCAGATGAATTTACCATTCCAGGCACGATCTTCATTGAAAAATTTCTTCTCCAATGATGATAAAGGACGTGCTACATTTGGTTCAAAACAGAACCTGACCACCTTTTCACCAAAAATGCCATCATAGACTAAAATAAAAACATACCAGATAGCATGAATTTGATCACCAACATCCCCAGCCTTTGAAGCCTCTTGGATGAATGTCATCACAGAATTGAGTTCTTCTTCCCCGCCAGCCTCAAAACCAGGTGAGTCATGGAAGATAAAACCTGGGTTGCTTTTGAAGACAAATGGACGACGAACATCATGGTACCCGCGCTAAATGTCAAGATCAGCATCTAATTTAGAATAGGTGAAGAAATCACCAGTCCAGACCTCGGAGGTCGGTTCAAGCTGTTGATAAAGAAAGGCATGAGAGTCAGATATGATGATAAGCAGAGAACTCACCAGGTTTTCTCCGTCGTCGTCATAAATGGATGGCTCCTCAGTTGTATTACACACCCGCTTAAGCAGTGTTGTTTTACCAGCATTTGCTCTCCCGATTACAAGAATGCGAAAGTGGGTGTATTTTGCCCGAAGTTTTGCAGCTTCCTCTACCGTGATTGTTGCAGCAGGTGCGGAATCAGCTGCAGGACTAACTGGCGGAGCGACGATGGTAGGTGAATTTGAATGGCTTTGAGGCATACTGTGCAATCCAAATCCTACGGTCTTCGGAAGTTTGGGAACTGTCGAATCCGAGCGACTGTGATGTGCACTCTGCGATCCAATCCCCATGGCTTTCCCCAGTCGATTGAGAATTCCTTTGGACGCTTTGGTATTCTGTACGTGGTTATCGGCCATCTCGATGGTAAGATTCAAGCTTGAAGGAGCCGAGTGGGAAGGAAGACCTGGATTCTCACCACGAGACTGAGAGTTCCATTTATAGAAGACGATGTGCGAGCATGATGAACCTCTTGCTAAGCTCTCACCAGCACTGCTCGACGGAGGGTGTTGCCCTCGTGATCACCTCCGCGTTCACCTCCACATTCCAGCTTCCTGCATTTCGAGTCTTGGCTAAGGGTACCTTTTTTATTTCTCTTAGCCATCAGGACGGCATTACTTATCTAGCACTCAGACTTTCCAATCAAAGTCGGTCAGGAGGAGATCTGGACTTAGGACTAGGGAGAGTTTCGGTGTGAGGCGTGAGGCTGCGAGGCTGCGATAGGACATTTATTCAACGCACAGGAAAGGGCTCTGGCTTTCGATTCGGATCTTCCGAGTCACATCATCCGCAATTGCCTTCTCTGTTTCTCGACTGCCTTCGTCTTGTCGTCTTTCAAACTGTTGTTTCGAGTGTCCTTTTCACAGTCCGGGTGCTCTGTCCGTTCTCGGGTGTAGCGTCACGCGTTTTGCTCAATTCCTTCGTTTTTTTCTTCCCTTCCACCATCCAGGACCATCCTCACTCGCCACAGATGCATTGATGACTCCGACGTTCTTCAGTGAGCTGCGAGGAACTCTGAGACGAAGCGGTGGGGATCTTGCGCCTAACTCTCCAATGGGTGAGTATATCTATATTCAATGCTGTCTGGACTACATTGACATCTATCTCGCAGCGATTATACGCGCCTTTTGTTGAGTTATTTTTGCCTATGACTATTCGAAATCCGGACTTCCCTTCATTCGTCGAATTGTTCGCACTTTCTACTCTGTTCATGCGATCCATTCAAAGAGCGCGGACACTCCCTGCATCGATGTAGGATCGGATGGGACTTCTATCCACGGTACAAGAATTGGTCAACCTAACTAACACGTTATGTGTATGTATGTAAGTTTCCAATGCTTTATTTCGTTACAATTTGACATTAAGTATGTTGCTAGAGCATCTCTGGGACACACGCTTCTGCGATGACCGTCGGGTAGAGACTCGCGCCATCCCGAAGTTGTCGAGGAAACCGCGTCTGCTTCAACCACCATGGATGCCACCCACGCAAGCCCACCTCAGCAATGTCGCCATATCTCTACGCCAACGTAAACACTAACACAGAAACATTGTCGTCACATCACCTATCTCCAAACTCGACCCAGATGGCACGGCCCCATCACCAAGACCTTCTTGATCCACTTCGTTGGCAAACGCTATCCCGTCTCTGACTCCACGGTGGCTCCACTTCATTATTTGGCGTCGATGGAGCGCCTTCACCTCCACTCCCTCGCCGTCCCTCTTCCCCAGGCACAAGCAACAACACAAAAACAGGAGCAACAGCAGATTGCGACTACCCGTTCATTCGAGTGGCGTCCTCGCATCCCTCAAGCTCTCCTCGCTAAAGCATCCAGACTGAACCAACCTCACCCACCAACCCCATCTGCACCGACGATGGTGTTCCCTACCACTCCAATCATCCTGTCTTCTAACGCTCTCCGAATCAGCCACCGTAACTTTGATTCTTGTCTTGCCTCTAACCTCCGACTTCGTCGTACTTAGAGGCTCGGTTTACTAGGTCCATGTCTCATTGAAGTGGGCGACCAGGCAAGGTGAACGTCAAAGTCTCAACAGCTGGGATCTGTGTTGTCATTTGGACACTTCTTAGAGTTTTCAGGATCTGACGGGGAAGTCGATTGTAAAAGGGTTTTTCGTGTACAGGAATATGTATTCGAGATACCTGGATTTAAAAATGAGATGAAAATTCCATCTGAATGTCCTCTACAGATTCTGGTGTGAATATCTAGCCCTGAGCCGCATTGCTGCTTTTTTCTACAAGGTGAAGTCCGTTGGAGTAGTGATTAAATCACATATTTTTCCTTTCGAAGATTGGTCCCAGAGATCGCCACGGAGAAAGAGCAAGCTATATTACTTGGCTAGGAAGCTCTCTTAAAACGTCTACATATTGAATGGCCTTCATAACAGCTCCTTTCAATAGTATTTAAATGCCACATACATTTGACTGGAAGTAACAATCCGATATTCAAAGGCGCTTTATACGACTTTTTACCTTTGAAAACATCTGTCTAACCGGCGAACGTTTCTCTTCCTTCGATTCACCTTCTGTGTACTTCGATGCGTTGGGGTTTGACGCTGATGCAGAAGGCGAATGGTGTCTGCCATCTGAAGGAATAGACATATTGTGTTGGGAAGCCTGAGGTAAAGTGTCCTGAGTCGGTTGTACTGGTGGAGGCGAAATGGTCGTGTAAATCAGGTTTTTGATTTTAGCTTCATAGTCGAGCATAAAATTCATCGCGGAAATAGAGTTATGGACCCGCCATAAATCCCCATTTTTGTAACTTTCGACGACGTTAGAAATCAGTTCCTCGGATAAGGGAGTGGGAGGATCCGTGAGGCGCGTTTCCACGAAGAGACGATGGAGAACACATATAAGGTCAACGATATATGCACCCAAATACCGTGCAGTCAAAGGTCTAGGTAGCCGCAGACGAAGATCAGCTGCATACAATCTACAAACAGTAAAACCGTACAGTTTCTTGTATTTCCCATATAGAAACTTGAATGTCACGACTCCAATCGCAACAACACCGGCTGCAATTAGCAAATGTGGGGAACTCATGATAGCCGGGGCCGTACTCCCCAGTGCACTTAAAAGCCTGTCCATCGAGCTATCCCTACACGGAGATTTTTTCATAAAATAGGCAACCAGTGGACAAAATCAACTTACTGTCGGACGTCAGCTTCAGATCGCGGTAACAATGGATCGACAAGCTGTATCATTTTTATAAAAAAACCCTCCCTGTAAAGTAGCTAAGGAAGTTTGATTAGACTAGAACCGTTGATAAAGAGTATTGGGACCTTGTCTGAATCGTTAAAATTCCAGACTTTAAGAATATCGTCGTGGACACGGAAAACACACTGTGTCATGGTGTGACCTTGAAAGAATGCGCCGTTGCCTAAATCACGCCAATACTCTATAAAAATGTGAGTGACGGATAGAACTATGGAAGCGAGAAAATGCACACTCTTGAAACCTTCACTGAATGCAAAGTCGATCAGCAATTGCGATCAAGCAGGAGAGACGTAGGGTGAGGACATACCTGATGGACGTCTCCACTTTCTGAGATGGATTTATTTGCTGAGCAGTGGCCCATACCACTGATACTTCTTCCGCTCTGTTGTGATTGGGTGTTTGACTACGGTTTTGGTTGGGCGAATTTGGGCCATTGCCACTAGTAGCAATGCCAAGACATTTGCGAGTCACTTTAGTTAGCTCCCGCAGTGTGTCAAGCCGTCCTATAATACTTGAGATTTTTAATATGGGGAGGCGATTATGAGGACGAACCTGGATAGTCCTTGTCGGTTGATACTTTAAGGACAAAGGGCACCTTCGCTTTAAGTGCTTTAATACGATCATTGAAAGACGCTTCCGCTCTTTTTTCAGCCTCGTCATCGGAAAGCTCGATTTCTTCTTTGTAGGCTTGGAAATGTTGTTCGTTGATAAGACGATCATACTTTGTGAACACGAGTATGACAGGAATGCGCACTTGACTGCGAGTCAGACCGCGTTGAAATTAAGAATCTGCATGAACCTCACATCCTTGAGCGAGCGAGAGGAGCTTCTCATCGCCGGATTGCTGTAACCTCATGCCTTCGCGGGGGGCCTCGATGCAAAGCCTATTTAAAACAGATAAGCTATTGCAAGATCTTGAACGAAAATGTCCTACCAAATTGCATGCACCTGGCTCTCTATTCCTTTTGCAGTAGAGTCCAGGAGAAATCTTTCGGCGATGTCCCAATTGCTCACGGAGCCAGCTTCAAATCCCTGGCTGTCGTGCAGAATTAATCGTGGGTTTTCGTCCGATGTGTACCCGCGAGTAATGTCGGCTCTTCCGGCTCGATCATGAGCAATGTCGATATCCTATGGCACTTAGATGACGTCAAGAGGAAGGAGGGCCAGCACATACGTTCAAGCTAATGTTGAAAACGCTGCTAACCAGCGAAGACTTGCCAACTCCACTCTAGATAAATGTGAGGACGGATAGTATAAAGCGCGCGAAGGAATTTTCCAACATTTCCGACAAGGAGGATCCGGAATCTATTAACAGTAAGAAAGAATATGAGGTGAACGAATTGATGTTGCTTACCGCGGGCAATCAACCAGAGTCTCCTCGACTTTAGAAGGTAAGTCTGGTGTAGCTGTCTCAAGTTCATCTAGTGACATGGCGGAAAGCAGCACCGAATCAGATGGAAGAGATGTGAACTGCAACGTCACGGTACTGCAGCAAGCATAATTATATGTCAGATCTTGCCCCTGGGATAAGATGATCACAAGCCGGCAACTCTGCCGTCGACGTGTGTTTTTCTACGTCTGACTTATCTTGACCGGACAAGTGCATTCACTAATGGCGATCGCACGGCGCTAATCTTTCGTCCAGACAGAGGCCATCTGACCGTTCTCGACTTGACTGAAGAACCCCATCCAGGAAAATGGCGATCGCGCAGCGACAATCTTCCGGGCATGTAGCTTCTACATTCCAAAGGTTCAAGTACAAGAGGAACATAAGGGGTGCGATTTCAAGGCTTCTTTCGCCTGGTGCTGATGAACATTTGGTTATTAATATACTGTGGATTGACATGTTACAATTGACTGAAGAAGTGACAGTTGACAGTACATAAGGTGAGAACACCCAAGAGGGTGGCGAGGTCGTGATAAAAACGCGACGCCTAGACAGGCCGTTGGAGGAGTGTGGTCATGTAATGGAGTGGGACAAGGCAGGACTCGAGAAGCGTCCTTGGAGGGCAGTGGTGTGCAACGGATGAAGCCTGATGCCCGACTTTCTGGAAGAAGTGTAGTTGATGGCGTTAACATCATTCGGGTTCCTAGTGTATCAAAACGTTTTGAATCATATCATAACCGATGCTTGATCTGGATCTTTGAAATCAGCGATGTGTCCGGATAGGTGAAACGAACTGGATTTTCACCTGATGCAAGAACATATTCAGCAAGCCACCGTGAATCTAGCTGGAATCTTGAATGCTGATAACAAGAGCTCGGAGACGAGACACGACGGTTTTAAAGCAAGGATCTATGGCGAATGTACCCAAAACTTCCAGAATGGCCAATCGCAATCAGTCTGGTGATGAGTCCTGTTCAAAGAGCTCGTCAGCGGGAAACAAAAAAATTGAAAGACAGTAAATACCATCTTGGAATTCGTCCGGAGGGTAGACGTAGCCCAATTCGAGTCCTTATTGAAACTCGATTTCAGTGGTTCCGTTTTTGTGATTCATATTTTAGGTGAATCCACCCTATCTTCTTTTCGTATCGTTCCAATGTTATTCGAGTTAGACGAACGGAAATACATCCTTTACGGGAGGGTCACTGCGGTCAGTGTGGTGGTTGAACGTTGAACGCCTTAGCGGACAAGATAATCAATCGTGGATTATGTAATTGTTAAGTCAGACGAAATCGCGGTCATGACTCTGTTACGGACTTGTTCTTCTTCTGCTCCCCCCTACCCAAGACACGGTATACTTATGTTTGATAACTTATTGGCCATTCATTCGTAGGAAACAGGAACAAAATTATACGCGACATACGCGTCCTATCATTTATTCGGCATCTCTAGTCACCAAACTTCACAACCCAATATTATGGAGAATCCAGACATTTCAATGGTCCCAGACTCCCAAGAAGAGACCTATGAAATTCTTGCCAACTCAATAGATCTTGTGACGCAGACCTACGAGTCTGTGTGGAATGAATATTTCACATGGGATGAGAAATACTCCCAACAAACTATCACCAGTCTCTCTCGCCCATATGCCCGTCCTCCTACGCAGCCTAAACCCACAAAAGCATCTTTTAAAAGGCCAGGAAACCCCAAGGTTTCTGCTGAGTTCTGCACAATCACGGATTACACGTATGACGGTGGTCAAGCGTCGTCATCGTCGTCAAGACTGCATCTCATACCACCCGTTAAAACCACCATTGACCTATCTGATATCCTTCGACCTTATCCTCCATACAATATGTGCACCTCAATTTCGCAGAACCTGCTCGTGGGCGACGACTCGCACTACATGCCATTTATGCCCTTCTCCGATGACGAAACGTACGATTACAGCACCGACATCGAGATGCACCACTATTTTGCCTGGCAGAGGAACGTAGCTGACCCTGATGGTATTCCCTCATGTTCTCCTTTTTCTGTGCCATTTTAACCTTCACGTACAGTGCAAATCATAGCACTGAAATCAATGCGAAGACTGCTCTCTGAGCACGGTCTCTCCTCTGCAGACATCGACTCAACGGAGGTCCTCCCGTTGGAATGCGAAATTCTCGAGAAACTTGGACACAAACGGCAGGTGCCACCTTTTCTGGACACGTCCGCAATATTGACTTCATATCCAGAGACTTTCCTCCATGGCCTCCACTCCATGCCGACCCTCAAGCACCGCAAAAGACCCCAGATGACCCCGACTCCATCATAAGCTACTCTCTAGACTACTTCTGCGCCAATCTCAACTGCCTTACTGGATTCTGCGCAATGCACGACGAAGCGTGTAATTATAAACTCCACTCTGCCCTGTCTGTCTGCTATACCGATTAAAATTTTCCAAATCAACCACAGCCGTTAAAGCTCAAGTTCCCAGCTCGGGCCCACCAAAAGTGCCACACATTAAAGCGACCGACATCGTCGTAGCGCCGTGTGGACAAGACTGCTTCTTGACGGCCTCGTCGAGTTCGAATTCGATCGTAAGTTCTTGAGCCCAACACCCATTTCCATAATCTTTTCACTGAAGCAGAACACGTTGTTTAATCGTATCAGGGTACATTCTGGACATCAAAAGAAACTGAGATATTATCAACCGCGCTGCGCTATGCACGAGATAGTTTACCATGCGACCTCTCCATTTTATGCCACAAGCCCTGTCGTGAGGTAAGTACAGTCATTATTTTCTTCATGCTCAACAGGAAGACGACGCTGAGCAAGAGCTACTCTATATAGATTTATCGATACCAATTAGCCCATCCACCACCCGTCCAGCCGCCGAACAGAGTTAAACAGTCCAGCTACTCAAGTCACAGATCATTCGGTATGCTCTCAAATTCCTATCTATGATCTCTATTAGCTCACTTCGAATTCTAGAGGACGAAAAGTCGAGCGACTTCACACCGTAATTTGTCTCTCAAATTCCTACACTCACCTCACTCACGACCCAATGCCCAGAAACATGCCCTGCCGACACACAGGCCCATGCAGCGCGTACTCGGGCTGCGAGTGCTTCAAGAACAAGTCGCACTGCCACTCGCGGTGTGGTTGCAGCAAAACGTGTACGGTTTCGTCTTTTTTCTTCCGTTTAGGCTGATCACAAACTTGTATGGACGGTCTTTTAGGTCCAAGGAGGTGGAAAGGCTGTACCTGTGCGCGGTCGGGTAGAGTTTGCGGCACAAAGAAGTGTTCGTGTTTCAGGGCACATACGGAGTGTGATCCAGAGGTGTGCATTCCGTGCGAAGCGAGGTGATTGTCTTTATCGTACACCCTGCTTCATCTTAACTAAATTCTTTTTCGAACTGTCAGAGGTGTTTTCTCTTTTCCTTGCTATTTAAGGCGACTGGACCTGACAATTCTCCGAAATCAGATCACAACTCTTCGCTGTGTAGGAATGTAGGACTTCAGCGAGGAAAATTTAAGGTTTGTCGTCTCGAGTTCCTGTCCAAGTCGAAGACAACACACTGAGACGTTGAATGCAGAAGACAGCAGTCAGAGAAAGCGAATGGGGCCTGGGCCTCTTTGTGCTCGAACCCTGTCAAGAGCGAGACCTGATTGCAGGTATGTATACTAATGTTCTCATGCAGTCTCGACTCATTTTGAATTGAACTATTATCAAAGAATATATTGGCGAGATGATCCATGAGCCCACTGTAAACTCACGAAGGTCAGTCCCAAATCATCATTTATTTCTATGACTGATTCTTCATTTACAACTTCCAGTTTCCACGCAACGCACCGAGGCCGCTCCTATGTGTTCAACCTCAACCCTCTCTACGCGCTCGACAGTGCCTACGCAGGCAACGAAACGCGATACATGAACCACAGCAAGTCGCCGAATTGTAGCACCAAAGGTAAGTTTCCTGCGTGACCTTCCCCTTCCCTTCAGGGTAACGGTACAAACTAACTCTCTTCCCTTTATTCAGTCCTCCTGGTGAACGGTCAGCACAGAATAGGCGTTTACGCCGCGCGGCCCATCCAAGAAGGCGAAGAGCTCTTCATCGATTATGGATCGATGTTCTGGCATCCGGACAAGCTCCCCAGCTCGCAGATGCCTGGTGGAAGCGCCGAGGTGCTCTTTGTGCCATCATACGATGATCCGAAGGATGCGACCTATGTGCCTTGAGCTGAACGGCAGTCAAAGAAGACGGTTCTATTTTTGAGCAAGTCCAGGAGGCCAGGGGCTCGCATAGCTGGAACAACTTCGGTTGCCAGTCCCACGTTGGCCAGAGGTTCACTCTGAAAAGTGCCTGTAAAACGCACAACTCACCATCAGAAATCTGAATCGAGCAGTGACGCGGGATTTACGGTCCTCTCCACCTGTCAAACTAGAACTGGTGTCCAGAAATTATGAGAAAAGGGCGTTCATCTGGCAGCTTGGACATTCGCAGCGTAATCAGTTCGGCATGTTCATTTTGGAAATTGGAATACATATAGCATGGTTTTGAAACTATTTTCTCTGGTGCTTGTTTTCAATTTGGACATGCTTGGAAGAAAGGATAGGATTTCATTGAACATGTCGAGTGAAAAGAGTGGAAGGTGTGAATTACAGTCCAGCCTTAGCCACGTGAGTAATAATTAAATTTAAGTTGTGACGAGGGCAACATTGGCAAAAGCTCCCAGATATTTTTCTATCCACGACACTCGATATAGCGGCAAGTCAGATGCATCATGCTTCATTTTACAACGGTGTCTTTCGTGTCCTGGTACGTATTGTCCTTCTGGGCTTGGTGCATCATAGTAAGCGGGACTTTTACAGAGGTCATCGTCGTCGTGTCGATTGTACCACTTTTCAGTTTGTTGAGTAGTTCACGTAGCTCCTGAAATTGGCGAACTTTATCGGATTTCTGAAACAATGGCAAGATTAGAAAGAAAAGTAAGCTTATTTGTGGATGAAGACTACCTGGTATCGAACGACACGTCCAGAAGTACAAGATACGGCAAAGAAGAGGGTTTCCTGAATGTCTACAAACGGTTGCATAAATAGGCAGCACCACTTAACCCGAAGAAAACAACAAGACATACCGGTCGATTCTAGCTCAGAGTGTACCACCTTATAAGGTTGTAAACCAACCACAGCTTTCTCTTTGGACCCTCTGACTTTCCGAGCACCCGGCGTTTCCACAGCGAGAACTTTCGACTTGACAATATCTGCGATGCCGAGGCCAACAAAACAGAGGATAAGCGGTCGATACCGTGCAAGTTTGTCGAGCAATGCTGGTACGCCTTCGACCTGCTCGGCCTTTGAGAGTTCTGTTTCCTGAAATACTCGATTTCAGGAAAGGGGGTAAAAGAAAGAAAAGAAAATTTACCGTTGCTGTAGGACGATCAGTGAGGTTGGTCTGAGAAATGTCATATTTAGTATTGAATCTCAAACGATGTAATTCGCGTACCAATCCAATAGAAAACAGCTTTGGAAGAGAGGCGTCTTCTCTTGGATCGAGTCGTCGAGGAGTCAGACCTGGCGGAACAAAAGGTGTTCAGTTTGTGCCACAGAAGATGTCGGTAAACCGACTCGCCTGATTCGTGGAGGCAACTCCAGAAGTGATTGTTGGGATTTCCGAAATGATGACCTATTTCTGCGGATTTTTTGCCCGGGCTGAAATGAATATCAGATGTGTTGTAGCCATCCGACTGAAGAAACCAACTTTATTCCACAGAATACGACTGAGTTTGTAAGTCAGGACTTTCGAGATGAGATAGGAACGAACAATGCGACCTACTATCGAGCCCAACGTCCAGGTTGTCGTCAATTCCTCGCAAATGTTCATAAACCTTTACTTTGTTTGAGCCTACAAGTTTTTAGCAAGGTTTATAAATTTCTGCGTCATGCGAGTACCTGAAGCTTTCAGAGGCGACCTTTTTTGCTCTGCGGTTCGCCTAACCTTAGACTTGTCCTTCTCTTCAATTTCAGAAGCTTCAATTTTATCTTTCCGCTTCCCGAGGCGAGAACCTGAAGAGTCTGCCTGTTGAACCTTCAAACCATCAGGCCTACATTTTCAACACGCGTACGTTGGAGTAGTACTCACAGGTCGTATTCGACTATTGCTTGCTGCATCAAAGGCAAATCGAGGGCCTCCGTTAGGTTCATTTATTTCTGAAAGAGTGTCGTCCTCTGCTTCATGATCGACCTGTGTCGTATCCTCTAGAAGATATTCAAGTTCGTCCTGATCCCTGGAAGCTGCTTCATCGAGGCAGGGCAACATATGGCTTTCTAGGCATTGAAATTCGAGGTCGTGATACGAGTAGCAAGCAGCACCGTTGGTCAGTTAGGATTACAACTTCTGCTCGAACGTCCAAGGATGATGTGAACGAGAGCAAGATGAATGGCACAATAGGGACAAATAGTGCGTAGTCGTCACGGATGACCCGGACATGTCAATTGACTGGTTATAGAATCGTTTCCGATCAGTTGTAACGGGCGCTCACGCCCATAAATCTAGATGACATTCGCCTAGTAAGTGACATCGGAGAAGCTTGAAGAGCGAGTAATTTTTACACCTCCGCACGGCGCAAGAGGACTAGAAACACAGATACGGTAGTAAGGAATGAATACAGAATGGGCAGGGCAAAGTACGCTTAGATTGGAAATAAAGGTATAATGTTAAACAACACAACGGTCGAAGATAAATATTGTATTGACAAATAAGATGATAAAGGGGGGTTGGGCGAGGATGTAGTCGATTAAACTCTGTCGCCCAAGCCAGGGCCAAGATACGAAGCCCTCGCAGGGTGGTATGCAGGAGGGGCGTCTTGGAATTCTGATCCACCGGCCATAGTCCCACCATACTGGGAAGTAGACGCACTCGTCACTTGTACTTGATGCCCAAAGGCCTCTGCATGCTTGGCACCAACGCCACCGCCGCCCACTGTCCATCCGCCGGTGCCCTGGTGCAGGTACTCGCGCGAGGTGCTGCCAAAGGCGACATGCGATGCCTCGGAGTCGTACATCGACGAAGACATGGGCATGGATTCGCGGTGCCCCGAATGAGAGCCGGATACAGAGGAGTTGGTGAGCGTAGGAGGGGGGGAGAAACTGCGTGGGGTATCTCCGTGTCTGGAATTTCCGATAGAGTTGTATGTGTTCGAGAATGAGCCGGCGCCGGCGGTGACGAGATTGGAAGTTGACATTTCATTTGAGGGTCTGTTCAAGTTGAAAGGAGACGGCTTAATGCTTCGACCTGCGAAATCGGACAAGGTGAGCAAGGAAGTAGAGAATTTGTGTATCTGTGTAACTTACGAGATGCACCAGAAGGCGAGTCGTCTGCATACCTCGCTCGACGCAGACGGCGTCGGACGAAGAAAACTAATCCTCCAACCAATAAGATCCCTAGAAGGGCACCTAAAATTCCTGCAATAATAGCGGTAGTTGAATTTCCTGAGCTCTTCGCTGCAGTCGATCCTACACCACTGTTAAGGTCAGTGCCGGGAGTGCTGGCTGGCGACGTCGCTGGTACGCTGGAGGAGCCTGATGGAGCTATGATCAAAGTGGCATTGGTCGGGGCAAGTGCGCTTGTCACTGCTTTTCAATCGAAAAAAAAATCAGGAGGAGCCAAAGTATTTAAAGGTTTAAAGTACTTACAGGATGTCGAGGAGGTCGAAGAAGCCGTGAGCGGTGAAGAGGAGCTAACAGGTGTTGCCACGGGTGGCGTGGCGCTGCTACTCGTTGAGCCAGCTGGCGGTCTAAACACAAGTAAGCATCCGAAAGACATAAATCATAGACATCTTCTTTTCAACTCACGGAGGAGGCGGAGGCGCCGAAGAGGTTTTTGGCGAACTACTGTCCGTTGGGTCATAATCGATATGGTCGAGCCTAAAGTAGGCGTCATTTCCAGTGTTTGTGATGACGACTAGGTGCGACCCGAAGGGCAAAGGCCCAGAGTCCCAAAATACGGTTTGCCACTGAACGGGAGGGGTCGTAGCGTGCGACATAGGAATTGCAGGTCCGTTATCGAGGCTGAAAGACGCTTTGCTGAGTGACCCAGAGCCCGTTGGGATTGTGCAAACGACTGCAACACGGGAACCTACAAACACAGCATGAAACGAAATCAGCTGGGCGCAAGCAAAAGTTGAATGAACTGGCTGACTAACCAGTAAAACGAACTCTAGCCCAAGAACCGATAACAGAGGTCGAGTGCATCGTTCCTGTCCACGATAAATCTTTCGTCACTAACTCCCACCCACTCGAATAAAGGACCTGAGGATCATTGTCGTCGATTGAGGCGGGGTAAACCGACATTCAAGACGTTATGTAAACGAGCGTGTATCAAAAGAGCGGCAGGAAGGCCAGTATCGAGAGTACTGGTCCTTGGAACGGTGATGATGGTTGAGGAAAGAAAAGACTGATGGCAAATCCCCAGCGCGCCGCGTTGTCCCAAACGGGACCCGTCCTTCTCGGTTTCCGGAATTTGTATTTGTGATAGGCTCTATCGGCGGCATTAACCATTTCAGGAGTCGGGACGGCGGGGCATGGTGGGGTATAACGGCGCCTAGTTTAGACAAAATAACCCAAGGTTTGCTTAGGTTCAAGCCGTATATCTGACAGTCAGAACGTTATGCAGGTTTGACAGGACTTAGAGGGAGAACGGGTAGGAAGACGGGACAGCGCTGTAGTTGTGGCTGTCGGCAATCCAGGGTTGTACTCCGACGTGAACTTTATGATAGTTTCAGTTGGTTTCCGGAGAGACAAAAACCGGGCGCGAAATTCACGTCAAAGCAGCTGGTATCTGTCATCACGTTCGGCGGTTTGAAATGAGCCAGAAGCTGAACGCTAGGCTCGACCGAAATTCCTCCCTCAAATACCGGATGGGTGAGATGCCAAGAAGATTGAAAGCGTTGAGCCATGCAGTCATGCACGCAGTTCATTTGATGGGATAACACAGCCACTGAGCTTACGTAATATTTCTATTTGGCGAAGTGTGCTTCAAACTTTGGCGAAAAGAAGGGAGTGCCAAATCTTGATTCACAAAATGACGAAGATGAGGGGACAACACCACCTAAGTAGAACGCTCACGTACCGTTTATAGGGAGGGACCATTATGGACGATGTCTTCGATGGCGATGAGCCTGGCTGAACAGGTAGACGTCGAGTCCGAAAGTCGACAATTGAAATAAACTCCTTCAAGAGAAGGTAGAGACTTCGTCAAATCCAATGCTCATATCGCAGCGTTTGATGAGAGAGTGCTTCAATGTTCCTTCGTATACGTTTTTATGGTGTCCGTCAATAGTGTTGTACATTCGACCAACTTGTCAATAGTTCTTCGAACCTTAAACACACGTGGTTCAAGAGCCTGTCTGATAGAGGTCAGGAGACCGAGAGTACTGTGATCTATAACGTGGGCTCATACCTTCGTATAAAGGATAAAAGACCCAGGGAGCACCAATGATGTAACATTCCCATTTCTTGGTGAAAAGGGAGGGATTGTGTCCTTGAAATTAGCCAAGAATGAAGTGGACTATGACTAGAACGTCGGATTTTGGCATTGAGCTAGTATCAAAGGCTGGCTAACTGATTCAAGGAAGTTTCAAGGAAGTTCAAACAACACGGAGGTCAAAGACCGTTGACAATAGATGTGCATTTCCATATCGTATCGACAACGCGTCGAATTAGAAAGATGCAACAAGATGATAAGTTAAAGTCCTATGGGTATATGAGTTGATAGTACTCGCATTATAAAGTAATGGCACGTACCGTAGCTACGTAAAAATAGAGGTATAGTGTCATCTCCTGTGGCACCATTCTGTGTCTAAAAACATCAGCAATTTCGACAAAACAACCCAAGGAGAGAAGAACGGAGGTGTCATGTGCACGATCTCTCTGAGGAGATGAGAAAGTATTCGACGAAATTTGGAGAGGTGGATGTTAAGGCTTTCTGCTTCTCAACGGCCTCGGACACGATGAATGACATGAATTCCGAGACACATTCTAGCACGCATTCCTTGGCGTCCTATGCAATCTTGGTTGTGGGCGGTACAGAGCCTTCATTATTCGTGGCACATTTACTACATATCTGGTTTGGAAGGCTGGTCAGAATCCCGTCCCAATGCATTCACGAAGGTCTACTCACAGAAAAAAACCGATCATGTTCCCGATACTCGCCAACCTCTTGCTCATGCTTACAGGTACTGGTTCAGGCGTGTTTTGAAAGAGCCATGCATTGACAGTTGGGCCATTCCCAAAAGACAAACGGGTACGCAAATTCACGTCAGAATACAGGCTGATTGGAGTCACCAGAATATGAATCCTGGCTTCACATTCGCCTGAAGAAAATCAATCAGACAAGGCCAAAGTACCTCGAGTAAGATGGCAAAAAGGTTGAGATGATCATGAGAGCATTGTGCAAGCCTGCATGCACCTGCTCTCGACCCATCCCATAGTCCCGTGACTTGGTGGTTCTCAGGATGAGCGACTTGGGTTACAGACGTCGGAAACCCACATCTGTTCAAACAAGACCCTGCTCATGGAACTTGCAGGCTATAGTAGTTCGATCTCATTTTTATATTTCAACTCTGTAGCAAAAAATACATACACAAATTATTTCGAATCAACATTGAGGTCATATTCAACAAGATGAGCAATAAAACAGAAAAGTATAATTTAGCCTCCAAAGGTCAATCAATCATGGATCCTGAGTCCTACAAAATGTGTACGCAGCCTTCGCCGAAACGAAGTCATTCCAGAGAGAAACCTGCGGGTATAGATCACAAGGTAGTACCCCCAGTGCCGCTCGCAAAGCCAGCGCAATACTTTAGTTGTCCAAGGTAACGGAGGTTCTCTGTATCCTTCCCACTTCCTAGCAAAATCAACAGGGAGTGCCGACCATCTGTCATATAGCTCATACGATAATCGTTCCCCGCGTTCCCGTTCTGGAGTCTGCACCTGAAGTTCACTCTGGGACAGCTGAGAGGACATCTCCTCGAAAAAGCGAAGAGCCTCTGAAGCCGAGAATCGACGGTCGAGATCGCGAGTGGTCATCTTGTCAAGAAGGGGCGCAAGAAACGGGATTTCTTTTGTGAGATGCTGCAGTCTCGATTAGATTTCATGTAAGCGAGACAGACGAGAAACCACGGACTTGATAGTAACGACAAAACATTTCACCAGCGTTCCCGACATCGAAAACAAACGGGTTGTAGTCCAGCTCGCCTTGATAGGTGTCTTTGATTCGGGCGAATGTGCCATATGACCTTTCAGATGGAAGCCTAAATTTGCCGCGGTCTTCGTCGGGAGATAACATGATAGCAAAGTCAAAATCAAAAACACAGTAAGACAGAGCCTTTCGGGAGCGCAGGTCTCGCCTGATACGGCTAGATCCTTGGAGCGACATATCACAGAAATGATTAATGAGGATGTTGCCCTCTTGCAGGTCCTGTAGGCAAGGATGATTACATATGTTACTTGAAAGCAAGGAAGATGGACGTTGCTCACTCCATGACTTATGTTGCGGTCGTGCAGGAAGGTAAGACCCTTTATTACATCGATTAGAACGGCAATAGTAAGTTCCTTTAAAGTTGGCACCTTTAGCACATCATGCATGAGGCCAAGTACGTCTTGAGCACTTTTTGCAGGGGGATTCTGAGGTGACTCGCCCCATCTATGTAACGATCAACGAAATGACTAAGCTCAGATGAGCTCTGGGTTCACCTTGGCATAACCGCAAACCAAAACCCTTCAATGGGTAACAGCTCCAAGACGGGGACCACGCAGTTGTCCTTGAGCGTTTCCAGATGCTGTTGGTTTAGGAAGCGCATGATACGATACTCGTCAGTGCCATCGCGTACAAGCTTAATGGCAACGTGTCTGTTAAGAGAATCCTGCGCGAACGCCACCTTCGCCTAAAAAAAAACAAAGTCAATGCAAGAATCATACTGGGCTAATATACGTACACCTGGTTCGCTAGCTCGGAGAGGCGCTGGCTCTGATTCATCAGTCTGAGCATCATAATAAGAATAAGGATAGACGCCTTCGACGAAGTCCTGGACCGGAAAAACAGGCTCAGTCGAGGCTGACACATAGTCATCCTTCCCAATTCGCTTGTACAGTGTGTATCCGTGGGCCTGAAAGAACTGGATGGTTTCTGGAGAGTCCCAGAAGGCTATGCGTTCGTGCATACATTCGGTCGACCAGGGAGACCCTGCTTCGAAGTCGAAGGTAATGCGAAGTGTAGAACCCTGCATAAAGGCGACTAGTCAATACCGATGAGTGAACTTGGAGAGGAAATCACGTACCTTCATAACGGAATAGAAAACTGCCCTCTGGTCCTCTGGATGGACGGTTTTGATACGTTACAAGGAGCAACAGCAAAAAACCTCCCACGAGCCCTTGTCACTTCGAATAAACAAAGTCTCCAGGAGATGAGCGGGGATTAGAATTGTTTATTGAGAGCGATTTGCTTATTGGAGGAGCTTACGTAATATTGTCAACGACCACGCAGTGTTAAGAGGTTGATTAAACTTGATTTCTAACTCTCACTGCAAAAATTTGATCCACAAAATTAGAAAGAGGAGGTAAAGTCGTAAGGGAATGTTATCGTACCGGTTATGGAGAGGGTTGTGACCCCGTTGGCGTCTTTGATTGGCGATGAGCACGGTTAGATCGTCGTCGCCGAGTCCGCAAGCTGGGTTGAACAACGTCAAGTGTGTATGTTGTTCATTCGACACTTGTCAATAGGTTTTCGTCTTGATACTCTTAAACACAACCAGTTTGAAAATCTGTTTGATAGAGGTTGGGAGACCGAGAGGATATTAGGTATGAAGCAAGCACATACCTTCATAAGCGGAGGATCCTACGTCTGCAAGCAGTGCCCATCCTATAACACCTGTCATCCATTTCTTCATGGAAAGTGAACAGTCCTTGAGGCCAACCTTAGACCGTCGTTTGAAGGGGGTGTTTTCATGTTCAGCTTCAGCCAGCATCGAAGAGTAGTCAACCTCGATGACAGGCGGTTCGAAAAAAAACTTCCAACGACACGTAGGTAGGTCAGTCAAAGGACCATTGGCAATAGTTTGTACATTTTCATATCGTACATGCAGAGCGCGTCGGATTAGAAAGGGTGTGTCAATAAGATAAGATAGGCAAGAGTCCTGTTGGCAGGGCAGGCGGGTCTCAGTTCAAGGCGTTCCCATCGTATTCGTAGTAGGGAGAGGGCACGTACCGTAGCTACGTAAATATAGAGGTGGGCGTCTCAGCTCCTCATCTCCTGAATCATGACTCTGTGTCCATTCTCGGTTCTATGGGGTGTTCTCGCGGAGCGCTGGATTGTGCTGCGCCTGCGGCGCCGTTCTGTGTCTGAAAACATCAGCAATCTCGACGAAACAACGCCCAAAAAACGAAGAACAGCGACGCCATAAACACGATCTCTCCTCCATCCAAGACGAAAACCAAAAGACCCCCAGTTCCAATCCAACACACAACGCACCTGCCTCAGTTTCGCCAAATGGATCTTCAGCGTCTCCACATAATTCTCGAACCCCAGCGTGCCCATCGCGTACAGAATGTCCTCCCCGCCAATCGTCTTCCGCTTCTCCAGCTGGCACTTCTCCGCCGCCTCCGACGTGATGAACGAAATGAACTCCGAGACGCACTCCTGCACGCACTCCTTGGCGTCTTTTGCGATCTTCGCTGTGGGCGGCACGGACGCTTTCATTATTCGTGAGACGTTTGCTATCTGGGTTAGGTTTGGAAGGTCGTTGAGTAAGGTGTCCAAATTCATGAATGGGTGGCTTTGCTTACAGGGAGAAACCGATCTTGTTCCCGATACTCGCCGACCTCTTGCTCTGTTATAGGTACTGGTTCGGGCGTGTCTTGAGGGGCGAGGGCTAAAGGGCCGTGGTGATTCTCGTCGCGAGGGATGATAGGATGAAGCTCGGACATATTGGCTCTAGGTCAGAGAAAGACTCTCCGCGTCTGCTTTTGGGATGGGCTTTAGTTTTTTTACTGCATCTTGCATGGAATAGGAGTGCTCACAATGAATTCGTGGTCCCTACGAGGAATTCTTGGTAGTATTACGGCAAGCCAGAGTTAAAAGAGCATTGGGAACGGTGGAGGGGGTTTGGTCGTTGAGAACAGGGCGCAAGTGATGGGCAAGTTCCCATGAGAACACGTGATCGATATATCGACGCGTCGCGTCCTCTGGCGACAAAGCCTCGAACGAGAGCACTTGGGAAGGCCTTTTAACTTAGGAAAAAACTTATAAAAATAGAAATTAATTTTCAAAGCTTTCCATATACATACGGAAAAAATATGGGCATTCTGCAACCACATCCAATGATTTTAACCATTCCAACCGGAAAGAATACAGTCGCGTCTATACCACCTGTCAAGGGTGGGTTATTATGATTGTATGTAAAGGATTTTGGGATCCCCGCAACCGTAGCTAGCAGAATTTTGTACCGCGCAGGCACCTAGAAATTTGCTGGGCGCCCTCGAGTTCCAGCGTCAAATGTAATACCGGTTGTTTAAACATTAACGTTATATCAACACCCTACCTTGATCAACCTGCTGTGCTGGACGGAAAATATTATGTATATGATGAGAGTGAGTGTACGTTCAAAGTCTCGGTATTCTTGAGTCCTGCCAACAGGTGACATCCGAGTAGTCCATAGGTATTATGTACCAGCACTCCCGATAGTCTTGGTTCACAACTTCAACCTTTTTTCCTCCATCGGTGGGTCCACTCGGAGGAAGATAGATAAAAAATAGAGCATAGCCCGGAACACAACCCAGAAGCACGAACTAAGCTCCGTTGACGTTGGCCATCTGAGCTTCGTAAATTCAAAGTCGCGATACCCTTCAATTTGATAGGACGGCGAAGGCAGTTTACGGAAAAAAGCAACAAGGGCAGTGCAAAGTCTTGCCCGGTGGCCATTAATTATTGTTGATCGTCGAATAGTAAGAGCTATTGTTCTGGAGATAAAAACTCGGCAAATGGAATAGTACGAAAGCCAAGATACAAAAAAACACAGTTGAGCCTGAGCCAAGTTATATAAGTCGCATGAAGGCCGAGAAAGACGCTCAGAAAAGCCAGGACCTCATTGAGCACTTGAGAGTATGAATATCAGCCCAAGCACCTCTCAGTCTAGCTTTCAGGTGAACTTGAGATTTCGACGCAGTGAAGGGAGCGAAGCCAAGAGTTTCGACTTGGCAACGGTCCCGTTGCCCGTCTTGGAATCGCCAGCTGACTAAGCACAATCGCTCTTTTTGTCTCCGTGACGCCCTTTGGTTGAGCACACGTATGATGGCCCGAGAAAGCAGGACAAACCCAACCGCTGGATATCCGATGCCCAGCCTTAACTGTAGTCTTGTTGTGAACCTCCCTCCCTATATAAGGCTTCGAACGGGAATGCATTGATGCTACCCCTCCCTTCCCCGCCTTCCCCGTCTCTTTCTCCTTCTCCAATTCCTTTTCAACACACGCTGGTGTCGTGTTCTTTTTATTGTCCGTACCATTTTGACAATGGCTTTTTTCACCAAGTCATTCTTTCCTTTAATTCTGGCCATTATATTCGCCACCTACGCTGAAGCCGCTCCTTGGCCTATTTATGCACGACATGCGACCCATAGAACGCGACACATCGGGAGGCGATCTCTGAAAATTGACAGCTACCATCCAAAGTCAACCTTCAAGGTAAGACACTATCTCTTCTGTGTTCATACAGGAGAACCCTGTTATTTTTGTACGCCGATCCTCATAACACGTTGTGTAGACATTTGGCACCAATGGAAGCGCGTTTCCCTCCGGGAACGCCTTGGTTGCCTCTTCGTTGAAGACATCAGCTGTCTCTTTCATCAGCTCGCTAGGCATTCCTGCCGAGAATATTGAATACAGATCTGGTTTTACTGCTGGAACGTCGCGTGTTGCCTACGTGAAGCAAAGCATTGTG
This sequence comes from Galerina sulciceps, assembly GCA_023014345.1. NCBI lineage: Eukaryota > Fungi > Basidiomycota > Agaricomycetes > Agaricales > Galerinaceae > Galerina > Galerina sulciceps. The sequence continues at coordinate 1,044,762 of JAEDXJ010000017.1, forward strand.
CGTTGATTCCTCAGGCTTAAAATTCTATAAATAACCGAGGTCCTCACCTGTACGAAAGAACGGAATCTCGGTCGCGAACGCTGTTGCTAATGTCGCTTTCAACGGAGACAAGGTCGTTTCCTATGGTTCCTCCTTTGTGGATACAAAATCCGGTAAGCTGAATTGACATCGGTTTACTACTAAGTTCTTACCTACCTATCTGCAGCCAAAGTTGCATCTTCCAAACCAACCGTTCAATGGAAATCGGTGTTATCCAACGTCGAAGGTGCCCTCGAAGGGAAATACAATGGGGTTAACGCCACACTCGAGTACCTCGCCCAGAGCGACGGTTCCCTTGCTCTCACCCACGTCATCCAAGTCCAAAACGAGGCCACGAACGCGTGGTACGAGGCATATATCGACGCCCACTCCGGAGAGCTTTTATCCGTGACCGATTTCGTCGCCGACGCGTCCGTGAGTGCGCTTTATCGTAACCCGTGTGCCTCAGCTCACCTTATCTCATTGTTACCACAGTACACTGTCCTTCCGGTCTCGAAGCAGAGTTTCCCGGAGGGCGTTGAGACCCTTACCGACCCTGAAGACTTGGAGTCGTCTCCCTTAGGATGGCACAGCATCGGGCAGGGCAATTCGACGACCACCTCGTGAGCCTTTCTCTCTATCCCTCCATTCTACCCGAGACCGCAAAGACCGATTCCCTTACTTTACCCTATCACAGAGGAAACAACGCCCTCTCCTTCAAAGGGCAGCAAGTAAGCACCGAGACCTCCTCAGGGCTCAACTTCAACGCAGCATACGACGACACCCTCGATCCCACGAACCCTACCAACCTCAACGCCGCACGCACGAACGCGTTCTTCCTTGCCAACGTCGTGCACGACTTTGCGTACCGCTACGGGTTCACGGAGAGCGCGTTTAATTTCCAGCTGAGCAATTTCGGGAAGGGCGGCCAGGAGCAGGATCGGGTCCTCGTTTCGGTGCAGGATGCGTCGGGGACGAATAATGCGAATTTTGCTACGCCTCCGGAGTGAGTTGTTGTTTTATTTTTTGTATGATTTTTCGATTTTATGACGACTTTTATTAAAGTGGTCAATCTGGGATATGTCGCATGTTCATCTGGGATATCACGACAGTCTGTCTTTTCGCTTAATTATTCTTACCTTTTCCTGACATTCTTACCAGCCAAACCGTGATGGAACGATGGAAAACGACGTCGTCATTCACGAGCTGACCCACGGAATTACCAACCGATTGACTGGAGGTGGAACTGGCCGCTGCTTGCAGACCCTCGAAGCTGGAGGCTTAGGTGAAGGATGGAGCGATGCCATGGCTTCGTACGTTGCTTTTTATTGCTGATACAGTTTTTATCTGAATATCTCATAGATGGGTAAACCAAAACTCTGCTCAAACCAAGGATTTCGTCGTTGGCCCATACGTATTCAACAAAGCTACCGGGCTTCGTACCTTCCCTTACTCAGTCAACAAAGCCACAAACCCTCTGACGTATGGAAGCCTGCAAACGATTAACGAAGTTCATGGTGTGTTTTCTTCTTCATTGGTGCTATTAGCTTCCTCATGAACACGACTTCTACGTAGCCATTGGAGAGGTCTGGGCGACGATCCTGCACAACGTCTACGCCTCACTCGTGGACGAACGTGGCTTTTCGGCGCAGAAATTCACGAACCCAGACGGCCCAGAAGGCAACGTCGTGTTCATGCGCTTGTTTATGGATGCTCTCTCCCTTCAACCATGCAACCCAACTTGTAAGTCGTTCATCCTTGTTCTTTTCCTGCTGAGATGCCATCGTCTGATCATCTCGTGATTCCATCACCAATCACCAGTCGTCGAAGCCCGCGACGCATGGATCCAAGCAGACGCGAACCGCTTCAACGGCGCGAACAAATGCACCCTTTTCAAAGCCTTCGCCAGTCGCGGTCTTGGCCTGAACGCTGATGCTTCCTTCGTCGACGACGCAACTCTCCCGCCTGGTTGCTAAATGACATCTGAACAATGACGACGGTCATAATAATACTAATGCATGGTCGCTGTGGTCATCGGTTTTAGAGTAGATGATGATGACTGCTCAGACAGACGCTCTTTTTATCGGACCTAATAATCACGAATCGGAAGGGACTCTTTTTGCATGTGACGCTCTTCATTTTGATGCAACCAACCAACCATTTTGCCTACCTTCATCAGCAATAATTCTAATCTTTGTATTGAAAGCAACAATCCCAATGTATCACTGCCTTGAATGTATTTAGCATGTAGCCTAGTTCAATGACATCGTTTGTTATTCGGTTCCGTTTGAGAGTTCCATTTGTGCCAGGTCTTGGACACATGCGGCCCCCGCAGAATCTATGAGGACTTTGGCGATGATTCTTCTGGGAGCTCGACCTTAGAGCATGCCTCCAAGGCCCGTTTCCAAAGTTGATTTGAATTCATGGTTGCACGATCTCCAACGATAATCAACGCCAAACGTGCGCGAGTCCACATCACATTCAACCTCCTTGGATCATCCAGAAAGCCGACGTCGCCTTCCACATTACACCGAACAGTCGAAAAGATGATGATATCACTTTCTCGACCTTGGAAAGAATCGATGGTCGAGCATGTAATGGAAGACGGAAGCCTGTGACGCAGGGCCTGGATTTGCTTCGTGTAGGGCGACAGAACAGTGGTTTTTAGAGCAGTCAATTTCGCTTTCGTCTCGTCATCCGTATCAGGCCTTTGAGAAGCAAGAAGAGGGATGATCCTGCGGATGACCTCGACTTGCCCTTGGTTGCTTTTAGACCGATCTCCCATATCTTCTTCTTCTCCGCACTGAACAAAGACAGTAGGGATGACAGAGCCGTTTTCAGAAGGCCAAGGGAATTCGGAGAACGAAAGGAAGTTGGAAACATCGGCATTGCCTTCACTCGTCTTCAGCTGCCCTTCATAAAACTCGTTCGAGGGAAAGATGTTCAGAGTTCTTGGGGATCGATATTGCACGTCCAGCATGGTTTTTGCGAGTCCGGCACCCGATGATGTTTTAGTGTACAATCTTTCTAGGAGAGAGACGTCATATTCAATAACTTTGGCCATATTCCGAACAGTGGGCCTCAGCTGCACACTATAGGATGGGTGAGGAAATGTAAATGAAACATGAAATCCAGAATGAAGACGTACTGATCTCCGACAATGACTGCTCTCTTGATCCCTTTTACTAACGGAATGAGTGCACAGGGTTCTGTTATCTGAGAGGCCTCATCGATTAATGCGATGTCGAAGTTTGGCTTTCGCAGAATTCCAAGGCCAGCTCCTAAAAAAATTGAACGACGAAACTTCGAAATGCGTTCATAATCAGAGATAAACCGCACTTACCTGCACAAGTGGTGAAAATCAAGGTCGCTTTTTCAACTCGGTCCTGAGCTTGCTTCAACAGTCTGTTGTTCTCGTGTGTGTCGCCTCCGACACGAGCGTTGATGGTGTAGTGTTGTAGTGACGGGTTCACTTTGGACTGATCTGTTGCTACTCGCAAAATCTCTTCCTCTCTTAGTAGGTTCTCGTGCTCGTTGATGGCTATGAATCTTTCCAGTACGTTGTCGACGGCTAGAGTGTTTGATTTGATAAAGTACGATGACCTGTGCATACTAGACACATACCATTGTGAGTTGAGGCAGTCATGAGAATTTTGGGCATGTCGGTATGGCTTCGAATGATATCACGGAGAATTTGCACCATGACAGTGGTTTTCCCAGTTCCTGAGTGTTTTTTTCAGTCAATCTTGTGCTTAACGTCCAATGCCACCGAGCATACCTGGGGGACCCCAAATCAAAGACAACGGTGACTTCCAAGACTTCATGGCCCTAACTTGGCTTTCATTTAGCCCCGAGTCTGGAACGTCATCTAGCGCCACGAATTCAGACTCGTCGTATGTCATGGAGCTTTCAGCACCAGTAATGAAGCCATGGAAAGCGCAGCATTCCTCCCCTTCTAGCAGTAACCGCTGAATTGCATCCATCATCGCACTGCTAGTGGCTTTACAGAATCTTGAATATTCTGGAATCTGGCGAGAACAGAAGGAACCTACCAGTGCTTCCTGCATCGTACATATTCCAGTCCATGACCTCCATCTCCGGCGGTGCTGGATGAAAAAGATTAATCTTCAATTGCCCCTTCAAGGCTTGAACCACGACGCCATCCATGATAGGCGCATCCATCCAACGGTTCTCGGCTTTCGAGGCAGCTTGTAGTCGAACATGAGAGTGTAACCGAACACCGGTCCTAGCATCAATTCTTATCGTTGTGATGACCTCTCCGTTCTTCAAGTAATCTGGTCCGAAAGTAAGTTTTGCATGTGAAGGGGCTACACGCATTTTTCTGCGCGGATGACCATCTTCATTGCATGGACATTCATCTGCTGCTTCCTCTGCGCGGTCGAAAGCTACACCAAGGGCGTGTTTATGTCCATAGGTAGTAGTGTCGGATGCTGGACAATGCTGTAGTCGACTGTCATTCAAGACAAGCAGCACTTCTTGTACTAATGTTTTGGAGCGAACAGACATTGCAGCAAGCATAAGTAACTCCATGTAATGCTGGAGCGGCAAGCGGCCTATGGATTTGGCTGTTTTCTCCAGGGCTACCAAAGCGGCAATGCGAGTGTCATTCGCCGATCTGATGATGTTCCGGAAGATGAGATGAGCGAATGGTTCGAGCTCGTCGGGCAACTGATAATCCTCGTCGGGCGGATAAACTTTCAGAAGGGTGAAAGTCAGTGGAGGGTATCTCTCTATCCATTGCAGGACAAAGTCACGAGAGAGGGGTAGTTCCTTAATAACGTTATCAAAAATAAGGAAGAGCTCATGCTCCGCGTGATACTCGATGGCAAAGTCCATTATTTTATCGATCTCTGGCATCATGCGTCGTGAAAGGCACCCAGCCATCGACCTTGAGTCGTGCTTGAGTCTTCTCGAAGATAATGGAACGCCAGGAATGTCCCGGAAAAAGACGGTTTTCATATCCTTAGCGGGCTCTGAATCCCAGTCGACGTCCTGAAGGTCATTGAAGTGGTATGGAGCAGGAACTCGCTGGAAACGCCGTACGCTTTCCTCTGTTGGTACACTGTACAACTATAAGCAGGGGGTGATGCAATAAAAGTTAAATATTTACTGGTCGAACCATAGGTCGAAGAGCTGATGTGCGACTCGGTCTCTGTTGGAGACGACATGAAGTTCGATACCTAATGCTGGAGCTTTATTGACATATCCGAGTTGCTTCAAGGAATGTAATGTGAATAACGAAACCGTGAAAAGGTTGTCGTACATACTTGTTGCACGGTTTTTGAGAACTTTTGCAATGCGACACTTGTTGCTACGTCGGCCTTCAACTCAGCTGGCGAGCGATTGATATAAACAAAAGTGTTTCCAATGTTTCTGTCGTAGAGCTGGAACCGATAGTCGCTGCAGTGCAATCTGTATCCTTCAGGGCATGGGCGAAGAGTAGCGGGGTTAGATGCCGTGTCGGGCATGAACGAGCAAACGACGACGTTCATTGCGTCACCGTCTTTATTGGAATGTTTGATTTCACGGTCTTTGCTGGTATCTTTTACTTGTGGATCTTCGTCCCAAGGTATTTTGCCACGCATAAAGATGCCGATTGCAAACCTCTTGTCGGTCTACAGAAGAGAGACAGGAACCTTAGTTTATGAAGAGAAAAAAAATTCATTGCGGACGTACCTGTAGGATAAGAATTTTCCTCGTGTAATCCTGGGTGGCCATCCTAAGATACTCAAAAAAGGTTTTCGAGCCACTGATACGAGACGAATAAAGCCTGTGTAGAGCAAACGGCTGCGCCAGGTTTCGCTGGTATAGATCTCGTGGTGTGAGGATGTCGGACCTCACGAACGAATTCCATATCTCGGGATAGTCAACCCCAGAAAGCGAAAGCGTGGTGCTCATGATGTGTTTTTGGGCAGTTGTAAGAGCGGAGAAGTCGAGTTGTGAAAGGTATGGCCGGATATTGATATTGTGCTTCTGAGCAAGTCGGTATGCGAGGTTGAATAATTCATATTCCGATATCGAATTCTGCTTGCTTTGGAGCAAATGTCCAAGGAGCTGTTCACCATCTTCTTTTTCTAGCGATGAAATCTCTGCACGTCGAGAGGCATGCTCAGCAAACTTGACTGCGAACGCATCAGCAGCTTCCTCGAGTTGATCTAGAATGTACTTGGTATCGACATTTGGCTCTGGAGGTGTGGACAGCCTATCAGGTATCCGAATGTTAGCGCCGTCAACGGATTGCGAGTGGAGGGCATTGAGTTCCTGGCATTCGACGCAAAGTGCACCCAGAGGACTGGCACGAGCCCATTTGGCGTGAAGAGCAGACACCTTTGCCACTCCTGAGCTTTTGGACTGTGTCAGAAACGCATAAGCCCAGCAGCAATCAACCAGAGAACTTACGAAGTGTAGGATGCAAAATGAACACCTAGGTCAGTTCGGGTGATTGAGCCCTTGTTAAATTCTTTGTTCCCAGGATAGTCGTACGACTTGAAAAACAACCCAAAAAGAGAGGTTTGTTAATGTCAAAGAAAAGGTTTACATAGAGGCTTACCTCCGAGATTTTGGTTGGAATTAGGTCGCCATCCCAGCACACGAAAAATTCATCTCCTGCCAAACAGAATTCAGCTCAAACTGAATACTTTTTGTGAATGAGTCAAGAATTACCGTCAAGATCGCCACCACTACTCATTGAAGGAGCAGCTTTATGGCCAGGTCGTGCGACACTAGCAAAGACGAGGCAATCTAGAAGATGAGACAATTTTGGATGACTGACGGCTCGAAGCTTCAAGATATCGCCTACACACCCCATAGGTCAACCATAAACACAACTCAGAAAAGGACATGGCTCGCTTACCTGGATGCAAACAAGGGTTCCTCACGATAATGACATCGCCATGTATAGGTGTCGTTGCGCCTTTTCTTGAGACAGTGATACGAATGTGGACCTCGCCTTCCTTCAAAACCTGAAACGGGTCGCATACACCGTACAACCTCCTCGACTTGTGCACCATCATACGTGATTTAAATTTCTTCGTGAGCTCCTGGCGCGCACTCGCGACTTCTGAGTTCTGCAGTCTCCGTATCTCGCGCTGGACAGGCTCGCTTTCTAGGCCTTCCAAGAGCGCACGCTCAGCTAGAGGGTAGGCATCGAGACAGGACAGAAAGTCGAGGGCCATGACTGGGTCTTTTGAGGCGTTCAAGACCCAATCAAAGTATTCCTGCTGCTTTGCGAGGAAGGCGGAGTCTGTAACGCCGAGACTGGACAGGAGAACGATGATGTCGTTGTTGAGACGCCCGAAGGAGAATGGCTTGGAGTAGCCAACTACGGAGAAGGTATGGTCGACATTGGTGTTGAACTTTTTCATGCTCTTGCGGAATTCGGCGAGGTGTTTATTTTTTGCATCGAGCTCGGGGTGAAGCATGAGAACACCTTTGTATCCCAGATACCTGCATCCATTCACATTGAGGGTTTGATGATAAGCGAGAAACGAATGATAAACTAACCGAATCTGGAAGACTGTTGGTGTGTATCTGAGGTTTCGAAATACGATTCGTTTCGCCTTGCTCACTTGCACAGCAAGGCGTTTTGAGATAAGGCCACAACCGTCTGAGAAAACTTCGTCGCCCATTGTTATGTCTGGAATGTCGCCAACGTATTTTGGGTCGAGGTTGAAGTCCACCTCGGCCGAAGAGAAGAGAAGGCCGATGCGCTTTGCACCTAAGCTTTGTTAGAACGAAAAACGAGGTTTTCACAAGTAGAATTTTACGTTTAGCTACGTTCATTATCCTTGAAAAATCACCCATATTGTAGATCCTGTCGTCTAGTTCTTTGTCTGTGTTTGCTTCTCGAAGGAAACAGGAACGGCCTCTCTGTGATGGGATGAGGAAACAAACAAGCGAACGGTGGCATAACGTACGCACCAATTGACTGTTACTGTGCCCATAGAACCTATACTGCTTCCCGTTCAGCCAAAGTCCTCTCTTGAACAATCGAACAACATAGTCAACAGCGACTTTCATCGGCTGCTCCGCAAACCTAAAAGTCCTGTCGATCGAAAGGAGAACGAACTTGTCGGGGTTATCAGCATTCAAGATCCGGTTTGAAGGGAACTGCTCCATGCGCAAAATGATGCCGTCCGTGCGGAGAGAGACGACCTTGCCTCTCCTCTTTCCTGAGCGTGTAGTGGAGCTAGGTTCTGGGAATGTGAACTCCCAGGTCTCATCTTCTGGAGCTGGGTTTGCACGAAGGACGACCTGGCTCATGGTGGTCAAGAAGAAGGTTATCGATAACGATAAACTAAGCGCCCGGCTGTGAACTTTAGAAGTGTGGCAGAAGCTTAATTGGCTGACTCTGTGAGAAAGCCGAGGAGGTGACACGACCTGGACTCTTCAACGTTCTGCAACACACTTGGAAGTGAAATATGCAAGCACGATCAATTTCTATCTATGTCGTGGGTCCTTCAGTAAGCATCACTCGTTTGAAGTTTTGTAGTCTTCGACTTTGAGGTAACTGACGAATAGAATATTAGTCAACAGGCAAAACGACCCTGTGTAACGCCCTCGCGCGCAAGCTTGGACTACCAGAGATTGCCTATGTCACAGAGGTTGCCCGCCAGGTCATGAAGGACAAAGGATACTCACGAGAAACCATCGGCTCGCTGCAGATGCAACAGGACATCATGGATGCACACTACGTGCGAGAAAGGCTCTTGGATGACCTCAAATGCCCTATACGATTATTCGATAGGTCAGCGCTTGACCCTATCGCGTACGCCATACTCACCTCCGAGAGCGAAGACGAGGCCAAAGCTCGAAAGACCTCTTTGATGAATCCCGAAGAATTCCAGGTAGCACTGGCACGATACAAATCCAGGAACTCTATCGTGATATTGCTGAGCCCAGTTCCAGAGTGGTTGAAAGACGACGGCGTTCGAAGTCTGGAGAACCAAGAGCAATGCCTAGGTATTTTCAGGAACCTGTTGGCGGAATTGGGCATTGAGTACCACGAATTCGGCAAAGAGGCAAAGTTCCTGGAGGAAAGGGTCATCTGTGCGATGGGTTTAGCCAAATTATGATAACATCCCGAAACAACGCTTGCAGACCTCTCTCCATCGCCAGAGAAATATCCTCATCGTCCATCTGAACCTCGATTTTTGTTGATTTAGATTGCACCTTCCGTTGAAAATTTTGAAGTATAAAAATAGTTGCTCGTTTTATGGTCCAAAATAAAAGAATCGGTGCTGTAGTTTATCCGGATAACGCCTGGAATTCGTGGAGAGGTGGTAGTTCGTCGGAAGGTTTCAACTTATGAACCGAAAAGCAATTGCCGCATTAAGCCGAGGTGATTGATTTAATCGCCGCTTAAAGTGCTCAGTCAGAGACTCAGAGTTTCAACTCCGATTCTCTTTCAGCTCACTTGCTTCACAACACATCGTCTAAACTGCTTTCAATCTGTTTTGCTTCATATTCTCGCTGTACTTGTGAATCTATAATCCAATGGACGACGAAACCGCGGAAATCGAGCTTGTAAGTTGCTGATTCCAGTTCTCCTCTTTCACGGCTCACTTTGTTGCAGCTCCAGCAAAACCTGAATAAAACGCGACAAATATCGAAAAGAATGACCTGTATGCCAATTGGACGATACTGAGATGCTCGCGCTCACCTAACCAGCGATTCTCGACAGCTTCGACACCCGGCTAGCCAAGCTCGAGAAGTCTATATATCCGCTTTATTCAGCTGCGCAGATCCTGAATCGGAGAAGAAACAGTACCTTCAAACACGTTTACTGTATAGGATAATGCTTACGAGCTTCGGTTTACCAGATATTGATCTAACGTTAGCAAGAATTGAGGACTTGGCAAGCAATCAGCAGGACATAGCCGCTGATGAATCTTTGATTCTTCGTGGGTGCGTGTGTTGAACAGTCTTTTGAGGATATGCCTGAACTTACTCTTCATGAAGACCACAGCCAGGTCAAATCGGTGTTTATAGGGACGCTTTGGAACGTATCAACACCAATATCGCGTTCAATGCCGCAGATCTTGATCTGGCAGCGGCGGTGAGTAGTAAACCACCTCACTATCGTCTGACTGTAATTCTAAACCCATTCCCTAGTCCCGCTTGGTCGAAACAGGAGCGAAGAAGCTGACCCAACTCTACACCAAAGTCGTCGCAGAAGGCTCGTCCGGAATAACACCAGCGCCAGGCTCAGAATTCATGATGACGTCCTTCCCATCCTCGCTCCTGCCCACACTATCCCCCGTCGTCAGCTTTCTCCGGACCCTGCCACTCCCGTCAACGCACCCCTCACATCCTGCTGCTGCCTCTATTTTGTCTACGTTAAAGGAAGCTCAACAGGGTTACGCCGACATGCGGGGGAACTGGAGCGTCAAGTGTTTGGAAGGCCAAGGGAAGAGGCTGGTTGCGAGAGCGGAGACCGTCGACCCTTTGGCTACTGGACGAGAGTTTACGGATTGGGTTGAGTTGATGCTAGGCACTGCCGAGGTTCGTCCTAGCCCTTTCTTAACCCAGAAAACTCTGACTTCTTGTACAGGAGGAGTATAAGCTCTTGATCGAGCTCAGCCCACTATCAAGTCCGCCAATGGTGGCGTCAGCCTTCGGAACCCTCCTGGTCCCCATCATGAAGCTATTCAACCTAATCCTAACACAACTCATCACGCTCGTAAAGAAATCGCTGCACAAATACAATTTCCTTGCACTATCCGCGTACGAAGGCCTATTATCCCTACAACGGCACTGGGACGAGGTCCTTTATCGACGTGGATCTGACCATCAAGGAGACAAGAACGAGCTGAAGGACGGCCTGCAGAGTCTGCGTGGCTTGTGCTTGCGGAGCTTCCCGGAGTTCTTGGTGGATGTGAAGTTGGGTGCGACGACGAGAGGTGCGGATACAGCTACCAAGTTGATGGATTTCACGATATCGGTATGTGGTTTTGGCGTAGACGTCGATTCACTCTTACCTGTATATTCAGACAATTTCTTACATCGAACGAATACCCCAAGTGCAAAGCGCCGTCGAGTCTGCACTAATGGCCCTCGGAGACGGAAATTGGAAGATGGGAGAAGGCGTTCAGGTCGGCAAGGGTGCCAAGGAGGACGACGATGGTAGCATCATCGAACATTTCATCCGTAAGCGCCATCCCATTCCTTCGAATTCAGCAATCTGACAATCATCCTCAGACGACGTGGTCACAACCGCCATCACCAGCCTTACCACAGTCTCTCGCACCGGCCGTCGTCCGCCCTTCGGGTCCGTCTTCCTCCTGAACAACGTCTCCTATCTCCGGCAACACCTCCTCGTCCAGCCGAAGGACGACGGGGTGCTCAACCTCCTATCGCCCACAACGTCGGAAGCCCTGAACTCGGCGTACCGCACAGCCAAGGCTGGGTACTTCGACCTCAACTTCTCGCCTCTGATGCAGGCCATCACGGACGACCCGAAGGACAAGTCGAACAAGGCGGCTGCGAAGGAGAAGTTCACGCGGTTCTTCGACCTCTTTGACGAGGTCGTTGAGAGGCACCGGTTTGCGAAGGTCCTGGAGGAAGACCCGAAGGGGAGGGAGGAGATTGGGGAGGAGATTGTGATGCTGGTCGTACCGTCCTTCCAGAGGTTTACGCAGAAGCAGAAGGATAAGGAGTTTAGTAAGAGTGAGTCGTACAACCGCTGTGTGGTGTTTGGGTTTTTGCTCACTCTGGACTTCGTCTTCGTTCGCAGATCCTCAAAAATGTATGTCTCTCTCACCCCTAAACGTTGACTTGTTCTGAATTTCTGTTCTAGATATAAAGAGGACGACAGATGACGTTGAGGCGCAGCTGAGAAGCCTATTCGCGCGATGAGGCCTGGGATCCGTACGTTGCACTTTCTATCTCTTGCTATACCCTACTTTGGTGAACCACACTGTTGTACTATCTATTCAATTCCTTTTTGCGCACACACCATATGAAACACCTGGCGTTGGCCATGCACACACCTGCTCATATCGTCAGCTATCGTCATCACGAGGCTCGTTCATGAGAATGCGATAGCTCTGTATCCTATGGTCATTCAAGCCAAGTCCTAGCCACTGCAGCTGCACTGCAGTACCCGTGCCGGCATATCGAGCGTCCTTTTGAATACTGGTGCGTGTTCCCATGTGCGATAAGGAGCGCAGAATAATCGACGTCGTTTGACAGGCTTCTCTTCATCGTGCACTGATAAAATAACTGCTGATTCAGCGTCAATCTAATAGCAAAATGTGTCGTGTGGCCTTCTTTTTCGACGGAGTACGATACCCTGTGTGTGTCAAGGAAATTTACGCTCTGATTTGTCTGGATTAGGCGGCCGCGGTGAATGCACTCAAATTTCTTTTCCGTTCTTCGAATATCACAATCTTCTGCTTTCTTCTCGATGTTCAACGCATGGAGTTCGATCGTTTGTCTTGTTAATTTACTTCTAAAGGATTCTATCTCTAGATGCCACACGATCCAATATCGCTCTCTCTTCTTACTTGCTATTTATTAGACAGGACAACCGGGAATGCTGGTTTCCGAATCGCAGACGTCTTACCTGGGTCATCGGGCTAACAAAACTGGTTTGGTGACTAGACCTTGGTCCAGGGAGAATTGGTATGTTATCTGACCTAACAGCTGGTAGCTGGACTTCGCGAAAGTGAGTACACGAGGATTGTACCTCAGGCAACCGATCGTTTATTTTATTTTTAGCTTACTTCATCTTGGCTCTCTCTTGGCGCCGGTCCCAATAATAGCCAATCAGCCGGTCCTTTCTGACCATGCCGGCGCTCATCTGTACCACCCCGATTCCCGACTCGACGAGTAGCACAAACGCACATGGCGTTGTGCGCCAAGCTGAAATGTGCGCAGAGGAAGAGCTCTCGAATACTTGGCAACGACCCCCCGACTGCAAGTTGCCTAGGGATGCTTATTGGTTTTTACAGCGAGGTCGCGATGTCTGCGAGCTTGGCGCGTGCACTGCGTTGCATGGAGCGCTCGAATTTGCATGCTTTTTGGGCATCACGAGATATCAAGTTCAGGTGAAAGATACGGCCTAGACGATAGTGCAATTACGGTGCCATGAACCTCGACCACAATCGGCCGTTTATTGGGTTTTAACCGCTTGCTTTGAAGGAGATATAAAGGCAGTAAAACGCTCGGATGGGGCACACGACAGGACATCTCGGTTCTTGGCGCACTAATTATCCTCCTCGACCCTCTTTTCAAAGACGATGTCTTTCAAGAAACTCTTGACCTCCGTGCTCTTGGCAGTTGCCTTCACGTCCTCGGCTGTCGCCTCGCCGTCACCAGTTTCTTTGAGGCATTCCACTCATCGTGTGCGCCAGGTATCTCGCGACTTGACCGTCGAGACGTACCATCCTCCGAGCACCTATGAGGTATTTTTTTGTGTTGTTCAATCTAGTTGAATACGTATTGACAACCCTGTCAAGACCTTTGATACAGGGATCGATCACCCGCTATCCGCACGCGCTGACTGGAGCTTGAAAGACGCGGCTCTTGCGTTCGTCGGCTCGCACCTTTCGCTCGACCAGGGCTCCATCAGCTTCAAGTCTGGATTTTCGGGTCAGGCGGCACAACATGCCTACGTGAAGCAGTCGCACGTTAGTCCCTTTCCTTCCTTCATGATCATGAACCTATGAATTTACACCGATTCAAGGACGGCATTCCGTTCGCCAACGCCGTTGCTAACGTTGCCTTCAGCCACGCCAACAAGGTCGTCGCTTTCGGGTCGTCGTTCGTCAAGCCCAGTAAGCTTTATCAACTGGCCATCAATGATCTTTCTTTTCTCATCCTGTCATTGATAGCGACGATCGCCTCGTCAAAGCCAACGGTCCAGGCTGTCGATGCTATCGCAGCGGCCGAGAAGTTCCTTGGGGGAAAATACAACGACCACCCCACGACTCTCGAATACGTCGCCAAGGCCGATAACACCGCCGTGCTCACTTACGTCGTTCAAATTCAGAATGAGGACACGGGTGCTTGGGCTGAGGCGTTCATCGATGCTCACACCGGGGAACTCGAGACCATTACTGACTTTGTCACGAAGGCGTCGGTTAGTTTTTGTTGAGTTCTTCTGGTAAATGCCGAGCCTAATTTTTGAATTTTAAGTATCGTGTTTTGCCTCTCCAAAAAGAGGTCCTGACGCAAGGATTTGAAACCCTCACCGATCCTCAGGATCTGGTTGCTTCGCCTCAGGGCTGGCATTCCACAGGAACCACCAGTACCACGTAAGCTAGCCCTCATCTTTAAACGCAACTCGTAATTGACGATGTCTCCTCTAGAACGACTGCGTACGTTTACGATGCTCTTCGAAGTCTCTCACCGCCTAACTTGTATTTGTAGCGGAAACAACGTGATAACCTTCAAAGGCTCCCAAACATCCGTCACGAGCCAATCTTCGGCCGGTCTCAACTTCATCTATACCCAGAACCCCGCCTCGGCGCCAACGACCACCGACAACCTTAACGCGGCACGCGTTAACGCTTTCTACCTCGTCAACTCTATCCATGATTTGTCCTATCGGTACGCGGCTCGTTCGTCGAAACCAGTTCTGTCTAACCTGACTTCGATTACACAGCTATGGCTTCACCGAGGTTCGTTCCCACTATTCATTGGACTATTGATAATGTCATGTTCATCGTCTCTGTTTTACAGGCAGCGTTCAACTTCCAGAACAACAACTTCGGCAAAGGCGGCGCTGGCAACGACAGAGTCACCGTGTCCGTCCAGAGCTCCGCCGGAACTGATAATGCTGATTTCTCGACTCCACCAGAGTAAGTTTTCTGAGACTGTCAGCATAATAGAGGCTAATTAAGTTGTTTTTGCTTTTAGCGGTCAATCTGGAGCGATGAGTACGTATCGTCAGTCATACTTATGAGGGCCTGAAGTCTTATCCTTTCTTGAAGGAATGTTCCTTTGGGATATCACCAACGTAATTCCAATCCTCGCTCTGTCTCTTCCCTACTAAAATTAAATGCTAGCCCCAACGCGATGGTGCCCTGGAGAACGACATCGTGGTGCACGAGAACACGCATGGGATCACCAACCGGATGACTGGCGGAGGCACTGGGCGCTGCCTTCAGACGACTGAGGCTGGAGGAATGGGTGAAGGTAATTGGTCCTTTCTTGGTAACCGCGTTTTCCTCTGACAAGTCGCTTTTTTTTTTTTCAATAAAGGTTGGTCGGATGCTATGGCCGAGTGAGTGATTTTTATTTTGAGCTGGCGCCGAGCCTCAGATCGCTAATATTTGGCTATTTCTTAGTTGGACAGAGAAGACTTCAAGCGCGGTTCCCGACTACGTTATGGGCCAATATGTCATCAACGACCCCGCTGGCATCCGCACCCATCCTTATTCGACCTCTGCGTGAGTTAAATTTGTTTATCCACCTTCTCGATACGGCGCTCACTGTTCCTCATCCGGCAGGTCTGTCAACCCCTTGCGATACTCGAGCATCAAGACCTTGAACGAGGTTCACGGTAAGAACACTTCTTCGTTTACCCGTTATTCGAAATGATGTTAATAAACATCGCTACAGACATCGGCGAGATCTGGGCTAACATCCTCCACAACGTATACGCCGCCCTCGTCGGCGCACGCGGGTGGTCAGCGACAGCTCGCACCAATCCTGACGGGACGGAGGGCAACATTGTCTACTTGCACCTCTTCTTGGACGCACTCGCTCTCCAACCTTGCAACCCCACCAGTGCGTTATCTATTCTTTCAGTGAGATTTGCCGTATAGCTTATGATGATGTGAACTTGCGCGCAGTGCTCACCGCCCGTGACGCTTGGATCCAAGCCGACGTCAATCGGTATGGCGGTGCCAACAAGTGTGTCCTGTGGAAGGCTTTTGCCAGCCGTGGATTGGGAACTAATGCTGCCAACCACAACGATGGAACGTCGGTTCCTGCTGGGTGCTAGAGCGATTTTTTCGTTATCATAGCACTGGCGAGAAGTGGTCCTGTAAATTCAGTGATATGTTGTACATATACTTATACCCCAACTAGTGAAATTGATTTCCAAATATTCCTATGTTTTTGAAGAAAAATGTGAATAGTAACCTCCCTATCGTCTACTTGGCTGGACATTGATGTTTTTTTTGGACGGAGGTCGCGATGGTCTATTTTTGGCATCGATCGAACATCATATGATGAGTACTTCCGTTTTTAGCCAATCATCCTTTTCCACCACCGAGTTGACACGACAATCAGAAGGTCGACGTCCATATTGAACTCCACCGAAGCTGGGAATCCATGTATGTATGTGTTTTCGGGACTGCAATTTAGAATCTCCCAGACTTACTTTTCTCTGTTATTTTAGTCTCTTTTTATCTTGTGGGCCATGTGGCTTCGCATTTGCGAGGATGAGTAAGGGTTGCTTGATTGTTAGATCGCCTCGCGGTTATTCGTAGGCAGCAGCCCGATTGGCCATGGAACAGGAGATTGTCTGCAGCCGGATTTCTTTCGAGCTGGCAAAGTGCGTGCCAGACCACCCAGTTTGGGGCTGCTTCTTTCATGCTTATCGCTGACCATGCGCTTTAGAGATTCTGAGATTTACTGACTATCCGACAAACCAACTTCACAATGTCATATTATTACGAAAAAGTGTGGATGCGCCAGATTAATCATGCCCAGGAGCACCTGTCGAGAAGCGTATAAAATGCCCAACTGATCCTTTGCTCAGCTCAGGAAAAATACGCCTCTCCGACCAGAGCAGCAGTAGCCTGAGCTTGCAATGGTTTCTTTCAACAGGTTCTTCACCTCTGTTTTCCTGGCAATCACCTATGCGACGACTGTCTGGAGTGCCCCTCCGACCCTAAGTTCCCGCCATGCCACACACCGGGTCAGGAGTCTGGCTAACAACGTCCAACTGGAAACCTTCAACCCCCCCAGCACCTTCGAGGCGAGTACGTCCTAGCCTCTCTCCATCCAAACTTTCTCATCTTCTAGTATAGACTTTCGGCGCCGGAATCGACCATCCACTTTCCAAACGCGCCGCATTCGTGCTCGAAGATTCCGCCAAAGCCTTCGTCGGCTCGCATCTTGCCATCGACTCGAGCTCCGTGGCTTTCCATTCCGGATTTGCTGGGGAGGTGACCCAGCATGCGTTCTTGAAACAAACTCATGTATGTTGCAAAAACTTCACTGGTTTATTTTTTGACCTTTGATCTAGGCTGGTATTCCTTTCGCCAATGCCGTTGCGAACGTGGCTTTCAATAACGCCAATAAAGTCACTGCCTTTGGATCATCTTTCGTCACGCCAAGTAAGTTAGGCTTTAATTTCGGCGCATTGGAGACTTAATTCTTGATAGAATCCATCGCTTCCACTAAGCCTTCTATTACCGTCGACGATGCGATCGCAACCGCGGAAAAGGCTCTCAACGGCAAATTTAACGACTTCCCTCCGTCTCTCGAATTCTTCGTCAAGCCGGATAACACCGTTGTCCTCACTCACGTCGTTCAAATCCGAAACGAACCCGCTGGTGTCTGGGTTGAGGCGTTCGTTGACGCCCATGCGAATGAGCTTGTTTCCATTGTTGATTTTGTTACTAAGGCCACTGTGAGGCTGCCTTTTTACTTGCGAGCTTTATTCTCATATGTCCCAATGACAGTATCGCGTGCTTCCGATCCAGAGCGAAATTCTTACTCAAGGCTTCCAAGTTTTGACAGATCCCGCTGATGTGCTCGCGTCTCCGTTTGGATGGCATGCCACTGCCGCTGGAGGGGCCAATTCAACGTCAGTCCTACTTTGATATTCCTCACTCCGTTGACTTGAATTTTTTCCAGGACGACTTCGGGCAACAACGCCGTCGCATTCAAGGGCTCGCAGTCATCGACCACCAGCCAGTCGTCTTCTCCACAAAATTTCGTCTTCACTCAGAACCCCAATACTGCTCCGACTACTCAGGTCAATCTTGACGCCGCGCGCACCAATGCATTCTATGTCGTTAATACCATTCATGATGTGACTTATCGGTGGGCTCTTAGTTTTAATTTACTCCTTCCGCTTGCTAACTATTTATTTATTTAGATACGGCTTCACCGAGGCGGCGTTCAATTTCCAGACGAACAACAATGGAAAAGGCGGGAAGGGAAATGACCGCGTAACCATATCTGTCCAGGATTCTGCGGGCACCGATAATGCTGACTTCTCAACCCCTGCCGAGTACGTATGACATTCACCAACATAGATTTCCGTCTGGACTGATTTCCTCATCGTTAGCGGGAGCTCTGGTGCTATGAGTGAGTATAATTTCCGGGCTTCGCCCGTACCATCGCCTGTAGATTTACTGATTTATTTTTGCAGGGATGTTCCTTTGGGATATTACCAACGTATGTTAACAAATTTAAATCCACGACGGGGATGTTTCTAATTACTTGCATCCAGCCCGAACGCGACGGTGCTCTCGAGAACGACATCGTTAGTCACGAGAATACTCATGGGGTCACCAACCGAATGACCGGAGGAGGTACTGGTCGCTGCCTCCAGACGACTGAAGCAGGTGGAATGGGCGAAGGTAAGATACCAGCACTTTAGATCGGAACAAAGCTTTGATTTTACAATTAGGATGGTCTGATACTATGGCCAAGTACGTACTCGCTTTTTGTGAAATACCCACTGACCAGGACTAACTGGGTATGGTATATAGCTGGCTCGAAAAGACCTCTGCCGCAGTCCCCGATTTCGTGCTCGGGCAATATGTTATCAATGACCCCGCCGGCATTCGTTCGCACCCATACTCCACATCCGCGTACGTCAATAAATACATATTCAAGCTCTCGAAATTTTATAAAACTCCGTTTATTTTATAGCACGACGAATCCTCTTCGTTACTCGAGTCTCAAGACTCTGACCGAAGTCCACGGTAAATGTTTTTACATTATATAAAGCAGCCACATTTCTAAATTCCCTACTCCAGATATCGGCGAAGTCTGGGCCAACCTGCTCCATAACGTCTACGCCGCCCTCGTCGGAGCCCACGGCTGGTCCGCCACCGCTCGCACAAATCCCGCTGGAACAGAAGGAAACATTGTCTTCATGCATTTATTCATCGATTCGCTGCCCATCCAGCCTTGCAACCCTACCTGTGAGTTTGACTTCTTCGTCATTGCGGATGGTTTTATTCAGGCTCGTTTTCCACCAGTCTTGACAGCTCGTAATGCGTGGATCCAAGCCGATGTCAATCGATTCGGAGGAGCTAACAAGTGTATCCTCTGGAAAGCATTCGCAAGCCGCGGTCTTGGCGTCAATGCCGCAAACCACAACGACGACACTACTGTTCCCGCAGGCTGCTAGAGACCTGGGAATTTTGAGGCGGGCTACATATGTGGTTTGAATTTTTATTACTGTAGAGTTTGGCTGTAATTTTACTCGACTGGACTCAATTTAAAACAGAATACATTGCCTAGACCCTAAGTGGATCCCACTATTTAAGTCTTGAAATCATTCGGGTATACTATTTTCATGACAGGCCCCAACCTGATATCTTGCAATCAGCAGATCGTGTAAGCGCTCATGACAGGTGTTTTTCTCTCAGCCGGGGTCAATTGGTTTGCATTAATTTCCTACAAAGGGTACGCATATGTCTACTTACAAATTACTCTCCAGTCCAGTCTTGACTGAAATCAAGAACTCGAGGATTTCCGCTGCCACAAATGTATTCCTCGGGGCCACCACTCCAGCCATTCCAGCGGACCCTCAAGCCAATAAACTGCTCCAAAAAGCGGAAGTCACAAGAGTCTTCCTCGTCATGCCGGATTTCACTAAAATCGAGGCCTTGGAACGGCGCTCCCTGTGTGTATCTTCCAGAGAGAAAGTCACGAACAGGATCTGATTTATGTGGTCCATCGAGTTCGATTAGTTCGAGGACGGGGAAGAGGATATTGTCAGTTGACATGGAAAGGGAACGAAGGAAATTTAAACCATGGCCCGTGATATTCAGTTCCTTGATTGAGGTTGACAAAAGAATGAGGCTTGAAAAGGCAGGATCAGTTGCAGCGAACTGCTCACGACCAATCCTGAGGGAAAGCCTTGTGGTGTGCTCAAGCGAGATCGAGGTGAGGGGTTTTAGGAGTGTGGTTATATCCCGGACATAAAAGTCAAATTTGAATTCAAAGGAAAACCTGCGGGAATCTTCTGACAAGTAAACTTGGATAAAATGCCTAGTCATAAAGATGCGGATGTCATGAGGGTGCTCATTTTGGAATGAAAGCTGGAGGTATGAACAAAGGACGCGTTGAGCAGCGACGAGATCAGCCGAAGCGACCGAGAGTATGCTGGATTGTAACCCAAAACGAACTCCTGGTGCTGGTATGAGGTGTTCAAATATAGCAAGGTGTTTTGACAATGCTGTTTCCACATTCACCTTGAGTCTCTTGAGTTGAGGCAGTACTGTCCGAGCCAGGGTCCCATTTTCGACCACAGGCGGATCAAGCACTACTCCGTTGAAGTTGCCCTCGTTGACCACTAAATTTTCGAGAAGTGGTATGCTAGCTAGTGTTTCAAGGAGTTCGCGAGCAGTCCAAAGACAGGTTATGCGGAGGATGCGGAGGTTAGAAAACCACGGGCCGTGTGGATCGACCCTGAAAGAGTATGCCGTAAATTCTTGCAGTACAGGCGCCTGCCCTGTGAATAGTGTTGGGTTTATGACAATCTGGCCTGACGATTGGTCGAAATCGGATTTCACCTTCACTCTGAGAGATTCCAAATTGATTGCTGGTTTTTGACAAGCGCTAAAGGACCCTCTTAGGAATTGATCCTCCTCGGTGGTATGGCCTAAGATATTGATCAAATTTATATCCAAATTTCGTATTCTCGGCCAATGATTGTCCAGGAGATATCTGAGAAGTTGTCCTAAAACGTCAATGTATCTGCCTCCGAGATAACAGTGGATATCAAGTAGCGCATTCCCTGTCCTGCGTAGCACCTCGTTTCTCCAGTGGGACGTCTGTTGCGCAAGCTTGTCTAATTCAAGGGCCATCCCCCATAGCGATGAAGAAGCAAGAACCAGCTCTCGCCAGGATACGCAAACTTGCGACAAATGTCGCAGGTTATTCAAAGCTGAGTTCTTAGCGCTGCGAGGATGGTCGGCCAGCGGCTGCACAACGAAATAAAATGTGTACCAGAGGATATCTTGTGACAGGGGGAATTGGGCAGCGACCACCGATGACAATTTCTGTAAGGATGGGCTGAACACAACGGCAGTCGCAGGTGCTTAGAAAAACGTACCTCCTCGCCCGTGTTGGACATGTTCAGTGAAGTTGGGAAGCTTGTGGAGAAGAGTGAGTAATCAACAATTATCGATCATGAGTAAATTTCCTTGATGTGGAAGACAAACGCGTCTGGGGAAATGCCGACTCTGGACCCACCGTGACATTTTGCATGCGATGCATAACCAAAATTCTGAAGGATCCTAGATTTGTGCTCTAAACTTGCTTACATATGATTGCTGGCGGTCTCTTTCGGTCATGAGGCGCATGGTCCCCAGTTCGAGTAGCCGACCCAACGAGGTGGCGCCACCAGCACGAGTTTGCCAAAATATCCAAGCAGGTATGAAGGTATCACCCCAACATAAAATTCCAGTTTTAAGCTTTCGGAAATCCGTATTAAAAATAAGAAACAGTCTAACACAATGGTGACGTTTAGGATCCAATTATTTGAGTTTCAGAAACAAGAAGTGTCGCCTGAATTCGACGAACATAAAAAACGGTAAGCACTAGAATGACTCAGGAAGATGATACCTTCATGAAGATTCAATGAAGATGTCCTAGGAAAAATGGGTTGCTAGTCAACTTGAAACTGCACTTACTCAAAACGCCACGGTGTTATTGATATCCACAATCAGATTCGATCAGGCCGTGTTAGTTTCCTCGGAAGATGGGTAGGCTGCACATCAAAACAACTTTGTAAACACATATCCAGTATTGACCTATTCATAACTCACGGTTCAAGCAAATTCCGAGTGAAGTCAAGGGCTTGAGCATTTCCACTGCCGCAAGTATACTCCTCGATGGTACCGTCAGAGCCTTTCCAACGGACTTTCAAGCCATTAAATTGCTCTAAAGATCGGAAATCGCAAGAGCCTGCCCGCTGGAATTGGCAAAAATCGAGGGTTTGGATGGGTGCTCCCTGCAAGTGTCTTCGAGAGAGAAAGTCAAGAACGGGATCTACTTCGTGCCGCCCGTTGAGTTGGAGGACTTTGAGGATCGGGAAGACAATATTATCAGCAGAAAATGAAAGGAAAAGAAGTTTTAGACTGTGGGCCGTGACATGCAGTTCCTTGATTGACACTGATGATAGAAGGATGCGTGACAAGGGCGTATTCGCTGCAGCTGAAGGAAAACCCCTGACGCTGATGGTGAGTTTTGTGCAACTTTGAAGCGAGATTGAAGTGATAGGTTCAAGGAGGGCCGTTATATCCGGGAAATCGTGATTGAACTCGAGGCCGTATGTAAACTTGCGGGAATCCTCGGAGAGGTAAACTACGACGTAATCCTTAATCAGAATGACCTGGAGTTCTCGTGGGAGCTCGTTTTTGAATGAGAGTTGGAGGTACGAACAGAGGACACGCTGAACAGCGACAAGATCTACTGAAGCAGGCAAAAGTTTGCCGGATGTTAAGGAGAAGCGTAAGCCTGGTGCTGGTAAGAGGCGTTCCAAGACAGCAACGTATTTCGCCAACGCCCATCTCAGATACACGCTGAGTTCCTTGAGTTGAGGTAGCACTACCTGTGGCAGGCTAGCCCATCCGTCCTCAGTCAGATCAAGCACTGCTTCGCTGTCGTAGCTATCCTCGTTCAATTCTAAAATTTCGAGGAGGGGTATGCCAGCCAATGTGGTGAGGAGTTCTTGAGCAGTCCAGAGACAGGCCATGCGGAGGACTCGGAGATTAGAGAACCAAGGCCGGTGCGGATCGACTCCGAAAGAGAGCCCCGAAAACTCTTGCAACACTGGCGCCTGGTCTTCAAATAGTGTGGGGTTTAGGAAGATCTGGTGTGAATATATGCCGAGTTGCACTGTAAACACTTCCAAATTGATCGCTGGCTGCTCAAATGCGCTAATAGCTTCCTCCATGAATGTTTCGCCCCTGGTGATAAGGCTGAATTCGGTGAACTTTATATCCAATTTCCGTATTCTCGATAAATGTTCGTCCAGGAGAGACATGAAGAATTCATCAATAAGATAAATTTTTTCGGAGTTCATGTGACAGTAGACATCGAGCAACGAGTTTCCGGTCCTACGTAGCACCTCATCTCTCCAGTGGCACGTCTTTTGCGTAAGCTTGTCCACCTCAAGGGCCATCCCCCACAACGACGAAGAAGCGAGGAGCAGTTCTCGCCATGATACGCATACTTGGGATAGTTGGCGCAGATTATCCAAAGCCGAATGCACAGGAGCACTCTTAGTGCTGTCGACCGGCGGCTGCACGACGAAAAAGAAGGTGTACCAAAGGATATCTTGTGGCAGGCGGAATCTGTGGTTTACCAGCGGTGATTTCCTTTGTAAGGCGGCTGAATTCAAGGAGTTCACCAATGGTGATACACGCTATAGTTAATGAAATGGTGAATACATTGGAAAATGTGAGAGTTACATACTGAAATTGTTGGAATCAAATTAGCAAGCTCGTGATCATCTCGAGATCAGACGGAGGAAAGCAAGAAATAATGATTTTCGGTTGTCCTCTTGACGGTAAAGAGGACAAACGGATGGGGACTAAAAACAAAAGTAGACTACTTATTTACTGTAGACTACGGAGTGGTCACCTGATAAAAATTCCGGCACCATCAGCACATTGCGCATGCTCGCAATATTCCAACAGAAATACACACCATCTCGTACATCCTTGATGATGTTGGAGAGTTGCGAGGAGAAATCAGACTGGGGAAAATACCCGAGTCACGTGTCTGCCTTCAACGGACAAAACCACCAGTCAATCTACGGCACCCCTCCTAAAAAAATTCGGTAGTCCAGGAAAAATAATTCAGAAAAAAAATGTACTAATAACAATAACAAAACAAGGTAACGTTGTGAAGAGACGAGTAGTGTGGAGGTTAAACTTTGAAAAAGGAGGTAGGGGTGTCGAGTAGGGCAAAAGAACTAGGACCACAAACGAGTAAGTATGTATTTGAAAACGACTGTCCCATAGGATGTAAATGGCGAGGTGAGGCCAAAGCCGAAGTCAAAGGCCAAAGAACGAAAAGGAAGTGTCAAAATTTGAACAAGAAAATAAAGCCAACAATCCCTGGTCATCTTCGTACTCGCTGTCCCCCCATCGCCGTCTGCATCTGCACAAAGCCTGCCTCATCTTCCTCTCCCTCGTTGTCTGCCTGCGCTACTCTTCCTCCCAGAGTTGCTGCAGCTCGACGATGTTGGAGGTGGAGCCTGAGGGTTGGACAGCCGCTTCGAGGCCATGGCCATCATGGTTGGCTTGCTACACCTATAATCGCAACTCACAGTTTAGGAAAATACTGGGTGAAGTCGAGAACCTGGGGTTTTCCGCTGCCGCAAGTGTACTCCTCGCGGTGATCCCTCGAGCTCTTCCAGCAGACTCTCAAGCCATTAAACTGTTCCAATGGGCGGAAATCACAGGAGCCTTCATACTGGCAGTCCCTAAAATCAAGGCATTGGATGGACGCCTCCCGCGTGTTTCTTCGAGAGAGAAAGTTGAGAATCGGACCTACTTCATGTGAACCATCGAGTTGAAGGAGTTCAAGCATGGGGAAGAAGATATCATCAGCAGAAACTGGAATGGAAAGAAGGAGATTAAGACTGTTGGCCGTGACGAGAAGTTCCTTGATTGACACAGACGACAGAACGATGTGTGATAACGCCGTATTGGATGGAGTCGTGGCAATGCCAGTGAAATTGAGGGAGAGTCGTGTGCAGTTCTCAAGCGAGATCAAGGTGATAGGCTCGAGGAGTGAGGTTATATCTGGGGCGTCATGGCCTAAATCGAGCGTAAAGGTGAACTTGTGGGAATCATTTGAAAAGCAATGTAGGGTTAAGTGGTGATTGTAATCCCCACTCATAAAGGCCGTGAGGGAGCTCAGGAGATTGTTGTTGAATGAGAGTTTGAGATATGAACAAAGGACACGATGAACGTCGGCGAGATCGACAGTGCCAAGCCAATCGGATGTTAACCCGAAGCTCAAGCCTGGTGCTGGTACAAGACGCTCCAAGACGGCGACATGTTTTGCAAATGCCGGTCCCACATCCACCTCGAGTTCCTTGAGTTGAGGTAGCACTGCATGGGGCAGGCTGTCCTTTTCGACCACAGGCGGGTCATCCACCCCTCCGTAACTACCCTCATTGACTCCTAGAATTTCCAGAAGTGGCATGCCAGCCAGTGTGGTGAGGAGTTCACGTGCGGTCCAGATGCAGGTTATTTGGAGGACACAAAGGTTAGAGAACCATGGCCTGCAGGGATCTAATCGGAAAGAGTACGCCGAGAATTCTCGCAATACAGGAGCATGGTTTGCAAATAGTTTAGGGGCGACGAAGATCTGGTCTACATATGTGCCCATGTCCGAGTTCAACCGAAACAATTCCAAATTAATCGCTGGTTTGTGAAAGGTGTCAAGGGCCTCACTTATGAGCTTGTTGCCCTTGGTGGTGGGGTTGTCGAATCGTCCGAATTTTATATCCAATTCTCGTATTCTCGCCCAATGTTCGTCCAAGAATGATTTGAAAAATTGATTAAGAGAACCAATTTCTTCAGTGCTGATGTGACAGTAGATATCGAGTAACGAGTTCCCGGTCCTACGTAGCACTTCGTTTCTCCAATGGCACGTCTTCTGTGTAAGCTTGTTTACTTCAATGGCCATCCCCCACAGCGACGTCGAAGTAAGGAGTAGATCTCGCCATGATACGCATACTTGGGACAAATTGCGTAGATTATCCAATGCCGAATGCGCAGGAGCACTCCTAGTGCTGTCGACCGGCGGCTGCACGACGAAAAAGAAGGTGTACCAAAGGATATCTTGTGGCAGGCGAAATCTGCGGTTTACCAGCGGTGATTTCCTTTGTAAGGCGGCTGAATTCAAGGAGTTCACCGATGGTGATAGGCTCTGTAATGAAATAGTGAATACATTGAAAACTAGGAGAGTTATATACTGAAATACGCACCTCAGACATCTTTGACTAATTATAAGTTGGCGGTTGCGAAGAGAGGAGTTGCAGGTCACGTGTATGTACCCAAAACATAATCTGAATCAGAGTCGAACCATCTGTGGTATGCCTCTATGGTCCATTTTGTGGACGATATAATCGATTACAATAATAAATAAATAAATTAGGAAGCATTAGTGAGTTTCACAAAGAGAAAGACTGATCCATCTATATGTAAATATCGAGCCCAATGTCGAAATTCAAAGCCTCAAAGGTGAAGAGCCGAAGGTCGAATCAGCAAAACGAAACAGATGCCTTAGAATTCAAATAAAGTCGACAAAAAAGACTGGGCCCAACAATTCGCAGCGCCTTCACCTTCCTCATCCTCCGTCGGAAGGAACATGTCAAAGTCCCTCGAGCGTCTCACCCCACCTCAGCCCGAAATCCAACCGTCGTGAATCTCCTCCAACGATAATCCGAGCACTGAATAACACCTTAGCTGCGTTCGAATTCATAGCAACACCCCCAGCCTACTCGTCCTCATTATCGAGACCAAAATACCCTAGCTCCGCTCGACGGTCACCATCTCGTTCGCTTTGTTTGGGCGTTGCGAGTGTACATCTCGTGGTCGAAGTCTGCTGGTCCGACTGGTCGGTGTCCACTTCATGTCCCCTCAAGGCGTGTATGGCCCAGCGGGAAGTAAAGGAGGTGGAGAGGCGGCCATGAACTGACCGCCGCGGCGAGGGCACATTCGGGTAATTGCGTACTCAGAGGCTGGTGTCGCGTGTGCAGAACTGCTGCCGTGAACTCGCCTACCCCATCTGCGTGCACCTTTCATCAAGTCGGCCTCTCCGGCGCCTCCGCGAGCAGCGTCAGCTCCATCTCCGTCATTTTCTGCCCAGAATATCCTAGAATTTTCAGCGTCTGAGGCAGAGGGTTAGAAAGCTGCTTCGACGGCACAGCGATGGAACCACAGCACCTGTTGCACGTTTCGCATACCGACTCGCATCTTACATTTCTGGCAAATGCTAAGTGAAGTTGAGAATTTGGGGATTTCCGCTGCCGCAAGTATACTCTTCAGACCTATCCATGGAAATCTTCCACCAGACTTTCAATCCGTTAAACAGCTCCAACGGGCGGAAATCACAGGAGCTTTCATACTGGTAAAAGGAAAAAGTCAGGCCTTGGACGGACGCCTCCGACCGCATGTATCTTCGAGAGAGAAAGTTGAAAACAGGATCTATTTCGTGTGGGCCATTGAGGTGGAAGAGTTCAAGGGCGGGGAAGAGGATACTATCAGTAGAAACTGGAATGGAAAGAACGAGTTTAAGAGTGTTGGCCGTGACAAACAACTCCTTGATTGACACAGACGACAGAACGATATATGACAAGGCTGTATTTGATGCAGCTGCAGACATGCCCCAGATATCGAGAAAGAGTATTGTGCAATTCTCAAGCGAAATTGAGGTAATAGGCCCGAGCAATGTGATCAAATCCGGGACATCACGGTCGAACTTGAGCGTAAAGCAGAACCATTGGACGTCTTCTGAAATTCGAACTTGAACATTGATGAAGGAAGCAGTCATGAAGATGCGGAGGTACCGCGGAAGGTCGTTTTTAAAAGAGAGTTGGAAGTATGAGCAGAGGACAGATTGAACAGCGGCGAGATCTACAGAAGCGAACGGGAATTCACCGGATGATAACCAGAATTGCAATCCTGGTGCTGTTACGAGGCGTTCCAAGACGGCAAAGTGTTTCGCAAACGCCGTTTCCGTTTCCATCTTGAGTTTCTTGAGTTGAGGTAACACTGCGCGGGGCAGGCTGTCCCTTCCGGACACAGGCGGATCAAGCACCCCTCCGTTGCCTTCCTCGTTGAACTCTAACCTTTCAAGAAGTAACATGTCAGCCGGTGTAGCGAGGATTTCATGAGCAGTCCAAAGACTAGTTATGCGGAGGACACGGAGTCTAGAGAATCATGGCCTGCAAGGATTGAATCGGAAACAATACGCCGTGAATTCTCGCAATACAGGAGCCTGGTCTGCAAATAGTCCAGGGGTCGTGAAGCGGTGTCTAGAACGTCTGCGCAAACAAATGTTCACCCTGAAGGATTCCAAATTAATCGCTGGTTTTAGAAAGGTGCTAATAGCCGCCATTATGAACCAGTCGCCAGCGTCGCAGCCAAACTTTGTGAATTTTATATCGAAGTTTCGTATTCTCACCCAATGTTTGTCCAGGAGAAACTGGTCGAGAATACCCATCTCTTCCTTGCCGATATGACAGTGGATATCAAGCAGCGAGTCCCCGGTCCTGCGCAACACTTCGTCTCTCCAGTGAGACGCCTTCTGCGAAAGCTTATCCAATTCAATGGCAATCCCCCACAGCGACGAAGAAGCAAGAAGCAGTTCTCGCCACGACATGCAGACTTGGGAAAGATGGCGCAGGTTATCCAAGGCTGAGTTCTCAGAGATCCTGATATCATCGACCCGTTCGATCGACAGCTGCACGACAAAGTGAAACATGTACCACAGGAGATCTTGAGGCAGGTAGAATCGCCGGTCTCCTAACGGTAATGATGGTGATAGCCTCTGCGGGGTGTGATAAGCGCAAGTCGGGAGTTATCTATAGTACATACCATCTCAAACGTCTTACTTACTCGTGCAATATAAAGGCCTTGCGGTTTTGCCAAGCAGCAGCCTGCAGAATGATGGAATCAAGGAAAGCTCAAGGTAAGTCTGGAAAGAGAAGCAGAGTCAACCCAAACTAGTCACGTGTAGGTCTAGACTCAAAATTGTTCTCTAAATACAAGCAATTTAAAAATACAAGCGTTGCAGGACCAGAAAATTGTAAAATTAAAGCTTAAAGGGACGGGTTGAACCGAAT
Organism: Galerina sulciceps; assembly: GCA_023014345.1. Lineage (NCBI taxonomy): Eukaryota > Fungi > Basidiomycota > Agaricomycetes > Agaricales > Galerinaceae > Galerina > Galerina sulciceps. The sequence continues at coordinate 1,073,818 of JAEDXJ010000017.1, forward strand.
CGCGAAGACGTTCAACACATCAGGATTGAAAATGCATCTTCAATTCCGGCAAATCTCAAAATGTCCTAGTGGAAAGCTAGCTGGAAGTGCTACATGTCCGACTCTATCTACACCTGAAGATTGGGATTTCCACTACCGCAAGTATACTCACGCATTGAATCCTCACCGGCAGGTAGCCAAGTGACTTTCATGCCGTCAAATTGCTCAAGAGCATCGAGGCAAGAGCGTAGCCAGCCATGGTCAAAATCTTTGTGCGCCAGCAGGTCGCGATAAAAGCAGAGAAGTTGGATTGGCGATTCCAGTGCACGCCTTTGAGCGAGAAAATCGACCAGGAAGGCTATGTCACAACTGTCGTTGAGTTCCAGAGTTTTGAGCTGAGGAATGAGAATATTTGCGGAAGGAGTAAAGAGAGCGAGAAGAAGTTGCAAACTGTCGGCCGTAATATGCAAGACTTCGATTGAGGCCATTGATGATAAAATATTGCTCAAGTCCGCCGCGCCTTTGGTGAGTCCAGCGGCTATGTCGAGGGAGAATTTTTTGGTATGTCTAAATGAAATCGACCTGAGGGTTACGAGGAGCATGGTCACTAAATCTTCCATTTCTTCTGTGGTCACAAAAGAGAGATGGAAGTCGAACTTGTAGGAGTCTTTGGACATGTTAATCTTGACTAAGTTTCTCGTCAGGATGATCTTGAGATAGCTGGGATATTTTTCCTCGAATGAAATGACGATATACGAGGAAAATATCTGTTGGATGGTTTCAAAATCCTCGCGAGAGATGGAAAATGGGATGGTGTCCATGCTAAAGCAAAGTCCGGGTGCTGGTACGATGTGTTCTAAGATAACAAGGTATTTCTCCAATGACCAACACGGATCTATGTCAAGATGCTTGAGGCGTGGCAGTGTTATTTGCGGCAGCCCAAGTAGGTCAGTGTCCCTTTCTGAGTTCAAGTCTTCTGTTACTCGTAGACTCTCTAGCAGGGACATGTTAGCCAGTGTGTCGAGGAGCACGCGACTCGTCCAGTGACAGTCGAATTTAAGGACACGGAGGTTCGACAACCATAACTTCTGCGGGTAGAGTCGAAAGTTCATTGGATATATAAATTCTTGCAGCCTAGGCGCTTGGTCTGCGAATAGTCGCAATGTAGTTGATTTAAAGTCGTATGAATCAAGGTCCCAATGATTGGCGAAATCAACCGAGAAATTTTCCAAACAAGGTGCTGGTTTTTGGAAGGCGCTACACATAGCCGGTCCCGCGATTTGATGGTCGCCGTCTAAGCGGACATTTATGGTTCGTATTCTGGTCCAGTGGTCGTTCAGGAGTGAGGCGAGAAACAGTTCAAATGCTTTCAAGTTCCGGGTGTTGGCTAAGCCATGGATGTCAAGCAAAGAATTCCCGGTCCTACGTAACACCTCCTCCCTCCAGTGGCAAGTCCTCTGTCCCAACTGCTCCAAGTCGATGGCCATCCCCCACAATGAAGAAGAAGCCAGAAGCAGTCTTCGCCAGGAAACACAAACTTGGGACGCGCGGCGAAGATTGACGAGTTTTGAGGAATCACGAGGAGACAGTTTTGGAATCTGAGTGAGGAAGTCAAATGTGTGCCAGAGGATTTCTCGAGGTAACCGAGAGATCGGTGGAACTTCCGGCCACTGGAGGGATGTGTCAGATGCAACGAAACTCGGTGATGTTCAATTTGAAGACCACGTACCGCCTCCGACATCTTCGTCAAGTACGCTTAACACAATGTTTTACCAATATCTACAGTTTTCGCTGATTCTCCGAGTTGCTACTGACCCATGCACGGCTCGTCTTTTTAATCTGATTAGACACAGGTCACAGATCGTGCAATACGAGAAAAGGAAGGATTTTGATGACGGTGTTTTGTAATTGAATGTTTCAATAGAGTTTCGCAAAGAAGTGAGTTGAATAAGCAAACTTGGAACGAAGCTGGTGGATGTCGAGTTCAACAAGCGTTCACGTCGGTTGAAGGCTTTCAGTTTCAGCAGGACCAATACAAGCACGTGACTGTACGCGTCCCAATTTCACGCGTCGCGTAGTTTGAATAGGCCGGTGACCGGCCCCTCCTAAAGAGGAAGCAAGAACCCAAAGGGCTTCCTCGACAGAGGGGCCGGTACAACTGAGTTTGAATTAGCAGAGAATCCCTTATCACCTCGGCGATCAGACGGCATCGTTTGTCGTTTCTTAATAGAGGCAACGACATCAATTCTATTTTTATCTCACTGACGCTTTTGGAATCACTCAAGAGTGCTATGCAGATATTGTCCTCGCAACTCCAGTAAGCTCCACATATACCATTGAAAAATAAGTTTTTGATAGTTTTTTATGCTAAATATCCGAAAAAAAACGATGGAGACTCTACAGAAACGACCCCTTCAATCTTGATTCAAGTCTTCATAGCAGCCAAGCTGCTTGCTTCTAAATTTGAGCTAGAACTTTCATTTTTTGAGAGGATTAACTGTACAAAGGGTTCTGTAACACGTCTAGCACATTTTCCATGGTGAAATACGGAGGGAGAGGCGCAAGAGCAAAGGAATTTGCGAGATGCATTCCCAAAAGAAATCGGTTTTGATGTCGTTGCCTCGATTAGGAAACGACAAACGATGCCGATTGATCGCCGGAGTGATAAGGGATTCTCTGTTAAGATCGAGCGCGTTTCACCAGGCCCTCTATCGAGGAAACCCTCCGGGTTCTTGTTTCCTCTTTTAGAGGGACGGTCACGAGGCTATAGTTTGAATGTGAGTGACAAGGCTTTCTTCTGCACGTCACTTTTTTGGGGGAAAAATCATGAGTCTTAAAAAATGCAATAGGAGCATAGTAATAGGAAGTTTAGGTCTTGTGACCAATATTTTTCTGCAGATTTCCTTGAACAGAGCAAAACGAGAGATCCAGATACCAGCATGGTAGATACCTTTACCGCCTCTACAACAGGTCATCGAGGACCATCCCAATCTCAAATATCTCCCACATCAAAATCTACTAATGCAAACCTCCCAGCCGTTTGTGAGACCAGTAAGTGAAAATATGGCCTCAAAAAACCTGGGATGCGTGGCGGAGGTTGGTCAGTTCTGAGGAACGACAAGTTTCAAGTTGGAATTTACATAAGTTGCAAAATAAAAAATGCCAGAGGATATCATGAAGCAGTAGAGAAATTGCTTGATTTCTGGGATATTGGCCCCTGGCAGGTTGTGTAACTTGTGTTAGATGGAGCAAAACATCCTGATGTCTAACTTAAAACGCTTTCACATCCTCAGCACGGTCCAATTTTTACTCATCGCTCATATAACTATAGCGTTGTCAATCCTATGAAATTTTAGAAAAATGTAAAGACCTAAAACTGTGAAATTGAAGGGCCTAAGAGATGCGCAAAGAAGCTCATCACATCAGGTCCAGGATTGAAACAGCATCAACAAATTTCAAAACATCATAGTGGGAAGCGAGCTGGAGGGCGAAGTGCTACATGTCCGACTTTGTCTACGCCGGAAATTCAGGACTTCCGCTACCGCAAATGTACTCATACCTAATATCTTCATCGGGACACAACCAAGCAACTTTCATGCCGTGAAACTGTTCGAAGGCGTGGAGATGATAGTAAAGCTTGCCAAGGTGTTGGTGCACTGGCAGATCAGAACAGTATTTAAGAAATTGAATCGGCATTTCGAGGGCCTGTCTCTTCGTGAGAAAGTTGACCAGGATGGGCTCGTCCCAATGTCCGCTGAGTTCCAGGGTTTTGAGTAGGGGAAAAAGGATATTTCCTGTGGCCATAGAAAGCAAGAGTAGAAGTTCCAAAGTGGCGCTTGTGATTACCAACTTTTCGATTGAGGCCATTGAGGATATGATACTGTTCAAGATTGTTTTGGTGTGTTCCAAAGCACGACTGCTAGTGTCGATGTCAAGGTGGAATTTTGCGGTATGTTCGATCGAAATAGATAGGATAGCCTCAAGGAAGATTGCCAGAGGTTGGATGGCCTCCTTACTAAGCGTAACAAAGGCAGTGAATGTGAACTCGTAAGAGTCTCTGGCCACGCCAATGAGACTATACCCATTTTCTTGAATAACTTGGAGACCACTAAGAGATTCTCCTTTTAAGAAAATATGAAGATATAAGGCAAATACTCGTTGAATGGCTACCAAATCCGCATGAAGGAGGGATGATGACGAAGCCTCTATGCACAAGCTAAGTCCTGGTGGCGGTACGAGCTGTTCTAAGACTCCGAGGTATTTTCGCAATGCCGTTCCCGGTTCCACGGTAAGGCTTTTGAGTCGTGGCAGTTTTACAGGCGATAGGCTGGCTCTCCCATCTGCAAGCAGTGTAATATCTTTGGATTCCGTGTCTTTCTGGTTTACAAGTCGTAAAACTTCTAACAGTGGCATACTGGCCAATGTTCTAAGGAGTACATGAGCGGTCCAATGACAGGTAAACTGTAGAACCCGGAGGTTCGATAGCCACAACTTTTGCGGACGGAGTCGCAAGGGATGCGAGCAAGTGAGATCCCGCAAGTTAGGCGCCTGGTCTGCAAAGAGTCGAAATGCCGTCGATGAAAGGTCGCACGACGCGGAATTGATGTTCAAAGTAACCCAAAAGCCTTGCAAATGAGGGGCTGGTCTTTGAAAGGCGCTTTTGATGGCTGGCCCCAGGATTTTGCAGCCACGTAGCAGGCAGTCTGAGCGGAGCTCCAGTGTTCGTATTCTGTGCCAGTGGCCGTTCAGGAGCGAGGCAAGAAAATGTTCGAGTACGTCAACGCAGGCGGCGTCAATGAATCCATGAATATCTAGCAAAGAGTTTCCGGTCCGGCGTAACACTTCCTCCCTCCAGCGGCCAGTCCCCTGCTGCAACCGATTCAAGTCGATGGCCATTCCCCATAGAGAGGACGAAGACGAAGCAAGCAGCAATCTCCTCCAAGAGGCACAAACCTGGGATGCGCAGCGAAGATCGGTGAGTTCGGAGAAACCAAACCAGCCAATTTTTGTAGTCTGTGCAACAAAATGAAAGGTATTCAAGAGGATATCTTTGGGCAGCCGAGAGATTGGTGGAACTGCTGGCCTCTAGAGGAATGTGTCAGATTCATATGCAATGAAATTTTGTGGTGTTCGAGATCACGTACCTCCCCCGACATCTTCGTAAAATGTGCTTAACACAATATATAAGATTTTTAACGCTGATTCTCGTTACCAGGTGCACAACTTTTTAACTTGATCAAGAGTAGACGCCGGTCGCAGAGTTCTTCTGACCGAGGACGGTCAATCTTGAGCCCAATGCAGCAACAGAAGGAAAGATTTTTATGGCGGTATTTTGTAATAGGATGCGTTCGATGGTGTTACCCAGATAAATGTGTTGAATAAACAGGCTTGTAACGAAGAACAAACGGATGTCGAGCTCAAAACGCGAAGTTCAGATTCTCACGCAAGGACCAATATAAGCACGTGACTATACATCGCGTCGCGCTCTCACCCATCCGTCACTTGTTCACTCTCAGCACCTCCCCGCCCAACGATACGCTACGTTTGCCCCATGTTGCAGAAGGGACATCCGGGAACCACCTGCGCTACCATGTCGTTATGATAGCAGGGTTCCACGGCTTCCATGTCTCTCAGGCATCTGACGGACACAAACCGCTGACGCCGACATGAGCTTGCGCTGAGGTCCGTGGGCCCGGCAGGCGTTAAGGACAAGGAAGGGAAGGCAGTGAGGGGTAAGGACGCGGGCGCATGAGTGGAGGACAATGGGAGCAGGTGGGCATGCCCTCTATATCGTTCTTACCATTTCTAACCAACCGTTAGGTCCTGACGTCTGCATGGCAGTCGCAATTTGAGGCTGCGGCAAGCATCGTATATGAGAAAATGACTGTTACAAACGACTTAAGCCTATCAAAGCAGAATATACATGTACATGTAAAATGTATACGAAAATCTCCAATTGAATAAATTTAAATCAAGCCTCTCTTCAAAAAGTTCAAGTGGAAGATTCAACTTCCGGCTCATCCTGAAAAACCGCCTCCAACCGATGCCCAAAAGGATCATACACAAAACATGCATAATAATTATCATGAACCTCCTTCCTCACGCCGGGTTTCCCATCCCCCCTGCCCCCATGCTGCAATGCAGCCTCGTAAAATTGGTCCACCGCTCTGCGTGATGGCGCATTGAATGCGAGATGCGTGCCCTTACCGTGCGGGGCTGCGTCGGTATTCTCGAACAGACAGAAGGGCTCGCGCTCTCCCCAGCCGTAGCCTACGGCTTTGGGGTTGGAAAGCTGGTCCTTGTATACGACTGTGATTCCGAGAGGCGCGAAGATGGCAGTGTAGAAGGGCTCTGCGATGGACATTGAGGGTACTCCGAAGGAGAGATGTCCGAGGAGGCTGCGGCGCGCTTTGTTTGTGTCGTAGTAATTGTCGGTGCTGCTCATCGTGTATATCTGCGGACTCGAAGACCTCTGTTGGGACGAGGGTGTGGATGGCTTCGACCTTTGATGGACACGAACCTTGACTAAACAATGGGGATTTGAAGCTGATAAGCCTGAAATGTCGAAATCAAACGATCGAGGTGAGGAGTGATGGGCCCAGGTGCCAGGTGAGAGGTGTGCTGAAGACGCGCGGCGGGAATAGTTTGGGCTTTGCGGGACTCGAACGTTATGTTGGTGCGGCAGCCTCTTGATTTTAGGGATTTCTCGAACCAAATTTTGGAAAGTTTACTGGAGAATAGAGCCTGGTGACTCAAAAACTCGAAGGAGTAGCGTAAAGTCGAGTACGGCAGCCAAATTTCGTCGGACGCACAAGGTCTCAGAACACAAAGAGACTGGAAGGAGTTACTTTGTCACGGTACATTAAAAACAGGGATCCCTTCACAACTCACCTATATTTTAACCATACGTTTTACGAAAATTATTCAAGGCTGAGGTGAGTTTAGAAGTCAATCGGAAATTTTTCAAAGAGTTTCAGAAAGAAATGAGGAGCCGAGAGGCCAATTACAAAGTTCGCAAAAGTGTTGATTCACATAAAACCCGCCCACAAAAGAGGCCGATACGTTGCCCAAAAAATATGCACGGTAGATTGGGGTCTAGGTGCCCATTGCAGCATTTCTTTCTGTCGAGGTTGCCAGACCTGGGTGGAAGGATATCGAGTATGGGAAAAATAGTAACGAAAAAAGAGTTATGAGCAAGCAAGTGAGGTGAAGTGCAAAGTCAAAAAAAGGGCAAATAACAAAATGAAAGTGTCAACATTCAAACAAAGCGGATGAATGTAACTGGAGCCAACAACCCTCCATAGCCCCTCGTCATCGTCATCCTCACCATTCATCGTCGCCATCTGCGCCTGCACCCACCGCCAAGACCCACCGCCAGCACCTTCACGAGCCGCTTTAGCTTCCTCTATTCTGCGTGGAATCTTGGTTGCATCGAAAGCAGAGGGTTGGGTAGACGTTTCGATGGCGAAAGCGACCGTGGTCGGTCTGTCGCACTGATACTAAGCCTATTCGCTACCTACGGTCTGGGTGAATCCTGAGTGAAGTCGAGGACTTGCGGATTTCCGGTGCCGCAAGTGTACTCCTCGGAGCCAGCCCTGTAGCTCTTCCAGCAGATTCTCAAGCCATTGAACTGCTCCAACAAACGGAAATCACGGGAGGAGCCCATCCGCTGGCGTTGGGAAAATTCTAGGCGTTAGATCGGAGCCTTCTGCCTGTATCTTCGAGACAGAAACTCAAGAACGGGATTTATTTCTTGTGGCCCTTCGAGCCAGAGGAATTGGAGGACGGGGAAGAGCACCGTATCAGGATCTGTTGGAAGGGAAAGAAGGAGCTTTAGACTGTCGGCAGTGATGAATAATTCCTTGATTGAGACTGACGACAGAACGATTCGTGATAATGGTGTACTAGTTGCAGCTGGGGAAGAACTGCTGATGCTCAAGGAGAGTTTCGTGATACACTCAAGCGAAATTGATGGGATAGGCTCGAGGAGTGCGGATATATCGATATCTGGTAGATGACGGTCGAACTCGAGCGCAAACGAGAACTTGCGGAAACCCTTTGAAAGATCAACTCTGATATAATCCATTACCATGAAAATCCGGAGGTCCTGCGGGCGCCCATTGGTGAATGAGAGTTGAAGACATGAACATAAAACAGATTGAAGGGCGGCGAGATTTGCTGAAGCGAGCGAGAGCTCACTGGATGTTAACTCGAAGCACAGTCCTGGTGCTGGTGCAAGACGTTCTAAGACGGCAACATGTTTTGCAAATGCAGTTCCTATATCCACTTTGAGTTCCTTGAGTCGAGGTAGCATCGCTCGGGGCAGGCTGTCCCTTCCGATCACAGGCAGATCACGCATCCCTCCTTCGTCATCCTCATTAAATTCTAGAATTTCGAGAAGTGGCATGCCAGCCAGCGTAGTGAGGAGTTCATGAGCGGTCCAGAGACAGGTTATGCGGAGGATACGGAGATTAGAAAACCATGGCCCGCATGGTTCAAATCGAAAAGAGTATGCTGTAAATTCTCGCAATATAGGAGCCTGATCTGCAAACAGTTTGGGGGTCATGAAGATCTGGTCGGAATGTCTGCCAAGGCTCATGTTCACACTGAAGGATTCCAAATTAATCGCGGGTTTTAGAAAGCTGCTAATGGCCCCCCTTATAAAATTTTCGCCCACGGATGCAAAGTTGGATTCGTCAAATTTCATATGCAGGTTCCGTATTCTCGACCAATGTTCATCCAGGAGGGACCTGAGAAATTGGTCAAGAACGCCAATTTCATTGGAATTGATGTGACAGTGGATATCAAGCAGCGAATTCCCAGTTCTGCGCAACACTTCGTTTCTCCAGTGGCACGTCTTCTGCCCAAGCCTGTCTAATTCAATAGCCATTCCCCACAGCGACGAAGAAGCAAGAACCAGTTCTCGCCATGACACACAAACTTGCGACGTATGGCGCAGGTTATCCAAAGCTGAGTGCTGACTCCTCCATGTCCTACGGTTGACATTGACTGGCGGCTGTATTACAACGAAATAAAATGTGTGCAAGAGGATATCTTGCGGTAAGTCGAATCTGGGGTCTACAAACGATGATGGACCCTGTAAGAATTATTGAATAGAACGGAGTAGGGGGTATTCTAAGATGCGTACCGTCTCGGACATCGTTCAACTTTGACGGTGCCGTCGTTGGCAGGTCGAAAGCACTGCTGAATCGGAGTTTGAATTCACACGTGAGTAAGATATTTGACGCGACCTGGACGCGATTTGGTTCTGGTGATATTTTATGCGGGCTGGCGGTCGCGTGTACAGAGAACTGCATCATTTTGTCGCATTTTAATTCAGAAGGTATGTCCATCTGTCCTTTTGTCGGCTGCACTTACTGAGCTCAGTGATGTATTCACAATTTCTTGCACGCACCTTGAAGGTGCATGAAATCAAGATTCAGGACAAGCGTACTCGATTCAAGTTAGTATAAATATAAAAGATTTGTGACAGAAGTTTGGTGGCCTTACTGTGGAGGTAAAATACAAGCTGCCACCTGTACTTGGCATTAAAACAGCGTCGATAATTTCAAAACGTCTAGGAGAAATCGAGCTGGAAGGCAAAGTGCTAGATGTCCGACTCTATCTACACCTGGAGATCGGGATTTCTGCTACCGCAAGTATACTCACGCACATCATCTTCACCAGCAGGCGACCAAGTAACTTTCATGCCGTCAAATTGCTCTAGAGCGCAGATGCAGGAGCGTCGCTCGTCATGGCCAAGATCTTCGTTCTCTGGCAGGTCATGGTGAAAGGTGAGAAGGTGAATAGGTGAATGCAGTGTGCACAGTTGAGTGAGAAAATCAACCAGGAGGGCCACGTCACAATCGCCGCTGAGTTCTAGAGTTTTGAGCTTGGGAACGAAGGTATCTCCAGGAGGAGTAGGAAGGGGGAGAAGATGTTCCAAAGTGCGGGCTGTGATATGTAAGTTTTCGACTGAAGACATTGACAATAATACACTGCTGAAGTCCGCCGTGCCTTGGATGGGTTCAGCCTCAATGTCGAGGAAGAACTTGTTAGCATATCCCATTGGAATCGACCCGACGGTCACGAGAAGCATGACCACTAGATCTTGGATTTCTTCTCCGTTTATGAAAGAGAGATTGAATTCAAACTTGTAAGAGTCCCTGGACAGGTTGATGAGGATCGAATGTCTCCTCTGGATAATCTTGAGATAGTTGGGATATTTCTTCTTGAATGAAATGAGAAGATATGAGGAGAATATTTGTTGGATGGTTCTAAAATCCTCATAAGGGATAGACAATGTGATTGGGTCCAGGCTAAAGCAAAGCCCTGGTGCCGGTACAAGGTGTCCTAAGACAGTGAGGTATTTTTCCAGTGCAGCACCGGGCGCTATGGAAAGATTCTTGAGTTGTGGCAGTGTTATATGCGGCAGGCTGGTTCTTCTACTGTCAAGCAGGTCAGTGTCCACTTCCGAGTCCTCGACATCCGTGATGTGTAGGCTCTCTAGCAGGGGCATGTTAGCCAGTGTGCCAAGGAGTACGCGAGACGTCCAGTGACAGTCAAATTCAAGGACACGGAGGTTCGAAAACTGTAATTTCTCCGGAGAGATTCGAAATTCGTCTTGAAAGAGTTCTCGCAGTCTAGGTGCGTGATCTGCGAATAGTCGCAATGTAGTTGTTGGAAAGTTGGAAAAATCAGCGTCCGAAACGGGCCAAAAGAACAAATCCACTGAAAAAGTTTCCAAATAAGGTGCTGGTTTTTGGAAGGCGTTGCACATAGCTCGTCCAATGATTTTACTGGCGGCGTGTAAGCGGATATCTATGGTTCGTATCCTAGACCAGTGGTCGTTCAGGAGCGAGGCGAGAAACCGTTCAAAAACTTTCTTGAACCTGGGGTTGGCCTTCCCGTGGACGTCAAGCAAAGAATGCCGGTCCTGCGTAGAACCTCCTTCTGCCAGTTGAGGTCCTTCGGCGCCAATTGCCTCACGTCGATGGCCATTCCCCAGAACGAAGACGAAGCGAGAAGCAGTCTTCGCCATGATGCACAGACTTGGGATGCGTGAAAAAGGTCGGTGAGTTCCGAGGATCCCTTTGAAGTTTGAGCGACAAAGAAAAAGGTGTGCCAGAGGATATCTTCGGGAAGCCGAGAGATTGCTGGAACCGCCGGCCACTGGCAGGCCATGTCAGATGCAACGAAACTTCGTGATGTTCAACTTGACGTCACGTACCGCCTCCGGCATCTGCGTCAACTGTGTTTAACTCAATATGTATCCAATTATACTGCTCTCGCTGATTCTGCGAGGCGTTACTAACCCGCAGTGCACGAGATTTTTAACCCTGGCAAAAGGCTCAACCTCCTGAGCAGTCCAAGAAAAAAGAAGGGTTTTTATGTTAGTGTTCTGTAATTGAGTTCTTTTCGATGGTGTTCCTCAAAGACGCGAGTTGAATAGCCAGACTTGGAAAGAAGAAAAAGTGGATGTTGCGCTCAAAGTTCAAACGAGTCGAAGCTCTTCGGCTTGTCGGAAGCAATCGAAGCACGTGATCGTACGCGTCCCACTTTCACGCGTTTTCAATGACTTTCTTCTGCAGGTCAGTTTTGAGCGAAATGCATTTTGAACGGCTTAATTACAGCTACATGAAAAACCGTAGACAGTTCTCAAAATTTCACATCGTGTGCCGTTGTTTGGCTAAACACTCACTTTCAGCGAATTATTGTCGTACAAGGAGGAGCATTTCTACTCCAAGGAACAAGCCTGCCTTGCCAGCGCCTCCTCGAGCCGCTAACGGTAATGACGGTGATGGCCTCTGCGGAGTATGATAAGCCCAAGGAGTCGAGGGTTATCTAAAGTACATACCGTCGCAATTACTCGTGTTTATTGTAAAATTTATAGAGGTCTTGCGGCTTTGCAAGATGGACTAGTCAACCAAATTTCAGCGTCAACCGTATAGTCACATGTAGGTCTAGAGTTAAAATTAACACAAAATTTGTCTGGTAGCCTCTGCCCGAAAGGTTTATAATTGACTTTGTTCTCTAAATACAAACTCCGTAAGGACTTCGAAACTCTGGAACCGAACGGCGTGAAAGATGGGTTGAATACGAATCACAAATAATTTAAACACATCAGCACCTGCCAGGATTGAAATAGCATCTAAACTCCAAAACGTCGTAGTGGGAGGCGAGCTGGAAGGCGAAATGGTACAGATCCAATTCTATCTACGCCGTAAGTTCGGGATTTCTACTACCGCAAATATACTCAGTGATAGCATCTTCATCGGGAGATGACCAAGTAACTTTCAAGCCATCGAATTGCTCTAGAGCGTGGAGACAAGAACGTGGCTCGTCATGGCCAAGATCTTCGTCCTCTGGCAGGTCATGGTGAAAGGTGAGAAGGTGAATAGGTGAATACAGTGCATGCATTTGAGTGAGAAAATCAACCAGGAGGGCTACGTCACAATCGCCACTGAGTTCCAGAGTTTTGAGCTTGGGAATGAAGGTATCTCCAGGAGGGGTTGGAAGGGGGAGAAGTTGTTCCAAAGTGCGGGCTGTGATATGTAAGTTTTCGACTGAAGACATTGATGATAATACAGCTAAGTCCGCCGTGCCTTGGGTGGGTCAGCATCAATGTCGAGGAAGAACTTGTTGCATATCCCAATGGAATCGACCCGACGGCCACGAGGAGCATGACCACTAGATCTTGGATTTCTTTCCATTATCGAAAAGAGATGGAATTCAAACTTGTAGAGTCCCTACAGGTTGATGAGGATCGAATGTCTCTCTGGATAATCTGAGATAGTTGGGACATTTCTTCTTGAATGAAATGAGAAGATACGAGGAGAATATTTGTGGATGGTTTCAAATCCTCGTGAGGGATGGACAATGCGAGTGTCCAGGCCAAGAAAGCCCTGGTGCTGGTACAAGGTGTCCTAAGACAGTGAGGTATTTTCCAGTGCAGCATCAAGTGTTATGGAAAGGTGCTTGAGTCGTGGGAGTGTTATATGCGGTAGATTGGTTCTTCTACTTTCAAGCAGGTCAGTGTCCACTTCTGAGTCCTCTACATCGTGATGTGTAGACTCTCCAGCAGGGGTGTTAGCCAGTGTGCCAAGGAGCACACGAGACGTCAGTGACAGTGAAAGCAAGGACACGGAGGTTCGAAAATGTAAGTTTGCGGAGAGTCGAAATGCGTCTGAAAGGATAAGTTCTCGCAGTCTAGGCGCGTGATCTGCGATAGTCGTAAAGTGTTGGAAAGTGTGGAAATCAGTGTCCAAACGCGCCAAAAGAACATCCACTGAGAAAATTTCCAAAAGGTGCTGGTTTTGAAGGTTGCACATAGCTCGTCCATGGTTTGACTGGCGCCGTGTAAGCGATATCTATGGTTCGTATCCTAGACCAGTGGTCGTTCAGGAGTGAGGCGAGAAACTGTTCAAAACTTCCTGACCCGGGGGGACCCCGTGGACGTCAAGCAAGAATTGCCGGTCCTGCGTAGAACCTCCTCGCCAGTTGAGGTCCTCGCGCCAATTGCTCAAAGTCGATGGCCATCCCCCAGAACGAAGAAGCGAGAAGCAGCCTTCGCCAGGACACAGACTTGGGATGCGTGAAGGTCGGTGAGTTCCGAGGAACCCTTGAAATTTTAGCGACGAAAAAAAGGTGTGCCAGAGAATATCTTCGGGCAGCCGAGAGATTGCTGGAACAGTCTGCCACTGACAGGCCTTGTTAAATGAAACGATGTTCGACTTGAAGACAACGTACCGCCTCCGACATCTGCAAACCCGATCAGAAACAGATCACAGATTAAACTTCTTCAGCAATACAAGAAAAGAGAAGGATTTTGGCGACAATATTTTGTAATTGAATTTTTTAGATAGTGTTGCTCAAAGACGTGAGTTGAATAGCCAGACTTGGAAAGAAGAAGTTGACGTTGAGTTTGAACGAGTCGACTCGAAGCGCTCAGCTTGTCGGAACTAATCCAAGCACGTGATCGTACGCGTCCCACTTCACGTGTAAGTTTCACGCGTCTCGCGATTTCAATGACTTTCATCTGCACGTCAGTTTTGAGGGAAATGCATTTTGAAAGGCTTCATTACAGGGGTAGTACAATCAGCGCAAGTCGCAGGTATTCTAGAGTACATACCGGTCAGTTATTCACGCGCACATGTAGAATCGTAGATCAAAGACAAGTTGAAGACAAGTCAGAGACAATTCCTCGTCTCTGAGACACTCTCGGTGCATATGTTCTGATCATCATGCATCATGATCCAAGCATTCGAGCCAAAACATGAGGACCTCCGCGTTGCAGGATTGACCTGAGTATAGTCCAACTTCCACTCGTCACTCTTACTGTATGTCTGAATAGTCAATCCAATGAAATTTCGAAAAACAACGTACTAGCTCTAAAACTTACTAGCAGCAATAAAAAGAAACATATGATGGGGCCAGGTACATACATACTGTATAACATCGATATCCGCTCTGCTAGTCTGGTGTCTGGTGTTTGGGGTCATTATCTAGAGTATCATTAGCTATGCCGTGAGGAGGTGGATGGTGTCGAGGGTGAGATGAGAATTGAGAGAGGGGGGATAAGAGAGAGATGAGAGAGATAAGGGAGGAGAGATGATGAGGAGGAATGATGTTGAACGAATGTCGGTCAGCCTCAAGTAAATTAAGCGCTGAGGTCGGAAGTCGGATAACCAAAAAAAGATGTACGTGGATGTGGATGGAGGGGTATCGAGTGTGAGTGAAAAGAAGAAAAAAAAGAAGAAAAGAAAAAATTAGGTAAGACAAAAGAGCATGTATCGCCAATGACGAGACATGAGAGCAAACTAGATATCGAGGCGGGTCGAAGCCGAAGACGAAAACCGAATCCAAAATCGAACAACCAAAAATCGAATAACCAGAACAAAAAGCCTTCTCAAATCAAAAGCCTCAAATCAAAGCCCCTCCCCATCCTCCCCATCCTCCGCCTCCCCTCTCCGCGCAAGGAACGCGCCAAAGTCTCTCGTGCGCTTCGCCCCTCCTGGTCCTTGTCCTCCTCCGCCTTGTCCTCCTCCTTGTGCTCCTCCTCCGCCAAACCCGCCGCCGCCGCCGCCAAACCCAGTCATCGGGAACCCCCCTCCACCAATCCTCGCAGCAGGAAACTCAGTCGTCCCCATCGTCCCCTTCACATGCACAGCACCCAACGCGCCCGCAGCCTGAGTCCGTCGGACGGGCACCCCCACCTCATCCTCAAGATCAAAGAACCCCAAGCCCTGCTCGACCGTGCTCGGGCTCACGATCTCGTTCGCTTGCACTTGGATAGCGGGCACGGAGGCGGAGGCGTGGGTGTGCGAGGGGGGGAAGCCGGGTGAGGCGGGCGAGACGGGGGAGGAGTTGGATGTGGAGGTTGTTGTGGAGGAGCGCGTTGTTGAGGAGCGCGTGCCTGAGGAGCGCGTTGTTGAGGAACGCGTGCCAGAGGAGTTCGAGGCGGAGGCGGATGTCTTAGACTTGGACTTGGACTTGGACTTTGATTTTTTCACGCCCTGCTGGTGATCCGAACCAGCAGCGCCTACATCCGGTTGACCCTGAAACTGGAGCTGCGCAAACGAAGGCGAATGTACGCGCGAAGAAGCCTGCGAGTTCGCTTGTGAGTTCGCCTGCGACCGCGATTGCGAGCGGATATGCCTTAACACGTTCCGCGGGTCCGGGAACGGGTGAGCAGCTGCCCCCACCGCGACGCCTCTGTCACTCGTCGACGCCGACGTCCGACTGCGCGAGTCTGATCCTCCAAGGCCCTTCGAGCTTGTCGCGGGGGCGCGCGCGTACAGCCCGCCGTCGAGGTCCGCTGCGTCGTCGTCTTCTTCGTGTTGATGTTGGGAGACGTAGGGTCCCGCAGGGAGGGTATGAGGCAGGGGGGCAGATACGAACCCCCCGAACCCATCTCTCGTCGAGCCAGACCCAGAGCCGGAGTCGGACGGCGTTGCGCTGCGCCCGATATAAGCACGGGTAGAGGTGGGGGTGGGGTACATCGCGTTGGGGATGCGCGGGTACCCCGAGCCGCCGCCGCTGCCCTGGAAGCCCTCGAACTCCCCGTCCCCATCGGCGCCACCGCCAAAGCCCGCTCCCGCTCCCCCGTTCAACGCCTGCCGCGCCAACGCCTCCGCGAGACGCTTCAGCTCCTTCTTCTCCCTCCTCTTCTGCCTGCGTTCGGCTTTCTCTTTGAGCCGCTGTGCTTCTGCTTCTGCTGCGGCTTCGATGGCGAGAGTGTTGGGGGAAGCAGGACCTACGCCCGCACCGGCACCGGCACCTGCGCCTACGCCTGCAGCTGCGGCTGCAGCTACGCCAGCTGGGGCAGAGAGTGCATCGATGGCGTCCGCATCGAGCGGTGCGGCGTCCGAGTCGAACGTGCTCGTCGAAGTAGCTGAGAACAGCGTCTTCGGCGCACGGGGCCGGGAGTCTGAGTCGGGGTACAGCGCGTCCTCGCCGTCCTCAGGGAGCTGAATCGCAGGGTTCCCAAACAGGTTATACCCAAACAGCGTAATCCTCCTCGACCCACCCAAACCAGAGGACCCCTTCTTCGTCCGTCTCCTCCTTTTCTTCTTTGAATTGCCCCCACGCTGCGCTGCGCTCCGACCGGGATTCGAATGGAGCGACATCGTCTCGGCCTCTCCATCAGTATCAGGGTCTGCAAGGAGGCCTTGGAGCTCGTCGGGGCGGGCCCGTGGGATCCGGTTGATCGCGGGGTCGTGGATCTCCCGCTCGTCGTCTGAGAGGGCGGTGGGACTGGGTTTGATGCACGGCAGGCACGAGCCAAATGCGATTTGGAGGGTGTCGGACCATGAGAAAGGGGCGGCCATTGTCTTTTGCCTGGGTTGAGGGGGTGGGGGTAGTTAGTGGAGGAAAGGAGAGAGAGGTGTAACCAACCGACCGACGCACTGTGAGTCTGGAGCTGGCTGAGACTGAGAGCCGTTTTGACTTTTGAGGGAATGTGTGGGGATGTTGATTTTGGCACCTGATTTTCGTTCGTGGTGCCCCGTGAAAGTGTGTTTCCCCACACAATGTGCGGGTTCCAAGATGTCAAGATGATATAAAACGCAGCTGGAAGCAACCAAGAAACAAGAAATAAAGGCTTTTGTGGAATGGGGGGACGAGGAGGAGAATGGCGGAAAAGCAAAACTCTTTGGGGCTCGCAGTTGAATCAGGGCACATGTGTCGGACATTGAACTCGGCGTCTCGGCAATCCTTTACCCGGAAGGCAGATTCAAAGCTGGAACCGCGTCTACTCTACAGCGCTCATTTCCGCTAAAATGTGTGTAAAGTCCTTTCATCTCGGCCCTACGAATATGCACAGGAAAGGTTGACTTGAGACCGTCGTACCCGCCGCACCCAACGCTTGAGTCCCGCAAGCTGCCATCGCACCCTATCACTCCTAATCTCAATCGTTTGATTTCTACATCTCAGGCCCGGGCTTATCGACTTCATCTTCCTATCGTTCAGTGAAGGTCCGTGTCCATTGCAGGTCGAAGCCACACCCTTGTCAACAGAGGTCTTCAAGTTTGCAGATAATTATACACGATGACCAGCACTGTCAATTACTACGACACCAGCAAAGCCCGCCGCAGCCTCCTCGGGCACCTCTCCTTCGGCGTACCCTCAATTTCAATCGCAGAGCCCTTCTACACCGCCATCCAGAACTCACCACAGACTTGGACCTCCGCCACAGATTCTCCCTTTTTGGGGGCTAAATAACCACTAATATGCGTCAGTAAACTTGCTTTATGATTCATTGATAGTGAAGTCGAAGATTGTAGCCCGAAAACAAGTTAAAAAGGGGATTTCCCTCAAAACTGAGGTGTAGATCTAGAGTACTGTATAAGCGGCATCACTCACATTTAAACTGCGCGACGCGTACGATTTTTTGACGCGTCTAGTCACGTGCTGTTATTGCTCTTCTTTCCTTCCAACTTTTTCTTTCTTTCTTTCTTAAATCTTTCTCTCATTGATACTCTCGAGTTACTCGAATGGTTGTCCGGACAGACCGAAGACCGTACACGAAAAGGATCTTGAATTGGAGTGATACAGACAAAATTCAATTTTTACCAACTTGGACGACATATGCGCCGAGTCGGAGAGTCTCAGACTCATAGACGAGGAATTGTCTTTGACATGTCTTTGACTTGTCCTTGACCTACCCGTGCGCACGACTAATCCCTCTCTCTCTCTTGAGACTCAACTAAGATGTCGGAGACGGTATGTACCCTAGAAAGCCCGCGACTTGCGCTGATTGTTCTATCACAGAGGCTATTACCATCATTACAGTTAGGAAACCGGCGATTCCACCTGCCTCAAGATCTCCTGTGGTACACATTTCGCTTTGTCGTGCAGCCATCGTCGGGCCGAGTCGACGATACCAGGAGCGGTGAGAACTCGTCCTTGAATAACCTGCGTCATTTGTCGCAAGTTTGCGCGTCATGGCGGGAACTGCTCCTCGCTTCATCCTCGTTGTGGGGGATGGCGATTGAGCTAGACAAACTCTCGCAGAAGACGTCTCACTGGAGAGACGAAGTGTTGCGAAGGACTGGGACCTCGCTGCTCGATATCCACTGTCATCTCAGCGACGACGAGATTGGTGTTCTTGACCAGTTTGTCGTGTCCCTCTTGAACGAGCATTGGGCGAGGATACGGACTTTAGATATTAAATTCGACGAAACCAGCCCCGCCAAGGGCAACGAGCTCTTAATGGCGGCCATCAACGCCTTTCTGAAACCAGCAACGAATCTGGTATACTTCAGGGTGAACTCTGACATCCACGGAAACAAGCATCCAAACCCAGTGGTCTTCACGACCCCCAGGCTATTTGCCGACCACGCTCCTGTATTGCGAGAGTTCGCGGCGCATGCTTTCCGAGCCGACCCATGCAAGGCATGGTTCTCTAACCTCCGTGTCCTCCGTATAACCTGTCTCTGGACCGCTCATGAGCTCCTCACCACGCTGGCTGGCATGCCGCTTCTTAAAGTTCTAGAGCTCAATGAGGATGACGACGGCGGAGTGCGTGATCCACCTGTGGTCGGAAGGGAGAGCCTGCCCGGCACAGTACTACTACCTAAACTCAAGAAACTCAAGGTGGACATGGGAACGGCGTATGCGAAACACGTCGCCGTCTTGGAGCGTCTTGTACCACCACCAGGCTTACGCTTCCAGTTATCCTCTGGCAGGCTGTCGCTCGCCCTAGCAGACCTCGCCCCTCTTCTACGTGTCCTCCGCTCCTGCCTCCAATCCTCGTTCAAAAATGCGCCCCCGCAGGAGCTCCAGGTCTTTATGGTAAAAGATCACATCATAGTTTGCCTTCTGACCGCTTCTCTCTGCGCCGTCTATGCGATCCAGTTCGACCATGACGTCCTGGATATAATCACACTCCTCGAGCCTGTCGCCTCAATTCCGCTGAAGGAGTGCACGAAACTCCAGCTTGATATCAGAGGCGTTGCCGCATCTCCCTCCGATGCAGCCTTATCATACGTCATTCAGTCGTCGATATCAACCAAGGAACTGCGTATCACGGCCGACAGTCTCAACCTCCTTCTTTCCTTTCCTGTTTCTGCTGATAATATCCTCTTTCCCATGCTCGAAGTCCTCCAGCTCGACGGCCTACAGGACCCAGATTCTGTCCTTAGCTTTCTCTCTCGGAGCTACGCACACGGGGCACCCATCCAACGTCTTACTTTTAGGGACTACCAGTATAAAGACACCTGTCGGTTCCGCTCATTGGATCAGTTTAGTGGGTTGACTGTTAGCTGGAGGAGTACGAGGGGTTGCACCAAGGAGTATACTTGCGGTGACGGAAATCCCCAAGTTCTGGATTTCCTCGATGATATGATACAGTGGCCTTCAATTTGATGAGGTGCGACAGGTCATCGCCATCGAAGCGGCTGCCTAGCTTTTTGGCTGTGACGGACGAAAGACGCAGACAAAGGCGGCGATGGTGGGCTGTGGGGGATTGTTAGCTTCGTTGTCTTTCATCTGCTTTGTGTGATTTTGACACTTTGGTTTTGTTATCTGGCCTTCGACTTCGGCTTCCGCCTCACCTCTCAGCGACATCCTGTCGGGCAATCTTTTTCTTGAAAATTCATGTTCATTTTCCCATACCATTCAACCACCCATCTGGGGAGATTTAGAGCTGCGTTTAGATCTACATCGATCGATTCTAAATAGTTTAATCTTGGCTCAACGAGTATGCAACAATGTTCAGGAAAGTTAACCTGAGCTTGTTGTAGCCGCTCATCCAAGGTGCGACCGTCTTGACCAGGTAAGCATATTGTCATCGATCGAAGGACCATATTACATGCACCCTGGCTGGTGAAGTTTCAAAATTGCAGTGTTCAATCATTAATTCTCCAGAACCGACCTCTGCCGCGTGTCTTATATTTTTTGAGGCTAAAATCCCACCGAAATGCATAAATTTGCCTACAAAATTATACTGATTTTGACGTGGAGTGTGGTATTTACCGTGCTTGATCATGATCAATCGTGATCTCTCGTTTACTTAGAAGTTAGAAGTTAGAGAAGTTTACAAAACAAAATAGGGTCACAACCGCCCAAAATCCTGAAATATCATCGTAACTATCCTGCTGTTGCATTTCTAGAACTTTGTGAAATCTTTCAAAAAGGATTTTTCTCAAAACTGACGTGCAGAGGAAAGTCATTCAAATCACTGGTGTCGTGATAGTCGGACGCGTGCGATCACGTGCTTAGAATTTTGGATCAGTCCCGACCGTCAGTTGAAGCTCAAACTTCGACTCGTTTGAACTCAACGTCCACCTGTTCTTCTTTCCAAGTCTGGCTATTCGACTCACGTCTTTAAGGAAATCCATCAAAATTTTCAATTACGAAACGCTATCAAAAACACGTCTTTTTTTGGACTGCTCAGGAGGTTGTTGAACCTTTGACGAGGGTGAAAAAACTCGTCGTGCACTGCGGGTTAGTAACGACTCAGAGAATCAGCGAGAACCGTAGAAATTGGATAAACACTGGTTTAAGCACATTTGACGCAGATGCCGGAGGTGGTACGTGGCTTCAAGTTGAACATCACGAAGTTTGGTTCCATCTAACAGCCTGCCAGTGGCCGGCGGGTCTCCTCGTTCCAGCAATCTTTAGGCTGCCCAAAGATATCCTTTGGCACACCTTTTTTTTCGTCGCTCAAACTTCAAAGCGTTCCTCAAAACTCACCAACCTTCGCCACGCATCCCAAGTCTGTGCGTCCTGGCGAAGACTGCTTCTCGCTTCTTCTTCGTTCTGGGGAATGTCCATCGACTTGAGGCAATTGGCGTCGACGGACCGCAACTGGCAGAAGGAGGTTCTACGCAGGACCGGCAATTCTTTGCTTGACATCCGCGGGACGCCCGACCCAGACTTCAGGGATGTTTACGAACGGTTTCTCGCCTCACTCCTGAACGACCACTGGTCCAGGGTACGAACCATAGATCTCGACTTATGCGACGCCGGTCAAATCATCGGACAAGCTATGTGTAACGCCTTCCAAAAAACAGCACCTTTTTTGGAAAATTTCTCAGTGGAATTGCTCTTTTGGTTCGATTGGGACGGTCAACTTGATTACGAGTCCCCTTTAGGGGATGTCGTTCTTTCAATACGAGGTCGCGAAGCGTGGAAATTAAGGTCGTATATATGGTAATGATTTCAGGGTCCTCCTGCCTTTTGAAGGCAAAATTCAGGGGAACTTTCATTTTTCAGGGTCTTCTCTTGTAATGTCGCTTACCATTTCGTCTTTTTGACAAATTTTGCTTACGATCTCCGTTCGATATTGGCAACAAGCGGCGTCAGAGCTACCGGAAGCGTCTGACTACCTTTTTATCTTCTACCAACACAATCTACGCCGTCCGTCAACCTGCATACTGCCCCTTCCCGCTGTCTATCCCGCTAGGTGACCATGCCCGCAGGTCACTGCACCCTCCACCCTCGTCGCTTTTGCATTCGTCGGCTCGGCATTGATTCGCAAATGTCGTCGTTGGTGCTCTGCGTGCAAAACAAGGTGTAGGAGGCTGTTACCCCTTCCAGACTCATTCATTCGCATTCGTCGGTGCGAAATCGACTTGAGGGCTGCTGGATGTGGTCGATGGCGCACGAACCGACTGCCTAAAGCACGTCAGGTGAGTATAACACCTTTCTAAAGGTTGAAATCCGACTTACCTTGCAAATATAGGTCCTTCTCCTCCTCTGCACACCCATGCGCAGGTCAAATTATCCCTTACGCGCTTTCCTAATGCGCAGATATCCGTCCAACATCCGCAAACAGGCGTTGGGGGCTGTATGATTCAGGTCAGTAGGCTGCTTATCCGTCTGGAGCTCGAAAATTGACTTACTTTGTACAGCCAGCACATCTTGTCAATACCACCACCCTCCTGCTCTCGCTCTCGCTTGCATTACCTCACGCTGTTCATCGTCTACGTTGCTGCCACCGTCAGTTGTTACTCTGAGCCACGAGGTGGATGGGTATCGGTTTCGCTGCCCACCTCTGAGGTCGGAGGTTCAAGGCAAGGGGGACGAGGAGGCCTAGGCACCCCCCTGCACGGGCTCTCGTCGACGTTCGACCCCCACAGTCGTCAGCGCCCTCCGAGTTGCTGCCCTTCGTTACCCTCCGTCTCCTCCTCTCGTTCGTTCGGCCGTTTGTTTGTTCGTTCGATGGTTGGAGCTGGAGCCGCGGGAAGTGCGTGTGCGTGTGCGTGTGGGCTCGAAGGAGGGCACTGCTAAATGGGTGAGCAGGCGTTAGCTTTGCAGCCCACACCAGAGGGGGAGGATGAAGGGAGGACATACCCCCCCAGCATGCGATGACTGGGTCGTCTTCGTCATACTCCGCCCTCTCCCTTCCTGCGTCCTGGGATCGAGTCAGCCCGAGTCCGTGCCTATCGGTTCCAAAAGACGCCCACTGCGATGCGGGCAGCATCGTAGCGAAACGCGGGACTCCCTAGACGAGCTGCGGAAGTTGGGGGTGGGAGGTTGGGAGTCGAGGGTAGAAATGACGAGGCCGTCGTCATCGTACGGACGGTCTCAACTATTTCTAGTCGTCGCCACCGTCGTTCGTCGTTTGTGATGTGCCCATTGGAACGCAGAAGGGAGGAAAGGGAGGAGGGTGGAGGATGGAGGGTTTGCAGATGGAGATACGGGCGGAGGGCGAGGGCGGAGGGGTGGGTCGAGGAGTTGTCAGCATGGCGCGGGTCGTGTGTGGGATTGTTAGACTAGGTGTATCCCGCAACCCTCGTTCGACAAGCGTCCTCGCTATGCCGCTTCAAGTCGGCCTGGAATGGAGTGGTGGTGGTGGATAGGGTGGAGTGGGGGGGTCAGCTTCCCGCGGCGCCGATGTTCAGAGGTTCGGCCTTTACTCTTTTCGCAAATGCGACAAATGGGACCCAATTCCTAAGCACCCATCGTCTTCCCATCCTGTTGGTATATACCCATGTCCATCTTCCGGTCCTCCACACTCATTCATTTCGCAAAGAGCGACCACCGCACCCGCTTGTATCACCCATTCGCCTTTCAACCTCCAACTCCCGCATGCTGACGTCCTCATCATGGCTATGAGAAATACCAAACCTGGGAGGCGAGCCGCCCCTTTCACCGTCATCCCGCTCGGTAGAACGAACCAGCGGGAACGCGACTCGGGACCCACTGATTTAAATTCCAACGACGGTGGGCAAATGAGCCTGAGGCTAACAGTGTCGCGTGTTTGGTTTCCCATGTTTGCATGGGGAGTGACGTTTGCGAAGCAGGCGCGGGCTCCCCCACTGATGCAGTCAAGGAAGAGTTATTGATACTCGATGATGAGTGGGAGCAGTGAGGGGAGTGTGAGCACGCAGTCAACGCTAAATAGAACGGGGATTGGGATTGAATGGAGGGTGTTGTTGCATCATGTCATTGTCGGTCAAATTTGGTCAATCATCCTTATTCGTTCATTTGCAGGTTCCTGGTATCAGTTTTGGCCGCGGAACCCACTTTCCATTGCCAGCCCATGCACTGGACATTTTTAGGGATTGTCGTGGGTATGACGACCCGCGCGGGTTGGGGGTCAGGCACTGAGCTCAAACTCGGCGCCTATTAGGTGTTCCAAGTGAAGGTTTTGTTATCAGAGGCACTTTTAAAAAGTGCCTCGAGTAAGATTTGGTTCGTACAATCCCTAGACGTTCTGTAGCCTCGTTTGCCGTTAAACAGTTATTACAATTAGACACGTCGTCAATGTTAGTCAATATTATTCAATACATATACAAACCACTAAACTTTGGGTAATTCAATCAGATAATAACAGTAAAAGCGGAAACAAGACGGGCCACGAGGAGCCAACCGCAGGTGGGCGACAAGAGGCGCGTCGAAATCAATATTACACACTACAATTCACGGTAAAAATTGGGAGCGAAAAGAGATTCGACCGGGGACGAGTTTTGCCGTGCGAAGCATCGGCCTTCAACCCCAAGTTCATTCAACTTCTCAAAAACTCCATTGCGACTATTCGCAAATCACGCGCCTAAACTGCGAGAACTTCGTTGTTCAGACGAATTTCGACTCTGTCCTTGAATTTGCAGTTTTCGAACCTCCGTGTCCTTGAATTTGACTGTCACTGGACGTCTCGTGTGCTCCTTGGCACACTGGCTAACATGCCCCTGCTAGAGAGTCTAGATGTCACAGAAGTCAATAACTCGGAAGTGGACATAGACCTGCTTGAAAGTAGAAAAACCACCCTGCCGCATATAACACTACCACGGCTCAAGCATCTTTTCGTAAAACCTGGTGATGCACTTGAAAAATACCTCGCTGTCTTAACACCTTGTACCGGCACCCGGACTTTGCTTTGACATGCACATTGACGAATTCTCTATCCCTCGCAAGGATTTTAAAACCATCCAACAAATATTCTCCTCATATCTCCTCGTTTCATTCGATGAAAACATGCCAACTGTCTCCAGATCTTTGGGACGGGAGGCTTTGTCCGCATCTACCTGTCCAAAGACTCCTACAAGTTCGAATTCGAACTCTCTTTTGTGGAAAGTGAAGAAACAAAAGATCTAGTGGTGATGCTCCTTGTAACCCTCAGGTCGATTTCGTTGAGGTATACTAAAAACATTTTCCTCGACATTGGAGCCGGACTCACCCAAGGCGAGGCGGACTTTAGAAGTGTTTTATCATCAATGTCTTCAATCGAAAACTTACATATCACAGCCCGCACTTTGCGACATCTTCTCCCTCTTTCTACTCTTCCTGAAATTTCATTTCTCCCCCAGCTCAAAACTCTGGAACTCAGTGGTGATTGTGACGTAGCCCTCCTGGTCAACTTTCTCACTCAAATGCACACACTCTATTCACCGATTCAACTTCTCACATTTCATTGTGACCTGCCAGTGGACAAAGATCTTGGTCATGGCCAGCCGCTCTCTTGCCTCCGAGCTCTAGAGAAATTTGACGGCATGAAAGTCGCCTGGATGCCTGCTGGTGAAGACGATATATGTGAGTATATTTGTGGTAGCGTAAGTCGACTCCTCGGGCTTAGATAGAATCGGAGGTGTAGCAATTCGCCTTCCAGCTCGCTTTCTTCTGGAAGTTTTGAAATTATCGATGCCGTTTTAATGCCAAGTGCAGTTGACAACCTCGACAGCAGGGAAATGTTCAGCCTCAATTGACGAATGCAAGCGCACAGTACATAACATCACATGTTTCGGGCGTGGAACACGAGAGTTTGATAATGGCATCTTCTTTGACTTCCATCGGAGCACTGGGCTTCGACAGTAATTCTTATCCAGCCACCAGACTTGTGTCACGAATCTTTTTGCGAGCGTAGCGAGCAGTCATTCTCTAGGGGCTGGAACTGAGACCAAACAAAGCCAAATTTTCGGTGCAAAAAATGGTCTCATTTTCAGGCTAAATTTCAGCCTCTTTTCCTTGGGCTATATCTCGACCATTTGGGCTCCGTTCTCTTTGAAACTCGGAGGGTATGTATTTTTACTTATATGCTACGTGTCTATGCAGAAAAAATGGTGACTTTTTGTCTGTCTTTTGCGCATAGCTGGCTACAAAAGTGCTTGGTTTGGCCGTGTCACGCGGCTAGGATGGTGAAGCGAGCCTTGCCCCCGCAGGTTTGCGGATCCTTAATACATTCATACTACGTAATCGAGTATGCTCGCCTTGAATCTTAATTTTTCGAGCTTCAAGCTGCGTGTAGGAAATTGTGAATATATCACTGAGCTCAGTAAGTGCAGCAAACAAAAGGACAGATTGACATGCTTTCTGAACTAAAATTCGACGACATGGTGCAGTTCTCTGCACACGCGACTGCCAGCCCTCATAAAATAAACCCAGAGCCAAGCCGCGTCCAAGTCGCGTCAAATATTTTACTCACGTGTGAATTCAAACTCCGAATCTCCAGTGTGTTCGACCCGCCAACGATCACACCATGATCAAAATTGAACGATGTCCGAGACGGTGCGCTTCTCAGAACACCCCCGATTTCGATTATTTCAATAATCTTTACAGGATCCATCATCGTTGGTAGACCCCCGATTTGACTTACCACAAGATATTCTGTGGCACACATTTTATTTCGTCGTACTACAGCCACCAGTCAAGGTCAACCGTAGGGCCAGGATCACCAAGCACTCAGCCTTAAATAACCTGCGCCATCTTTCCCAAGTCTGTGTGTCATGGCGAGAACTTGTTCTTGCTTCTTCGTCGCTGTGGGGAATGGCTATTGAAATGGAGAAGCTTTCGCAGAAGACATGCCACTGGAGAAATGAAGTGTTGCGCAGGACTGGGAATTCGCTGCTTGATATCCACTGTCACATCGATTCTGATGAAATTAGCATTCTTGGACAATTTCTCAGGTCCCTTCTGGACGAAAATTGGTCAAGAATACGGAACTTGCATATGAATTTTGACGAATCCCACTTTACTACCAAGGGCGAAAAATTCATGAGGGGGGCCATTTCCATCTTTCTGAAACCCGCAATTAATTTGGAGTCCTTCAGTGTGTTAATGGGTCTGGGCAGGCAATCCGAGCAGATCCTCATCACCTCCAAACTATTTGCCAACCAGGCTCCTGTATTGCGAGAGTTCACAGCGTACTCTTTCCGAGTTGATTCATGCAGGCCATGGTTTTCTAATCTCCGTATCCTTCGCATAACCTGTCTCTGGACTGCCCATGAATTGCTTGCCACACTGGCTAGCATGCCACTTCTCGAAACTCTAGAATTCAATGAGGATGACGACGGAGGGGTGCGTGATTCGCCTGTGGTCGAAATGGACAGCCTTCCCCGCGCAGTGCTACCTCAACTCAAGGAACTGAAGGTGGATATGGGAACGGCATTTGCAAAACACATTGCCGTCTTAGAACGTCTCGTACCAGCGCCAGGATTGCGCTTCCGGTTAACATCCAGTGAGCTCTCGCTTGCTTCAACAAATCTCGCCGCCGTTCAACCCGTCCTGTGTTCGTATCTCCAACTTTCATTCACCAACGAGCTACCGCAGAACGTCCGGGTCTTCATGGGAATGGATTATGTTAGAGTTCACATTTCAAAGAATGCTCGCAAGTTCAGCTTTGAACTTGAATTCGACCGTGATCTATCAGACAATGATATAGCCACACTCCTCAAGCCTATCAGCTCAATTTCGCTTGAGCACAGCACAAAACTTTCGTTAAGCATCAGCAGTTCTTCCCTAGCCGCAACCAATATTCCCTTATCACGCATCGTTCTGTTGTCAGTCTCTGTCGAGGAACTATACATCACGCCCGACAGTCTGCAGTTCCTCCTTTCTCTTCCAACACCCCCTGATAAAGCCCTCTTCCCTGCTCTCAAATTCCTCTGGCTCGAAGGCATACACAAAGTAGCTCCCGTTCTTGACTTTCTGTCTCGAAGATACAAGCAGCATGCACCGATCCAATCTCTCCAATTTTGCCAATCCCAGTGGATAGACTCCTGTGATTACCGCTCGTTGGAGCAGTTTGATGGTTTAAGAGTCTACTGGAAAAACTACAAGGGTGGCTCCAAGGAGTATACTTGCGGCAGTGGGGATCCCCAAGCCCTCGATTTCGCTCATGATTTTCCTAAACCCTAGGTTGCGAATTGGTTCAGAAAAAGTGCGACAGACCGACCATGATTGATATCGCCGTCGAAATGTCAACCCAACCCTCTGCCTTCGACGTAGCCAACGGCTCACAAAGATTCCATGCAGAATGAAGGAAGACAGCTAATGCGGCTCGTGAAAGTGCTGGCGGTGGGTCTTGACTGAGGGTGCAGACAGGGTTGGCGACGGAGAATGGTGAGGATAAGGATGACGAAGAACTGTGGGGAATTTTGGCTCCAGTTTCATTCATCTTCTTTGTTGAATTTTGACACTTTCCTTTTGTTCTTTGGCCTTTTTCTAACTTCGCCCTCCACCTCACATGCCGTCGACACTGTAACTCTTTATTTTTCCCGTACTCAGTATCCTTCCATCCCGGTCTGGTGGCAACCTCGACAGCAAAAAATTCTGCAGTGGGCACCTAATCCCCAATCTACCCTCATATTTTTTTGGCAACGTATCGGCCTCTTTTTGGGGCAGGTTTTATGTAAATCAACATTGGCCTCTCGGCTGTTCATTTCTTTCTGGAACCCTTCGAATTTTTTTCCGATTGATTTCTAATACCGTGACAAAGTAACTCTTTTCGGTCTCTGAGACCTTTGTGCGTCATTTCGTCGTGTTGACCATCTACTTCAGTGGCAACCTCACTTACCACATCCGATTTTTGGACACCCTATCCCAGTCGGTCCCAATAATTTCCACAAGATCATTCAAAGACAGTTCAACCGTCCAGTAACTCAAGTTTGAAGGCGCAGCTTTTGTGGCTACCCGTCGTTTCACAGGATACAGGACGCCTTGACCTTGACAGCTAATCCATTTTATGAAAATGACAACTACTGTACGTATCCTCAACTGCTGTTTCACTTTTTCTAACATATACCCACAGCAGTCGACATCAACCGTTATCTCTCGAGTTCCCCAAGATATCCTCTGGCAGACCTTTTATTTCGTTGTAAAGGGCTCAGGAGACCACCCAGAAGATACCTCTCTTATAGACCTGCGTCATTTTTCGCAGGTTTGTGCATCCTGGCGACGGCTAGTTCTTGCCTCTTCTTCATTGTGGGGCATGGCAATTTTCACGGAGTTGCTACTGCAGAAGACGTGCCACTGGAGGAATGAGGTGTTGCGTAGGACAGGGCAATCACCCCTCGACATTCAGGGAACTTTCAGAGTCGGAGACAGCCGCGACGAGTTCGAACGACTTCTCTCGTTCCTCCTATCGGATTATCATTGGCCAAGAGTACGAAAGCTGATCCTGGATTTCCGCGAGTTCAGGATACGAGGCCATGAAATAATGATGCCAGCCATGAATAGTGCATTCCAAAGGCCGGCGCCCTCTTTGGAATTCTTCGCTGTTAGTTTGGACGTGTCCGAAATAGTGGAATATCCAGTGATGTTTCAGTTATTTGCGGACCAGGCCCCAGCCCTACGAGAATTTCTAGGCTCAGACTTCATCCGACCCACAACAGCTTTGGTTTTCGAACCTCCGTGTTCTTGAGATCGCTTGTCATTGGACCGCCCGTGCTCTTCTTGGTACACTCGCTAATATACCGATGCTCAAACGCCTATATATTGTAGAAGCCGGGGAGGAGGACGAGGACGAGGAAGATATCGACTGGCATGCAGGCAATAGAGGTGGCTTGCCACAGGTATCACTTCAGCAACTTGGTATGCTGTCGGTGGATACCAGGGGGAACGATCCGGCTCTGGAGAAACATTTGACTGTATTGCAGCACCTCGTACCAGCACCAGATGTCAGTTTCCAATTATCTTTATGCAGTCGCACATCCGTCTATACTCAGGCGAATGTCTTGGCTCTTCGGCGCATTTTCCGCTCATATCTCCAACATTCTTTCAAGGAGAAATCTCCAGACTCCTTTCATGCGAGCCAAAGCGATGAGAAAGAACGTCTTTCACTAGCCTTATCAAGGGATTCTTATGCGTTTAACTTTTTCCTCGATTTTGATCTTGGCTCTGACGAAATCCTGGATGTGTCGATTTTCCTCGAGGCCATCGGGACCATGTCTTTCCAACTTTGCACCAAGTTCTTCCTATACATTGAAGATTATGCTTTAGGGCCCACCAGAAGCGCCTTGTCCACCATCATATCATCCATGGGCTCAATCGAAGAACTACATGTCACCGCCAACAACCTACAGCTCCTTCTGTCCCTCTTTCCCACAGATGGGACCACCCTCTTTCCTTCCCTAAAATCTCTGTCCCTCAAGGGACAGTGTGAAGCATCTTTTCTCCTTGACTTTCTCGCTCAACGAAAGGCACTGGGTGTGCCCATTCAACGACTTCAATTTTCTCTCCGTGAAGGTTTCGGTGATTTCCGCCTTTTAGAAGTGTTTGATGGCTTAAAGGTCATTTCGGACAGTCACCGTGGAATCAATGCGCATGAGTATATCTGTGGAAGTGGAAATCCTGATGCTTTTTTAGCCCTTGAGTCATAATTGTCTGACTGTATTCGCAGGTATTCGCTTGAACATAATACAGCTTCAGTTATGTCATCTATGGTCCTCCTACCAGAAATAAAGATACTTTGGAGCTATACAGGAAGCTCAGTCACCTAGAAGTACGCCAAATTTCTAGGAATTTATTATCCCAAGAATGAAATTTCAAATATTTGACCATGAAATAGTTGCGCCTAAAGAACGTGAGAACCTGCAAAAGCGTTGAAACTCAGACCCGACCACTTTTTGGCTTTTTGATTATCCTCCAATTTTCACTGATGACAGTCTCGACATTTCTTTACTCAGACTTCTAGCGGCTAATTTAAAGCAGGTGTAACTCTATACTCCTACTACATCAGAAAATTTGACTTCAAAAAGGTGTCGTTGGTGGCCAAGGACGCTCAGCTTTGCAACACAGTTTTCGAAGATGTCGGTGGCGGTAAGTGTGCTAGAATATCACCAATTTCGTTCCATCTCACACTTTCTTCCAGCAGCCGACGGTTCCAGCAATCTCTCGGCTCCCCCAGGATATCCTCTGGCACACTTTTTATTTCGTCGCTGAGGATCGAAAATCGTGTTTCAAATCCTCAGAACTCATCGACCTTCGCCATGCGTCTCAGGTTTGTGCGGCCTGGCGAAGATTGCTTCTTGCTTCTTCTTCGCTGTGGGGGATGGTCATCGACTTAAAGCAGTTGGGGCAGAGGACCTGCCACTGGAGGGAGGAAGTGTTACGCAGGACCGGAAATTCTTTGCTTGACGTCCACGGCGCCTTCAACATGGACATGGATGTAGTAGAACGATTTGTTGCCTCACTCCTGAACAACCACTGGCCCAGAATAAAAAGGCTGGAGCTCGAATCAAGTACTTCGAACATGCACATGCGAGATTACAATATCATATGGCCGGCGATGGAACGTGCTTTTCAAATGCCAGCACCCAATTTGGAGAGCTTTGCGGTCGAATCGATCTTTGGTTACAGGTCATTCTTTTTAACAAAATGCCGACTATTTGCGGACCAGGCGCCCAGATTGCAAAAATTTAGCTGGAGATTCGGCCTCCGACTCTGTCCGCAGATGTTATGGCTTTCAAATCTCTGCGTCTTCGAATTCAATTGTCATTGGTCAAGCCGAGCGCTACTCGACGCACTGGCTAACATGCCATTGCTAGAACGTCTGTCGATTAATGATGAAGACCGAAATTCGGAACCACATGAACGTGAAAAAACAAACCTGCCGCTAATAACACTGCCGCGACTCAAGAGTCTTTCCGTGGATATGTATGCGTCGTTAAGAAACTACCTCGCAGTCTTGGAACACATTGTACCAGCACCAGGACTTTACTTGCGTATAAGTACCGATGTGCTAACCCGCCTTATTACCGCGGATTTTATAGCCATTCGACAGATATTTGCCTCTTATCTCCATATTTCGTTCAAGGAAAAGAATCTTGACTATGTCAAGGCTATGCAATCGGATACAAAAATCATCATTGGCCTGTCGAGTGGCCCCTGCAGATTTAAGTTTGATTTCTCTTTTATGGGAAGTCAAGAAGATGTCACGGCTTTCCTCACGACCATCAGGTCGACTTCGCTCAAATATACCAGAAAATTCTCCCTCAGCGTTCAGGCATCTATTTCAAGGTTTTTCAAATCCGCAGCGGACTTCAGCAGCATTATATCACCGATGGTTTCAGTTGACGAACTACATATCGCACCCAACAATTTGCAGTTTATTTTCTCCCTTACTACCGCGACAACAAAGATCCTCTTTCCCCAGCTCAAAACCCTGCAACTTGACAACTCGGATTGTGATGTACCCTTCCTGGTCGATTTTCTCACTCAAAGGCGTGCACTAGGATTGCCGATTCAGCTTCTTACCTTTCGTTTTGACCTGCCGCTGCTGCCCAAAGATTTTGGCGAAGACCACAATCGTCTTCAGGTTCTAGAACAATTTGACGGTATGAAAGTCACTTGGTGGTCTAACTTGAGGTCTCCTGGTCAACACACCGTGCACGAGTATATTTGCGGTAGCGGAAATCCTGATCTTCAGGTCGACAATTCGTTGATAAGCAGTGGTGGATCCGGAGCACATCACGTTGCAGCTATTTTTTTCGAAAATCTCTAGAATTGTTGACTTCGTTTAAATGCCAGTTGCTAGTAACATCCTCGACAGCATAGGGAAATTCGTAGCAGGCGCCTAGTATCCACTTGACGGAACTTTGCGGCCGAGGAGAGGGAGATGATCACTTGGTTGCCTCTGCACTGGTAGACATTGTAAACTTTATATTGGTGGAAGCGGAAATCGCGAGACTCTCTACTACTATGTCAGTAAGTTGTAAGTTAGATAGAGTCTGAATGAATTACCAGTCACATTTTTCCATTTACTGCCAACTTGCCAAGTTTCATGTTATGTTGATGTTATGTTGTAGTCTCCTATACAGACCTTATAAACAGATGACAATCGATCTGTTAGTTATGTTGCCTAAGCGGTGACCCGTCGCTCAGCGCTCAGTGCTGGTCGTGGATGGAGTACTGTATGCTCAAGCGGAGATTAAATTTGACCTTGGTCAACCCTTCTTCCGCAACTCCACTCAATACTGCATACGTGGCTAAAAGCTTTTACAAGGACAATATTTTCGGTCGCGCTTGTCTGGCCGCGAGAACTGGGTACCATTTTGTCGCGTTGGCCTCTGCAGCAAGTTGAACTTCAAGTCCATACTCGAGTTCTTCGATTTCCAACTCAAGGTCCTAGCTATCCGTAACCTCTGTTTCTCTTGAAACTCTGACACCTCAAACTTAAAGGATAATCCGACCGCGGATATTCCAGCTGCAGTTTTAACCGTCAACTTCAAAGGCATGACTGTCAGCCTGGCCTTAAGCCTCGAGCTAACCTATCAATATCTCTGAGGTTGTAAGCCTTTAAAATCGCCTGCTTTGTTATATTAAAAGTATCATGCAGCGGTAATTGATTACCTTTCCAGGGATGTCTCAATTGCCACAAGATATTCTCTGGCACATATTTTACTTCGTCGCTGAGCCGCCAAAATCGGCTACCAGATATTTTTCTGCACCTTCCGGCCTCCATGACCTGCGCCAGGTGTCGCATGTTTGTGCCTCATGGCGAGCACTAGTTCTCGCTTCTACATCGCTCTGGGGGAAGAGCATCGAATTAATGAGCCTCTCCCATAGCCGCCCGCGTTGGAGAAACGAAATTCTACGTAGGACCGGGAAATCTTTACTCGACATTCAGGGATTCATACCCCCAGATGGCCGCGAATCCGAAGTTCTCCAACAATTTTTTGCATCGCTTCTTGGCAAGCATTGGTCGAGAATACGAACCCTGAATATCACCTTTAACACATTCGAGCGCACCGTGGGTCGTTGGCGTCTGATTCAAGCCATGCGTAAAGCATTCCAAAGGCCAGCACCTCGTCTAGAGTGCTTTTCAATCGATTTAGGTCCTTCCACCGAGTTTTTGTCTGGGGTAGTTCCACTTTTTGCCGACCAGGCACCTTTATTGAAGACACTTTCAGTCAAGTATTTCCGAATCTATCCCCACAGCGCATTGCTATCGAACCTCCGTGTCCTCTGTATGACCTGTCATTGGACTGCTCATCAACTTCTGACGACCTTGGCTCGTATGCCGTTGCTCGAAGACTTAAGCATCAGAGAAGTGGAGGAAGTTAGAGTAGTTGAACTTTCGGCAATCGAAATAGCCATCCTTCCCCGAGTAGGGCTCCCTAAACTCAAGGAACTCGACGTTGATATGGGCAAGGCTTTGGAAAAATACCTCGACGTCCTGGAACACCTCGAATTGCCGACTAGACTCAGCGTTTGGCTCGAATGCCTGAGACTCCGATCTTCCGTTCAGACACACCACCTTCCCGTCCAACGGGTTCTGACCTCGTACATCCGCCACATGTTCATGGAAGAGTTACCGAACCGCCTCGAAATCAATGTGGACAAACACTACATCTTGCTTGGTTTGTCGGTTGGTTCTGACACAGAATTCACCTTCAACTTCAATTTTAGAGAAGAAACAGACATGACAATGTTGCTCGACCTTGCCACTTCAATCTCGCTTGAGAATTGCACTACGTTCTACCTCAATACTAGAGAAGGCGCCTTGGTGCCTACCAATACAGCCATAACCTCCGCGCTGCTACCAAAATTAGGGTCAGTCAAAGAACTATGTATCGCAGACAGCAGCCTGCAGCTCCTTCTTTCCATTCCCCTGAACGCCAGGAATATCATCTTCCCAACCCTCACACTTCTTCAGCTCAACGGTCGACATGAAGTAAACCCAGTTCTTGACTTTCTCGCAGCGAGAAAGTCGATTGGCATACCCGTTCAAGTTCTTGATCTGAACCGATACTTTAGCGCAAGTAACGGCGATTTTCGGTTGTTAGAGTGGCGCTTTGTTGGACTGAAAGTCGTTTGGCACTCCTACGACCCGAGTCGTGGACACAAGGTGCATGAGTATATTTGTGGAAATGAAGACCCAGAAGGCCTTGATTTCTCTCCCAAGTAGCACGACGTCGAAATCCACATATACTATTATGATGGTGATTTGTTAACTACCCTATCCGAACGATCTGAAGCCAGTATTCTTTCGTCCGGACTCAAAAAGGGCAAAAAATATCCACTGGTCGAGGTCCCATCTGAACAGTGATAATGACCTGGTGTCTCCGACCCGTAGTGCAGCTCCCTGTCCATCGACTTCGTGTGGTGAATGAAGCTAAGCTCGAGTAGGTGGCAATCTACATATATAGTCCCTTCCGGGAACTTGTTACATTTGTTACAACACGCTCTTCCAATGAGGGACTACGTCAGTAGTTGAATGTCCTTCCTTTACTTATAATGCAAGAGTAGAAAAGCCGAGTGTTATTCGTATCATAACCGTAAAGATTCTAAGAGGACATCCACGTCGTGTCGTTTATTGTAGTCTCATAATTAGTTGCTTGATGCCCGACATCCATAATCCAATATCGTCTGTCTGGGATCCGCGGGTCAACAATTCGACGTGAATGGAGAGAGCTGCTGGTCGATCATGAGCGTCCATGGCTATTCGGAATAGTGTATTAGCGGCATGAATATGAAGCTGAGTGAAACCATGTCAATGCTTACCCCTAGTCAATACGACAAGCTGATCGACGACAGGCCTAGACAGGGTCTCGCAATTCAGAGCGTCAAACAGGGGGCTAATTCTTCGTTCCAGATCATCGACAAGTCGTTTTTGGTTGGGCTATTACCGGAGAATGCATCAGCCTCGTAAAATTAAATGGACAACACGAGTCTCACAGGAGTGATCTGCTTCATCCTGTTCAGGTGTTCCGTGATGCTGACGAAGGCTGGCTGAGCATAATCCGGAATATGACTTCTATCACCGACAGCTGGGAAAGTCAATCTGTCAGGCCGTTACGTTCTCTACTCAGAGAAGAAATAACGTACGATATTTTGGTGGAGCAGGTTGAGCACGAGCAGGTGGGGCAGGCGCCCTTGGCGGTCCCCCAGGCCCAGGTGGTGGCGGACCTCCAGCGTGTTGAGGGGGTGGTGGTACTTGCTGCTGATGTGGCTGCTGCTGTGACGGGCCAGGACGTTGTTGCATACCTTGAGGAGGACCGTAAGGACCTGGCGGTGGCGGGGCAGCCATTGACTGAGTGGGTCCGGGACCATAAGGACCCGAAGGACCCGAAGGACCCAGTGGCGAAGTAGCACGAGCGTATGGGTTAGGCGCTTGAGGCTGCCCTTGAGGGGGAGGAGCTGGTCGGCCGAACTGCCCGGGCCCAGGAGGCGGCGTCTGGCCAGCCACTGGGCCCCTTGATGGCGGCGGCGCATACTGGCTCGGCGTTGGCTGTCGCTGGGGCGGCGGTGGCAAACCCGTCGGGTGCTGAGGCGGTGACATCAACCTCGAAGGAGGCAATGGCGGCTGATGAGCGCCGGGCCCTCCGACCGAAGGCGGCCTTCCCGGAGGAAAGACACCGGCCGACGGTGGACCGGGATGCATTCGCTGCCCTTGAGGTGGAGGAGCAGTTCCGCGATTCACACTTCCTGGACGAGGTGGGGGGGCAGAGTCGCCGATCCCTGGGAAATATACGGCGATCCCTGTGGCGAGAACGCAGGCGATGGTGTGGAGTTGGGAAAGGGGGTCACAATTGCAGACGGTTTATTCAGATTCAACGCAGCTGGTGCACGAGCCGTTGAGAGCACCGCTGGAGCATCGTTCCAACCTCCATTGTCTCGTTTAGGAGGTGGTGGAAGAGTCGAATTTGGAGTCCCGTTGGCAGCTCGTGGTGGGGGTGGGATCGAGACGGGGGCAGGTGGCTGCTGAGGTCTGAGATGTGGGGGCTGCGTCAAAGAAGCTTGGCCGTATGGACTTGTGTAGTTGGGCTGCGTGGTGTGCCCATACGACTGCTGTTGGAGAGAAGGCGCCTGCTGTTGCTGCTGTTGCACCACTCCAGACGGGGCATATTGGTTGTTGGTGCCCGCAGCAATAGCATACGCAGAAGACGCCTGCTGCTGCTGCTGAGAAGCCATGGCAGGCAGTCCAGGGGCTGTAGTATACCCAGTGTAGCCTCCGTAAGTGTTTCTAGTTGACGTCGACGAAGGAACGCCAGCAGGCACCGCAGCCCTCGCCGTGGTGCTAGGAGCAGGAGCAACCGAGGACGTGCTGGCGACCGGCCCAGCTGTAGTCGCCCCGATCAGCCTCTTCCGCTCCGACTCGAGGTCTGCACCAGGCGCGGAGCCCTTATACCCACTCGGAGTGAGCTCGAGGAATTTGACGGCCTCTTTCACCAATCCCTGCGAGCTTAGGAGCTCCGCGTACTCGAAGTACCTGTCGTACAATGCTGCAAGTTGATATGCTTGGGCTGGCTCCTCTCCTTTCCCAGATGACCCCAACGCCAGGTCCTTATATGTTGTCGCCGCGCGGAAGACCGTAACCTTCTCGATGAATGTTTGCAGGGCATGGGCATGGGCAGAGTAGTACGAGCTGCTCTCACTGTCTTGGTCGGCCACCAACGCCTGCTCTTCCTGTACTAGCTCGTCCGCCCATATGCTAATAAGCCTCTCGAGGCGCGCCGAGGCGAGGTACGTGAGTGTCGCATTCTTCCTGTACGCGTACGCCTCTCTCTCCACATCCGGGTCGTCCGAACCCTGTGCGATGGTGAACTGGTAGTCGAGCCGGCTGCCCAGCTGCTCTGCCAATCCCGAAAACTCCTCTTGCGTGGCGAACGTGCAGATGACGACGAAGATCTCGCGCCATTCTTGCAGGTCTGCGTTCTGCACGATGTCGCTGAGGTCTTTAGAGACGATAGATTGCAAGAGACGAAGGTAGGGCAGTGTCGTCGTTCGTCTCTCGAAGTATGCCTTCTGGGTGCGCTGGAGAAGCTCTGGGCCTCCACGGACAGCCAACAAAATGGCGTCTGCGTAACGGTCGGCGGAGAGGCACAGCGAAACAGCCGACTCAAAATCGCCCAACACCAGTGCCTTAGTGACCAATCTATCAATGTCCGACTCGTCTGAAGAATAGATCCTGAAGCCATTGTTCTTCGTGATCTCCGACGTAACAGAGGAAGGGCCAGATCCAATCGTTGCAGCGACTGAGGAGTCGAGACCGTAGTTCATATGCGGGACATGCACGGGATGTGACTCGCCATCATCCTGCGCGACGCCGACGGTGTTGAAGAATCATGCTGTGGGGTGCCAGGAACGTCGTCCCCAAACAGGCTCGGCGCGGTGGTCGCGGATTCTTGGTCCTCTTGGTGGGCACCACTGGCAGTGTCGGATGTGATACCTGCGCTGACTTCAGATGGGGTCTGTTCATCTGATGGCATCACTGGACCTGAATCATCGCCTGCATCACTTGGGTCGGAGGGAACCTCCTGGCTCTCAGGTTCCGCGAAGGAGACCACAGATTCATGTGGCTTATTGAGGAGAACAGGTTCGTCTTCGAATGGTGATTTGGCGTCGGCAGCAGCCTTGAGATTTTCGACTGCTTCAGCGACACGAGCCGCGATCTCAGCCTTGGAAAAGCCGAGGAGAGTGACCAGCTCGTTCCGCGAATTTGCCTTGAACAGGCTTAACAAAGCCTTCCACCCCTCTCCTCCGACAGCAGCAGCGGCAGACTCGGTTTTCTCTTCGGCAAAGGCTTGCAAGCCATCACCTTCGATCGCGCTCTGCAACTTCGTTGCACGATCCACTAAATCCTGCTCAGTGACGACCTTTCGGAGATGCACGACACTGCTCTGCGCCTTGCCCTGAGCAGAAGGCAAGTTCGACACTGAGATGAGTTTCCCGCCGAAGCCGAAAGAAGAGGCAACGGGACGACGGAGCCACTTGGGCGGTTGCTTGAGAGAGAGGGTTCCCTGTTGAGATGAACGAGCGAATCCGGGGGCATCGAAGATGTCAGCACCGTCCGCGCGAGGTGCAGCTGCCTTCGGGTCAGCTGTGGATTCGTTTGTCGATTGGATGGTGTGGATGCCGATGGTGCCGTCGAAAAAGGCGGTGGCAAGCATGTCCGGGTTGCGGGGGCACCAGTCGACTTGGAATGCCCAGTTGTCGGCAGAAGGAAGCTAGAAAGCACCATTTGTAAATAGGAATGTGATCTAGCTTTGAAAGGCATACCTCTCCAATAACCTCAGACGTTTGAGGGTTCCAGCAGAGAGCTCGATTGTCTTTACCACAAGACAGAAGGAGATCTGCATCGTGTTTACACCAGGAAAGTGAGAGAACGCCCTTCTCGTGACCTGTAAGGATCTGCAATGAGGAACGTATATCAGGAATGTAATAAGGACAGTATGTTATAAACAAACACACCTTCTCGGGCGCACGAGCATTTCTCAAATCCCAGACCATAATAATTGGGGAAGAATCGTCTTCAGATGCCGTAACGACTCTCGTTGCCTGCATTATGCCCGAAGTCAGCGCATGAAAGGCAGACGACAGATTACAACGTACGTTATCAGGGTGCCATGCAATATCGCTCATTCCCCTCCTACCTCCAACGGCCATTCCAGTGCCTGGTCCACTCAATCCAGCTAATGTACCAGCACCACCGCCATACGCCAACGCGACAACTTCTCTCTTTCCTCTCAAATCCCAAACAACAGTGTACCCTGTACTGCTCGCGCCAGCAAGTACGTATTGCACCTGTTGATTCCATGCTACAGAGGTGATTTCATCGAGTTTCGTGCTTCTCTGTCCTGGGGTAGGAGAATATGGTTTGCTGGGGTCTTTCAGATCCCAGATGTATACCTATCATCGCAATGTCTTATTAGGGATTAAACCATTGTTGATGGAATGGAGAGTAATTACCTCGCCACCTATTCCACCAGAGGCAAGGAGATTATTTTGCAGAGGATTAAAGTCCAGTCCACGGACTGGGCCGGTGTGTGTCGTATTACGCAAAATTAAAGATTCGGAAGCACTGCGGAGAAAAGATAAGTAGAGAAGACGAGTACTGTGCGCAGATAAAACACACCCTGCTCCCGCAAGTATTTTTGCTGGATCCCATAATGCCAGCTCGCCATTCTCCAAACCAGCAGCAATGACGCCGTGTGGGCGGTTTGCATCGACATGTCCCCATGACAAGCGATTAAATCTAAATACAACCCAAATTTCAGTAAAACGCCGTTGGCTCAAGCAAAATAACAGCATTCTCACCTAGCAGTATCTTTTACATGCCCTTTCGCCGGGTGTGCACCATCCAGACCCAGGTCAAACTCGTCCTTGTCGAGGAAATCCGGAGCCCAAATTTCTAGCTGGCTTTCGTTGCTGAAAGACTCGTCGAGAGCGCCCGCCACAGTTCCCGTGGCCAGCAACGGAAGCGACGCCGACGGCGACCAGGCAAATGTTGATGTCCTGTGGATTTCCTTCAACTTCATGGTATATATCAGAGTTTCTGCCGAGCTCATCATGGCCATGACACGTCGGTATAGGTCGGACCTGCCCTAATGTAAGAGATCATCCACGTGATACCATCAGTTGTCGCGTCGCGCTAATTTGTTTTCTCTTTTGTCCACTGTTGTCCACACACTAGCGCAGGTCTACTTTCACCCTGTTATGCACAGACCTCGAAACAGAAAAGCATGCAGTCCATACAGTCATTTGAAGGCTTTTGATAATAATTTACCCCCCATTTTTTCTACCGTTTTCCAGACCTCGGAATTTTCGAATGAAACATGGTCCATAGACATCTCTCGAAACTAATCACGTTTCAATCTAATTTTCTAACAGTTCCTTACAAGCAACAATTTTTTTCTTACGTCCATCTTCGAGATGAGTTCAGGCCTTCACAACCTCAGTTAACAGATCTTCTGGCCACCGAGGATAATCCACCCCATTCCCCCTTGACCCAACATTATACCGCGGCTGTACCACCCCTTGAGGGAAGCCAAGTATTGGCTTCACAGTCTTGATGGGAACTCCAATGGCCTTGTTCTCTCGAACTTCGAAAAAATCTGGGTTAAAACTACGCACGCCACGTTCTGTGAGCATTTTATAAAATTGAGGAAATGTTACACCCATATGGTCAGCGTGATGGAAGACAGGTCGACCATAGGTGGTCCACAAAGCGTCCCAGACTTCCGGTGCGTAGGTAGAACAGGTATTGACGAGCCATTGTGAGTAGT
This sequence comes from Galerina sulciceps, assembly GCA_023014345.1. Classification (NCBI taxonomy): domain Eukaryota; kingdom Fungi; phylum Basidiomycota; class Agaricomycetes; order Agaricales; family Galerinaceae; genus Galerina; species Galerina sulciceps. The sequence goes on from JAEDXJ010000017.1 coordinate 1,114,965, forward strand.
AATTTAAAGCGACCTGTTGTCGAATTGAATTGGCGATGAATAATCCATCTGTATTTAGCAGGCCTACTCACGTCCACGACAAAGGAGCCGCCTTTTTCAGACTTCTGGATAAGCGCCTGTAATACCCCAGTAGCGCCTGCTGCGCCAGTACTGTGAAACTCGACTGAGTTTTAGCAATATCGACCCGCGGTGATGGACGCACCAGAAATCAGCATTCGGAAATACCGGGGTGACAGGCTCGCCATGTCCCATTGCCTTCCCAAATTCCATTGAAACACCACAATTCTAGAAAAACTTCCATGAGAGCAGCAAAACAGGAAGTATAAAAAAACATACAGCGTCGCTGACCTGCTGCCATCCAGACCAATACGCCCACGGCCCATTCCAGCCGTAACAATTTTCATGGACATAAATGACGCCCCTCTCCTTTTTCTCAAAGAAGCCCAGAATATCCTCCTTGCCAAATCCCCACTTCGCCATGACCCCAGGCCGATACCCATCCACAACAACATCGCTCTCCTCGACAAGCGCCCAAAGCCTCGCGCGATCCTCTTCTTTGGTCAGGTCCAGATGTGCGCTCCATTTACCCCACCTAAGATCAGGTAAAATGCTGGTCAAGTCGGTCACGTTAGGGGAGGTGATACGCAGTACGCTCGCACCGAGTTCCGCGAGCTCTCTCGTTACTGTTGAAGACGCAATGATACGCGTCAGGTCGAGAACTTTCAGCCCGTAAAGCGGCCGCGACGGGTTTGTGTGGCCTTCAACAGGGGTCCACCATGTTGGACGCTGCGTAGAGTTGGGGATGTGGTGCACCTCAAACAGCCCGACGTGTGCGTTCGCCTTGCCATGCGCGCTGGCTTTATACTCCTCTATAGACCAGCAGATGCTGCCTGCTTGCCTGTGTTTGTCATTCATCAGCGTCTCAATTTCCTCGGCGGTATATTGCGAAATTTTGTCTTCGTAAATGTTGCAGGCTTCCTTGACCGTTGTCACCTCCGTTTCTGGGTCTATATCTAGCACCTTTTGGGTAATGCCGGGGTTCAGACTTGCTAGAAAATACTGTCAACAATTATAAAAATAAATGGGAGTGAGAAAGTGCGCACCATGGAGATGGTAATATCGACCATCTTTCGTCTTGTATATATTCGTAGCCGCCGTCCTGAAGATCGTCCCATCAAAGGCCTTGAACTTGTCCCCGTCGGGAAAATATTTGTTAAACGCCGGACCTCCGAGCATCGTCTGGATATGTGCACCCAGCGGGTCGATAATCGGTAAATAAGGCGACATGAAGAACAGCTGAGCATGATCACTTATCAAAATTGTTTTGAACTTCAAGCACAAAATAATGAACAAGCACACGATCTACGTACGTGTCAATAACGATCTTCTGATACTCAACTCCATACTTCTTCTTCAGAAGCACGTTCAGCATTGATCCCTGGAAGCCCTTGATCGACGACACGCTTTCCGCGAAGCGCCAGTTGATGGGCACGCTCGGCGCCTTGCTCCCGACGTATTCAACGTGCTTCGCAGCTTCCTTGATCTCGCTTGGCGCCGATGCATGTAGCTTGTTGTTGATAAGCCCATCAAGGAGTAGTTTTTGGGATTCTTGAGGGACGGAGTACGAGTCCATATTCTCTCCCTAATGACTTCAAAGGAAGAAGGGAAGAGAGTTAGCATCGGGATAACTATTAACTAACGGTGGACTATTTATATGCACTGGCAGAGTCATAATCTTCTACCGGGACGCGGTCTATAAAACTCACCGGTAACTTCGGCGCACATGCATTTCATCGACGTCAACATCCTATATACTATCGCTTCGGCCTTCGGGAGTCCTACATGTCATTCCACTTTACGCAGCTAAGTGAGATACGGCCCAGATCCGAAGAACATCGGCGCTTATTTCGTTGGAAGTATTTGAAATCCTCATGGCTTGGGCGGCCGGGCCAAAGGCATTTGGCTTCGCGGTTTAAATCTGTTCGTGCTGTGCAGTAAAATTAATAAACAATTAGTATAGCTGATATATCTGTAGAACGACTCGAAAACCCACAGTGATGACTTGGGTTCTGGTCACATAGGACGAGCACATCGAACATCTTGGCTTGAAGCTTGAAGGGTCAAGAAAGGGCGGTCTTTCAGCTGCCTTATGTAATCCTACAGTCAACTGATGGCTGTGCACAGCGCTTCCCGTCAAACTATCACAGGCATTTTCTGTGGTTTCCCGATAATGTACAGTCCGAGACTATTCTCCGCCATTATCGTATATCATCGCTTAACTGGGCATTACTCGATGATCTTTCAACTATGATTTTGCTTCGAACCCCTTCACCTTTCTCCCATCGGATGCTTCCCGTACGACAGGCTTGGGACTGTTTCGCTTGAGTTCGTCATACCCAACCAACATTTTCCACAATCGAAGATATAGCCTTCGAATTTCCCAGAGAAACTGCTGCTAATACTATTGGAATTACTGTATAGCCGCTTTCTGTTTAAAAACGGGTCATCTAGGGGTTTACACTTCGGCTAACTTCAACGCCTTGAAGAGCCTATATGGAGGCTTCAACTTGGAGCAGATCTGTCATGGAGCACCCAAAAATCAAATCTACATCGCTGGCAATTTTTCACCTTTGATTTGACACTGGGACATTCAATTCGACAATGTGACTCTTTCATCCTTGCCACGGCTAAATTGTCAATCTTTTAATAGGATCAAGTCTTCACATATAAGATTCTTTCATAAACTGGAATCTCAAGAGCGCAGTTATAAGACGTCTTGCTGACTTTGACGACGAGAAAATTACTCTTGCCGGCGTTATGATTATCTTTGCGACTTTGGCCATCCTATTATCTCTATTCTTGACTAAGGCAAATGCACTGTCACCACACTCAGACGACGTAGGTAACTCAGCAGTTATCCCTCCTGGTGTAGTGGTGCGTCCCTTTACAGATTATATAAAATAACCCCTTAAATCGAGACGACATTCAACTACAGTCCATTCCACCCACCTCATTCGCTGTCCTCGGCCAAAACGCCACATTCCGCCAAAATGGCGCCACGGAACACTTCAACCCGACCAACACCACGCCGCCCTTCTTCCAGCTCTTCCATCCCGACTTCCTCACCCTCCTCGGGCCAGGCGCATTCGTCCGTGTCATAGCGCAGAACGCGACGTTCGCATCCGGCGGCTTTGCGTTCGAGTCCCCGATATTTCTTTCGCAGACGAACGAGATTTTTTTCGCGAGCAGCGTGGTTCCTCCGGAGAGCAGTGCGACACACAATAATCGGATTAGTAAGATTAACATGACGCTTGTTGAGGAGGCGTTGGAGCGGAAGGTGGCTGATATTAATGTCCCGTTCGAGACGGTGAGTTATGGCATTTCATTTCTTGGGACCTTGTTTGATTTCGACATCCGTTTCCTATAAGCTCACTCTTCCAGACACTGTGCAGATAACGAATGGAGGAACTGGGCCGTTCAAAGGCAGTCTCATCCTCGCAACGCGCGGTCGGGGAACACTGCCCTCCGCACTGGTGCTGGTCAACCCCAAGGCACCGAACAATGCCACAGTGCTCCTCGACAACTTCTTTGCCCGTCAGTTCAACTCGATGAATGATGTGAAAATTCATCCGAGCGGGAATATTTTTTTCACTGATGACAGGTATGCCTTCTCTCTGTTTCTTTTTTTTATTTTCGGGGCCTCGTTGTGGGCTGCCAAATGCGCTGAACTGGTGTCTAATTTTTGTCTCTAGTTTAGGATTTGTGCGCGGCGAAAAACCAGCGCCTCTTCTGCCGAGTCAAGTGTACATGTTCGACCCGCAGAGCGAACTCGTTAGAGTGGTTGCTGATAACGTTGTGATCCCCAACGGCATCGCGTTCAATCCCTCTGGAAAAATAGCTTATATGTGCGAATTGTCCTGCCTCTCCTAAAGGCATTGTCTTACGAAAAATCACCAGAGGCGATTCAGCTGCCATAGGCACTGACCCGACCTTGCCGTCCACCGTGTACGTCTCACAAGCCGGCTGCGTCAATGCTTGCTGAATGAAACATTATGCCAGTTATGCATACGACGTCGACCCAGAGACGTTCGCGTTCAACAACAGACGTGTTTTCGCATACATCGACTCCGGCATCCCTGATGGAATCGAGGTTGATACGGCGGGGAACTTGTATGTTGCAAGCGCAGACGGCGTGCAGGTCAGTGAAATACCATTCTTCCATCTGCCTGTGATGGCTTACAGAAACATTCTCCACTCTCCCGTTGAACTGACGACGCGTGCAGATATTCAGGAAGGACGGTGTATTGCTAGGAAAAGTGTTCATAGGATCCAACGTCGCCAATATGGCGTTTGCGGGAGATGGGAGGCTTGTCGTTTTAGCAGGAGCGAGCGTGTTTCTTGCCAAGATTGCAGCGAAAGGCTCGGTTGTGACGTCGTAATAATTATTTACAAAGGGCCAGCGTTCTGCTGTAGCAACTTCTTGCAATTGGTGATCAGGAGGGCAATGTCAGCATCAGATGAATCCAGCCATGAGAATGCCTTGACTGTAATTGTGTGCGGCGTGAGGGTGTGTTAAATGATTTTTCGCAGTCATCGTTTCGGCACCTCAGGAGGTGGATGTCACGGTGGATTTACATATTATCGTCGAGTGTAGCCTATCGTAATGTCAGTAAAGCTCGAAGACAAGTCACATCACTCTTCCATCTCCATACTCTCCGCCGTGGGCGCCTTCCGCTCTCTGATCTTACCAGCCCTCGCGGCCTGGTCCCTAACCATCTCGCCCTCCTTCCTCCATTCCTTCTTCTCAAACGCGTCATATTCCTCTTTCGCATCAATCCACCGCTCCTGAACATCGCGAACATCGCTCCCAGGCCCTTTTATCTGACCAATGGCACTGGAGAACAGAGCGTACGTGTTGGGTCGGATGGAAGGGCCAGTGTCGTGCGCTTCGATGGTGCCGGGCGGCTGGGAGGAGTTGGAAGGGGGGACGAAAACATACCCCGTTGCACGGTCGATGACGCGGGTTAGGTTGAGCATGGAGTTTTTGTCCTGTTTTTGGGGGTTTAATTGTGAATCGTGGTTGATAGGAGGGAAGAAGGAAGCTGACCTCGACAGCGAGAGTTTCGAACCCTACGAGGCTGTAATCTTCGATCAAGGAGATCATGGCCATGTTTAGAGCCGCGAAGCGAGGAGAAAGAGCTGCATTGAGGGTGTTTTCGAGGTATGATAGGTCTTGTACTTCTGTGTAGAAATCGAGGTTAAAGTCTAAAGATCTTATGAGTATAAATTCTGAATAAGAAGGTCAACACTGTACCGAGGTCCCCGTATTTTGAAAGGAGGTCAACCTTCGAGAGTACATTGATATGCGGCAACTCGAGCTGCAGCATCGCTCGTAGAGAAAGAAGCAGAACCGAGACATATTTCGACGCATCCGTGATATAATGTGCATCACATAGATGGACAGCCGCCAACTGGCTTAACTCTCATTGGTTTGCTTTGCAGACAAGACCTATAGTAAAAGAGACGCACCCGGAATGAGCTCTTTGTCAGTTTCTCGACAACGTTTTTGACGCTTTCATGGTTCGTACTCAGCTCGACTTGGCCAGGAAGGTCAAATAGGACATAGGCATCGTCACCCAGCTCCTTCAGCTGGTCTTCGAGCCAGTCGAAGTTGGCTTCAAGGTATTCCATGCAATACAGCATCCCGCCATTTGGACCGAGGCCGTGCTGCTGCATGACGTCGCTCAGAGTTATTAGCGACGAGATATCGATCGCGCAAGGGTACGGCAGGGCATCGTTCGCTGGGTCGAGGTTTACAACTGATATTGGCCGGTTTAAGGCGGTAAAAAGCTGGTATTTTCCGTAGCAGTATGTTGATTTTCCACTTCCTGGAGACCCACAGACAACTTCTCCAAATGGCATGCTCTGGAGTTGCAAAATATATAATACAAGGAGGTGGGATGTGAACAAGTGACGCAGACAGCAGCGGGAATTTTTTGTCAGATAAGATAACACTTAGCGATTTCTCACGGTACTAAATGGAATCAACAACGCGTCTGCAGGGATCCTTTTGAAGTTGGACCACCACGATCCTCAGTGCCGACAACGTGCAGCTAACCATCCTCAGGCCACTCATTTCTTGAGGCCATAAGCAAGCCTTCCTCCAGAGTCAATATATTAATATGTCACGCTTTAAATTTACTGAAAACGACCATGTCGCGTCTGATGATGTACGAGAGCTATTTTCCCCATTCGCCACCACACCTAACTTTCATTTCGACTTAGCTTGCAAGCGTGCTCGAATACACGCGTCAGGTCCACGAATACTCCACCAGGGCATCCGGATCGTCAAGCAAGCTTCTGGCCACCAACGGAACAGCAGAACTTGATCGGAAGAACGACAAGCTTCGAGACCGCATTGCGGAGCTGGACGCCGAGGTACTGGGGTACAGAGAGGATATATCTGAGATCGAAAGTCGGATATCGCTATGCCTGCACGAAAGGGAGGATCTGGAAAGGCAGCTGGCACAGTCGAGGGCTCGTTTTGATCCCAAAGGCAAGGGCAAAGCGCAAGTCGGTATCAATTATTCGACAGAGGAATTCGATTGGTCTGGTGCGTTGAAAGCGCGTATGAAAGCGGTGTTTGGTATAAATGACTTTCGTCTCTGTCAAAAAGGGTATGTCCTTGATTTTATGCTCTATGTTTCCTCAGGGTTGAACAAATATCGCAGGGCATGCAATGCGAATATGGATGGTCGGGATATCGTGTGTATAATGCCAACTGGTATACTTGCTTTCTCTCTACATGTTATATTTCACCCTAATTGATTTTTAGGCGGTGGTAAATCGTTGACATACCAGTTGCCTGCACTTTTAACTCCTGGGTGCACACTGGTTATTTCACCTCTTATTTCGTTAATGACGGACCAGATACTACATCTGACTGACGCTGGTGGTCAGTATTTTGACTTGAATTCATTTCTTTTGACTAATTCATTGTCACAGTTGATGCTGCAATGATTAACTCTGCCACGTCCAAGCAAGAGAAGGGTCAAATTCTTGACCGATTGAAGAGAATGTCTGACGGCAAACTCGGCCCTCACGACAAGGAACTCAAGTTGGTCTACGTAACAGTAATACATTTGTGTCTTGTTTCATTCAGCTTTGCTTACTGGTTTAGCCTGAAAGGTTGAGTAAAGACAAACGTTTTCTCACGTTGCTGCAGCAACTCGACAAAGCCAAGAAATTTGGTCAGTCTTTTTGCCTATTTTCCAGCAGTCACGCTCACAAATATTATTCCTCTTTTAGCCAGAATTACTATCGACGAAGCTCATTGTGTATCCCAACTAGGACACGACTTTCGGTACGTTCCATCTTCCTTCTGTCACACTTGCTCAACCAAACCTGACTATACTTTTTTCAAGTCCGGACTACAAAGAGCTACACATCCTACGCAAGATCTTTCCTCACGTCCCCATCATGGCACTGTCAGCTACATGCGGGCCGGAAGTCCTCAAAGATCTCATCCAAATCTTGGGTCTGAACCAGCCAGTCGACGGAAATAGTCTGTGCATTCCTTCTTCATTCAAATTTGCACCTATTCTTACCCTTGGTCCCTGCAGACGCCAACGCTGATGGTACGGTGTACTTCTCGTCACCGCTCTATCGCAAGAACCTGCACTACCGTGTGGTGGCAAAGCCTGACAGGGCTGCGGACCATCTCGAGGCGATGAAGGACTATATTTTGCAGAATCATCCAGATGAGACCGGCATCATCTACTGTTTTACCATCAAGGTACACCTCACTTTCCAAATCCATTCCGATTGCCTGTGCTCGTGCTCGTGCTCATTGCTTCGCTCCGAAATAGGACACGGACACAGTCGCAGAGAAGCTCAGAGAGATCAGCAACGGGAGGATCAAGACTGGTGTCTACAATGCGAAAATATCAGATGCAGAAAAGTCCAGGTTGCACCTGCAGTGGCGAAAGGGCACCATCAAGGTCGTCTGTGCCACTATAGGGGGTCCTCTATATAACACAAGACTCCGTAAGATCCCGGAGCTTTGAATAGAAATTCATTACTTCCTTTCACAGCTTTTGGACTGGGCATTGACAAGGGCGACGTGCGGTTTGTGCTGCATCACTCCGTACGTCCGTTTTATTATTACTCTTCTTTGTCTTTCCTCTGTTCCGCGGTTGTTGATTGGGTTTTGTCTTATTTTTGTTCTCGCTCCTAGATCTCCGTTAGTCACTTGGTGGCGTTGGACGCGCGGGTTCCGCATGTTGGTTGACTTACGACCTTTTTTTTACTTGCTTTGTTCTAGAAATCGTTGGAAGGTTTCTATCAGGAGTCTGGGCGCGCTGGTCGGGACGGAAAGGATTCAGATTGTATTCTGTATTACCGACCACAGGATGTTGCTGCCCTTAGCGGGATTATGGCTACGGAAAAGGAGGGCCAACGAAAACGTACGTTCTTGCCTGATTTTTTTGCTTGAAAACATGAACTTACGATTTGGGCAACGAAAATTCCAGTGCACGCCATGGCCAAGTTCGCAGAAGAGATTCGCCAGTGCCGAAAGGTTGAATTCGCGGAGTAAGCAAAGGCTGCTCTAATAATGCCTCCAGTTTTTGCCCTAACGCCCTGATGTTGATCGCCGTTTATTTTTCTTTTTTGATTGACAGATACTTCTCCCACTCGTCGCAGCTCTCCGTGGCCTCGTTCGCAACAGAGGAGACCGGTGCATTGGAGCGTTGCGGGCACTGCGATAACTGCACACGGCCATCCGGTGCTGTCGAGCGCAGAGACGTAACGCTCGCCACGTGGCAGGTCCTCAAGGTCGTCGGCGCGGTGCAGCACTCGGGCGGGCGGCTGACGATGAACATGCTCGCGAGCCTCGCAAGGGGCGGGCAGAAGGGGGCTTATGATGTTGTGGTTGGACGAAAGACGACCGTGAAAAAGACTCTCGATCTTGTTGCTGTTGCTGGTGGCCCGGTTGAGATTAGCAAGAATGTGAGTGTCCTTCCCTTTTTTTTCGTCTTTCGACGTTCGACTGGAGAGTACTTACAGATGTTGTGATCATCTAGGATATCGATCACCTGCTTGTCCATCTGTTGACACAGGGATACTTAAAAGAGGAATACGTTCAGACACCTTACAATTGCGTGGTGTATATCGTCACGGGCCGGCTTGCAGCAAGGCTTTTGCATCTAACTCGCGAAGCTATCTCCGGCAGCTCTAAAGTCAAGCTTGAGATCGATTTCTTAAAGAAAGACACGAAGAAGCGAAGCCAAAAAAAGGCAGATGGCTCGAGCAAGTCTTCGGTGCCGAAGAAGAGGCCATCATTGGGAAGCGGAAAAGGCAAAGCAAAGGCAGATAGTGATTCGGACGACAGTACATCGGATGACGATGACATATTGGACACGTCGGACTATTGGGAGACTGGAAAGGCTGGTTCTTCGCGGACGACGGGCAAAGTCGTCGATTCAGACGACATGTACGTTTCAGATAGCGATGGGGATGATTACGACTGGACGACCTCCATGCGCGACCAGCCACCACGTAAGCGACCGCGCAAGAGTGACGAGAGCTTGAGAGGGAAAGGAATGAGGGTTATTACTGACGGAGATCATGAAGTATTGGAACTATCATCTGATTAAATAAACACGGGCTGCTATGTAATACAATTCGATATGTTTAACAAAACATGGATCAAGATGCACAACGGAGAGAGTGCTGGATATAAGGATACAGGGGATACATTGACGTCAGGCAAACCGAGGCATAAATACTAAGACGTCGTGGGTAGGAGCGAACACAATAAGGATAGAGCAAAGAAAGGGTAGTAGACTTGGAGGTCCTGAGCAAGAGCAAGAGCAAGACTGGACTGGATCGAAGTTGATGAGCAATATCTACAGACGGCATTAAGCCCTGGTTTGTTTAAGAGCGGAGCGAAGGGGTGGTTTGGGGATCAAGCGATGGTTGAGGTCGATACGGATGCCTTCTTCGTTCATCCACCCGTCTCCGTTTTCTGGGTAATCGTCTAGATCAGGTGGGTACTCTTGGCCTGCAGGAGGGGACTTGTAAGCGCCGTCGTTCGTCCAGAGTTGGTCTCTGAAAAAAAAACAAGGAGATAATCAGCAAGGATAAGATGTGAACTATGAACGACCACTTTACCCCCGGTTGAACCAGCCCTTTCGTCGTTGGCTCGCAAAAATGGGAGAGGGCAGATCAGGTTGTCGTTCCAGCGCACGGACCGTAGCAAAGGAGCGGAGTTTCGGCCAGAGAGGGGTGGCCTCACTGGCGGGTTTTGGTCGCCGTCAGAGTTTCGCCTCTGAGGCTCAGAACCGTTCGGTGTCATGGTTCTGACGTTGCCAGCAGCATCTGTGTATTTCACGGTGACTGCTGGTGGTTGCTCGTAGGATGCAGCGTTGCGAGATGGTTGGCTGCTTGAGGTGTATTGCCGACCTTCGTCCGAGCGAATTGCTCGAGGTTCTTTTTGGTACTCGGGCTCGGGATAGGTTGCTCTCGAGGAAGGAGCCTGGCGTTCGTTTCCAGGAAGAGGCACAGTTGGCATTGGGATATAATGTGTTTGGGAGCTGGAGGAGTGCGGGTCACCCCGACGGTCAGGCTCGCCGCGTGGACCTCTCTCGTATTCCGGAGCATATCTAGAATCCGAAGGCGCAACTTGCATTGGCAGATTGGGACGAGCTGAAGCAGAGAAGGAGCTCGAACGTGTCCTGGTTCGCTCGTGGGTCCTTTCGTTCTCTGCGGATCCGGATTGTCGAACAGGCTCGAGGTCTACTGGGCTGGGACGCATTTGGGTTGGAGAAGAGGACAATGGGCCAGGCTTGTATACTTCTCGAACCTCCCTAGTAGACTGAGGTTGTGATCGACTCTCCTTTGGGGACCTTGGTGCCTCTGGGGCGTAAGAGCTGCGTCGAGAAACATGGGTCGATATTCCTCAGAATCTCGAGATCCTCTCCTCGGCTCGGGTCCACTTTCTCTAGGTGACCTAGGTGCCTCTGGTGCGTAAGAGTTTCGTCGAGAGTACTCCTCGAAATCTCGTGCTGGCGTTCTTGCATCCCTCCTTTCTGAGCTCGGAGGTTCGCGTGGAGGGGATTCGCGAACAGGTGATTGAATGGCGTCTCGTCGGTCTTTGTAGCCGTAATCCCTTAGCGTCGAGTTGCTTGAATCCGAGCCAGTCTTGGATGTTGGGAAATAATCTGGCCCAGCATGGCCATGGTCGGAAGTCGGTCGCAGACCGCCAAGGTCGGGCCGTGGGCCAACCACGGATGAACGACGATGTGATCGGTACTCTTGAGACGCAGTCGTCGTACCCTGGGCGGAGGTAGCATATGTTGCACGAGACGAAGGCACCGAGCTGTTGTCGAAGGAATCGTTGTGATTTTGGGGTGAAGTGCGATAAGATGGCATCCGCTGCGGCTCCGGTTTGTAGGCATTATCGCGGGCCCGGGATTCCGAAGTCGGCAGCAGATGTTGCGGAGGAGAGGGGGTGCGTGGATGAGGCACTTGATAGTCCGGCGGTAATTGGGATGAGATACGTTCCACGCTAGGAGGACTGTCATGAATGACGGCACTATGTGATGTGGTCGAAGAATAGAACTGTGGCTGAGCAAACCCTGAATCCGAGGGCCTAACGGGAAAGTGTAAATTTGGATGCAGGGGTTGTGGTTGTGACGACGCGACTCGGCCAACAGGATCACGCCCAGAAGTAGGAGAGTTGTACGGTGTCGAGGCGTTTGAGGCGTAGAATGAAGCTGAGGAAGCTGATGCCGCTGCGTTATATTCCGCGTTGATCTTGGCTATTCTGTCGCGTTCTTCGACCTCCAATTCCGAAATGCTGCTCGCTGCGTATTCAGGAACCTGGATATACCCACCTATGGAGGAGACTCTTGCCATCGCCGCGGTTGAGACAGCTGGAGGCATAGGAGGAATGCGGAAAGGTGTAGGGGGATGCCCAGGCAAGCTGGTTAGCCTGTTGGTGTTCCTCGATCGATTCTGCTGGAGCCTCATGGATATGGTGGCTTGTCGACGCAGTTCTGTTAATTGGTACACCCTGAGGCGCAGCAGGTGCATGGGAGTACCCTGAGCGAGGAGCAGGAGTAGCGGGCCTTGTTCCACGCTGATCGTCTCCGGACCGCTCGGGAACGGGTGCACTTTGTAGCGTTGCCGTGCCGTCTGACGATAGAGCTGGAGAGAAGGCAGAGGAGGGCGATAATGTCAAGAGCGACGAAGTGTCTGAGAAGATGTCGGACTTCGAGCAAGTCGATTGCTCATAGATAAATGTGTCGCCATTGGCACTGGGATAAATAGCAAAGCTGCCTGTTGCTCGTGGTCGTTGATCGTAAGAACTATAAGAACTAGGATAAAAACTGGTCAATTTTCTTCTCGATTTTCGCGTGTAAACGGGTGCCAAGGTTACATACTTCGAGGAATACCAATTAGCATTTTGTTGTTCTCGTTGTGCCGGTGGTGGTGGTGGAGGTGGCGCGCGGTAGCCTGTGTCCTGTTTCGCGCCAACAGGATACGAATAGGGTGTATTCGGTCCTGTCTTGAACACTCGGACAGAAAAGCGGTTCGAGGGCTACATTTCGTGACGAAAAGCAGTCAGTAAAGCAAAAGTATGGAAGTCGTCGAGCGCATACCTTGGCTGGCCCGTTTTGTGCAAACTTCATGCTTGAGGAGACATTAGGTAGAAGGGAAGAGAACATACTGGGCAGTAATAGCACTCAGCATCGAAAGCTCGACATAGAAAGGTATGGGAATTTATGTGAGCGTGGACCCGAATGTCACGCTCTTCACACGAGTAAACGTTGAGGTGATGCATGCGGCCACGATCGATATTTCTGTACAAATGTCCGGGTCTAAGGGTCGAAGACGATCCGACGAGTTGCAAATGGCAGAATCTTCTGACGTACTGTTGACGAGTATTGTCATTCCACAAAAGTGCAACGCGCAAGAAGCCTTAACTCACATGTGAAGAGTAAGAAAACTCCAACAGGGTACAATTCCCTGCGTTATTAAGCCTTGTTTCATTACGCGTGTCTTTCATGAAGCGAGCGCAAGCCCTATTGGAGCTGCGCCATGTCCAGATGAAAGACCAGTCGCAAAATGGTAGTATGCGTTGTTCCCGATCGCTGGGACACGGTGTTGGCGTTCGTGAATCCGGTGAAGAGTCATAATGAAGCCTGATGAAACGTTGCCAGCTGAGAAACAGTGCACTGGTCTAAGTCCTCTGGACGCCTGAGCATGGACTTTTACGGGTAGAAATGGGCGTCAAAAGGGCGGGCGGACGCATTTTTTTCGGGAAAATTGCGTGTGCATCGTCTCTCCACTGCCTGGGCAAAGCGAGTAGTCAGAGAGCAGCCTTTAGGCAGCCATGCATTTACTTTACTGACCTCGAGGCTCGTCCGAGTCCACCTGACCGGATTTTTGCCAATGCTGAAACAATTTCTGGAGGTTCATAATAAATCTTTACAATTTCGGAGGCTATGCTGGGCGCCTTCTTGGGACCCTGGCGAGCAGCCTTGGCTTCGCAAAAGATATTCTGAGAAATGAACGCGGGTACACGGAGTGGTTGTACTTGGGCGAAGCGAGATAACCGAAGTCACCGACTCTCAACGACAGGAGTTTATGTAATAAATTTATTATGTAATACCCTTGCTAATGTCCAAAATTGAACCGAAAATTGGGCACTCATCTTCAGCGGCATTCGTAAAACGTGGAGAGCGAGCGTATACCGGGTTTTATGTGCTAGGAAATATGCATGCTCTTCGCCAGGAAATTTTGCCGGCCAGTGGTGTTGAATTTTCTACCAGTCTGAAGTTGACACCTTCAACCCGAATTTCCACCACCCCCAATGTTTCAACGCGTCACGAATTTGTTTCTCGCGTTCTATGCAACCTGGTGGTCGCCCGCTCAAACATACTGCGTATATTTGAAGTACGCGAAGAACCTGCGCCAATACAATCGCAGGCTGATGACGACCGAGAGAGGCGGTCTACTGTACGGCGAGGAACCGAAGCGGTGGAAGGAGAGGTCGCGATGGATGAGGGCGGAGAAGGGTTTATCAACATAGCAAAGGTGATTTACATGGCTCATGTACCTCGGGATAACAATTTCATAAACTCTTCTTGTGCTAAACTGTTGTTGAGCTGAGTTTTTGCTGATTATTGCTCCTAGTCCGTGCCTCAAACGACGCCTGTGCATGTTGCGACTGTGACTCGGTTTTACCTAGTCAAAGAGCACCGTCTTCATGGAATTGTTACAGGAATGGAGGGTGTCCGACTTATCACATCTTTGGAAGACCACCTGGACAGGCTGCTAGTATCGTTCAAGGATGCCAAGGTCAGATCTCTATTGACTGCCTACCTCATGTTCAATTGTTGAAAGTCTTGAAAGATCGCACTCTTAGAATGGTCAGACATAATTCACGACCTGGTGACAGTCTCGATACACACCTACGAGAGGGCTCCTCAGATGGTACGCATGTTTATCGCATTGCAGTGCCAACGCTTGTATCTCATGGTTCAATACAGCTTGCTCTAGATTCACATTTATTCCGAGCAGAATTACGAGTTGATCCTCTATCGCGCTGCGCCGCTCTCTCTCTCCCAAAACATGCTCTCGCCATCCTGCCTTTTTACCAGACGCAGGCAGAATTGGAAGTTATGGACACAGATCAAACACAGACCAAGTATGTTGTTCTACACAGCCCACGCGATCGTCCTGCTCACTGAACCAAGGGATGTCCCATATGCTCCAAGTTTCATTCTTGATCTTCCAACTCAGGTTGATCAGAACTTGCAAAATGTTATCGACTTCGTCTTTCTTCCAGGATTCAATAATCCAACGCTGGCCATCCTCTTCCAAACGCAGCAAACATGGACTGGGTGAGGAAATTTGTCAATCCGTGCGTTTACAAGCACCTAACGACCAACAGACGTCTAAAAGAGTACAAGGATACCGTCAAAGTTATCTTTTTCACCCTCGATATCGCTACTCAGCATTACCCAATTATCACATCAATTGAAGGCCTGCCATATGATAGTCAATCTCTTATACCATGTTCAACATCTCTCGGCGGAGTGGTTGTCACAACAAGCAATGCCCTAATCTACGTCGATCAATCATCACGACGTGTAGCCCTTCCTCTCAACGGTTGGGCATCCCGAATTAGCGACCTTCCTCTTCTACCTATACCAGCCACCGATCAATCTCGGAAACTTGCCTTGGAAGGCTCGCACTCGGTTTTCGTCGATGAAAAGACATTCTTTTTGATCCTGAAGGATGGAACCGTATACCCAGTAGATATCGTCGTCGATGGAAAGACAGTCTCCAAGTTGGTAATATCGCCTCCTCTGGCGCAAACTGTTACCCCGAGTTTGGTTCGGAACCTCGGAGATGATCACATTTTCATTGGAAGTTCGATTGGTCCGTCCGTGCTGCTGAAGGCTGCCCATGTCGAGGAGGAGGAGAAAGACGACGAAGATGTGGCTCCGTCGGCCATTGTGAAAGACGATGACAAGATGGACTATGACGACGAAGATGAAGGTGACCTTTTCGTATTCTTTCCGTGTAACAGTCATTGATGCCTCTTTGGTAGACATTTACGGGACATCTTCCAAAGTGACGACTACATCAACGACGAATGGTATGGTCAACGGACAAAATGTGGCCAAGAAGACGAGAACCGTCATCCACTTGTCTTTACGCGACTCTTTACCCGCTTATGGGCCCATTACGGGCATGGCCTTTTCTCTCACAAAGAACGGCGTACGCATCCTCGATTGTCACAGAAAGTCATCAATTCATACACTTTTTCATAGGATCGCCCAGTCCCAGAGCTCGTCACAACCACTGGAGCAGGACTCACAGGTGGCTTCACTCTTTTCCAGGTAATTCGGTCTTTTGCTTCATTTACTATATTTTCTTCTTGTTTGCTAAGAATGGAACTCTTGACTTTGCAGCGTGATCTCCCAGTGGTCACAAAGCGCAAGCTACACGTCATAGGCGGCGCACGAGGGCTCTGGTCATTGCCCATCCGCCAGCCAGTCAAAGCCAGTGGAATTTCGTACGAAAAACCCATGAACCCATATCACGCGGAGAACGATACCTTGATCTTGAGCACCGATATCAACCCATCGCCTGGCCTTTCTCGAGTATGATTCAATGGCTTGTCTTGTCATACTTTTGCTTATGTTATCATGTAGATTGCAACCAAGATGGCAAAAAGTGAGGTTTCAATCACCACTCGGATACCAGGCACAACGATAGGCGCTGCTTCTTTCTTCCAAAGAACGGCGATTTTGCATGTTATGACAAATGCGATTCGTGTCCTCGAACCAGGTCTGCTTTCGAAACCATTGACCTCTAGACGTCTCTTAAAAAATTCTTAGATGGCACCGAACGACAAATCATCAAGGATATGGATGGCAACATGCCGCGTCCTAAAATTCGCGCTTGCAGCATTTCCGACCCATTTGTGTTAATCATAAGAGAAGATGACTCGATTGGGTTGTTTATTGGTGAAACCGAGCGTGGAAAGATAAGGAGGAAGGATATGTCGCCCATGGGCGACAAGGTGTGTCCACATTTCAGGTTCTTCTCTCGTTCTATGCTAAGTTTATTATTTTAGACTTCTCGATATCTGACCGGGTGTTTCTATTCCGATGCAACTGGCCTATTTGAAAATCGCTATGAAAGCACTGTCTCTCCAGCTGGAGCCACTTCCACCCTCCAAGCTGCGGTCAATGCGGGGAGCAAGAGCCAGTGGCTGATCTTAATGCGTCCTCAAGGTGTTATGGAGGTATGACCTCGGTTCTAGCCTTCATCTGCCCGTTTTTAACTGAAACTCGACAGATATGGACGCTGCCCAAATTGTCATTAGCGTTCTCGACGGACGGGCTTTCCACGGTGCAGAATGTGCTCGCCGATTCTCATGATCCTCCTGCGGTTTCATTGCCACAGGACCCTCCACGGAAACCTCAGGACCTTGATGTTGAACAACTTCTTCTTGCACCTATTGGAGAAAGTTCGCCTCGACCTCATCTTTGTGTAGGTCTTCATTTTATGTTTCAGACTTGCGCTCTAATATTGTCAATTGTAGATCTTTTTACGTTCCGGCCAGCTCATTGTATATGAAGTGGTGGCAGCCAGCGAGAATCCAGAGCCGGTTGAGAAATTCAGGCCCACACATTTGAAAATTATATTTGTTAAGATATCCTCCATGGCGTTTGAAATCCAGCGGCAGGAAGAAACCGAAAAGAGTATCATTGCGGAGCAAAAGAAAATATCGCGGAATTTCATACCTTTTGTCACAAGCCCCACTCCTGGCACCACATTTTCTGGAGTTTTCTTCACCGGTGATCGGCCTAACTGGATTCTTGCTGGCAACAAAAGTGGGGTGCAGATTTACCCATCAGGCCACAGTGTGGTACACGCCTTTACGGCCTGTTCGCTATGGGAGTCTAAGGGTGATTTCCTTCTATATACCGAGGAGGTGCGTCCGATTTTCTATATTGTATTCAAGAAGCTAAGTGCCTACCTCTAGGGCCCAAGTCTGCTCGAATGGGTGCCAAATTTCCAACTTGATGGACCTTTACCCTCACGTTCAATACCCAGAGGCCGGTCGTACTCCAATGTTCTATTTGAGCCGTCGACCTCTTTAATTGTCGCAGCTTCTACTTTGCAAGCGAAGTTCACATCATACGACGAAGACGGAATCAGGATTTGGGAACCTGACGGTGTGTCCATGGATTAAACTTTAGGCCGGAACTTGAATGAAAGCTAACTGCCCCGCTGTAGCTGCTAACATTGCTGATCCTGTGTGTGACTGCTCGACCCTTGAACTAATATCACCTGACCACTGGATAACCTTGGACGGGTGAGATGAATGCGTTGGGTCTAACGCAGTTTTCCTAATACGTCGTGTCACAGCTTCGAGTTTGCCACAAACGAGTACATCAACGACCTGGCCTGTGTCACTCTTGAAACGTCGAGCACTGAAAGTGGGAGCAAGGATTTCATTGTTGTAGGCACGAGCATCGATCGTGGGGAAGACCTTGCGGTCAAAGGCGCGGTTTGTCTTATTACGTCTTACCCCAAAATTGCGATCTTGATCGAGATAATTTTTAGACATACATTTTTGAAATCGTTGAAGTCGTGCCGGATCCAGCTCTGGCGCCTAAACGGTGGTATAAACTTCGTCTTCGCTGCCGAGACGATGCCAAGGGTCCCGTCACTGCTGTCTGCGGGTTTTCTGGGTACCTCGTTTCATCTATGGGTCAAAAGGTTAAGACCATTTCATTCAGAATTATGCTCGGTCTCCATTCTTATTAATGAAAATTACTCTCGCTAATCATTCAGGTTTTTGTTCGCGCTTTTGATTCAGACGAACGCCTCGTGGGTGTCGCGTTCATGGACGTCGGTGTCTACGTGACCTCCCTTCGCACCTTAAAGAACTTACTTCTCATCGGCGATGCTGTGAAGAGTGTCATGTTTGTAGCATTTCAGGTAAGGTTTCTGTCCTCAGTCTCGGGTATTACTAGTTCCTCACTCGTCTTCAAACAGGAGGATCCCTATAAGCTCGTCCTTCTTGCTAAAGACACCAAATGTGTCTGTGTAACTTCCGCCGAATTCTTCTTTACCGATGGCGAACTTTCAATAGTAACTGGCGATGAAGAAGGTATACTGCGAGTTTACGAGTATAACCCACAAGGTAAGTGTAATTTCGTTCGGCCTGCGGTGATATCGCGACTGACATGGTGAATTGTTTCAGATCCGGATTCCAATGATGGACGGCATCTTCTTCTCCGCACGGAATTCCACGCACAAAGTGAATTCCGGACCACCACCACCATAGCTCGTCGAACAAAAGAAGATCCTGACATTCCTCACTCGAAATTGTTGATGGGTTAGTTTGGCTGCAGACGTTCCTCATCTCCCCACTAAGCAACATTTGTAGGCTCGCCAGATGGCTCCCTGACTTCTCTCACGACTGTCGAAGACCACGCTTACAAACGCTTGCAGCTTCTTCAAGGTCAACTGACGCGGAATATCCAACATACTGCTGGACTCAATCCCAAGGCCTTTCGGTTTGTGGTTTTCTGTTCAATTATTATTATTGACATAGGGACTAATTGTCGTTTGTCAGCATCGTTCGGAACGACTACATATCCAAGGCTTTACCAAGGGGTATCTTGGACGGTAATCTATTGACACATTACGAGGCTTTACCAATAACCCGACAAAACGAGATGACGAAACAAATTGGGACAGAAAGACTTACTGTCTTGCGCGACTGGATCTCGTTAACTGGTCCCTGGTAAATGCGTGTATAGTCGCGATTTCAGCACAGGATTTTGTACGTCTGATACTTTACGAGCCAATTTGAATAACTCTTCTACAATCTGTATCTGTCTTCCTAGCTAGCTTGCCTCATTATACCACTCATTTCCCGAGGTTTCCGGATGTGGCTCCGTGAATCATGATTTGTCATTGAAATGACGACATTGCCCATTGCAATGTCGTCCTTCCACTACCTTTGACAAAGACGGTCGGTATATCCCACAGCAACCATATGTGTGTAAATTAGCCCGCGACGTCGATTGCGCAATGTGAAACTGGTCGAGTATATAAAGCTATTCCACCTTTCACATGTTCTCTTATCTCTTCCCTCCACATTGTCTCCTCCACGACGATGCCAGAACAAATTACATTGTACACTGCCAAGGTTCGCATATCTCATCTTGAGTCCACTAGATAAAACTTAATTGATGTTGGCTTTGTAGATCTGTCCGTGGGCCCATAGGGTCAGAGTCTTGACCTGGTAATAATAGCCATTGCTTAAATTCTTTTTGTCAGGCCGAGCTTGCCCTTAAGGAATCTAAACTTCCTTTCACCCGTTACGAAATAGACTTGTCCAACAAGCCTGAGTGGTACGCTCCAAAGATCAACCCCGTGAGCAAGGTATGATCCGGGGTGTTAAATATCCTGCCCTTTGAGGCTCAACCGCCATTTCGCTCAGGTCCCAGCGATTGCTTATGGTGGCCCCGACGTGCCGCCAGACACCCCTTCTCCGGAATCGACCAAAATCGCCGAGTCCGGTGTCCTCATTGAATTCTTCGCCGATATAAGCGAAGTGCCTATTCTGCCTAAAGATCCAGTCCTCCGTGCCAAAGCTCGTTTCTTCATCGAAACCATCACCCCTAAGTTCTCTGGAGCTTACTATTCCGCTGTCGTACGAGGGGAAGACCCAGCGGCAATCTTACCGGTCGTCGAGCTCATCCAGAACCTTCTTCCCGCCGAGGGCTTCGCTGTTGGCGAGTGGAGCATCGCAGAGGCGGCTGTCACTCCATTCTTTGCTCGCGCAGAGGCGACATTAGGAAACGACATTGGAAAGTTTGAAGAAGGAAAAGGGAAGGAAACGTGGGCCAAGCTTGAGAACGATGAGAAGTACGCGAGGTTCAGGAAATACTTCGCCGATATCAAGAGCAGAGATAGCTTCAAGGAGACCTTCCACTCTGTGCGTTTGATTCGTGTTTGGTCAATTGTTTTTCAAGTTGCTGATGGTCGGCTCGCTCTAAATATTATAGGAATACGTTAAGGAGAGTTTCAAGAAACGCTTTCCTCGAGGAGCTCAGGCCACAAGTCTTTAAGCACACTTTTCTTGTCTCAAAATTGTAAAATATTGGCTGATTCCTTTGAACAAGAATGAGTAATGCAATGATGCCTAACGAACCGCTCAAGCTCTTATGGAGTACCACAGAATGTGTAGTATCTACACGTAAGTCCACCAAGAAGGTTGAGTCTGACGACACGACAAGAGACTTAATGTCTTCATTGGATCAATTGTCCTGGAATGCAAATTAGCACAATTATGCAGATGAACTCAGATGCCCTTTGAGACAAATAAAATCGTTGCTTGAGGTGACGGCGGCTGTGTTGCTTTGGAAGTTGCTTGCAAGAACAAAAAATTAAAACGGGTTTGATATACAGGAATAGATAACAATGCTGTTCGAGCGTCTTCGTGTATTTTGAGTGTGATGCCGGGGTAATAAATTGTTCGACAAGAGCCAAGGTCACGAAACACTGACAATGAACCAAAGGCGAAGGTTATTATGATGTAGTCTCTTTCAATGCCAGTGTAAGGAAAGGTAAAACTATTAAAAAAACTGCCTTTTATTCGGATAGTAGGGATTCCGACAAGATCCAGAGGTAGGTAACGAAGGTGTGATGCATCTACAATGGCATCATTGTCAGGGCCGAGGATCTCTCCGTGTTGATGATTTATAGGCGATGATAGGTACGACTCTCGGCATAACCCAAAAAACAACTTGAAGAACAAAGATCCATCCATGAAGAAAGTACCTAATAGGAAGCGGTTCGTAAATTATAATGCCCTTCTTGAGTGTTGATTTAAATTATCCTGGATTTGTATGTAGGCAAGGCATGCCTACCAGATGTTGTTAAAATGGCGGGGGTTTGGTGCGATTTTTCTCCTGCCATAAAGGGCACTTTCTTCCAAAAATAGAAATACTTGAATTAGGCGCACAGTTGGCGATTGCTGCTGCTTTCGAGAGGAACAGACAATAGAAACATATCTTCTGCCTTTATTACTTAGTCCTCGAGGATACGGCCAGTCGGGCACCTCAAAAAGAAAACCAGAATGCCCAGGCTGTTTGTCAAGGCAACAGATGAGAAAGACAGAAGACATCATGATGCTTTTGGCGCCGTTTCTTCGGAATACAGCGACAGGCAGTGGCAACGTCGAGCACAGAATGCATCCTAAAATAGCACTGGTACGTTGCTTTTATTTCTCAAACTTCAGGGACATTTTTACGCCCTTCCCTCCACCTTTATTTCCTCTCATCCACTCCCACCTACTGTATAGACGTTGTTCTGATTCAGAGCACACATACAAACTACACAGAAATGACTACTATTATACTGGACGATCGAGACCCAAAAATTCTCTACACGGGCCCGTGGTTGCCTGGAGGTTTTCGAGACTTGGAGTATTCTGCCACCACATCTGGAAGCAACACACTAGGAGACGTCGCGTCACTCAATTTTACTGGTATGAGCGTTTCACACATCTGTACTAAAAATGTCTTATACATCAGCTCATGTACTTGAAGGCACAGAAATCAGTGTTTGGGGCACGGTCGACGGTAACACAATTGGAAGGGTCGCCCCTACCTCGGCTTACTTCATTGATGATATGAGTCTGCCTATATCAACATTCATACCGACTATGCAAACGAACGGTCTGCACCTCCATAAGTTTTTTCAGTCTGACGTGCTTTCACCGACAACTCATACCCTCCTCATCAAAAACATTGGGTCCAAAAACAATTCCTACATTTGGATTGATTATATACTAATTACCCCCCTTGAGTCTGCGGATTCTAATAAAACTTCTGTGGGTCTCATCGTGGGAGCCATGCTCGGTGGCATCGCGATTTTTGGTTTTCTCGTTATCGTGGCGGTACTTTTTCTGAGGAGGAAGCGCAGGCAGCACAATAAACTTACCGGTGAGTTGTTACTCAGATATCCAGACTCCTTTATTTAGCCGATAAATTGAATGCTGCCTTTGCGATTAGTATCCAATGACCTATTTGAAAGCACTTCGAGCTCTCAAATCGCCGTCGGACATCCGCCTCAATACCAGAGCTCTTCTGTCGACTCTTCCCTTGACCACCTCCGAGATCACCTACCATCCGCAAAATTAGAGCGTATCCTCACTGTCCCCCGTCCACCAAACCCACTTCAAAATTCCTAACCGTTAATGGCGGTCTTGTCGGTTATTGCTTAGCATGTCAAGTACGAGTCGCATGAGGTATAATAGGATCCAGAATATATATAAGGCGTAGATTCTGACGAGAAAGGGACATTCAATATTCGCCAGCCGACAAGTCAAAAGAGACTGCTAGGAAACTAAGATGTGCCTCTCAATAACAATTCGTATCGTAGTCGAACACGTTGACTGACCTAATAATCGACTATCCAAAAGTTCTGGACTTCAACATCAAAACACTGTCGTTACTCACTCACCTACTCGACTGCGACCCGACCACTGCACACTCAAAGCTGTGAAACCTGCACTTGGTTCCTGGAGATCAGTGAAGATCTCGAAAACCAAGAAAGTAAGTTACCGTGAAACAGCCAGTGAGGCAGCGTCGTCATGAACATAGTACCGTCCCTGATCTCGCTGCAGCATCTCCCGAATGTTCCGCTGTTGACACTGCCCGATCCCGCTCATTCATTCGTTCGTCGACTGGAGCTCCAGGTGAGTCGGTTAAAAAAGAACGGTGCAGGGGTGTCCTAAAACTATGGAGCTGTAGACAACGTGCAAGGCAGATAAGTATAGTTTCCTCAATTCCCGAAAATGCCGTTTTTTTCAGCATTCCTCTTCGGCTTTTACGACGCTGGTTATCCTTGAAAAAAAAAAGGGACGCAGTTTCCAGGAGAATATCATGGAGAAGCCAAAGACTGTCTGGTCAGAGCGGCTGCTGTGATGGGGCTGTCGATGACGTGGTGGGCATCAGTTCGGATGCGACCGTGGAATCGGAAATGTGGTTCGTTGTTCAAAGCACTGAGTCGGTCACTGGTATCGACGGAAATCGAACCCGTTTATCTAGGACAGAAGTTTATTGGACACTAGAAAACTCACAGTGTTCGTACAAACATAAAGATGCGCCGCCGTTAGAATCCAGCAGCCGTCCACCAGCTTGCTGACCTTGGCCACTTCCTGATGTAGCTGGCAACTGCCCTCCTTGCGTCTCTCCAAGTCGCAAAACTGCCAAGCATCCACTTGGCGCTCCCGTCACCATCGTTCATGCCTGATTCAAATAGAACAACCCCTTGCGGGCCTAGATTAAGACCGATTCGCAGAAGTTCGTCGATATCTTCTTCGTCCTGTGGTATCTTTTCATGTAGCTTGGCATTGGCGGTGGGAAGAGAATGATCCGACCATGCACGTAATTTTAGCAAGAGAAGGGTGGTAAATGGGATGCTAGGGATTGGGGAGAGTTGTGTTGTAGATCCAGTTTCAGAGGCTCTGGGAGTACAGATGAAGACGGCAGGTAGGACACGAAATTCGAGGACAAGTCAAGGTGGAGTTCCGATAGAGGTATAGCAGGATATCGAGTGATCCGGGTATAAGAATGTCCACTTTACAGGCTTTTTGTGGGGTAGAAGATGCGCTGCTTGGCCCCTGTAACTGATCAGAAGTATTGGGAGTTCTCCTGGTTCTTCGTCCGGGCTGTTTGCTTGTCTCTGTCCCGTTTTCCAAGAGTTTTGACGGCGTTTCTGCATCTCCTAAAGAGTACCACAGAATGCGATGTTTAGCACCCACTACCCGTGAGTCAACCAAGAAGAAGTTTGGGTCTGATGACACGATGAGGGACTTGATATCCTCGTCGGTTTGTCCTGGAATGCTATTTAGCACAATTAGGTCAACATCCTTCGAAACAGGTCAAATTTACGACTCATAGACAATTCATTGCCACACGTACCTTTGGAATACGATGCTCCATTCCGTATGTAGCCATCGCGACACTACCGAAGAGGCAGGCCTCAAGTCCATTTCGCGACAATGCTGAAAACACAGCTGTACAGTCTGTTGAATTTCAGAGTACTTCAATGGCACCATTTTGTAGCAACGAGAGCCTGTTCCATAGGTTCTTAATTGATCTGATATAACATTTAATGCCTTACATTGTCGCTCTCACCTAAAATCCAACCGCGAGGATTTCACAGTAGGTTGGTCAAGTTCAACTTGGTTTCCAACGAGAGCCAGGTTAGAAAATGTTGACGGTCTTCGCGCTATATACTAGTAAAGACGCGGCAGATTGTGAGTAGGTATGCCACTAAGACAGCTAGAGGAAAGCGATCTCATCGCAGTCACAGTGGGAGAATGAGCCAAAATTGTGGCCCGATAAACCCGCCGAGTACACTGCCACTGTTGTAGTTGAGTCCAGCAGCATCGTCGCCATTTGCCATGTCCAGTCATGTCCATCCCTCCAGCAGCTCTGCGCGTATAACATTTTTATGCTGGAGTTTTCAACGAGAGCACTCCTATGTCCTCGATATTTTCCAATTCCCAGAACATTCTAATTACTGGTGGTCAACTGATCAGCCACAACACCAGCATTCAAGGCGCTGCCCATGGTGGGTCACCACGTTTATGTTTTACTTCGTAACTAATCTTTTCACTCCTAGGACTTGATGCACTTCGGCAGCGATCAGCTCTAGGAGCTCTACTTGATTCAACAGAGAGGTTCGACCCTCCGAAGTGCGCGCCAGACACCCGCGTTGCCATAATCAACGACATCTTGGATTGGGTTTCAAACGACGATGAATTCGCCTCAATAATGTGGCTTTACGGCCCAGCAGGAACCGGAAAATCTGCTCTTGCACAAACAATTGCCGAGATATGTCGGGAAAATAAAAGTTTGGTGGCAACCTTCTTCTTTTCTCGAACTGCGCCGAATCGAAGTGATGGACGACTGTTGATCGCCACTCTCGCATATCAACTCATGCTAGCCTTTCCGTCAACTCGACGCCTCATCAAGGAAAGTGTAGAAGGGGACCCTGCGATTTTTGAAAGGACGAACGAAACTCAAATGGAACGTCTCTTCATTGAGCCTGTCAATCAGTTTTCGCAATCCTGGTTGAGAGGTGTTTACACCCTGATAAACCAGTCTCTGGGTTGTATTACCGTCCACGAACCTCGACTTGTTGTCATTGATGGCCTCGATGAGTGTCATAATCCCATGATGCAAAGCAACCTCCTAAAAACCCTTGGCGAAGCAACAGAACGTCTAAGACTACCACTTAAATTCCTGATTTCCAGTCGACCCGAGTCACACCTTCTCCACGTCTTCAACCACGACCTGACCTTCCGGAGACTAAACGTCAAGACTTTCAACCTATCGTCTGATAACGTTGCCCACCACGACATCAAAGTTTTCCTATCCAGGCAGTTCGACAAAATCAAACGTACACACCCACTCAGTTCCTACCTCCACGCGGCTTGGCCATCACCCGACGCCATTCGCGAACTCGTCCGTAAATCCTCCGGACAGTTTATCTATGCATCGACAGTAATCAAATATATCCAATCACCAAAACACAGACCAGACGATCGGCTGAGTGTCATTCTTGGCCTTTCTCCGGCCCCGTCTCATGAATCGCCCTTTGCCCAGCTTGATGCGCTGTATTCTCATATTTTCTCCTCTGTACATGACATCCAATCCGTACTGCGGATTTTTGGAGCCCTTATCATACCCAGAAACAAGGCCGACGGCCTAGGTACCTTCAACACTCCAAATACTTTGGAAGGTCTTCTTTTCTTTCGGCCTGGAGACGTTTTCCTTCTCCTCAGCGATCTACAATCTCTCCTTAGCCTCGGAGGACGGGATACTCCTGTCAAAATTCATCATGCCTCGCTCGCCGACTATTTCCTCGATTATCAACGGTCGGAAAGATTCCATATTGATATTGGGCTCATTCACTCCTACCTCGCAATGGGTTATTTAAAACGAATATCTAACTTTATCTGTGAGTTGTTTTGCGTCCTCCCAGCTTCTCGTGATCTTATGGATTCAACAGTATTATATAATTTCAATCCCCTAGATCTCCAGTCGTCTGCTACTGCATTTATATCCCATATGCAACGAGCTTCTCCTACGGAAGAGCTCAAAATGGCACTGTTGGGCTTTGACTTTGCCTCTATTTGCAAAGTGATGGTTACACGTCATAAGTCCTGGCTCGTATTAAATCCTTTCTACATGTCAGTTCTAGTATCGTCTCTTTTTCATGTCCTGACTGGCGAGGTATGTGTTTCTGATTTTGATGAGTAACCGACGGGAACTTATTTCTTGTAGACGGTCAGAATGAAATGGGCTAAGAGTTTACGTGCCCGTTTTGCATATCAGCTTGAGAGCGTCAACGATTTCCTTCTTTTGCAATTGAAGAGCACCGAAGTTGATAATTATTTGACTAATTTAATGTCAAACATTATAACACGGAAACATTCTAGGCAGTCCGTAAGTCGATACATTTGGTTCCTGTCCTACTACCCTGAGCTAATCTTGCGAATCAGTTGAAACTTGAAAGGGCTGTCTTTGCTTCTGACCGCGCTCAATATCTGACTCTATTATGCCAACTCTTCTATTGGGATTTCAACAGCTCCTTCACCTCTGAGGCCAGCCTTAGATATGCATATGCTGTTCAGCAATGCCTCAGATTTCTTGCAAAGGATGGAGAGATTGCAGACCTCAAACGTGCATTTCGCCAATTCCCTGGTATATACCACGATCAAGACCAACTAAAAGAGGCGCATCTGGATTGTGCGCTCGCACTCCTTCCATTAGCCGGGTATGAAACCCACCTTCTCCACCTCCTTGGGGAATTCAGCGTCCCGCCCTCCTTTTCTTTCGTTTATCCTGAAAAGGTCAACATGCTCGCTGCCCAGATCGAAATTTATATCCAGGTGTGTATCCTTTTCAATTTGTTTGGGCGGAGCTCTTAGATGATTTCACATTGCCAAGACATACAAAAATGTTGGCCGCATAGAACATACCTATTATAACAGTTCAACTGGAGTTATCATTGGCAATCCCTCCCAAGTGTCAAACCTCGAGCAATATTCGCCATTCAACAGCTTATAGATCATGATGCGGAGTGTCCAGAAAATATCTGTTTCGGATTCTTCCTTCGGTGAGTTTCGTTCGAACCATTTCCAGCATCTTCCTCATTACTCTCAGCCACCAACTTCGGATTCCGGCTGGGATTTGCTGTCTGTTCAGAACATTGATTGGTCAACCTTAAAATTTCACATCAACGCTTGTCGTGCAGTCGTAAATGAATATCGTCCGGTGACTCGGCTCAGTTCCTGTTAGACCTTTTTGGAAGGCTCTTCATCAACCCTTCGAAGATGTTCCTGTATCTGAATAGAGCAACACCCAATCTGGAGTTGTTCCTAGAGGACCTCTATAAAGTTTGACCCAGTCGTAACAAGTTGGGGCCACTTCCTTTCACCTTTTCCAACCATTCTCCAGACACCCTGAGAAATGACTATCATCGGCCTCGATGACCAAGACCCTCACATTTCCTACTGGCCTGGTGCCTGGTTCATAGGAGGAGGTAACGGTAATGGCTTTCAGTATAATAATACTGCAACGGGAAGTCATACAATAGGAGATATAGCATCACTCACATTTACTGGTGAGAGTCCCGCTTGTCGGAAACAAAGAGACTTGCAAACTTTGGCTTTCCTGATGTACTCGAAGGCAAAAAAGTCAGTGTTTGGGGCACGATTGGCTCGTCTGGAACAGTGGCTCCTACCTCCGTATACACCGTCGATAATTTGCCTGCGATAACGTTCATACCTATTCTGCAACCAGAAAACCAGTACCTTCAGATGTTCTTTCAGTCAGACGAGCTTCCGACTTCAACATCTCACACACTCGTTATTGAATATATGGGCCGGGGCACCAACGACTCCATCCTTTGGCTTGATTATATTCAGATCACCCCTCCAGATTCCGTGGGTGCCATACTCTTTTCGGCACCTACTCCCTCTCTGTTAACTTCTTCAACTTCACCGCATTCAACTTCGACAACTCTATTGTATTCAACGTCGGCAACTCCGTTGCCCTCAACTCTCAAACACGGCGCTATAACACCACCCGTTACGGCCAGCAGCACAGCTAAAGGGAATGACCTCCCAGTGGGCGTCATCGTTGGAGCAACCCTCAGTGGCCTTGCTTTCCTGGCGATTTTTGCTATCACCCCAGTGCTCTATCTAAGGTTCAGGAGGAGGTTCCGCGACAAAGTTATAGGTGAGCAGCTCCGTTGAATATCTAAGCCAGGCTTCCTGACTCCGAGTCTCCTTTCAGTACCCTACCAACTGCCTCAAAGTAGCTCGCAGTTCTCCTCGGTTGACTTTAGCACACAGTCATCTCAACCGCCTGAATATCGGAGTTCTATCGGTATCCCACTTGCCCACGCGAGAGAACACCTTCCATCATCCAAGTTATCACCGATCAACACCTTGGACTGAACATTATTTGTAGTCAGAGGTGCCATCGCGAAAACCCATAATTTGTTATATCCATAGACAGCCAGTTTACTGACATGGCTCGCAGGGAAGCGCATACTATATAGGTCCCCATAATTGATAATCCCCAGCAAAACCTGCTGCTATATTAGGTCATTATTAAGTATAATGTCATAAATTGCTGGTCAATGTAATTCTTACCTGCTATGACCATAGTATATGATACGCCTCACCACATTGGCGACTTTTTTGACTTGAATTTTGAACTTGAACTTTCGAAGCAAACTCAGTTGTGGAATAAATGTCCGACGACCACCGTTATCGGGTAGTAAGTTGATATATTTGGTACCTGTCCCGACTGGCCTGAGCTAATCTCGCGAATCATTTTAAGTTTGAAAGAATGACATGGCATACGAGCGAGCCCATAGGACACTTGAAAGGCTTTTCATTTTCTGTGGTTGAAAATTTTCCACCACTGGCAAGATTAGCGTTATCGATAATGATTCTGACCTGCACAACTTATTTTACTTACGTGTAAGTATACTAACGAATTAATTCATTATCAGGTGTGGTTGAAACAGCTGCGTGGACGAATCGATTGCTCCCGCCAAAAGTGTCGGATTACCAAATTTACATTGATAGATTCCATACGCTGACGACCACCTTCCTAAGAACTTCAACGATGTTCCTGTATGTGATTGGAAGTTCGGAACAGCGTCTAGTCTGGAGTTCCTTCCCATATGGACTCTATAAGGTTTGACCATGTCTTTCCAAGTTACTTCCTTTCTCCTTGTCCTACCTTCCGAAGCTATAGCCTATCGAAATGACAATCATTGGTCTTGATGACCGAAATCCTCACATATCCTATGGGTCCGGCGGCTGGTTTCATGGAGGCACCGGCTCCGAGTACAATGGAACCACAACAGGAAGCCATACAATAGGAGATGCAGCATCGTTCACATTTACTGGTGAGAGCGTCCCTTTTTTTCGGAAACCAAAAAGCCCACGTAAATCAGACTGATGTATCTGAAGGCACACAAATTAGTGTTTGGGGTACACTTGACTCGAGCACGCTTGGAAGGCCGGCTCCTACCTCTGTTTACATCATTGATGATTTGCCCGCGGTGACCTTCGCACCCACTCTGCAGCCAGAAACCCAGTACCTTCAAAATTTCTTTCAGTCCGACGAACTTTCGCCCTCAACATCCCACACTCTCGTTATCAAAAAAATGGGCTCCAACGATTCCTTCCTTTGGCTAGATTATATTCAGATCACCCTTCCAGATAATTTGGATGCCGTACTCTTTTTGGCCGCTACTCCTTCTCCGTTTACTTTCTCGACTCCACTGACTTCAACTTCTTCTCCATTGGCTTTGTCAGTTCCAGCGGCTTCAACTCGTACACACAGCTCTATGGCACCACCTGTTACGGCCAGCAGTGGACCTAAATGTAATAACCTCCCAGTGGGCATGATTATTGGGGCAAGCTTCGGCAGCCTTGCAATTATAGTCATTTTAGCCGTCATTCTGCTGTTCTGTCTAAGGTGGAAAGGGAAGTTCCGCAACAGAGTTATAGGTGAGCAGTTTACTTGAATACCAAGACCAGCTTTCCCGACTCTCCTTTCAGCACCGTACCAACTTCCCCACAGTAGCTCGCAGTCCTGCTCGGTCGACCTTGGTAGGCAACCGCCTCAACCGCCTCGTTACCAGAGGGCCTCTGGTATCCCAGTTGCCTATGCGAGGGAACATCTTCCATTATCCAAATTCTCCCCGAGCAGCATCTTAGGGTCAATGATGTAATAAAACCACCCATAATTTACTCATCTTCAGTCAGATCTGTCATAATTCATTGAAAAGGCCTATAATCTGTTATGTTCCATTAGCTCGGCGCCTGCTATAAAGTTAATACTAGGTATAATGCCGTAAATCGTTGGTCAAAGTAATCCTCACTTTCTATGATCATAGTATTCGATGCGACACATTGGTCGGTCTACCGAGGGTGAATTATGACATTTTTGATTGTGATTTAGACAATATTTAGAATTTATCGCGACATTTCATTTCCTGAGGATAACCCCCGCGTGTGCAAAATATCTGCAATGGTAGAATCCGTTCCCCAACGCAGAGAACGCTACAATAATTGAAAGGTTCTTTAGTTGCTGTGACTGACTATTTCCCCGAAGAATTACATGTCGTGTAACTGTATCTGTCAATCAGGCAGCGCTCTCAGGACTACGCACAGCCTTATTGATGCCAGCGGCAAGGTCAATGATGTTCAAACCCACTCAATTTATTCGTCGAAAATTAATGTGTTTGGTACGAGCTGAATAAAACTGTCTGAGTATTCTTTGCACCAGAACCATTACCAGGTGTAGTTGAAGTGATTGTACAGGATGAACGGGCAATTGTGCCTGCCGAAATGGGATCAGATTTCCAAATATAGATCGATCTGTGATCATAGGACAAGTCCTTTCAAACGCTTTTCCTATCGAACTTCAAAGATGCTCCTGGAACCGATCAGAAAACTGTCCAATCCGAAAATATTTTCCTTATGGTCGTTATAATGTCTGCCCCCCTCGTGCCAGCTTTACTTCCTCTGCCTTTTCAACGTTTCAACGTTTCTACGGACTGGTTCTAGAAATGAGTATCATCGGTCTTGACGATCGAGACCCTCACATTTCCTACACTTCTGGTAGCTGGTTTACTGGAGGCACGGTCGGTTTCGAGTATAACGGTACCACAACGGGAAGCAATGCAACAGGAGACGCAGCGTCGCTCACATTTACCGGTAGGAGCGCTGGCGGTTTTGAAAGAAGTCTGCGTAAATCGCCTTTGCTGATGTACTTATATAAAGGAACAAGAATCAGCGTCTGGGGAACGCTTGACTCGAGTATGCTTGGAAGGCCGGCTCCCACCTCCATGTACATTGTTGACGATTTGCCCGCGGTGCGCTTCACAGGAGTGCTGCAGTCAGGAACCCAGTACCTGCAGATGTTCTTTCGCTCAGATGAGCTTTCTCCTTCTACATCCCACAAACTCGTTATTCAAAACATGGGCATCGACAATTCTTTTCTTTGGCTTGATTATATTCAAATTACCCCTCCGGATTCCGTGAATGCCTTGCTCTTTTCGGCCCCTACTCCATCATCTCCACTGTCCTCAACTCTTTCTTCATCAACTTCATCCTCTACACTGCCTTCGATTGCTACAGGAAGCACTACACCACTGCCCCTTGCGGGCACCCCAACACCTAAATGGAACGATCTCCCAGTGGGCGTCATCGTTGGGGCAACCCTAGGCGGCCTTGTGTTCCTGGCGATTTTTGCAGTTGTCTTGGTGCTCTATCTGAGGCTAAGAAGCAAGTACCACAACAACCTTACAGGTAAGTAGTTTACCTGATTATCTAAGCCGGGTTTCCTGACCGACTCATTTAGTGCCGTACCAACTAGTCCAAAGTAGTTCACAGTTCTCCTCGGTCGACTTTGGCAGACAACCGCCTCAACCGCCTCGTTACCAGAGTTCCACTGGCATCCCAGTTGCCTATGCGAGGGAGCATCTTCCATCATCGAAGGTATCCCGCCTCAGCGCCTCGGCTCCACAAATGGATGAAACGCGTCACGACTTATTTGTAGAATACTGAAAAAAACCTGGAATATATCACATCAGTTTCTGGAATAAACTTAAACTCGATTTATTGTAAATATACGCATGGATCTATTTTTTCTCAGCCCAGCGCACGACCTTGAAATACAGTAAAAACGCAACCTATTCTTACAATTCGCAAGAAATTTGCTTCTTGGTGTATTAACTTCCTCAGTGATTCCTTCCTTTGCACCTTGCTCGTCCGCTTCGTGTACATTACCACCAAGATATCAAGTATCAAGCCCGCTTCACCCCCTTCCACCCCGCGCCTCCAATGCCCATGCCAGTACCGAAGCTCGCAAACGCCGCCGGTCCGGGCACACCGGTCGTCCCCGCAGACAGGGGTCCCGACGCGCCCGCAGAGCCTGGAGGAGCTTGGAAAGAAGAACGGAATCCGGTCGTGGGCACAGATTGAATGGACAGGAACTTGTTCGGTGGAGGCCGGTCGTCGCTGTTAAACTATAGTCACGAAAAGAACAGGGATTAGGATAACGTCGTTGGGAGCCCAGGGAGGAAGGGAACGTACTTGGAATTCAAGACCAATATTATCCGCCTCGCTCACATCCAGTAACTTCACCAGTCGTTTGCCAATGCCGTTAAGCTTCTCCACGTCCTCCTTGCTCCTCGTCCATAACTGGATCCTATCGACCTTGCTCCTCAGACTAACGACTGCACCACAAATCTCATCTCCCTCCTCCAGCTCCTCGCCCACCAGCGCCATCGCCAGCCAGCTCCAGCAGCGGTCCAGCAGCGCCGGGTTGTTCTTCATCGTCAGCACCCACTTGCCGCCGTTCGCGTTTGCAGGATCCTCCCACATCGGCTTGATCCCCGACTTGAAGATGTGGTAGTTGCTGTTTTTCTCGAGCTTCGACGGTGGCTTGAGCCAGTTGAAGTAGCGGCAGAACTCCTCGACGGTGTCGAACTCGCCGATGATCGTGAGTCCGGCTTCGTATTCTGTGCTTTCTGGGGGATGGGAGGCGGAGAAGGGGGGCTCGGTGGGGTTGGTGGTGGCGGAGGTGGCGGAGGTGGGCGCACCGGGTTGGGGCTGACTGAAGCCTTGCCCTGGTGCAGCTGTAGCGGGTGTAAATGGGAATTTTGCTTTTGTATCGTGGTATATCGTCCTAGAAAGTCAGAACATAAGTAAAATTGACAAATCAGTTGACGATGTCGTAGTTACGCACCAAGGGAATTGCAGCGGATGCTCGGGTGCCTTCATCGGAACGCCAGGCGTCTTCGGGTCCTCGATCATCTCTGGTTCTGGAGGCATCGTCGAGCCATCCACGCTCAGCTGGCTAGCACGCAATTTCGCAAGACGAGCGGTAATCGCATCCAAGCTCGGGATGTTCTTGTAACCGACTTTCTTCTTGGGCGGTTCCGGCACAACAGGCAGGGAAGGCTTCACCGGGCCATCAGCCGAACCCGTCTCCTCGTTGAGCTTTTCGAGCTTCTCGGTCGTCAACGGGTCGCCGCCGCCGTCGATGGGCGCACTGGCACCGGTAGTAGCGACGCTGTTCAGTGACGCGTTGCTGGCTGCAGGAGAAGACGACCTGCTGCTTGGTGCGTTGACGGCCATCGAGTCCGCTGTCGACGCCGCGGTGTTTACACTCGTCGATGACCCCGTCCCGCGCAGGGCAAATGCTGCAAGGCGGGGTCGTGGGACCGAGGTTGTGCTGGGCTGGAGCGCTGGCGCCGTGCCTCCGTTGGCAGCGGCGGCATTGCTACTGATACGAGCCGCGAGTTGGTTGAGCGATGGCAATCGAGCCCCGCCTGACTTCTTTGTCGTTGACGAAGACGATGATGGAGCATTTGTCGTCGTCGTCGTCGTCGTCGAGGCCGCTGGAGGCGCTGCGACAGGTTCTGTGGAGTTGGAGCTCATCGTGGTCAATGCAAGAGGAGCTTCTCCGTTGCCAAACAAGACCAATCGCCGAAAAGGCCTCATCATTCTGCACAGGCAGCCATCAAGGCATGGCTATGCTAGGCGACTTTCTTCCGATTGTTTCTTGGAAAATGTTGCTATTTGGACATCGGATGAGGAGCTTCTCGTGCTAGTTCCTAAGAATCAGAGTAATCAGTGGATTTTCTGACATTTCATTCGACATAGGGGCCTCAATTTACTATTTTTGGCTGACATCATCTTCCTGTTTTTTATAATTACCAGTTCAGAGACTTGATCTGGCTCTTCGGCGAAAGAAACCTTGCTTCCGATATCGTTAGTCATTACCAACGAATGTTGAACACGCTTCTAGCTCACACTCATATTATAAACCATCTTGACTGTCAACAACTGCCTGTAGTCAGAAGCAGACAGATAATGGACTCGGGCAGGAAGAGGAATTCAGAGAGACAGGAAAAGGAGGGGAAGATAGAGGCGCACCCAATGGGCAGCCGCTACTTGCTTCATGCTCGTAACTTTATGATAGTTTCTGAACATTGACAGGAACGAGGAGAATAAATAGTCAGCCAAAGAGAGTGAGGGGAACCATACATACAATTTCGACATTATGTTGGGCTTCAATTTTCTGGGCTTTGTAGAAATCCACCTGCATGTACAATAGATACAACAGAACATGCTGGCGCGAAGGGTAAGGGTATAGATCCCGTACATAGGTGGGAGGTTCAGATGCCGGCCAAAAGAAATGGTGACCTTATTTCTTGTTTTAAAATCAGTTGCTTGAGGTTCTCTTCCTCGCAAGGTGGTTTTTGCACCAAATGAAAGTCTAAAAGTCAGGAAGGGTAAAGAGAATGTCGGGAAAATATTCACTATGACCTTTAATTTTGTAGATGATAAACAGAAAGAGAAGAAAAATATCTCTTAGCCTTACCAGTGCGGAAAGTTCACGAATGAATAGTGGACTTTAGCGTGATTTATTACCTGAGCAAGAAAATCGAATGGGGAACTGAGGTCGCCCGCCGGCCAAAAAAATAGTGTGGGTTGTTGCATTTACCCCATTCCGCCACCCACATAGCGGTGGCAGCTCATTGACCACTCCAAGCCAAAAGCTGACAACAATATATTCAGTTTTTTCAGGCAGAATATTTTGAAAAATGATAGAGGGAAATCAGGACTGGACTTACAACGATTGACATTAAATACACTCTAGCTTGCACCGGCTTCGCGCTGCTTAATGTCATGTTACTACGACAGGCGAATGGTATTGGACACGACCGAGGGAGCAACTCGCTAAAGTTCTCTAGATTTCGCTGTATCTTGAAGTTGAGCGTGCAGGAGCGTAATCTGGATAGAAGTAAAAGAGATTAAGAGACCAATGGGGAACGTGTAAACTTCTGGGTGAACCGCCGCGACGCTCCAGACACCAAATTTTTAATTTCTTTTTCGGAAGGGCTCAGCCAGACTTTGTCCGGTTTCACGGTTTTCGTGAAAATCTGGAGACCCAATTCTGCGATTTTTCCAGAACAATATTTTGAAGAATCTTCCAGATCTTTATCAGACAAATAATAGTTTAAATAAATTGAGGAAGACGTACCAGATACCCCAACTTCCAAGTCTCAATCTCCAGCTCAGCTGAAATGGCAGTCGAGGGCGATGAGCGTACATCTCGAAGCGCATATATGAATCTGTCACACTAAATTCGGCGCATACAATATGAGAAAGGGCTGAATCAGACATACATCACCGCGTTACTACGATTCCACCGCGCTGGAGGTCGTTGTTGGATGTCAAACTCTCCTCATCTCGCAGAAGCGAATAAAAGCAGCCTTCAAGCCAAGTATGAGCAGGGATATATGTCACCTGACAAGATGTGAGTTGTAGGATACCTGCATGGTAAACGAATCATTAACGGTATGTAAGTAGGATTGAAGGCTGGAGTAGAATAATACGCGCCAAATATGAGCCGTCAGACCTTTTCATATTTGCACAGGGCTCCTTCCTTCTAACGCCCGTGTCCGCAAGGCTCACGGCAGTTCTGCTGAACAAACATCATGTTTGTCGTTTTTCCAACTTATATGGCTGGTTTTGGACAGGCCATGGGGAGCTTCAACACGAATCACGGTGGGAAGAATGTTCGAGGAGCGGGAACAGAGGAAAGACCAGAATCGTACAACGATGTTGGCTTCTGTAGAATAAATGGTACAAGAAGATAACATGGGGCAACGTTTTTTCCGGCATGAATAAATCAGAAGGACAAATTATTGCTCAGTAATCCACTGAGATGATGGTGCGAGAGTGAAGACCAGGACAGTCACCAGCAGTGCGAAATGGACGCGTCAGTCACGCGCTAGTCACGCCACTCGCCTATTGAGGTTCGGTTCGGAACGCCGAACGGTATTTTCATAAACTACGAGTCCGTTTTTCTTTTCGGTCTCGTCCTTCCTCGTCTCTGAATATTAGATTGCAGACCTTGTAGTTCCTCATTCAACCAGTTACTCAAAGGGTTCGTTCGTGACCGCAAACTGTAGCAACATTCCGTAGACTCTTCAGCCACAACTCAGACCACGAGAGGAAGCAAAATTCATGAGGTTTGTGGGATGCCATTTATCAGCCTCGACCGAGCAGGGTATTCAATCTTGGCATATAGAGCGGCTCATTGGTTCCAGCATTGAAGATCTGAAGCCTGCAGCCAGAAATACTTGATAGGCAATATTGGAATAGAAATTAAAAGACGCCCCACCTTAGACAAGTGTCGAACCTTAGAAAAAGTCCTCATCGTTCTACGATGCTAGTCCATCTAATCCATGAGACCATCCTACATTATCTCAATTCCTTCCGTTCTCCACTACATTG
This sequence comes from Galerina sulciceps, assembly GCA_023014345.1. NCBI lineage: Eukaryota > Fungi > Basidiomycota > Agaricomycetes > Agaricales > Galerinaceae > Galerina > Galerina sulciceps. Next base: position 1,152,439 of record JAEDXJ010000017.1, read on the forward strand.
CCGCTCCAATACCCAAGCCTCCCTTGCCCGCTGAATCCAGCCAACATCCTGCCCTGCCCGGCCATGATCCGAACCACCTCCTCGTCTCTTTGTCTATTGAGTTGATCTAAGGCATTGCCCCACTGATCAATGTGCGCCATCTGCTGAGATCCTGCTCTCCGGGCTTCAGCGAGACGCGCTTTCGCTTCATCCGTCGCGATGGTCATAGGTGAGGGATTGTCCGCTCGGCGGCGCGCAGCGTCGTCTTTCAATTTTTTGAGAGAACGGAGTGACTGAGCGACGATAGCGTTGTGGGTATCTTCGTCCTCCTCTTCATCTTCCTCTTCGACATTGAAGTGCTTCGTGGCTCTAATTAGAGGAACACGCCGAAGAGGCGTCCCATCCGCTTTCAAGATAACACCACCAGTACCGGAGAGATAGCCAGTATCGGCGCCGCTATGCTCTAACCCTTCGATCTGATTTAGCGGTGGCGGCGCAGGTAGACCCACCATCTCGCAGTAGTCCGCGTCAAGTTCTGCCCAGAGCGGTGGTGGGACGTCTGTGTTTCTGATTGTGTTGTAGTCCGTCAGGAGTCCTGAGAAGCCCGGTTGTGAGATCGTCCATTCGGACTCGGTTCGAGGCACCAGGGCTTGACTGGAAGCTGCAAAGGAAGCCATACTGCCAGATATGGACACATAGCTGTTTTAGAATAGACAATTGGACGTGAAGAAGACTCACAGATGAGCTATAACGCGTCTTGACTTGTAAGTAGGAGGAGACTGAGATCAAGAGGTGGTTGCTACGGATTCGATCATGCCACGGTCCACCCCTTTTAGTCACGCGGCGCTTGAACTATAATTGAGCGTCAAATGCATTCCGGTTTATTACGACGACCATTGGTGGTCGGCAATCTCTGCTAAGTAGCTACACGTCTCTGTTTCCACAAGAAAATGTTGGTATTACTACATGATACCGATGTACCTTCGAATCACGACAACTTTCACTGGGAGCAGCTACAAACCTCGCAACTCGAAACCAAGAATTTACTCGATGGCACAAACTTTCTGAGCCTTGGCAATGTACTGCAAAGGCAGAGTCACGAATGGGTTCGCCGGCACCTTCGTCGTCTTCCACTTCTCCCAGTCAACCCCGAAACGAAGCTTATACACCCGCACCGTCTCGTCCGTCTTGTTGTCCCTACCAACCTCAAGAATTCCTCCTGGCTCCAGAATCGTTTCACCCGGCAAGGCATCCGATTCCTCCCTACCATCGACTAACTTCTTGGTCGATAAAACCCCAGATAAATTGGAGATGTGAACCTTGATCGGGTCTCCGGTTTGGTTCATGACCCAGCGGGAGGCACCAGGCCAATATCCACCACTAGTGTCGATAACTCTAGGATCGTGAATGTACTTCGAGAGTCGAAGCGCAAGGGCGACCAAAGTCAGAGTTGGGTTGACTTCCGGGGAGTACGGGAAGACGGACAAGTCGCAGACGTAGACGTTTGCCGTATCACGGAGTAAGAGGTTCTCGTCGACGCAATAACTCTTGCCGCTGCCATTTCCGGACCCGTTTCGCATAGGAATAGTCCCAAGCTCGTGCGCAACACCTCCCAGTTCAAGCTCCTTGAAATAATTATCATCAGTGACCTCGACTCGACGGCCGTCCTGAGGTATGGCCGGATCCAAGACACGCATGTCGTAAAGCTTGAGTTCATCTTGCAGTGTGCGGAAGACCTTCTTGGTGAGCTCGCGGAGCTCGGCAATATCAGCTCGGTCTTGAGGCGAAGTGTTGAAAGGCTGCCTGCGTCCCGCATTGACGATCGGCTCGCTGTTAATGCGCTTGTCTGCTTTGCCTAGTTCGACGGTGTTTGACTCCACAAGCGATTCAGGCAATATGAATGCTGCAATCATTTTCGGATACTCCGTATTCATGAACCTTTGCTGCTGAGGGAAGGATGTACGTGGAAGAAAAGAGCTGGCTCCGACCGCTACGTTAAGGAGCGCTATCCTCTGCGACTTCAACCGGACATAAGTTTGCAGCTTCATGGCGCCGACCTTCTCTTGAATGGACATATCAAGATATCCGAAGGAGGCCGTGGCAGCAAATATATCATGGTCGGTTAGGTGAAGTCCGCCATTGTCCTTGAGCAGGTTGGCCAAATCGGAGCTGGTGCGCATAAGGATAGTGGGGGAGCCGACACTTCCGGCGCCTAGAACAATTTTCCCGCCCTCTTTGACCTTGATTAGCGTGTCGTTGCCGGAACGATCGCGAACCCAGACCCCATTATAGACGTCGTCCTTTTCAGGGTGGAGCTCCAGGCTACGAACGTCCGAATGGATGATAATTTTGAAGTTCTCATGCTCGATACCCTGGCGAGTCTCGGCGTTTCGGCCCTTGCTCATGGCAATTTCGAGAAGCTTGTCGATTGGACTGTAGGCTCCGCGGGCAAAGTCAAAGTTCCTATCGTCCTGGAACTCCGAAGCGATGCGGCCCCATTGCCACTGACACCCATGCTCGCTCTTGCTGACCATGTTCAAACGCTCCATCAACGACGCGTGGTAGGAACCGGTCCTGGTGGATCAGTGGTTACTGTACACAGATTAGATTAGATTAGAGAGCGGATCACATCAGGTACTGTACAGTCCGATCGCAGCCACCGAATCATCATCGCTCCTTGCTCCTGTCCCTCGTGTCACGCCTAGCAGTTCTGCCGTCTCCATTTTGGTGACAACAGAGGCATTCGACACTACGCTTTCGGACCAGCACCAGCTTTCAGTTTGCCACTTACAGCCTACAGTCTACGGTTTACAGAGTTCAGTGCACGTGTTCCAGTGTCTACGGTTTACAGAGTTCAGCGCACGAGTTACAGCATACAGTCTTCAGCACACGAGTTACAGCGTACAGCGTTCAGCACACGAGTTACAAGTTTCAGATCAAGTTTTCAGCAAATTTTCCGCAGCCTTCAGGAGTTCTTCCAATGCCGACATTTTTTATTAGTAAATCCGAGTACGACAGCTTCGTCCTTTTCCGCCATGTTCAGCAACTTCTAGGTGCCGCGCAGTCCGAGTCCGTCAAGAAATTCTGCATGGCCGCCGCTTCAAAACCGGAGAGCGAGTTCCATTACCTTTCACTCCTGTGGAATTGCGCCTTTAAGGCTGGTATAGCATCCACCGGAGTGTCCTTGGAGTCCACAGCATCGCGTCCAGTCAGTGTCAAAGCCCCTGCAGCCCCGACAATTTCTCCGCCGTCCAAATTTACTCGCGACCTCTCAGCTCTTCAGTCGAGCTCCCAAAAACCTTTCGGCTCCCTTCAGCGCCGCTTCCGCCGTCGAGCAAAGGCAGATTTGCAATCAGCATCCGTTCCGACTGTGATACTTCAGGCAGACAATACGCTCCCGCTGTTCAAGTCGTTGCAGCCATATCCCGCGCCTGTTCCGTCATCGCAGCCGACCCATAGTGCTCGCGTTCCATCACTACAGCCGACCCTGAGCGCTCACGTTCCATTATCTGAACCACCGCATATTTTTCCGCCAGTCAAATCGTCGCAGACACGTTCCGTTCCCCTTCCGTCACCACGGCAAACCGACAGCGCTTGCGTTCCGTTATCTCAAACACCGCATTCCGTTCGAACTTCTGTCCCTACTTTGCATTCGGCACCCGATTCTGCATCTTCAATTGATAGCGGCGGCACATCACAGCGTACTTCGCGAAAGTTTGCGCAGCGCCTCTCGTGGCTCAGTCAAAAACCAAAATTTCTGGGCTGGGTACGAGTACCGTTGAAATTACAGCCAAAGGAAATGCAGAACCACCTTTCGCGACATTAGATGATGCAACGTGGACGTTGCGACTTCAGGGTGGACCAGGGATACTCGGACACTTTCCGAGCTCATGTCCAGTTGCTCACCACTTTTCTTTGCTCACCGCTTTTCATTTTAGGTCTTGAATTTCACTTTCCCCGTCCTCAGATTCCTCTCCATCTTCCTTTCATCACTCTGAGGACTGCAACCTTTCAGTACCATTCTGTCCCCGATTCATCTTCGACATCACGCATCCTCCTGTTAGGTTTTTTTGCAACGAGGACGTTGCTTTTGTGGGGTGGGGCACATGGATCAGTGGTTACTGTACACAGATTAGATTAGATTAGAGAGCGGATCACATCAGGTACTGTACAGTCCGATCGCAGCCACCGAATCATCATCGCTCCTTGCTCCTGTCCCTCGTGTCACGCCTGCTGCGATCGGACTGTACAGTACCTGATGTGATCCGCTCTCTAATCTAATCTAATCTGTGTACAGTAACCACTGATCCATGTGCCCCACCCCACAAAAGCAACGTCCTCGTTGCAAAAAAACCTAACAGGAGGATGCGTGATGTCGAAGATGAATCGGGGACAGAATGGTACTGAAAGGTTGCAGTCCTCAGAGTGATGAAAGGAAGATGGAGAGGAATCTGAGGACGGGGAAAGTGAAATTCAAGACCTAAAATGAAAAGCGGTGAGCAAAGAAAAGTGGTGAGCAACTGGACATGAGCTCGGAAAGTGTCCGAGTATCCCTGGTCCACCCTGAAGTCGCAACGTCCACGTTGCATCATCTAAGTCGCGAAAGGTGGTTCTGCATTTCCTTTGGCTGTAATTTCAACGGTACTCGTACCCAGCCCAGAAATTTTGGTTTTTGACTGAGCCACGAGAGGCGCTGCGCAAACTTTCGCGAAGTACGCTGTGATGTGCCGCCGCTATCAATTGAAGATGCAGAATCGGGTGCCGAATGCAAAGTAGGGACAGAAGTTCGAACGGAATGCGGTGTTTGAGATAACGGAACGCAAGCGCTGTCGGTTTGCCGTGGTGACGGAAGGGGAACGGAACGTGTCTGCGACGATTTGACTGGCGGAAAAATATGCGGTGGTTCAGATAATGGAACGTGAGCGCTCAGGGTCGGCTGTAGTGATGGAACGCGAGCACTATGGGTCGGCTGCGATGACGGAACAGGCGCGGGATATGGCTGCAACGACTTGAACAGCGGGAGCGTATTGTCTGCCTGAAGTATCACAGTCGGAACGGATGCTGATTGCAAATCTGCCTTTGCTCGACGGCGGAAGCGGCGCTGAAGGGAGCCGAAAGGTTTTTGGGAGCTCGACTGAAGAGCTGAGAGGTCGCGAGTAAATTTGGACGGCGGAGAAATTGTCGGGGCTGCAGGGGCTTTGACACTGACTGGACGCGATGCTGTGGACTCCAAGGACACTCCGGTGGATGCTATACCAGCCTTAAAGGCGCAATTCCACAGGAGTGAAAGGTAATGGAACTCGCTCTCCGGTTTTGAAGCGGCGGCCATGCAGAATTTCTTGACGGACTCGGACTGCGCGGCACCTAGAAGTTGCTGAACATGGCGGAAAAGGACGAAGCTGTCGTACTCGGATTTACTAATAAAAAATGTCGGCATTGGAAGAACTCCTGAAGGCTGCGGAAAATTTGCTGAAAACTTGATCTGAAACTTGTAACTCGTGTGCTGAACGCTGTACGCTGTAACTCGTGTGCTGAAGACTGTATGCTGTAACTCGTGCGCTGAACTCTGTAAACCGTAGACACTGGAACACGTGCACTGAACTCTGTAAACCGTAGACTGTAGGCTGTAAGTGGCAAACTGAAAGCTGGTGCTGGTCCGAAAGCGTAGTGTCGAATGCCTCTGTTGTCACCAAAATGGAGACGGGAGAACTGCTAGGCGTGACACGAGGGACAGGAGCAAGGAGCGATGATGATTCGGTGGCTGCGATCGGACTGTACAGTACCTGATGTGATCCGCTCTCTAATCTAATCTAATCTGTGTACAGTAACCACTGATCCACTGGGGTTGAACAAGCCCATAAGATCCTCCGCCTTCCTGTACCACTCATTGACCAACTGCTGTCGCAAGTCGGACCCGAACTGCTTTTCCAAGGTTTCATCATGGATACGGGGTGAGAAGAGCCCCCACGCGGCCCCACGGCCTCCAAGGTTGAACATCTCGCCTGCGTTCCACTCCGTGGCTTGCGCCGGGGTCTTGTGTGTATAGCTCTGCTTGAAAAGGGAGAAAAAGGTGTCGTTCTGCTGTCCGCGATCCTCCCCGAACCCTATGGGCCGAGCCGCGTTGAAACAGTGAGAATGGAAGGGAACCCCGCCCTTTTCAATGACGAGAATACTCTTGGCCCTGTATCCGACTTTCGTGTTGGTATCGAAGAGCGCCCCGGCGATGACGCCGGCACCCATACCAGTACCAACGATAATGATGTCGTATTCCTCCTTTGCGGCATCCTGAGGTGTCAGAGAGAACCAGAGATCTTCGAAGGTGTTTCCAGTTTTCTTTGGTTCACCAGTTTTCTTCGGTTCACCAGTGCTCTTTGGTTCCACAGTGACAATAGGTGCATTGTAGCGTTGGAAAACCCAACGTTGGTTTGTAGGATCCTTGAGAATACAACCATGAAGTACGATCATCTCCAAGGACAACAGTATTGCTCACATAGTTATCAGTCGGATAAAAGTGAACGCAGCCCTGCTATAGATACAAGGTCGTTAAATTATTCGTAAATTCGCTCGTCTGGTTACACTTACAGCATCCCGGCCTTGTGGACTTCCCATACGAGAATCCAAAACATCGGCATCTATAGAGATCCTAGTATTTTATTAGCACCAATACGTGAAAGAGTACAACGGAGACATTCACGTCGACCAATTGGTAGAGGGTGTGATTTTCCAGGCAGCGGATTGACCCTGCTTTCCTTCAGCAAATCCGTAGGACCAATACTTCCCTGCCTTTGAAGATGCGCCCATGCCGATAGATGAGTTTGCAAAGGGTGTAATTCGCCAAGTAGTCGCCCCTGAAACGCGATCGAGCTTCCACTGCCAATCCAATGAGCAATTGGCCCTGGAAATAGCATAGGAGGACGTCGTTGACAAACCTTGAAATAGTCGTCATTCTGGAAACCCTCGAGGTTTATCCAATGAGTGCTGTCGGCTTTGTACCTCCAGCAACGTCTGCTCTGGTTGTTGTAGACGCCGATGTAGTAGACGCCAGGTTGGTCAGGTTGATTCTTCCAAGACATCGTAGTTGTAAGGTGAATTGAGCTTTGGGAGGGCAAGGATTGAACGAAGACCTGTTATGTATGCGTTCCAAAAGCCAGGCTACTACCCGTAGATGGGTAGAGTAGTTAAACATAGTTCTACCCCTATGTTGAATTGAGGTGACGCTGATAGATGACCCCACAAATACAACCCCAGAACCGGAGAGTCGGAGAGCTTGTGAAGAGGTGAAGAGCGAAGCGTGGCTCAACTTGATACCCTTTGCTTCTTTCTACGAGGTAATAAGCTCGGAGGTCAGGCCTTCTTTGAGGAAGGCAGGTCCTGTGATGAGCCAATTGGTATAACTCGATGAGTGTTGTTGATGCCCGCTGCTTCTTTCCTCGAAGCAAAGAACTTGAAGTTCAGGCCTTTCGTCGAGGAATTTGGAAACTGAAATAATAAATAATAATTTCACTTGATTTACGATTTACTAATGAAGCCGACGGCAGTGATGAGACGGCAGATGTCGGCGGACCTGGCGGATATTGTTTGTTCAAGTTTCTTGCATTTCGAATCTCTCCTTCTTGAAGCTTGAAGTCTTTTTGCCTGTACGCTGTTGTGTGTCCATTTATAATGCTGGTCTCGACTGCTATCTCTACTATCCGTGGCTATATCCAGCAACCTATCAGATGCTGGTTCTCCCAACGTTCTTCCAGAGAGGAGACCGCTGGCAGCGTGTTCACATATTCTGGCGTGCATTCTGAGCTTTTGGATTTGGTATTTTGCTTATACGACGTGGAGTAGATAGTATACGACGCTGTTTATTTGATAGCGAAGGCTCCGCTGGCCACTTGCGCCAGGTCGCGCTTTCCCTACGAAAATGGCGAGGATGTAGACAACGTAGACGACATACAGCGACAACAACTCGCTCAAGGAGGGAGACGCGACGCTCAATCAACTAGACAACGATATTGATGACATCTAGCAGGCATTCACGGAGTGGTCTGGCTCGTACCCTCCCGCCCGGACATTTTCGTCGGCGATGGGCACCTTTCCTATATAGATACAGGGTCTCCCTTTTTTGCGGCTTCGCCCACCTCCTCCTTCTCGCTGCGTGAGACGCCGCCTTTTGTCTCAATTTCAAAATATTGCACTCCAATTGCTCTTTTGCAAGGGAAGCTAATTTTTGTCAATGACTCTCCGACGAGTACTTTGCGTCTTGCAAAGGATAGCACGAACTTAATTAAATGCTTCGGCTTGCGCAAGTGGCTGCTAAGCAGAAACGTTGCTAAGTTAATTAACTTGTGATTTTGTCGAGGGTACAGCCTGCAGCTTCTTAGAGGAGGCCCAAACTCCGAGCACTGCGGGTGGCAACAGTACCGTCCATCTGGATCGAGTTATATCAATTGACCCATGTACCAGAACGCACGGGTACCATGCGGAAAGTATCTACGAGAAACTCGAGGATCGAAGGTTACGTAGAATTTGTATATCTAATGGAGTGACAGACGTTAGGACGGCGAGTACGATTTCCGGGGTGAACGTAATCATAATTCAAACAAGTAGTCTTCGAAGTTGGCATCAAATAAACTACACAATTCCTTCAGAGGTCAGGGGGACGAAGTTACAACTTCCTAGGTCATTGTACTCCCTCTTGACGCGACGCACAATAAGCATGTAAAATTATAACTAAATCGAGACAAATGAAAGACGTTATTGGCTGTAAAGCTCGATTACGCCTGCGAACAGTGCGTTCCTTGAATCGCTATCTCATAAAATCAGTCAATTTTTTTTACTGTACCAACAGAACACGGTAGTTTCCACCCATCTACCAAGTTTCAAGAAGATCGAAGAAAAGCTGAAGCCTGAGACGTAGAAAGGGGGAACAACGTCGACAAGGTTCTATCGGCGAATCCAGAAAGCCGGCGTCAAGTTGTTTGGTCACTCGTTCTAGCCCTTGGACTCGGAGCATGATTAATTAATTATGCGAGCAACAAAGCTTGACAAAGGCAGTGAAGGAAGCTCAAGTGGGGACCATGATAAAAACCTTGACGCCCTTCGATCGGCATTTCGGCAGATCGACACATCACTGACGTATACTAAATTTCAACTCCGCGAAGCGCCCCAGGAACAAATTTTCTAAGCAAGAACTGCTTCGATTTCACAATAATGAACTCAATGAGTCTCGAAGACCGGATATTTGTAACTCAAATTGTTTTGAGGTACAAAGTGTACTCCACGGGGCGATTGAGTGCCGATAATGACAGCCATAGAACCAGCGAAGCAGGCCGCAGTCGTGACTTTTCTTTATGATGAAGACCTCAAAAGTTGTGATTGGCCCGGAATAGGTGTCACCGCTATCTAAACTCATGCTTCAGAATTGGCAGATCTGGGGAAAAAAATTAGTTTGATAGATAGTGCGTAGTATATTGGCAATTCTAACATATCACAAGTTGTCTCAGAGGACATGAGGCGACCCGAGGATAATATATGAGTTGTAATGCGGCTCAACGCATGGAGTGCCATCTCAAGAAAGAGACGGATATACCGAGAAAAGGAAAGAGAGGTTCGACGGATGTATCATGGGGCCGATATAAAAATAACTGAGGATGTGCACTCTTTTATACACGTGTCTCATCGGTATAGTATGGCTTGCAGTCCTTAGATTAGGCTGTGAACGGTGCAAACTCTGAGTAAGTCATTTCATTTCCGTAAGGAAAGCATTCAGCCCGCATGACCACTGACACCTGCCGAAGCTACTTCCACCTTCTTATATTTTTCCACAAGGTCGAAGTGAAAAGGAAATCTAAACACTGAACTGGGACGGCAATGAGGCAACTCAAACAGTAGTTATCGGTGATTGCTGGGTCATGGATTGAATGACCCCAAAACTCTTCAAGCGTTCATCGGGTGATTTCAAGACAGGTGACGGCGAAAAAATGTCGCTCGATTCCAGCTGACTCGAAAAAAAATAACGGTGCTTGTTTAAAGGCTCCAATCTTTTTCGTTTCGGCTTATCGTCATTGCTCTCCCAGTATGGCCACGTCTACCACATCTTCCAAAGTCCCCTACCTGTCCCGACGCGCTATTGTTCCTGCCGACATAACAGGTCAGGTAGAAAGTGGAGTCTCCAAGAACGTACCCGACATGAAAAATGTCCAAGGCGATATTTATTATATGTTTCCCAAGGTCTGTCGTGACTAGCAGACTTGTACAATCTAACGTTCACCTCGATAGCGATGGGAGCGGTTTGTGTTTTTCAGCATTGCCCAGGTTGACAAGTTTCGGGAAAATCTAGACGCTTATTTTCCAAAAGTTACAAGCTCGATGAAGACGAAGCAGGATCTGGAAGCCATCAGCGCTCGACCAGGCGGAAAATTGAACATTACGTCTCACGGCATCGGTTTCAACAAAGCTGGTTTGAGGCGACTCGGGATCAGACAGAAGCTTGGGGATCCTCATTTCGACCAGGGATCGCTCGTCAACGAGAAGGCTCTCCTTGGAGACATGGCCCAGTACGATAAGGCTTTTGAAGCCGATGGGGCCAATCATGGCGTTTTCATAATATGTGCTGGATGTAAGTTAACCCAATGTTTATGACATGGGATTGATGCTTAACTTTGCGTAGCGCAAGACACATGTCTGGCAGAATGGGCAGTCATCAAGAGAATTTTTGCCAATTCCATCAATGAAATTACAAATCTCGAAGGGCGCGTTCGTACAGACGATGGTGAATTCTTTGGATGGAAAGACGGCATCTCTCAGCCAGCCCTCGAGTAAGATCGTTCAGCTTGACCTAATTTTTGATTCCTAAACTACTTTTTAGAAATCTCGGAGAAGCTCGTCCAGGTCAAAGAATCGTTAGACCTGGTGTCGTTATTATGGGCTATCCTGGCGATCCTGTGTTTGATAATAAGGAATTGACACAGCGACCAAACTGGACACAAGATGGCTCATTTATGGTGTTCCGCTATTTGGAGCAGAACGTGTTCTTCTTCGAGGACTATATCGAAGAGAATTGGCGTTCTATTCCAGCTGATACGCCAGGCAAAGGCGCTAATGACCTAACAGATGAGGAACGCAGAAAGTTATTTGGCGCCAGGATGGTGGGACGCTTCAAATCGGTTCGAGCCCTTCATTGTATCCGCTACTTTGTGACTAACCGACATGTAGGGAGTACCTCTTGCGCTCTCCCCTTACAGGGAAGATACCAGCTATCGCTCCCCGGATCGAATCAATAATTTTGATTACACCGAGGGAGTTGGTCGTTGCCCCTTTTCTGCACACATTCGTAAAACCGTGCCAAGGGATCTCGGCCCATATCTTGCCAAGGAGTACTTGGACTCATCCATGATTGTACGTGCAGGAATCCCATATGGCCCGGAGGTACGTCGCCAACCCTCCCTAATCTCCAGATCAGTTATTCACGACGATATTAGATTACTCGTGAAGAGCGCGAACAATGGGCGAGAAAGACTTTGACTGAAAGAATCAATGCTACATCACCTCGGGGTCTTCTTTTCGCTTGTTATCAGTCTTCAATTCACAATGGTTTCTTTCGTCAGACTACGGAGTTTGCAAATAACGACTTCTTCCCTCCGACGAGTCTTTTACCGGAAAAAATTGGTAAGTCCGCCAGTACGCATGATTTAATACAGACGGTGATCACTCATATATCATAATAGGACAAGACCCCATAATTGGGGGTCCCAAGGCGGACCAGACACCTTTGAAAATTACTGGGGATGTCAGCATAAACGACGACGCTAAAACATTCTATTCAGAGGAATTCAGGACCCCCAAGACGGTGAAAAATGCGGCCGATAGGTTCGATGTTTCGATGAAAGTGAGGAACAAGGACGGTGAGAGATTCGAAATCGCAGGCGTCGCAAAGAAACTTTCACCAAATGCGAATGACTTCGAGCAACAGTTCTTTGTTACGTCTCGTGGGGGCGACTACTACTTTATGCCCAGTCTCAGCACTTTAGAGAGTTGGGGTGTCAAGAAGTCTCAATGGAATAACTGAAAATTAAGAAGTTAGTACCATAGAATAACATTTGTACCTCAGTGCAATGAAGATCCTCTATGTTCGCGTGCTGCGATCGGCTCAGGTGTCTAATCATTTTAGCTCCTGTTGGTAGAGGAGGAGCTATCAGACTCGCGTCATGATACTTTCGCAATAGCCGTGAAGTTGGTGTGTTCCAGTTTCCTAGTTCAATTATAATAAATGTAAACGGAGTAACTAGTAATTATAATAGCGTTTCTATCCCTCATTAAAGGCTGAAGCACAAGTCTTCAGTTGGTAATTATTGATGATCTTCATAAGGCGGCGGCGGCGCTGCAACTTGACTTTTACAATGATAAATGCGAGTGTCTCCCTGACATTTCTGAGCCGGGAGCCTCTGTTGAAGGAGCGAGGAACTCTCAACGAATGGAAATGGTGTAGGCCGCGTCGTCGAGGACGATAGGGGGAACTTCGGCCATCGAATCCACACTGTAATTTCTATGAAGGCCATTCTAAGAATGGAGAGTTGAACTGAAGGACGTACAACGTGCATTGTTAGAGTCCGAAATGGTAGTACTCCTCCGTTTCCATTTCCAGAGAAGCACGAGTAGCACGACAACGAAGCTGCATACTCCTACACCGACAAGGATGGCGATTGGAGGTGACTTTGGGGGGTCGTGAGGAGATGACGAAGGTATGAATGTTTCTGGGACGGAATTGAAGGTACGGGACGCTGATGACCATGTTTCCAAGACGGGTGTTTGTTGAGAAGGTGAAGCGCTGGAAGTGATGGTCATAAATCCAGAAGAAGGAAATAGGCTTTGTATCGCGTTCCCCGCAGACGGGGTTAAAGAAGCGGCCGTCGACGACGTGGTATAAGTCGAAGACGAGGGCGAGGACAGAAACCGGTCAGAAAAAGGGGTAGGTAAAGGGGTAACCAGAATATAGTCAAGGATAAAGAACGCATCCGGGTTTAAATTGGTGATTCGAAGGGTATGTGTCACATCGGTTGGGAGGGGGTCAAACTGGATGAACTTGTCCTGGTATTGCTTCCTTTCCAACAGCTCCGGATTTTGGATAACCACGGGCTTGTCGTCGACGGCAAAAGACAGCTGCGGGCGTCGACCTTGTGTGATGTTTGGTATCGTGCCCCAGATGCTCACCCCACTGCCTTTTATTGAGAGAAGGGATAGTATGTTTATTTAGCGCGCTGGAAACTGATATTATTTTAGTTTCTCTTACCAGTGAACGTGAGCGAGGCGACAGCACCGCCGGAGGTTGTGGTCGTTGAGGTAGTAAGCCACTCCCCATGCTCCCCGGTGAGCTGCCAGGCAGCAGGGGGTGAATATGCCACGCTAGAGTCGCGGTCGTCGATTTTGATATTCACCATGATAATCGATGGCGCCTTCAGAAACATTTCTCCAAGTCAGGTTTAATAGAAATTCGTCTTTTTGGACATCTTCATGTAAGATAGATTGTCGGTGCGAGGCACATGGTATTTCCGCATTGCTTTGATCTGCGCTGGAGACGAGGAGGGAGTTGGGCTGTTTCTAGCTCCTGTTGAGGTTTGACCGGATGTAAGTCACATAGATTCGTCGTCAATATCATCTAGGGCACCTCTAGAAAGTAGAAATATAGAGTAATATCATTGAGTGCCTTGATATTTTAGCAAATCAAGGTGGATAGCAATGATCAGCCAGCGCCTAAAGCCTGATAGTTTTGTTTCATTCATCAAAATTTGCTGAGTCGACAGAGTACTCTCGGAATGTTCGTCATAGAAAAGTTCTTCCACATGGCGCCTCAGATAGCGAGAAATCAGGGCGATTGTGCGGTTGACGAGCAGATTGCACAGGCAGGAACGAGGCGCCATCGCGGTTCTTGGAAGACCATGTCTTGGTTACAACTTACAGGGTAGGCAAGCTTTAATTATTGAGTCATAGTGATATGGCAACGATGCGTCTTCGTTCCTTTGACTCGTAGCAAACGTAGCACGGTTTAGGTACCAATCCTGAGGCAAAAGGGGGAAAACCAGGGAGGCATAGGCGATTTTGAAGGCTGATAGCTTGTAATCATGGACTTGGCCAGTGATTGCACCGCTGAGCGGAGGAACCGTGACAGTCTCACATTAGAGAACTTCTTCTCTTATATGGAATTATGGGATCGACGCCTGTGTGTCTGCTCGGTTATTGGCAGTTAAAATAATCGATGACGGTGCCATTGAATACAAGGCAGATGTAATGACCGTTTGAGAGTCGATAGATCCCAAAGAACAGTAGATCAATTAGTACCTGCGTGCACTTGAGGCAGTTACAGTCGTTCAAAAGGTGTTATTATAAACAGGATCCACAGCTGTCATTCAAGGGGTTATCGAGGGAATACCCATGTTGTGGATATCGATAAAAGGACGCATATCGCTGATTTGATCCGTATGTGCTCCAGCCTCCGAGACAGACATAGGTCATGATGCTTATAAGTGGTTGCCTTCGCTTGAAATCTAACCGTGTCGAGGTCATTGGTAATGTCATTTTTATCTGATCCTGTGATCAAGGAGGATGTGCTCATCCAAGGACTCTATTAAAAGAGCCAATAGAGTACCGCCACAGAGTCAGTTAATTTAGAACCCTCACAGGACAGTCGGTGGCGAAAAAGATCTCCAGACAGACTAAGAGTACTGGGAGAGTTTCTTCTTGCTCTGCTTAGTTGTATGACGGTTGTAAACGCGATAACACCGGGGTCTACTACGCTCCGCGCCCACTTCGGAAATCCGACGTTCGAGATCAATCATTTGTGAGAGGCAACCGAACTGGTTACTCATCCACCATCACAGTGCCGCTTCAGAGTCGGCCAAGAACAAAAGAGCCTGGTTTTGTGCTGAAGCTTCAGCATGGGGAGGAGATATGGCAGATCTCTTACTTGCTAAAAGTCCAGATCGATAGACAGAAAAAGGGTAGAATATCTGACATGGAGAAAAAATTCGAAAAGTCGAGTCAATAGTGATTGTAGTCTCTTATATGACCGTAGAAGATTAGAAAGCACCAGAAGGCGGAGATAAGGGGTTCTTGCCTTGTGCCGCTCGTCGACGCAAGCCATGGCGCCGAAGCGGAGGCTGTTCCATGGGAAAATTACGTAAGAATCCCCTGTTGCAGGCGCAGCGCTTGGTAATCCTCTTGATCCACAACCACCACAACCACCACCTAAGACCCTCATATTTCATCTTGTAGGGGCTAAGTCAATCTTTTGAAAGCCATGTTGGTCGACAACCTCTACCAGCAGTCATATTTTACCTCTGGGTCGTCGTCGTCGGCGTCGGCGTACCCAGAGTACTCCACCGAGCTCAATGACATCTTTGACACCGAGCTCTTCAACAGCACCTTTGCCATTGGCAGCTCAATCCATTCATCAACCCCGTCAGGATCGCGAGGCTCATCGCCTCAAACCCTTATGACACCCCCGCAGGACCCAATGCCTTCATCTTTTCCGGAGGTTCACGATGAAGAAACCAACAACAATTTTTACTCTCTTTTTGACGACGATTTGAAAGCCATGGACTCGCTTACCATGCCATCAACCATCAACACCGATTTCATGGGCCTGAGTGGCATCGATGGCGCTTACGGAGGCGGCATGAGTGGCTTCGACATGGGTTTGGGCGGCTACGGGATGCCCATGGATCTCTCTTCGATGGGTGTTAACATGCCTTTGGTGGACGACGCGATGCAGGCGAGTATCGACCCGCAGCTCGTGGACACGCCATCTGCTATCAGTGATCACGGCGACGATGAGTCTGATGAGAAGGAATCGCCCGAATCGCCTGTCTCGCCTCCCGTCGTCGAGCAGACCGAACCAGAAAAACCAACGATCACGATTGCCCCCGTCAAGGTCGGAGGTCACGGCAAGGCGCGCAAAGGT
This sequence comes from Galerina sulciceps, assembly GCA_023014345.1. Lineage (NCBI taxonomy): Eukaryota > Fungi > Basidiomycota > Agaricomycetes > Agaricales > Galerinaceae > Galerina > Galerina sulciceps. The sequence goes on from JAEDXJ010000017.1 coordinate 1,168,361, forward strand.
ACCGTGCAGAGTGGTGGTGTGGTCAAGAAGACACCCACTGCAACCAAGGAGAAGGAGAATTCGGTCGCGAATTACGCTGCTCCGGCGAAGAAGATGACTCAAACCAAGGCAAACCCGGCGCCGACGTCTAGTTCGACTTTCAACAAAGCATCGACTCCGGGTCCTTTTCTTACCGGGGGTAATTCGACGAAAGCCGACAGTGAGGCGGGAGGAGATGAAGACGACGACGACCTTCCGCAGGACTGGCGGCCTTCTCCCGAGGTGTTCGCCAAGATGACAAGTAAGGAGAAGCGGCAGCTCAGGAACAAGATCAGCGCCCGCAATTTCCGTGTTCGCCGAAAGGGTTAGTGATTGTTTTTTTTTGTTTCTTTGTGCTGTCCATGCTCACTCTAAACCGCAGAATATATCAATACTCTCGAAGGCGACATAGCAGAGCGAGATCGCATGCTTGATCACTTCCGAACTCAACTTGGATCCCAAGAATCTGAAAACCTTGCCCTAAGGCAAGAAATCGCCGCCCTCAAGAAAGCGCTTCTTGAAGGACGCGGTGGAGTTGTCAACCTTCCCCCTCCAGCTCCTCTCCCAGAACAAAGCGCCGCCGAGGTCTTGGCTGCATCATCGTCATCTGTTTCGTCTCACTCGAGCTCCCCGCTCCTCACCGCCAACACACAGAAGGACCTGCCTTCGTCCTCGTCTCCACGGATTGGCAATCGGTTCTGGGGCGGCGTTGGTGTTGGTGGTGGATTTACACCCGTGCACACCACGCTGGTTCCAGATATTGCTACGGTTGTGCGCCGTGGGCTGCAGGAGAACATGAATCCCGCTCTGAACAGCACCCCTGCGTTGACTTCGGGTATTGGAGCTAACAAGGGCGGTCTGAGCGGATTCGATGGATTCGCGGATCTCAACCCATTCACGATGAAGACTCTGGATGCGTATGTACAATTTTTATTTTTCTGCTCCTTTGATGCTGATCGATGTAACCGATCTATAGTTATCGCATGCATCTTTGGGGCAAGATGGCAGCGCAACAGCACGCGCACCAGCAGAACCAGAACCATCTGTTGCAGCAACAGCAGCAGCCCTCTGGCCTCGCGGGCAGCATGCGGCCGCACTTCTTCCAGCCGTCGAGCAAGCCCAACATGCCGACGAGCTCGAGCTACTCGCCTCCTGGATACGGCTCCACGCTCTCTGCACTGCTATCAGGCAAGCACACGACGTCGTCGACGCTGGCGTACCCCAGCCCACCGAGTTCGCCTGTGCTCAACCCCAAAGGACTCGCCTCTTCTTCCTCTTCGTCAGCACAACAGCAACAGAGGGAGAAGGAGCAGCAGCAAGCGATGTTCGCGGCGATGGCGAGCCAGACCGTGTTCCGCAAGCTGGGCACTGCGTTCTGGGATGCATTCACTGGTTCATCCTCCTCTTCGTCTGCTTCCTCAAGTGGTAATGGCAACTGGGACGCGGATAAGGTGCAGCGTGTGCTTTCTGGCAAGGCTGTGCTGCGCGTGGTAGACGTGGAGCCTGCGACGCCGCCTGTGACGCCCAAGCTGCGAGCCGTCGTTGCTACTACCACGAGCACGAGTGCGACCACGAGGACGCCGGCGCTGATGCAGCCTCTGTCTCATGTAGATGAGGCGAAGAAGTGTTGCTCGACGGCTATTACGGATATTTTGGAGGAGAGCATGCGGAGTTTGACGCTGGGGAAAAAGATGTAGATGAGAATTAAGTTGGTTTCTAGGAAAATAAATGAGTTGAATGAAATGTATGTTATCTTCCTCCTTGCTTGTAACTCTTCTGTGTTAATTTGATTTTTATTATGTAATAGACTTTATCCTCGATTATCGCAAATTAATTCGCGTCGTCGTTGGTGGCTGCGGCGGCGCAGAAGAAGTAAAGGAAAATCTGTCTCTGCCTAATTCCCCACTTGTTCTAATCGTACTGTACCTCCTCTCGTTGCTCCTCATCTCGTCCCCTTTTTCTTTCGCTCCTGCGGATGTAATTCACCCTTTTCTTTGTTGAACTTTTCGCTCAACTACGGACTCCACCCACCACCTCCTATGGCCCTTGGCAGGTCCATCCAACCCCAACCCTCCTTCCACTTTATTTCCCTCCCGTTCCGTTCCTTTCCTCGCTTCCCATCTTTCAACCAACATCCTTAGCATCATCGCATCTGTCTCCCCCCAGCTCTCAAAACCAACCAGTCAGCCCATCAAATTCCAGTCCAATCGTTCCAGTCCAAACGTTCCATTTACTATATCTTTGTTCGTCGTCATCGTCATCGCCCCCTTGGCCCTCTAATCGCCTTTCGGCCACCCGCCGCTGATTGCTCATATGATAGTCGTCAATAGTGCAGCGTACCTTGCATCTCTCTTCCTTTCTGATTCTTTGGTTGTCGAAATTACATAGTGCACACAAATATAAATGTATTCTATTTATCTGATCCCGTCCGAGTCAACGACCATCGACGTAGGCAATGATGTAGGTTTGTGAGTTGACGTCAAGTCAGGGTTCAGTCTCCTGCAGGGTTGGTAGAATTATCTTTTATTGCATTTTGATTCCATTTGCCACATGTCGTGCTGATTCACTTTTTCACGAAGCACTTACGGAATAATTTCCTTCTTTTGTTCTCACTCCCTGTAGGGATCTTTCAACCTGCCAGCTCGGAGTTGAGGCAAAACGTGTTTCCAGTCGTTCGCCACGCCACCGGTGCGTATCACGATCAACAGAGGGGATGGCTCCCTGAACGGGCAGGTTGCGAAGGCCCAATTTGCCAATTTGCCACGAGGAGGCAGCACGAGGCTACTGAGGTTCGAATCCGGCCAGAAATCAGTACAGACCCCGTCCCCGCAATTTAATGGCGCACAGCTCGGCCAGAGCGTGCTAGGGCTCTAGGAGGCGGTATGCATCATCTGTGTGGGGTGAAGAATGTATCTTTCGGGAGTATATCCTATCTCAGTCAGGTCCAGGGGGTTTCCATGCTTACGGAGATGGATTGGTACATTCAGGCCAAATTCAGGGATTAAACTATTTGGCAACCCCCCTTTCTTGTAGAAACCCCTCGCAACCCGGGGTTTCTAGTGATCATTTCAGCAACCCCCCACACATCACGCAATTCGCGACTTTTCGGCAGGTATTCATGCCGAAGTCCATCACTTAGCCGAATGCAAGCCGCAGATGTGGCCTGAAAATAGTGTGCACGCCGGACGCGACGATTCTGAGTGCTACACTAGTAGTACACAGATTTTAATAAGAATTCAGGCCTTCAGGGGCGGCGAGCTGGTGCAAGCGCGTACTTGAATAATTCATCACAGTCACTGGCACCGGCAAGTGACACATCGATACACCTTTGTCAAGTTAATAATTTTTGTAAAAATGACCAAAATATTATAAAACAAATTTATTTGAAGCTGCTACATACCCACTAGGTCTAGACCAAGTTAGAAAGGGATTTAGTGTGTTTTACGTATGGAGTGTCTCTTTCGAAATGTGGTGTTCACCGGAATTATCTGAAGACGGTCCCATCACTCAATGATACACCTTGCTTTCGGCAATTGCTCAACGAAATCGAATCTAAACTCTTTGAAAATTTGCAGTCATACAACGCTCTATTTATTAATTTTTAAAGAGTGTTTCTTTTAACGAAAACTTGTTTCATTGAATTTAAATTTTATTTTCAACGTTTCAGCGGTGGATGACTGAGTTCAACTCGGCACTCCCGGCGACTCATGTCGGAGTTTTACAGATTGATGAGCATCAAAACGACGTAACCCAGGTTGCCAAATTAGTTATTTGGCAACCCTGGGGTTTCTACAAGGAAGGGGGGTTGCCAAATAGTTTAATCCCAAATTCAGGCTCTCGTACTTCCTGCCGCCGCCCAGTGCCCAAATTCCACCCATCGGGCTAAGCTCAATATGAAAAAAAAAAAAGACCCTTATGGGAAGTATCCTTTTGAATGGCATCGGCGCTGGTGTGAACCTGGCGGCGCATACGAACCGGGCTCAGCGCTTAACGCTTTTTGGGCTGTTCTTTCTGTCCGACCACCACCACCAAGCTTTTCTTCTTCTCTCTTCTCCGCCGCCGCCGTGCTGTGGTTCCCTTTTGTTCGTCTCGCCTGTCTGCCTGGCCACTCGAGCTCGTCTGCCCCGTCAGCGTTCATCCACAGACCGCCCCGGAGGCTATGAGCGTAAGCCAGCGTGGCCGATCTGCCAGTGTGCCTCATAGTCGTCCGCCCACCAGCGCTTCGACATACGCGCCGTCCAGGCTTCGCCCCAGCGACGACAGGCCGCACATCCCAGGCCGGGCGGAGTGTCTGTGCCCCGCGTGCCACCTCAAGACGAACTTTTTCCCGAGAAGGCAGGACGGGAGGATCGTCCTCCCGCCGCCGAACCCGACGCGTCTGGCTGAGGGACAGCCGACCGTGGTGGGTTCGGGTGTTTCGATATCGATTTCGAGCCGTGAGTCAGGGGCAGGATTTTTGCGTTTGTGTTGAGGGCATTTTTTCTTATGGATGAGTGGGTGTGCAGATGGTGCTCGTGAAGCTCGAGAAGCAGAAGTGCCGATGCGTCGGCTGGACATTGGTGAAGGATCTTCGGCAGGACCTGGCCAACTCTCTGGTATGTCTTGATGAGATGGCTCTTTCTCTTATTGATGGGGCTAAAATGACGCGTTTTTCGAAGGACCTGGTGTTCCAGCTGGCGCACCCGAAGACTGGACACTTCCACCTCTCTTGCGAGACTTCGAACTACCTCGTACGTTCCCTCTCATCTTGTTCCGTACCGCTGAACTCATATTTCCCTTGTGGAGACCTCACGGGGCGTGCCACACCACGAATGCCACCGGCAGAAATTCATCCGAGTCGACCTGGTAAATACCAATACCGAATCTTCATTCCTCGCACCAACGGTGTTTATTGGACCCTTTTTCCTAGATCGCGCGAAGCCCATGGCCACCAGGAAGAAGCCTTACGATGCGAAACAGCGTAGGAATCTTGACTCAGACTTATCACTTCATTTTGTTGAAACAATGTATAGAGCGGCCCGAACCCTGGCCCAGAATTTCTAGCTCGGGACTTGACCAGATTCAACCAATGGGTCGTTCCAGGAGTCGCACAGGCGAGTACTATTTTTGCGAGATGCTGGTCCCGAATACACGCTGAACCTGACTTCGTTGACGTCTCGATAGGTCCAGACTTTCCCAACCCCTACGCCGATATTACCTCACACCAATTCACTACGGCGTCAAGTAAGCATGTCGACCTCTTCTTTACTCAGACCAAGAAGGCTGACGTTCGTTCTGCCTGCTATTTTAGGCAGTGGGCGCCTTTCTTGGCCAGATCCCTACGAAAGCATTGTCGAAGAACCATTTCCGCAGCTTTTCAATTCTCCAGCTGGACTTGGTGAGGCGATACTTCCGCTAGACCCCGATTGATATTCTAATACCGAGCGTTAGGCAACCGAGATGTGAATCAGTCCAACTCTTCAACACTTTCGCAGACCATGTCGAGTCAAGACACTGAAGTCCGTCCGCCAAGTAACCCTTACCTTCGTGGTCTTGTCGCCCCTTCGCGTGGCGACTTTCACCCGGCTCGGAACGAACAAGCCACGAAGCCGCCACCCGCTCACCGGGGGTTCTCGTCTCGGGATTCGCCACGCGAGGTCAATATCACTAGTCCTGAAGATCATCCCCACGTTATCCGATTTAATTCGCGCCACAACCCACAGCCTGATACGTGGGTATCCCCGATCAACGTCGAGGGCGCTGGAGGTAAGGGTCGGGGCTCCTAACCGTCGCATCATTGATGAACGCCGCTCATATAGATGACCAATCCCCTTCGCATGAGGGTCCATCCCAGCAACAGACCCAGACTGGCATGCTTCGGTTCCAAAACCCCCTGGTGCCGGAATCTCATGCTCCCGTCCCATCCCCAGCACGGGAGCCCTCCGTTGTCCATGTAAAATGGGACTCGGAAAGGAAGCGCAGACAGGGATATTTTGCGCAAGAAGAAGGGGCAGAGAAATCTCCCTTTCGGCATTACAACAAGACGGGTTGTGACTTCAATGCCTGACATATAGCCGTCTTTCTCTCTCTTTCAATACTCTTACAGCGTCGCAGACTATAAATGGTCGCGCATAATCACTGACCTCTTACCTACCTACTTACCTTACGGATCTTGTTTATTAGGTCAATTAATTTCCGATTTCGATTTCGCTGCTGCATTTGATGGTCTGACCTTGGCTCAGGACACCTCCTCTGTGAGCTGCATTCCTACGGCAACCCTTTGTCTCACTCCAAAAAAATCAGGTACATACGCACTCGACTACTCCGATTGCACTTTCAATAGAGTTGGCTATCCTGTTCATAACCCGACTTGGCTACTCCGATTTTTATCCTCAAGCAAGCAAATGGGGTTGGTTACTGTAAGACTCCATTGCTGAGTCATGCCCCCATTGTTCGTGGATATGAAGGTGGAACCAATGGTCGATTCTATGACTGCGCACTGTGCGATAATGTAGTCTATTAGTGTGAGCTAACGCTGCAATTCCCTCGCTCCAATCGCTCTTAATATTTGTTGTCCAATTTTATTGTGCTATAATACATATATGATAAACATTTGCTCTCCGAAGGTCGGCCTGTTGTAGAAACAAATTATTCACCACCACAGAGCTCAACGACTCAGGTCGATTTCTCTTTCAGGCACTCTGGAGCATGATAATTTTAGTTGCTGCGGAGAGAACGATCTCTAATTTGCTTGCAAGATTCCTACTGTGACGCGTCTCTTAACCACATGTTCACAATCAGACCCTGCAGTGCATACCCCGTTCATATCGATCTGGTGATATAAAACCGGCTTGCTCACATCCTTCCAAAAATACCCCTGTCCTACCTGGGACCTTCTCGGACATTTCCCCAAGTGGGTTAATCTCATCGCGATCAAAGCATACTCATATTGTTGGAGACCAAGTCATGGAAGTTGAGGCAAATTTTGCCAAGAACTTATAGTTGCTGATAAGATTACACTTGATGCTGGGCAAATCACTGGAAGATGCGATGCGCTTTCCATGCAACCATGGCAAACACTCAAGAAGTGTCGGAAGCTGATGGGACTCATCTTGCGCCACACAACCACTGAATTAGTGAGAACTTCCATAAGCGATCTCTTTTCGTGAGAACTATCCGCATTCAGCTGCATTGCTTCCGCGGAATCAAACCCAAGCATACGTGAAATATATGGTACGATGGGCTTGGAAAAAATTTGTCGCAGCAAATTTCAAGCCCAAGCCACTCTTCTACGACGACACTTGAATCAGGTCGCCTCATGAAAGAGATGGCTTCACGATCGGAATGACCATGCTTTCATATTTAGGCATGAATTTGGCATGAACCTGGAATAGAGTCAGTACACCTAAATGACCGTGTCCCAACGTGCTCACCTAAATATATATCCAGTCATGTTTTTTTTAACCAGAACACGATGATTGGGCGGACTTTACCGACACTCGTCCTAAGATTTTTATGGGAACATAATACACCTATGGCTGGTTTCAGTCAATCCTTCTGAGACGCAGGGTTGGGAGTTCAGATCGTATGGAAAGATAAAAAATGACGCACATTCGTCGTACTGAATATCAAAGAGTCTGCACTTGCTTGACCCATCGATAATCTAAGTTGGAATACAAACACAAACTTGAACGAGATGACTGGTGCAGGCAGCATGATTAGTATTCGATAGAAAAGGAATTCAGCTCAACTATGGAAACTTTCTGCCCTCGGATTAAGATAAAGACCGTCTTCAACTAAGTCGAACAACAATTTCGAAATCATATCTGAAATGAGCATCCGAAGTTACTAAGCTAGCCAAATAATTTTTTCAAGGTTAGCCAAGACACGGTTATCCATTGACCACCTCGAAAGAAGCAAGGGAGCGTTCTTGGGCCTCTGCCCCAAGTCTGGTAGATGCACCACAGACGGAAGTGAGTCTGGAGGGTTCTCCGCAGTTTAGACCAGTCCGGCCATGAAGCTTTGAAGGTCCCGATCGCCGAGCCATTCTGCGGCTGCAGCATGTTTAGGACAACGCAACGGCGCCATCACTTCCTTGGGTGGTTGTCGCGAACCCATACCGTGATGTCAACGAGCTCATAGTAGATAGGAACTTCACAAAATTAACGAAGCCTTACTTCGCCGCGCATTTGACCCCTTGCCGCGGAACGCAGGCGCCGTTTTAGTTTTCATGGTTTCTCACCCATCGTTCATCCCGCATGCCACAACGCCGGATAAGTAATTACCGTATAACCTGAGCAGAAATCCTCCTTGACAGGCCTGCACGCACATAAACACAGTTTACTGGCTTCGGAAATCTATGTCGGTGAAGGAAAGGACAAGCGAAGGAAAGTGGTGAAGCTTTTGCTTGTTACTTGTAACTAGCCGTTTCACTGCTCGTCCTGGATGGGTAATAATACCAGTTTCGCAACCTGAAACGAGCCATGAGTCGAAATTGGTGAGACGAGCGCAATATAATGAGCTTATAAACACTGACTGCCATCGAGACAACGCAATTCGTGCGTTCTCCGGGGCCATTTCTTCACAGAACACCCTTTATTTCCGCCACCACTTCGTAATGGCAACCTTTGCAACCCCCTAGACCACCCCCTTCATTAAAAGTTTCCGAGCAACATTAACTAACGCGACGGAGGTGAATAAACGGGTACCAAAAATAGATTAACTGAAACACTTACTCCAGTTCAAGTGCGACCATCTTACGATCTCGCAGCCAAATAACAAACCCTCTTAGGTAATTCTCCATCGAATAATGGTGAGAAAGCAACAAGTCATTAGTCCCAGTCAACAGAACAGCCCGACCAAATCTAAGTTCGCGAACTAGCTCTTGTCGCGCTATGGTGGGTTCCGATTCAAGAAATTCGATGGGCTCTTTATGGCGCTGTTGTCCGCCATGTGGTTCTTGGTGCCTCGTAATATCAATCCTGTTTAATTTGGTCGCTTGGTGCCCAAAGGCGCTCAACGAGAGCGGTAGATATAGTGGTCGTTACGAAAAGCGAGTGCAGAGCGAGGGCTCGCATCCCGATTTGCTCAACAAAACTGAGAAATAGGGATGGCATCCAAATGGGTAATTGTCAAGCTATCATCCATGGTCTCTTTTCCAGTCTCTGAGAACAATATGGGCCGGGGAAAAAGTGACCCACTGGTGTCACTTGCGGTTTCATAAGCTTTGGCATCGAGAATACCAGGCGGGAGGTGGACGACCAAAGTGGGGACGAGAATTTCGGGTTCATGCAAGAAAGCATTAGGACAAGAAAACCACGAGTGTTGGTTGCCGGTCAGAGTAGTAATGACACTGACACCTATCGGCAAGGAGAAGACGACGTCAGTTCATATGCCAGTTCCCCGAACATAGTAAGACCACAACATAAATATAGGTCCAGAGGAGCACATGTCAGACTTGGCAGGAGAAACGAACCCAGTGCCACTTGTCAGTGGCCACAGAACTTCAGCATCGATGTGGGAAGTGTCGGTTAATTTATCATGCGGTACGTTTGCGACGAATACCCAAGGAGACAGGTTAGGAGCGAGGTCAAGGGTGAAGGAACGTCAATCCTGGAAGGCCGAAACTTTCAGGAAAACCTCAGAATAAAGGCTCTTATGAAGGGGAAAATACGTGGCGTATTGCGGTTCTGAAAGACCTTGGCTGATGTTGAATGATGTGTGGACCGACGAGGATGAGAGCAACCCGAGTGAATTCTTTCCTCAATCTGTTCAGATTTTGACACGTGATCTCTAGAATTTCCCATCAAAACTGGTTTTCCCTCCACCACAAGTGGCTTGTGATGGACGTCAACCTTCTGTCTTGTTGCAACTTGAAGAACGCAGCCTTTACCTTTTGGGAGAACTTCTGCCAGGTTTTTGAATCTAACCTCGCGATATGCATCACTTCTCTAGGCCGTAACAATGTTTTTGGAGTAGTTTATAGACAGACTTGAAGGTTTGGAGACAGCATCACCGGGCAACCTGGGCAGATTGTGCAACGGGATCGACACTACCACCCGATTGTGTTCACTCCAGCTTTAGACAGCCTGTGGCTCAGTCATTATAGTGACATTCTGCCAATTTGTTATGTTCTGTTTAGCACATTTCGGATGGACACCTTGCTCGTTCCCAGTTTCTTTCTTCTTCCCTTCTTCCATCATCTCGAGGAGGGGTTTCTTATCTTTCCCTTTCTTGATTGATTCAAGTGAGTATCCGCATAATTTTTGAGCGCTGCATCTAACGTCGTCTTCGCTGTAACAAGGATTTTTTCTTCTTTTTATCCTTATTTTCTTGTTTCTGCCTTCAAGTCTCCGACACTCTTTCAATTTCTCAAGAGAACAGGCATTCTCCCAACGTCCTTTCTTTATGAAAATTTGATTCCTTCACGCATACCGATAACCTACTTTCTCCATGGCTTCTTCAATGTTTTTCCCAACGGAATTCCCTTACAGTGATGGGCAGAAGGCTGGAGTCATGGTACGCTTCACCGCTGAATCACGGTCTACTCCAGTGGTTCACCGCAGAACTGCACAGATTGCGGCTCTTTCTGGGCTCTCGTCTCTTCTGGCTATTATATGTCTCTTCATCGTGAGTCTCGTCGGTTTTTCGCCCGAGGAATTAATTTAGACTAAAGCCCTGATAGTTTCATCGTCCGGAAAGAAGGACATTCAAAAGTACCCACATGTTTGGCTACTTTATCTCCCTCCTCTTTGCGAATATCTTGCAAGGTATAGCTGCTGTAATGGATTTTCAGTGGGTCGCGAAGGACGGCGTTCAATCAGGTGCACTCTGCAGCGCTCAAGGTCAGCTTATTGTCAGTCTGTTGCTTTCAATAACTTAAGTACCTCTGCCAGCTGGTATCGAACAGGCAGGAAATCTAGGCGCCTCGATTTTGTAAGTCCAAGGTTGCATCGGTTGCACCAAATTAACACGACTGTCCGTTCGATTACACAGTTCTGTCATAATTGCCCTTCACCTTTTCCATATCCTGTTCCTCCGCTTCCGTGCTACCAGTCCTATCTTTGTGGGAGCTCTGGTCTGCGCTTGGACTTTGGTACTGTTCGATATCCTGATCGGCCGCTTCGCCATTCAAAGCCAAAAGAAGGGTCCATATTTTGGGATCGCAGGTCCAGGGTAAGGTTAATATCAATCTTCCACGGAACCCTAATAACGCTATCATTGAAGATGCTCGGTGACCTTAAATTATCGAGTTGAGCGTCTTGTCTTGGAATATTTTTTGGTGAGTTTAAGAACCACCTCTTCTTTTCTCGCATTTCACGCCTTCTTGAGTCCTATTTGTCCATTGCAGTGGGCTTTATTCTTTGTTCCCTCGTTGTCCTCCGCGTCCGGGGAAATCTCGTGAGGAATAAATACCACGAATGGAATTTCGTCAGACACAACGATGACGGACAACTCACTATCACTCAAGATGCTGGAGATAACTCGATGAACAGGCTCGCTCAGAAGTTGGTCTGGTAAGTAGTGGTCCACCTCTGTTATTCCGCACTTCTTAATATACACGCAATGCAGGTTACCCGTAAGTAGCGCCTGATGGATCTCCCGAAAATGAAACTGAGGATCTATACTTCCAGTTCTCCTACGCTCTCATTCTCCTCCCGATCAGCGTCGTCCGTATCGCTGAATATAATGGCGTAGTGATCCCATTTTGGGCAACCACCTTGACAAGTGTGGTTTCTAATCTCACTGGTGAGTAGACTCTTTATTGATCAACTGATATCGCGTCGACATCCTCATCTCCCAGGTCTTGTGAACGTCTTGCTTGTCCTATACATCGAGAGCAGCGTCCCCGATACCGACGAAACCCTGCCAACCTTCTCCGAAAAACCATGGCACTTCCGAAGCCCTTCCGCCGCGTCTGGGGATATCCTTTCATTGTCAATTCACGTGAACAGGTCCGTGGAGAAATTCGACGAGGAAGCCCCCCGGCACGTTGCAGTGCAACTCCCCACCAAGCCTGAGCACACCTACATACCCCCCGATGCCTGGAATACGACTGCCCAAACAGGGAGAACATACTTCTGATGAAGAAAAGTTAAGAAGACGAAATGTAATGATAGGTGGTTGTGAAGATGGACACTGGACATTGGATTACGATTTTTTTTTTCGACTTGAATTGAAAGTTTAGGAACAATTTGTACATCATACTAATTGTCATTTTATTTGACGGACCTTGTACTTACGTAGTTATCTCACAAAAGCATCTACTCGTCTTGAGTTCGAAATGGACACATCAATATCCATGTGAGGCGCGTATAATACCCATGTCGCAGTTTGAGCCTCGTCGAAACTCCATTGTTGGTGGATAGTAAATACTGTATGTAGTGCAGCGTATACTCTAAAGCCCTATTCTTACTAATCAGAAAGGTAATCTATGCAATTTAGAGTAAGAAAAGCTATGGGGGGTATCCAATTTCTATTCGTCATAGCTTGGTGGATGCTCGGAAGCAGCTTCATGGTCGTTATGCGTTGCATTGCTCACTAGGGACCCGAGCAAATGCAAAATTGAAGAGGAACGAAGTAAATTTTCTGGTGAGTTGGAAACAGCTAGAGAGTCAGAAAAAAACAGGTATCTAAGTCACAAAACATAAGAAAACCGAACTACTGCACTTACGGCGAATATTTCTGCTGTCCGATTTTTTTCGGCTATGCCATCTCCAAAGAAAGAGAGCAATAATCAAGAGCAACGCAAAGCCTCCAATTCCAGCGCCTAGGAAAATAGCCAAAGGAGGACCATTTCGATTCGTCGTTTGTATAGTTCTCTGCGTAGTATATAATTGGGCAGAGGTTTGAGAGGCCTCTGCAGGGGATGCAGGGTTTGAGGTGCTCGGTGGTTGGACTGTAGTGGAAGGAATTTCTGAGGAAACCGTGGAGATGACGGAGGGAGAAGAGACCTGAAAACCCGGCAACGAATTTGTGGGCAACAGAGAAGAGGTAGGGAATGAAGAAGTGGAGGTAACAACCGCAGAAGAGCTTAAAGCCGTGACTAGGATATAATCGAGGTACAGGAACGAATCTGCGTCAACGTTGGTAACAACCAGCTCATGCGATACATTAGTTGATAGCGGAGTGGATTGGTAGAATTTTTTCTGATATTGTCGATTAGCTTCTGTGGTCCAGACTTGAGTCCATACAACTTCTCCGTCAATTGCATAAGTCGAGCGAATGCTCGTTCCTAGGGTATCATTTGGGACTGTTCCCCAGACACTGACCCCCGTACCTGTTGAGAGGCTAGATTTTAATTAATCGAATCCAAATGAATGAAACCTACCCGAAAATGTAAGCCTTGCAGTTGCCTCACCTGCGCTGGTTGAGGTTGAGGTGGAAAGGTAGTCATGACGAGGGACTCCGCCCCGCTTCCAAGCAGAGTCTGGCAAGTACACAATGGGCGAGTCGCGATCGTCGATTGTTACGGTTATGGTCATGCTTAGCGCGCCTGAACTTTGTCTCTTTTCTTGACTTTAAGTAAGAGCGCGTATTGTAAAAATACTTCATCATGCACCATGGCGAAGGGATGACGGGTGGAAGTGAGATGTGACAAAGACGGAATTGCCAGTCGCCGTGATGTTGTGGGGAAATGAGATTTCCAAGGCCTCCAAAAACATCAGTCGACCAGGAGAGTTCTCTTCTCTAATTTGTAAATTTTGGAAGACAAGTCTGAGCCATGGTGTGGAATGTCGGTCGGGTAGTGCCCTGTTTTGATCAAAGTTAGTTGGTGTCCAATACTTATTAGTTCGATTGTTGAGTAAAATGCGGTGGCAAATTCAGTTGAGAGGACCGACCTTATGTCGCCAGTTGTGGGTCCAGCTCCTGGATCGTAGAAATGCCAATTGAAAAGGTTGCATCGTTGCGAGTTGATGCCTTTCTACCAGGCCAACGGTTAACTCTCATCAACTTCCTTCTTTCAAATACCCCCGAATCTGATATTTCAACGATGATTTCCCTGTTGCTGTTGGGTTGGTTTATCGCGAGCGCAATTGATGGATTGTATTGACGAATCGGGAAATGGAAATTCCTTATTTAGAGGTCACGCCAACATTTAAATAATATTCAAATAGTTGATCCTCGTACAACATGCCTAGCGTCGCGGTGTATTACTTATTTCAATTCTTACGCAGAATGGGATTGAAAATTTCTAGATACTGCTCGAATGCTATCCGGCAAATTCGCCTACAACGCAACTACAACGAGCATCCGAGGAAGTTACAGGGTCTCTTATTCAATCGCATTGGATATTACTTATAATAGCGTGAAGGAAGGTTTATCGTATGTTGGTCATAAATCCGTATTTTTTTCTTAAGGAAGACGATTGAAGCTTGAGATGACACTGCCTTTTAATACATAAATTCTTCATGGCCCAAGGAAATATTGCCAAAAAACGACGAGTAGTACTAGAACTCAAAACAGTATGCCCATAAAAGGAAGGCATTTAATATACACACCACTCCACGCTTTGGATAGTATTTATTGATCTAACAAGGAGGAACCTTGCAATTGGCGCAGGGACGCCACTTGTGGACTCAGATTAAAGGCAGCTCATTGTTACTTCCTCCAAGACGGTAGGCCGAATTTTGCGGTCAGGAGGTTTAAATAAGACCTAGTAAATATATTCAAATGTATTCTAGAATATAAGTCAGGTAGGTTCTTCATATCGCGTCGAGACACACTCACGGTGACTCAACGGTGACTCAAGTTACAAGAGAAGATGAGTGTGGGAAGAAACATGTGGGAAAGGTTTTCTATATATGAGCAAACGTTCAGTTCTGTGGCGAAGCAAACCAACATACATACCACGACTTTGGCTCTCGCGACTCCCTACTGTGTGTTGACTGCTGGCTAGCAGAGGTCTCTATGGTCACCACCATAATCCATGAACGCGAAGAGAATGGGCACATTTCTGAAATCCACGTTGGGAACTCCTCGGTGAAGGTGTGTTAGATTGCTATCGCAAGAAGGTCAACACTCAATTTTCACTTGCTTGCAGACTATTGGCACTGGTTTTTCGGATAAAAGAGCGGGAAATTTTGGGAGGCTATACGTTGTTGACCTCCTGACCAAAGTTTTCCTGCCTTCAGGATATCCAAACACCGTGTCTCCAGGTGTGTTTTGTTCATCATGGAAATTCTTTCAATATTTCTAATAAAGGCCAGACTATCTTCGGTACGAACCATATCTGAAGATGCCGCGATATTGTGCAAACCATCATCCAGCTATCAAGTCCTGAATGCTCTGCAAGCATTTTGTAATTCCTTGGCGAGTTTGCTGTCTTCGAGAGCTATCTTACAAGGTGGGTGTGCTGGCGATTTGAACCGTGCCTTCTTGTTGACTTCGTTTTGCAACAGGTCACGGAGTTGGAGACCCTACAGCCACGCCAACTAGGGCCATGTTGCTTAATGTATTACAAGACGTCTTCGGTCGTTTGACCAGTACGAATTTTTCTTTTACCTACTAGTCTCGCTTCAATAACCCCTTCATAGCCATACTTTCGGCGTATATCATCGGGTCCTCTCTTTATCCAGAAGCCAAAACATATCGCCTTCTCGCAGACGTCTTGAATGATACAGCTGTGATCCTCGACACAATATCTCCACTCCTTAACACGTTCCCTATTCCCGGTCTACGAGTGAGCGCACTTTGCCTGAGCGCCGGCTTCAAAGCTCTTTGCGGTATTTCTGCCGGAGGCTCCAAGGCCGCCATTACCATGCATTTCGCCACTCCTCTCGAAGGTAAAGGACGTCGGCGATTTGAACGCGAAAGATGGCAGCAAAGAGACCGTGTTAGCGCTTTTCGGCATGTTGGTGTGTGAGATTCCGTTTTATCTCTCGAATCTATCTCTTACGAGGTGGCAGCTCGGTTCCTTGATCGTCCCATATCTGTCTACCCCATGGACGACCTATACATCGCTTTTCATTTTGGTTGGTCTCCATCTTGGGATCAACTATTTTGGAGTGCGAGGTCTCGTTTTACGTTCATTAAATCGTCAACGTCTGGCGATCGCATGGTTGTTATACCAGCAATCGTCGACACTGAAGGTGCCTACACCCTGGAAAGTCGCGGATATGGAGGGGATTTTCAGTCGTCCCGCAGTTGTGCGTGACGTTCGTACCGGCCAAGTTATAGGGCACTGCACTATTGGCTCTTCCTTCTCAAAAGTTCTTCGTCATGCTTGCCCACCTGAAGTCCTAAACTTGTTCAATCGACAACGCTACATCATATGGTTCGACCACCGTTGTCTTCGAGAACAACCTGACTCAAACAAACGCCAATTGTTGCATGGCTTTACTCGGTTACATATCTTTTTGAAAGAAGGGTATTCCAGCGACGATCAGCTAAGGGCATGGGTACATGCCGTGGAGGTGTGCAGAAGCAGAGCTACAGCGCCACGCGACGGTACCCGAGGCGAATCAGATGCACAAAAATTGCTCCAGATGGCTGATGAGACAGTGACGAGGCAGCTCTCAAAGTTCGTGACGGATATGCAAGCAGCAGGGTGGAAAACGGACGAGTGCGCGATCATGACTGGATCGCCTGATGCTGTGGTAACCCGGATTGCTGTCGAGGAGAAGAAGAACCAGTGATACGAATGATGTTGTAAGCGATACTTCGTGTTTTTTTTTCGCCCTAAATTCTTATATCTTTACTCGCAGGCGTTGTACGTTGAATAGATGATAATAGAGCCATGCCCACGCCTTGTCCGTGTACACGGCTGTTTTACTTGCTCGGCCTTCTTATCGTCGCGGTGGTTCACCCTTTTTTGCGGACTTAATCAGCCTTGGCATTGGCGACGAACTGGAGACCACTCTGTGGCAAGTCGAGTACAACCTGGGTAGGTGATGGTTATTGAGAGCTGTAGTCTCGTTACGAGGACAACATCCATCTCGCGTTCAGTCTTCCGCGACCCCTCCTCCATGCCCGCCTAGCTCAATCGGATAGAGCGTCAGACTCTTACGTCCTAGGCATTTGGGTATCTGAAGGCTGCGAGTTCGACCCTCGCGGTAGGCTAGTTTGACTTTTTTACGGTGTTGTTAGGCCCGGGTTGCATTGGGGACGGATGACTGGTTACAACTATCCCATCAACGGATCATTTGACTTCGGCTTCAAGTTGGCGCAGAGCCTCGGAATTCCGACGCATCTCTCAATTGGAAGCAACGTCTTTCTGAAAATCTGAGGTGAATATTTTTCTTGAACTTTTGAATAGTGTCCCTTTGATGCCTCCACGATCCAACCTCCGGCCATCTTGGTGGCCGCCATTGACAACAACTTTGAATTGGGCTTGGTCGAAGTACAAGCATTGTATTCGCTCAGCCCTTACAAGGTAGCTATATCTATACAAGAATTGTGATTTTCTGTTGCATTTTTCGTTTCACAGCTTTGGCGTGTCAGCGTAAAGGTATGCCATGATTGCTGCAGAATGACGCTCTCCGTGAGTTGCATCCGCCTTGTCTGCGATCTCTCTGACTTGTACGAGTTCCTCAGGGCTAAGACTAATATTCAGCGCATTTAGGTTCTCTTTCAGGTTCTAAGCAAGCATCAGAAATCCGCTCGTGGAGAAGTGGAAAGTACCTGAACCTTGATTTTTCTCGTGCCGGGAATGGGTATGACATCGTTTCCTTGTGCTAGCAGCCAAGCAAGGCTGATTTGGCCCGGAGTAGCATCATGTTTCTCCCCAAGTTCTTGTAGGTCGTGCACAAGTTTCATAATATTTGGGAAGTTTTCTTTGCTGAATCTAGCCGACGGAATTCGAGTCAGTCCGAAGCCGGGAGAATCCAGTCATCTTACCTTGGAATAACCTTCCTCCTGTCATCGTCTGGTATGTCTTCACTACCTTTCTGGGATGGTATGAGCATTATTAATCTCGTCGAAAATGGAGATGAACGGACATAGGTTCCTGTCAACATGCCTCTTCCAATTGGAGAGTAAGCCACAACTGTGATTCCGAGTTCACGACAAGTTTTCAAAAGGGCTATCTTGGGATCCTCAATGTCGAGACAGAAGGGCGAATACTCGACTTGAACGGCCGCAATTGGATGGACTGCATGTGCACGTCGGAGAGTCTCTGACGATATCTCAGATAGTCCGAGGTATCTGACCTTTCCTTCTCTGTCATTTCGAGAGGAGGCACGTTGCATATTAGGTCGGGGGTGAACGAAGAGAAAAGGTGCAATCGCTCACCTTACGAGCTCTGCCATAGTGCCGACTGTGATCTAAAAAGGACTCCATGTTCAGGTATTTCTTACACCTCCAGAAGTTGGTATACCTCAATTGGCGTTGTCAGATCAGCTCTCTGAAAAAATTATTCAATTTGTTGTTTAACCGCTGCCTTCAAAGAACCTACATGAAGATAATACAAGTCAATAGTTTCGATTCCCAGTCGCTGCAAAGATTTTTCCACCGCAGACCTGACATATTCTGGTTTGCCATTGACCCCTGAAGCAGTGAAGCCAAACTTGGTCGCAAGGAAAATTTCTCCCCTCCTTCCAGTCCGCTTGAACCTTTACGCACGAAAAGAAATTACTGGGGTGTGCAATAACCAGGATTTATGTATGTACGCGCCAATTTCCAATTAAATCTTCGCTGTCGCCGTATATATCTGCAGAGTCCCAGTTTGTTTCGCCTGCTTCTACGGCAGCGTCGAGGAACTACATGATAGCGAAAACGTGATAGCTGATGGGATGCGTATGACCACTTCGTTAGGACTTACCTTGAGCCTTTCTTCATCGCCGTCAGCGGGACCATATAACCCAGATAGGCTTGCGAGGCCAAGTCCAATAGCTGCGACGTCGTCTTCGCCAATTTTACGAGTGGGAAGAGTCATACCAACACGCTAGCGTGCCTGTGGCTTGAAGGGGGTTCTTTGGATGAGATTAGCACGAGATCCTGTCCCATCCACCTTATATATGCAAATCTTGGAACCAATTATAATTATCTATAGACGAGCCTAAACATACTTACATCTGCTGATCTACTGTGCAATCAGTTGCAAACCAGATCGATGACCGCAGCCTTGGTGTGAGCATAGCAGCCAAGTTAAAATTGGAATGGCAGGTCGGGGGTATGTGATGCCGCTCGACCGAGCCCAAAAATTGTATAAAAATGTTCAATGACCAACATATTCAAATTTTGCGTAGATATACGGGCTGCCAATGCCTTACAGATTATTATAACGGCTCCAGAACAGTTATGTCGTTCTCCCTTTTCAATAGTTCGTTCTCAGTCATCTCGATCCAGCCGTTCAAGTTCGGAGCAGTCGTGAATTTGGCAACTAAGAGATTGGATATTGCATTTATTTATCCTGGTTGAGTGCATGAAAAATGAAGACTGAATAGTGCATTATAACCTTTGCGGCATTGCCATTCTGATTCTGAAAGCAGATGACCAGCGTTGAGCTTTGCAACGGCTCAAGATTGATTCATGCCCGCCTAGCTCAATCGGATAGAGCGTCAGACTTTTACGACGTAGGCGTATGGCAATCTGAAGGCTGCGAGTTCGACCCTCGCGGTGGGCTATTGAACGACTTCGAAATTGATTTTTGTAATCTTCATCTCCGGCAACGGGCGTCTAACATTGATCAAAACAGTAATTTCAGGTGTCACTCCGATGCGTCGTTATTTTTGTCAAAGGAACCTCGAGCCCTTGGTACATCATATCCGGGTTCAAAATTTATTGAAGACCATACTTAAGAAAGAAGCTAGCGCTCGTTTCAAGTTTGAATCCAAATTCACGGATAACGCGCTAAAAATAATCAAAGAGTATTCTAGGTTGAAGTTCATGGTAGCCAGCCAGCATAGCGAGGGAACCAAGGCAAGAGCACAGGGAGTCTGAACAGAACAGAAAGTCCGAGTAGTTGGTGGAGACAAAAGTAGAATGCATATTGAAACTTTGCATGAGCATCTTTGAGAATTTCGTTACAGATTGCGGCTTACCCTCCTGGCGCTCCTGGGATTATTGCCAGAATGCTACACTGTGGAGAATCTGGAGAGCTTCGTGAGGGAGTCAGCATTTTTGTAAAGTTACTATTAGAATTAACAACTCAACAAGTTCGAAACACCTGAAGTCGAAATTTAAATCTTT
Source organism: Galerina sulciceps (assembly GCA_023014345.1). NCBI lineage: Eukaryota > Fungi > Basidiomycota > Agaricomycetes > Agaricales > Galerinaceae > Galerina > Galerina sulciceps. The sequence goes on from JAEDXJ010000017.1 coordinate 1,188,488, forward strand.
TTTCGTCGACAATTTCGGAAATACGCTCCTTCCTACATGGAATACCTTTGGCCAGTCACTTTTAACGAGTCCGAATATTGAACCATTGAAATGCAATGTGACTCGTTTTAATGCAGACCAGCTGGACGACGTCAGCACCTGATCGAGTATGACACCTACCTCTCCTCGTTCGAAACTCTTCGAAGTGACAACAGAGACAGAGATCATGATACTTTCAATCAGGTTTATGTCCCTCATCTCCTCAAGCTCAGTCAGAAGGTCGGAAAGGGGATCGGCAATGCCGTTATCCTGGAGGCGAATTCTGACTTGGAGGTCTCTCAGAGTCTGCATACAGGGTTCCAGCAGCTTGGAGAGGCCTGCCAAGGGTATGGGATACAATACTAGACATTGGTGAATATTTGATTCCCAAACAAAAACTTTGAAACAAAGCCATACCGAAAATGTAGACAGTGCTTACCACTGCGCCACAACGTCTGAACAGATAGTGATAATTGTACAAGCCACGTATTTCACCAGGCCCACTAAGTTGGATAGATATTTTGACAAGGTCATCGAAACCCATTACCAATTTTCCGTCTGGCCGTCTTGCGCTGTAGAACTTTTCTAGTTCTGAGCCATCTATATGCCCAACTTTTAAATGATTGAGGTTTACTGGTTTCTGAGGCATAGCCGTGGAAAAGGCCTCGATTGCATCTCCAAATGTGATGTTGTAGATCTCTAAGGCCTTTAGATTGATGCACGGGACAAGGTCGGAAACCACCAAGTCATTTACCGCAGACAAAATGAGGTGACTGAGGGTAGGGAGATGGAGAAGGTGGAGCAACGCCGACCGAAGGGGGTTGTTGTTCCAGTGCAATTTGCTATTGGTGGACTTGCAAATCGTGAGAGACTGAAGCCTAGTTATCTGCCCAAGGACATTTGGAAGCACAGGACTCTCAAAGTCTCGAGGCGTAATACAAATATATAGTTGGCGAATGTAACCGGCGAGTTCTGGTGTCATCGAAAGAAGTCGTTCTAGCATGGAGGTGGTTGGGGAATGAGGCTGGAAAACGGTGTTATTCAGACTGATTGAAGCGTAAATATGCTTCCTGCACAACGGCAGAAAGATGCGACAGGCAAGAGAGCATGCTTTTAGTGAAGCGAAATCGGTATCATCCTCAGCGAGAGCGTCGAAAATTAGCTCCACCACATCCAGAGTAATGTTGAAAGTGGAAGACATCGTGATGCCTGATAACGATTCGATTAAGGGTTGATATGTGTTTTTTCCGGGCACGGGGCAGTTATAAACAGCTCAACCAATCGAAGCCGACCAGTGCATAATCCTTGGCAAGGATAATGGCAGGTATATTCTGAATTCAAGCTGTCAACGTTTGTTAGACTCATCGCCTGGGTGAAAATTGGAACGACATTTATAAGAGGTAATCCTGCGGAGGTGCTATCCAGTAGGACACTCCAAAATTACATGTCATGTAGCGATTGCACCTTTTTGTCGCGTATTTTTTCCCCAAAAACTCCTGAGTTATACGCCCCCACATCCGCCTGTGCTATGACGAGTTCAACCAACCACTCGAAGAGACGAGAAAATCTTTGATGGAGTGGATATCGAGGCCACCAGTATATGCCCAGCCATCACTGTAATTAGAAACGATGGGTCGTCGTTGAAGTGTCGTTGAAGCGCCTTGGTTTGCAGAATTTTGCATAATCTGAATAGAGGGTGACCTATAGACTTGAATGAGAGAAAACGCATTGAAATACGCCAAAGATCGCAATTACCGTAGTGATGAAGACCAGTTGGATTTGGCCTGCAGACTAATCGATCAAGGCCCGACCTAAGATCGCTCTTTCCATCGTCAATAACTTTTCCGCTGTCGGCTTCGCCTTCTCGAAAATACTCGATTCCAGCTTCAGCCACACCGCTTCATCGTTTCCTGGATCGAGGCTGTCGCGTTCATCTCTGAATGCAAACTGGCGAAGTTGAGGCGAATAGTTTCCAAACCAATACCTGCACTGGAAACACGTCAGCAACTCTTCGACCTTAAAGTAACTCGATAATTACTTCGTTTTGCACTGACAATATTACATTCGCCAACGCCGTCCTTTAACTGTGTGTCGACGTGTATAGCAAGAGAAACAAGGCCTCTCAAGCCAAAATGCTCGAAGACAAAGGTATCAGCAACCGCCTCCAGTCTCTCGCGATGAATAAAATAGTAAGCGACCTGGAAAAGACAGTCCTTATATGAGGAACAAATCCTGTAAGGTTTCACAGTCCATGACGCACCTATCAATTCACCCAAGTCTTGCAGCATGATTTCCTCGTTCCCTAGGAGTTCTATGAGCAGAAGTGGCGTGAATGGTAAGGTAAACCGTCAACGGTCCGTCGTAACGTTTTTGATTCGGGCCTGTTGTTGGTTGTTTACATGTTCGTCGTCCTCCAGCTTCAACCACCACCACCGAGTCAGGTTTTGAATTCCATTCATGATACAAGATACCAGAATAACCCCATCCACTGAGTTACTCCAGGATGGACACACAAGTGACTCTGGTTTCTCTGGAAGCGATTCGGATGTGCCATCGAATAGCGTCCTGCCTCCGGAACTTCACGAAATTATTCTAGATTACCTTCGGGATGACGAACAAGCTCTAAAATCATACGCTCTCGTCTGTCACTTCCTCCGTCTCCGATCTCAAAGGCTTTTGTTCAGGAGAATCCACCTTGTGCGGTCCCACATGACGATAGACTACCTGACCAAAGCTTCCCCTGGCGAGAGGTTTCTAGACGTCATTAAACATTCCCCCCAACTTTGTAATTACGTTCAGAGCCTCGTGATTAACGACTACCAGATCCCTGCTCACAGCTTCGGCGCAGAATCACTGAAAAGAGCCAATCATGCGATGTGCGAGGTCCTGCATCTCCTGCAAGACTTGAAGGAATTACTGGTCACTAGTTATCCATCCAGACGCAGACTAAATTTCTACGCCTGGAGTCAGGAAACTAGGTCTGCGATCTTACACAGGAGTCAATTTCTTGTCTGTTTAGCACTCAATCGCATTCAAAATGTCCCACTAGCCATTTTGAACTACGTATCGGCGCTTGAGTCGTTATCTTTGTCTCAAGTGATATTTACATCAGAAGCACACGATCTTTCGACCGAAAATACAAGGCCCACCGGACTTACACGACTCAAATATCTCCAGATTACGACCAACGGAACTAAACAATGGCGTCCCCTATACTTATGGCTGCAAAACGAGAACCAATCCATCGATTTGACAAGTATCACCGAGCTGTCATTGCGAATCGGTTTTAGTTCAGAAACGCCCTCCCTCGATGATATGCGCGCGATATCGTGGCTTTTGAAGAGCTGCTCTCACTCGCTGAAAAGCCTTAGTCTTTGCTATTCAGAATACGGTAATGATTAGCTCTTCCTGATGTGAATCAAATCATTTGCTAATTAACTGGCCATTCTAGCTACCCTCTACCAAGACGAAAACTTTGACATCAGCAATATGTGTTCGTTGCAAAGCCTCTCCTTACAAGGGCCAATTTGGGACGGATGGGACATGCTCCTGCGAGCCGCCTTTCTCCAGTGGTTGAAAACGAATCTCGACAACGTGGTACCATCCCGTCAATTAAAGCTTGTCTACCTTAAATGCACAGTCGATGATTGTGTGGGGATATCAAGAGCCACTCTCGATCATCCAGGATGGCAGGCGCTTCAGTCGACGATTTCTAGGTTTTCCCAGGCGACGACTGTCAATGTCTTCATTTCTATTCAAGATGCATGTGGCAATCATGCCAAGGACGTACTAGAGGACATCCTCTCTCCACTTCGTCAAGGCGGTTTCGCTAACGTAGAGGTTAGATTGGATTGGCCTTTTGGAGTGTGAACTGAAAGTATGTGTCGAGAACTGATTTCTAACTTGAAAGTTGAATCTGCATGGAAGCTGACATTGTTCATAGGGGAACCGAGACAACTTATAGAAACGCAGGAGACTGGGTCTTCTGGGCTCCAGATCCGCCAGGCGCACATCAAAACCGTTCGACAATGCCCTCCGAGTCTGGAAATGCCGACTCATGCCATTTAGTGAATTCGGCTCTGCATGTCCATTTGGGGGCACGGACTTCAAAGATCTGTTTGAAATACCTACTATAGTGATTTGTCTATGGATTTTGTATCAGAAAAATGAGCGAACAATTAGACTACTTTCCTACAGCCGTAAGTACTGTAGCTACCTACAAGCTACTTACCTTGAGATTTCAGGCTTGTTGTAGCTTGTTTACTGACTGCTCTTCAACCGCAACCATCAAGTCAAGATTTGATGGTACAAGACGCCCTGTCTACTGAGGCACTCAGGCTCTCCGATGGACAGATAAGTCCCCCTGGAAGCGACACACCCTCAATTAGTATCTTGCCTCCAGAACTTTACGAAATTATCCTAGATCACCTTCTGGATGACGAACAAACCCTCAGATCTTGCGCTCTCGTTTGTCATTTCTTCCGTCTCCGGTCTCAAGAGTATTTGTTTAGGAGAGTCCACATTGTGCGGTCAAACAGGTCGGCAGACTCCCTGAACAAAACTTCCTCTGGCCAGAGGTTTCTGGATGTCATCAAACATTCCCCTCAACTTTGTAATCACGTTCGGACCCTCGAGATTAGCGATCACCAGCGCCCTTCTTACACCCTTGGCGCAGGATCGCAGAAAAAAGCTGATCATGCACTGTCCGAGATCTTGTATCTCCTGCAAAATTTAAAGGAATTCGGGGTCACTGGTCATCCGTCCACGCAGAGACTGAATTTCTACGCTTGGACTCAGGAAACAATGTCTGCAATCCTATACAAGAGTCAATTCCTGATTAGTTTGACTCTCAGTCGCATCCGAAATGTCCCATTCGCCATTTTGAAATGCTTCTCAGCGCTTGAGTCGTTATCTTTGTCTCGAGTGATATTCATTCCAGAAGCGAACGACCTTACAATCAACAGTACCAGGCCCGACAGAATTACACGGCTCAAAAACCTTCAGATTACGACCGACGGAACCAAAGAATGGCGTCCCCTCTATTTATGGCTGCGAGACGAGAACCAATCCATCGACTTGACGAATATCACCGAGCTGTCATTGCGAATCGGTTTCACTGCAGAAATGCCCTCCCTTGATGATATGCGTGCGATATCGTGGCTTTTGAGGAGATGTTCTCGTTCGCTGAAAAGCCTTAGCCTTTTCTATTCAGAATACGGTAATGATTCATCCCTCCTACTCCAACTCAAGGTATATGCTAAATAACTGGCCATTATAGCTACTCTCTACAAAGACGAGAACTTTGACATCAGCAATTTGCACTCGTTGCAAAGTCTTTCCTTACATGGGCCAATTTGGAATGGATGGGACATGTTCCGGCCAGGCGCGTTTCTTCAGTGGTTGAAAACGAACCTCGACAACGTGGTACCATCGCGTCAGTTGACGCTTATCAACCTTAAATGCACTGTAGACGACTATGTGCGGGTGTCAAAAGTCACTCTTAGAAATCCCGGATGGCAGGACCTTCAGGCAACAATTTCTCAGTTCTCCCCAGTGACTACCGTCAATGTCTTCATTTCCATTTCATCTGCCTGTGGCGCTCATGCGAAGGACGTATTAGAGGACATCCTCTTCCCACTTCGTCAAGGCGGTTTCGCTAACGTAGACGTTAGACTGGATTGGTCCTTTTGAGCGTGAACTGATGGTATGTGTCGAGACTCAATAGGTGCGGCTGATTCCTAAATTGCATAGGAACTGATATTTTGTCTGTAGAGCAACTAGCACAACTTATAATAAATGCGCTATAGATATTGCCTAAGGTACCCAGAGCCCGCCAGAGCTGCCTTGTGTAACAACAAAGTTGTTCAGAGGCCAAATTTTCTAATCTGCAACCGGATTTTCAGCGACTTGTTGTGGCTCCTTCGCTGATCATGCGACTGGCTGGAGAGTCCCCCAAAACGCACTTATTGCCCGTATTTTGGCGCTATGGCATGGCCCGCTTGGCCACCAAGGAATTGCCACGAACCCTTGAACGTTGCATTATACGAGAAGCGCCGTCGGTTGAGGAATAACAAATAGGGCCTGTGACAAAAGATTGTAAGACATATTGTCGTCGTTCCATTCTATGAACGCAGACATACCACTGGCAGTAAACGACGACCGCAGTCGCGTTGCGCCACCAACACCAGTAGCTTCTGCTCTATATCTATGACTCCGTCTCTTCAGGTTGTTCCATCTGAGCTTCGAGCTCCTTGAGCGCATGCTCCACAACTTCGCGTTTCTGAACAAGTAGATGGTCAGCAGGTCTAATAAAAATGTTGTCGAACTCACGTTTTTAACCACAAAGGTCGGAGCAATAGTCACGTTGCTGGCGTCGTTTACCTGAGCCTTTAATTTCGCAAACAGACCCTCTGGTAATTGTCTAATCACACCGATTTCAGGGCTCTGGCTCGAACAAGAGACTTTCAGAAAGGCACTGACTGAAAGGTCGTGATTTTTATTCTAGCCAAAGCGGTAATTACACTGGCTGGGTCTAGGTGATAATCTAGCACAACGAACATTTTCACCAACGAAAAAAACAGCGCAAGGGAACTTTACTTACCAACAGAGTATCCTTCAGGGATGGTGCCGGTCAGCTTAATGCTGTAAAGCATTGGCACCTCGACAATGGTCTCTCCGTCTTCACCGACGGCATACATGGTCTCTTTCGAAATGGCCACCTTGTCGACATCAGCAGCAACTAAACAGGCTCGAGTGAGTTTCTTAGGCATGGTTGATCTTGATTTTCAAGAAAGGCTCAGAAAGCGAGGATACTGAGAGTGTATCCTGTGCACAGATGTAAGACCGTAAGACAAGTGAGAGGGACATTGAAAAAATCGATAACATGCCTTGTGGTGGTCCCGAAACGGTTTTGGTAATCCACGTGACTAGCTTGCAGCTTGTAGCTGTTCCCGTCAAAGTTGAACGTTGAACTTGAACCTGTCGAAACTTTAGCTACACTCCCTGACAGAAACAACAACACCGACGGACCCGACGAAACTGATAGGCAGCAGGTAGTAGTGAGTTTTTTTTGACTATTTTGCCTCTTGGTTATTAAAGACCCCTTTGAAAAGCGCTTAAACAGAGCAAGGTCGTACCTGCCAGCCCCTGTCTTCGATGCACAAGTCGTAGGTTCCACAACCACACCAAAATGTCCAACTCATTGAACGGACACACAACCGGAAATAACGAATCGTTACATTTGCAACTACCGCTAGAGTTGCTTGAAATCATTATTGGCAACCTCGAGGATGAATCTCTCAAAGTTTGCGCCCTCGTTTGTCACGTCTTTGCTCACCTTTGTCAAAAACGTCTGTTCAAATGCATTACCCTTGGATGCCCTTTCCGATCAGTCAGGCATGACACTGTCGCTAAAATTTGGCCTGCCCAGAGGTTTTACGAGGTTGTCAGCAAATCCCCAAATCTCTGCAAGCTGGTCGAAAAACTCGAAATCAGCGACAACGGCATCAAGAACAATTATCGGGAGAAATTGTCGTGGATTAGGAAGGACCCATACTTACCCAAGATTCTTCCTATGCTTAATAGCTTGAAAGGGTTCAAAATTGAAGGCAACGACCAGGAAAGAAGGCTCAACTTTCGTGCCTGGGAACCAGAGCTGAAACTGGCGATCTGGCGAAAGTGTCAATCCCTTTCAAAAATTTCCCTTGTGTACATGCAGAACGTCCCTCTTACACTTCTAAGTTGTGTTCCGTCACTGAAGGCTCTCAGTCTTTGCCAAGTTCTTTTTATACCTGACGACTCGACACTTTCTTCAGCTATGGAACCTACTACACCCGCAATAAAGGCACAGCTTGAGTCCCTCATTATCTCGACCATTTCAAACGATGAATGGATTTCTCTGCATCCATGGTTGCTCTTCCAGTCGGAAAGCGTCGACTTCAGCCATCTGGTCAATTTGATTCTTCAAGTAGGTTTCCTCGGTGAAGAGACTATGGGCGGCCCTTCAACCGCATTTGGTGCAGTTACACAATTGGTCCATCGTTCGTCGAAGACGGTCAAGAGTCTTACCATATTCTTTCCGGAGGATGGTAATGTTGATCTTTCCTATTTCACACCCAAATAGAAAATAACATTATTTTCCGTCATCATTGGCAGTTGCTTCGCCGTCCTATTATGATGAAAAGCACTTTGATCCAAGTTCTATGCCATCGTTGAAATACCTTTCGCTAGATGGATCTATCTGGTGTGAATCAGATCCCAGGACGCTGAGTCGTGTTCAGTGGCTGTTAACCATGGTCACCAAGATTTCACAATCGAGCTCGTTACAGAGCGTCAATTTCGACCTTACAGTGGAAGGGTCTGGGGTTGATGAAACCATCTCCAGGTTGGCAAACGAAGAATGGAAGGATTTTGTAACAGAAATCAGCACCTTGGAAAGGTCCACCTACACCTTTGTTTCAATTTCAATTTTTGGTGAATCTACCTCGGACATCAAAGGTGTGCTAGACAGATGCTTCGCACCTCTGTTGGAAAAGGGTATAGCAGAAGTTGTCCTGAACTCTGATATAGATGAATAGTGAGTCTATCGAGTCTGTTTTCTTTTACATGTCTAATAAGCAGGTCATTGCTTGTAGGATCGCTGTTGAACTATCATAATTTTCTTGAACTTTTGTATATTTGCGAAGGAAAACCCTCCGTCAGCTAGGTCATATACGTGGTTAACATCAAGCATATCCGAGTCTGATCAAGGTTTTGTGAGCGAAAGTCATAGCTTGATCGGCTTTGAGCAACCCCGACTGCGACTGCAACTGTTCACGGGGACACTGACGAAGTCAAAGACGGGATAACATGCCCGTCGTTGTGGCAGATGAAGTTATACAGCACATTTCTAACGCATATATTTGAGTTCGTAACGTCGACGACACAAACTCGCCCATGGTTGGCTGGAAAGTGACCACCGAAGCTCGATTAAATCACGTGACCTTCTGCACAATCATTCAAGATACAACTCCAGTCTTTGACCAACAACGTCAACAACGACGGACAACACCAAACTGGAGGACAAGCATATAATTGTGTATTCCGATATCCAGCTTTACTGCTTCGCGGTTGATGAAATTCCTATGATATAGATCCTGAGCACGCTTCCAGAGTACTAGCGCAGGTTCATAACGTTCATGCCTCGCTGGCAGACCTTTTTCGGTGCACTCCGCAGACATTCTACAAGCCAGCCCAATCGTGACGATAAGGCCAACTCATCGAATGGACACACTATTGGAAACAATGAATCCTCGAAGTTGCGGCTACCGCCAGAGTTATTCGAAGCCATCATCGACCACATTGATGTCGAATCTGGCTCTCTTAAATCCTGCGCACTCGTTTGTCGCGTCTTTGCTCATTATTGTCAGAAACGTCTTTTCAAACGCATCAGCCTTTCACGCCCATCCCAGTCATTCAAGCACAATATTGTCTCTGAAGTTTGGCCTAGCCAGAGGCTTTACGAGGTTCTTAGTAAATCCCCAAATCTCTGCATTCTAGTCGAAGAACTTGAAATCAAGGACACTGACATCAAGAGTTTTTATCGGGAGGAATTGTCGTGGATCAGGAAGGACACAAACTTATCCAAAATTCTTCCTATGCTCAATAACTTGAAGGAACTGAGCCTCCTGGGCAACCATATGGGAAGCAGGCTAAACTTCCGTGCATGGACACCGGAGCTGAAGCTCGCAATCTGGCGAAAGTGCCAATCCCTTTCAAAACTTTCCCTCACGTTCATGCGGAATGTTCCTCTGACGCTCCTCAGATCTCCATCATTGAGGGCTCTCCACCTTTTCAAAAATATTTTTATACCAGACGACTCTGCATTCAATGCAGTAGTGGAGCCAGCCACCGTACAGCAGGCAGAATTGAAATCACTCGTCATTTGCGCAACTTCAAATGAAGAATGGACCTCTCTGTACCCCTGGTTACTGCTCGAGGCCGGAGGTGTTAACTTGAGCCATCTGGTCAGTTTGACTCTGCATGTTGATGTCGCCGATGAAGAAAATTTGGCCTATCCTTCAACCGCGTTTGGTGCAGTTATACGATTGATTCATCGTTCGTCAAACACGATCAAGAGACTGTCTGTATTCTTACCTGAAGAAGGTACTTTTCTCCTGTCTTGACTTGTCTAGATGAAAAATGACACTTTTTCCGCACTGTCAGTTGCTTCGGCATCCTATTGTGACCAGAAACGGTTTGACCCTGGTTCCATGCTGTCGTTGCAATCTCTCACTTTAAATGGCCGCATGTGGACTGAATCCTCTTCCCAGCCACTGAACAATGTGAAATGGCTGTCGACCTTCCTTGCCAAGATTCCACAGTCGAGCCCATTGCAAATCGTCGACCTCGACTTCCTCGTGCGAGGCTGCGAGGCCGATGGAATCGATTCCAGCCTATTACATGCAGAATGGAAGGACTTCATAACAGAAATCAACAAGTTGGAAAAATCCATACACGTCTCCGTTTTGTTATCAATTTTTGGTGGCTCTGGCTCGTACGTGAAAAGTGTGCTGGAGGAATGTTTGGCACCTTTGCTGGAAAAGGGAATAGCGGAGGTTAGACTCGACTCTGGTGTAAATTGAACATGGTGAGTGTATCGAGTTTGACTTCATTAATATTCTCATAACTCATGAGCGTCGGCAGGACTTGTAGGCTCACTAAATCTCTAATTTGTTTCTAGATTTCAGTATCTGGATCAATTCATATGTGTGGTTCGTGAATTATGATCAATCAGCATCAGTTTCGAGGCGAGCATTAAGTTCATCACACAGTGATCAAGATTTTTTGAGCGAAAAGAGTGTGCTTGATAGAGTCTTTGAGCAATTGCAACTACGTTTGTTGTTGCCCAAAGACCTCAATGCCGTCTCAGTATTTGAACTCCACCACGTTAAATTTTGGACAATGCCCGCCTAGCTCAATCGGATAGAGCGTCAGACTCTTACGTCTATGGCAACGGGCATCTGAAGGCTGCGAGTTCGACCCTCGCGGTGGGCTACTATGTTACTTTTGGTTTTACTTCTATTACGTTCTTTTTTTTTTTCAAGAAAGGATATTCTGAAATATCCTTGCTTTCGTTTTCGCAAGTCGGCCCCAGTCAGTTGCACAGAAGATACAGAAACCAAATATGTATTAAGATAATGTAGATACAATTCAAGCACAAGAGAGGTATAACCTGACTCCGAAAACCGAAAACATGCAGAAGAACACTTCGTACAGGACATGGAAACTAGACATTCATCCTGCTATTGACGACTTGACTCCCCAACCCAGCATGTCGAAAGCTAGAGGAAGAGCCTCCGTTGCTAAGACCGCGATTCCAGCGTAGACGATGACTTTTGTGAGGACTTAGATCATGGAAAGAAAGGACGAAAGTTAGGCACATTAAGTCATAGAAATGAGAAAGAACACACCATCAGCATCATAATGCGTAACCCCAGTAGCCTGCCCGTCTTTGCCAGTCCGCTCCTTGTCAGAGGCAACACCGGCATCCCCATCCTTGGTCTTCACCCCGTTTCCATTGGCATTACCCAGAGAGTACAGGCCGTTGTGCCCGCCGTTGCCATTGCCATTGCCATTGCCATTCCCACTCCCAGCACGCATCTTCAGATCGCGCCCGCCATACCGGTTCGATGGGTGGAAGTTCGACACCCCCTTGACTCCACTTCCGATCCCGCCGACCTCGATATTGACCCCGCCCGTGCTGGGCAGGTCGATGACACTCGGTATGGGGTGCAACCCGAACCCACCACCCTCACCGGCAGAGTGGAACTCGGACGGGACGGACTTATATTCCGTCGCAGGGGTGTAGAAGCGACGGTGCGGGAGGCGGAAGGCACGTGCGAGGAGACGGAAGGTTGGTGGGAGGATGAGATGCAGTGCGGATTTGGCGAGGAGGCGCCAGACGAAGATGGTGATGATGCCTTTGGAGGAGGAGGTCAGAGTGGTGGTGCTTGGGTCATTGGGAGGAAACACGTACCGACGGCCATTTTTATGGTGGCCATTGTCCACCAGATGAGGACATCATTCCAGCCTCTCTCGACTTGGACCCATGCACCCATTTCGAACACCCATCCACTGCCAGCCATGATCACAGGAGTAGTGAACGTGGATCCGGCTTGAATATAAAGCATAGCCCAGTGGGATACGAGAGCACCGAGTACCACGCTGAGGATTGCAATAGCATCTTCAAAGCAAGGGCAATCATCCACGGGTTGAGGGTGGTGGTGCACCGCGAGGAGACAAAGCGGAATAAGGATGAGCGGGATCTCCCATCCCCCGCGGACGAGCCAGTTGTCCACCCATCTCCCTGCACCAAGGCCTTTGCCAACATAAACGAGAAGCGAACCAGAAGAGTGTTGAGTGCCGAAACCGAGCGAGGAGAGGACGTAATTGAGGGGGTTTTGTGAGGAAATAAGGTAAGGCATGCCTGCCCAGCTGGTGTGGCCCCACCAGATGCCAGTGCCGAGGAGGATGCCCATGATGCAGTCCGTGAAGGAGTGCATTGCGGTGTACAGTCGACCAAAGACGACGGAGAAGGCGTATATGAAGAGGATAATGTTCAGGAACGTGAAGAGTTGTGGGGAAATGATGTACTCCGTTTGAAAGGAGTCTGTTGATGTTAGTGCGTCGATGATGGTCGTGGTCGAATTCATTAGTGGCGTAGATGTGATATTGTTGGTCAATGACGAGATTAGTGAGTCGGGTACAGGTAGTGGAGTATTTGCGAGACGATGAATGTGGGCAAAGAAGAAGAGGGCGATTGAAACGCTGTTCGTGGAGTGTGTCGAGGGAAATCCGTATTCCAGGTGGTGAGAGCCGATAGCTTGAGATTATTCAGTTGAAATTTTCGAAATATGACAAAGTTGAGCATACTCAGGCGAGTGACAGGAGGAGCAAACGGCCGAGGCGCGCAGAACAGATCTTTCACGACAGATGAGACGTAAATTCCCAGCCCAAGAATTATGAGTAACCTGGTTGAGTCTTGTAAGACAACAAGAAGATATGTGGGATGAAATTGCACTTACCCTCGACCTAATTCATCGTAACCAAAGAAAAATAATGCAGGTAAAAGGGTCATGAAGAACGTATGGGTACCCAGAGTCGACGTGTACACAAAATACGCGTCGAGCCATGGCGTCCGAATCTTGTCCTAGAGAGCATGGTCGTTAGCGTCCTGTAGGTTGTTCTGCAGGCCAGACTAGAAGAGTAAACTATATAAACGTTGTTTAAAAAATGCTGAGGCATCGGTCAGATGACCATGGCTGGTCAACCCATGGTCCCATAACCATCCAACCAACACTGTTTCGGAAAGGTTGAATGAATTGGAGGGTTAAAAAAAGGCAGGAAGGCAGGTCTTCGACGGAATTAACGGAACTAGGATAGGAAGTAAAATATAAAGCACTTGTTGGAATCAGTCTCACCTGCATTTTGGCAATGACCTCAGATTCCCATTGCACAGTTGCGACCAGCTTCCGTCGAAGACCAGCCCTCCACCAGGATAGTGTCGAATCATAAACGTCCTTTCGTTGTTGTTCCGGTGTATCGTCGTCGTCCAAAAGGTTGTATTTCAATTTGGTATCGTGATATTCTGAACTGTAGCCATTTTGATAGTGAGGCGACCCGGAAAGAGTACGTTCGCTTGGCGCTGGCGATGACGACCGCGAAGAGGCCTCTGAAGGTGGCCCAGACAAGGAAAAATGAACAGACTTCGTCGACTCCATATCTTCGCTTGAGCCTAGAAGATGCTGACCCGACCAATCCCTGGGCAATCCTTGAACTTTTTCAGAGAGAAATTGGGGGTTTCCACTGGGTAGTATATGAGGCAAAGACAGAGGAGGTGGAAGCCAAGTTCACCTTCGTTTATGGCGATGTACTTGACCCTTGGACGCCGTCGAGAGTGTTCAGCTCGACCCCGAGTTTCCCAGAATGCCGCTCCCGGACTCTCACGCCCCACAAGGCTATTGGTACACAACAACAAATGTTCCAAATTTCCAACGAGTCGGACAAAGTATTCCTCTCTTCCTCCTTTCACCCCTCTTCCAACGCTGAAAAAAGAATCTCTCTTCTTCTCTACCATGGAAATCTCTGGTTAAGTTGTTAGTTTTGTTGAATTATTTTGAACTTCTTGCTAAAAACTCGGAATAGCTGCCAAAATCCCCGAGTTTGACCTCTTTTCAGCGTCAAAAGTAAAAACAACAAGCAATCGTTCCTCTATTCGGAGCTCGGGCTCGGGTGCGATACTACTTGTAAGTACGCCTTTTCAATATATATGCATCGCGTGCTTGTGCTCATGACTTGCCCAGCTGAGTGATTGTTGCACAGGTGATCACCTGTCGTGACTGCTCTCTCGTCAGGTGCTGGGAGAACGACTAACCTGCATGCTCAGCTGGTATAAAGGTGCAATCAACTAGGATTCCCATTTTCCTCTCTTTCTCTTCTCTTTCATTCTGTCCTCTAGCGCCTTTCCAAGTAACCTTACTGCCACTCTCGTTTGCTGCTTTCTTGTGCTATGTTTCAGACGACATTCTCAGATCGCTTCTTGCTATTCTTGGCTTCGGCTCGTTATCCCTTCGGCTTTGCCGTGACAAAACGCGCCAGTTTACTTTCAACACCCCTTCAAAGTTTTGATGGTCCAGGCTCACCCTGCGGACATTTACGTCCGTGCCCTGCGTTTGGAGTCGCTTCAAAGAAGGTCCAGGGGTCTCACATTTCTTGGTTCCAGTCCGACGTTCTTCTCTCTTTCCTCTCACACCGGACGGATCTTCGGGCTACCGGAAATGAGTTTTGTACTCAGGAGCAACGGAATTATGAGATGCCTTGAGGAAAGGGAAGGACATTATGAAAGTGAGTTTTCCTTCTTATCGATGGTTGGTTGGTACAAGAGGTATGAAATTATTATGTCGTCGATGAGTTTGAGTTACACTTTATGAAAGAGGAGATTATTGATCATCGATGTCGGTACGCTCCTTCCTATTCTGCTCTCCTCGGCTGGGTTCCGTTCCAAAAACAACTCTTGAGAGTCCATCCGAACAACGCCGAAGTGGGACCTGGAGAACTGTGGTGTTGAAAGCGTCAAGAGATGGCGGCGTTAGGTGGGTGATTCGTGTAGCCACCCGTTCTGACTGCCAACTGATTCCATATCGATAGTATCTGTCCTTCGTAAACTGCCTTCCGAGGGACTTGTTTGCGTCCTGGACTGTCCTGCGCATCAGCTCGTACCTCGGCCAGCGCCTCGGTGCATGTCGAGGGAGAGTCCTTTCCCGCACAGGTCTCTGTACCCAGCGATCGCGACTTACGCCATTACGCTGCACGCTTTACAAATGCGCCGGGTCCTCCGGATTTTTATTCCCCTTTACCAGCGTTCCCTTTGCTTCCGCTTAACTTTCTCTTGGAAATGACCTGGGGCTCGGCGTTCGGTGGGTTTACCCCACACTCGCGTAGCCTAACCCCGCATTTTCATGAACGAGGATGCTATTCAAAATTATTGGGCTGCCTACTTAACGTGTCCCACAGTTGAGCGCCTTCGTCACAGAATGAAGTCCTCCGGCGACGATTGAAGTAGCCAATGACGCTTATGAATCCGGAAACATGTGTTATTTATTCCTCCATATCGTCCGCTGGACCCACGGTTTCTTTTACGCATACGCATCGATGACGCTCCGCCACATACCGCCACAAAGGGGCCGGTTTACGACAGGACCCCGGACATATACCTAAAAGGTCTCACCCCAAAAAAGTCGAATTTTCAGATTTCTGTCCGGACCCGATTTCCCAAAATCTGTCCGGATCGCACCAGACCTTCGCAAAATTTTGAAAAATTGTCCGGACCATGGAACAGACCTTTAATGGCGAAAAATCCGTCCAAATCAGCTGATTTTGAGGTTTAGCAGGCCTAGAGTGCTAAAATGCTTTAAAAACAACCTTATTCAATGAACATAGTCGATTTTGAGTGAATAAAAGTGTCGGTTCATGCTATTTTACACTTTCGTAGGTCTTCATGGCTGAGTTGATGGCCTCAACAGGGAAAACCGGCCGCTTTCTACGCGAACGGATGAGCGAAAAAAGACCGACTGAACGAGAATCCAACTTTCACCCAAATTTCTACACCACGTTTCCCATATTTTTTCGATATTTGTCCGTAGTTGGGTGAGGCCAACATGCTTTCCTAAAAATGTGTCCGGACTCGGCACCAGACATTTTCACCTCCAACCCCCCGTTTTGTCCGGACGGGCACCAGACCGATTACCCAAAATTTGGCAAATCCTGTCCGGATTGGGGTGAGACCTTTTAGGTATATGTCCGGGGTCCTTTTACGACCCCCTCCGGACCTCGAATTCGCTTGACAAGACGCGCTGGATGACTTGTTGACGTCTTCATATATTATTTTCCCCACAGTTTGTCAGTGCGATGCTGACAGTGCGATGTTCTTCTTGTTCCTTCTGATTTGGGGGTGGTGGGTAGAAATCACCATCCACATCATTGTTTCCTTTCAAACGTCACCTTCATTGAAGACAGGGCCCAGGGCCTAATCTCGTCCATGTACATACGAATCCAGAGTCCAACCTTCCTTAGTGAGGATCGCCGAAAGAGTCAATCACTTCGATGATGTTCATTTCCTCTTGAAGAGAACGGCAAGGCCGCACGGCGCTAAGCTGTCGGACCAGTTCATCTGGCGAATTTCCAATAAGTGTACCGGTTCGCTTTTCTCTAAACGGAAAAACATACCAAGCTCATTTCGGTGCCGACAGATATCTTTGAGGTGGAGTGTCTGGGGTACGTGCCTCGCGCCGCTTTTTTCTGGAGGCTTCTGAAATTCTCCTGGAGGCGCGACGGATACCGGTTGCCGGAAACACCGCGTGTGGACCAGGCAAGAATGAGGTGGAGGCTGAGGATGCGTAAATTCTTTCTTCTTCTTCACATCGCTCATGAGCAAATTGTCCGTGGATATTCCGTGCTTTGATATTCTGGAACTGGTTAGTCGGGCGGGGTTCCGCCTTCACTTTGACTCCTGGTTCTTGGAGCCTGAGCCTGAGGCCTGAGGAGCGGCGCTTCTCCATTTCTAGTCCATCCTTTGTTATCTCATCCCCGTGGAATTGCGCGCGCCATAGGCTGGAGAACTAACCCTCATTCGACTCTAATTTCGTCTGCGAACATGACCACGGTGGAAATTTTTGACTTCGGATACGATACCCCAAGTCTGACTTACCATACTCGCATGAAGGCTTGATCCCCCAACCTCGACGCACTAACAGAAAGGTTAGGACCATGGGATGAACCAGCTCTCAGTAAGTGCTATCCCACCAATTAATGGCGAGTCTACACAACATCTCTGCTATGTCGAGTGATCGTGTCAGTGGTGGGCTGACTGTTCGCGTTGATGGAATATCTATTTACCAAGGCGATAGATGGGACGTGAATTGCATCCAGACATCCAACAAGACCTCCCGACCATCGGCTCAGATTCAGACGAGGTGGCTGGAGATTTTGGGGCAATGAATGCTGGAGCAGAGAATGTCATTCCCACAGGCCTCCACGCTGACTTGAAGAGAAGGTCGCGCCTGCCATATTCTCCTTGCCCTGAGAACAAACGCGCCTTTAGTCGGTGTGGCGTCGCCCTTCATTTTGTCTATTTGGTTTCATTCGCCTTCTTCATTGATATACCCCACTTGGCCAGAATCTCAAGGTTCGTGATCTTATGATTATATTCACATACTTATTTGTTTTCGATCGCCCGCGGATTTTGAGAAAGAAGGCGGGTTTTCGCTATGGCCTAGACGTCAGACTCGATTGACTGCTACAAGAACCAATAACCACTCAAGATACGGATTCAACGGGTTATAGAAGCGATGAATGAAAATTGAAACGGTCCGGACGAGGTGGTTGACGGACCTGGGATAACGTTACCCTTCGTCATTCCGTCATCCGATTCATCGTCATGGCATACCGCCGGGATCCCAGGAGGTAATGCATTATTCTCTCTGAAGATTGACAACGAGTTCATCTGTATTCCGACCCTGTATATATGGGACTTCTTATCTCTAAAGTTTAGTTAACGTTTCTGCTTTTGTGGCAGGATTAACTCAAGCTCTCAGTGGACTTCAACCCTTTTAGCATGATCTACCCTTGTCACTGTTGGCAGCCAAGAGAAAGTTCTCCTTACCTCAACATACTACATAGCTTCATTGAATGAAGCAAGAATAGATCTTGCGGTCCCGCACACCAGTGTCAAGTTCTTGAGAAACGAAATAAATTCTTCTTAAGCAGGTTATTCAAAATCTCACACATCTAGTTTCTCTTTTGTTAGTTGGCTCTTCTCATTCCCTCGCGCTGTCTACCTACCAGGTCAAGGAACTCTTCTTGCGCCATTCGTCGTGCTTCTTTTACTTCGTTGGGCGTTTATGATTCTGGATAATCTGATGTCCAACCACTATGGAAACATCGAAAAGCCTCTTTATCGTTCGCAGGTGGTTTTCCAAGTTCCCCAAAACTCTTCAAGTCTTAACCCCCATCCGGACCAGCTCAGCCAATATCCTTGAACTGGGTTGATTACTCTGTTCTTTCGGCTGTTCTTCTCTTGTTCCCGAGTCGTTATCCTTGGTATTCGCATCTCTCTATCTTCAGGCATTGACGTGTCAAAATTGCACTCTCCAGACCCGCCCCGTCAGTTTACTAGTCAAGATACCGGTGTCCTTTTGTATCACATCTGCATGTAACTACGATTGCGACATCCACTAGAAATAGTATGTCCCGCCCCGCACCTGCCATTTTCGCACCGTTAAATATACATCTCGATCCCGAATTTGCCGGAGAATCTCCTCTGGTTGCTTTCCGTCCTGGATCTTGACGGCCAATTGACATTTCGCTCTGTTAGGCGACCTGCCAGTCTTCACTGACATGACGGAGTTCAGGCTCTAACGTGATCCAATCATGGTCTACCGGTTGGACAATAGCGTCAGCTTACCGAACTCGTATCCCGACATCCCGAGCCGTAATTGAGTGAGGGATGGAACTTCCAAGCCTGAATATGATAGACTATGCCGGAAGATTGTTACCGTCTATTTTTCTGGGAAAGAAGGGCTATATATCCCAGGCATGTTCATTAAGGTTGCCCAATTTGGATTGGTGGTCGGTGCGCTGCGCCACACCGTAGAAACTGTCTGTCCTGTACCGTGCGACGGGACCTCCCAAAGACATTTGGGGGTGCGTCTTGGTGAGAACCAATCCGTTGCTGCTGCAAGACGCGATTCATAACGGAAGAAGCGCAGTTACATGCCATTTTCCTTGTTTCCGCGAGCGCGTACTTCGAAAGACTCGGCGACTTGTCATTAGCACCTTGGGATCTCTTTGTTACATACGAGTTGGCATATAACAGCACGCACAGGTATAACAGCACCCTAAAATCAAGGAAACCTTAATTTGATGCGTTCTAAACCCCTTAGATGGGCGAATACAACCAGCAAGTTGGCATGGAGGTTTAGAAAAACGAGGGCTCTGGGTCGTCTCCGGGACCTCAAGTCTACCAAAGATAAAACGTCGGGACAACTCAATCTAAAAGCACATACACGCACAAACCTGAGCAATAATAACTCACGGCCGTAAGAATCGATCGTTTTGTTGACGCGCATGGGGATCGTCATGAACCTCTAACCTCCCATTCACTTCAAGAGCTCGGGGATGATTTCGAGTTTTGTCGAGTCTCGTCGGGGCATGTCCTAACTGAGATAATTAAGGTTACTCCGTCAAGCTGCGTGTCCTCGCGACGTCGACAGTTTGTTTGGGCATTTTTGCGGTAAATTCCGTGCGCCACGCTATCAGGCTAGCAATCCGATTTGAAACCATGTCCTCGGGTGGCGGGGAGCCAGTGTGTTGCGTTGGAAGCTGGGTAACGAAGGCTCAAAGGCGCTTGCACCTCGCATCAATCTTTAACCGCCTATCGTCAGGCCTGCACTCTTTACCGAAAAAATTCCCCGCGATTTCAGTTTTTGTGTGTTCGCGCGGGACCGTACTCTGGATAGGTGGGACAATTGCTCCTTGTTCGTATCGGAAAAACGGAAATACCAAGCGGGCTGAAAATCTATCTCGATAGAAAATTCTATACCAGCTTCGCGAATTTTTTCATGGTAGAAACGAGAAGAGTAAACGAGCATGAGTTACCAGGAGCTCCACTTACCCGACAGACCTCAACCAAGAGGCAGGGAAATTGCATTTGGAAGGTTGAAACTTGAAGAAGAGTCAAGCTCAAGACTGCCCCTCTACAAATGGGTTTAACAGAGGCTTACAGAGTCATTGAAAGCACCTTTACAATGGGTCAATATTGGATACAGGAGATTAACATCTTGATTCATATGCATGTTCGGTGAACTCGGAGGATCGAAGAAAGGTTATCAGTGTGCACAGTAGTACAAGTTCCCAAAATCTTGGTTCTTATAGCCTCCACAGCATTCTATGGCTGAGTACTAGATAAACTATAGGCATATGCTAGCTTACAACCGCACCCGTTCATAGTCTCCTTTATTCTCGTAGAACCAGATCGGCCCGTTCTCCTACCTCGGGCCTTCTCAACCTCATACGTCCCGCCGCGCCGGTCGGGCCCAGATAAAATCAACCAAGCCAAATGCATATGGCTCCTCTCAATCACCTATTCTCGCTCCTGATCTTCACAGCCTCTGTACCAAGTACAACAAGTTAGGTACAGTCAATTGAGGAACTTTGGGACCTCCTTATGAAGGCGAGGAGTCGACATTTAGATGTGCACACCCGGAAATTCGGAGTGAGGGGAGAATTTCGCTAAGTCCTCGTCGAGGTCGGCTGCGCACCGGAATCATCAGCGTCGTGAGCGCATGCACCGTGGTGGGGATCTTTCCTTGTTGAGTAATTATATATTTGGTTGGAGGAAAGGAAGGTGATGGACGAGTACGGTAGTTATCTGAACGCGTTGGGTCAACGTTGCTGTAGTTGTTTGGTGCAATTACAGTGCAATCTTTTGGAACTTCGATCTCGAAGTTCCTGCTGAGGCCTAGGCGGTGCACAGCCGGTTCGGATGAGTATCATTATTTATCGCGGCTCGGTCTGGCTCGCGCTCGCGCACATACGTACTCAGTACCGCGACCTAAAAATCCATGAGAACTTTGCTCTGACTCTTTTCACACTGCCAGTGTAAGTGTTGCCAAGCAAAATCGTAAATCCATAACACAACATCGACGATATCGGATTGTAACCTATTCCATCCTTCCGAGCTGCATAGTGTCAATCGCATCCGTTTCGAACGACAGAGCTTGGGAGCGCAGTACGCAGTTTCCGCTTTGTCTGCGCCAGCCGCTGCCCCTGGCCCTGACTTTCCTCCATCTCGCCGCCGAAATGCAGACAATTGGCAGACAGAGAAACGTCCCGGCCGTGCACTGTACCTTCTATGTCAAGCCACCATGCCATCATGCCACTGACAGCGACAGCGGCAGAGCAGCTCGGGGCCTAAGCGCCGTTATTTCCTCTTCTTCAGTCTGAATCCGGGATGAGTATTTATGGAAGTTGCCTACTGGGGCTAGCCACAGGGACCAACGCCCAGGGAATAGCAAGTAAACGCGGTTGTAGGGTGCACAAATGACTCTTAACTTTAGGTGATTAGTGAATTTAATGCGGGCGCTTAGAATTGCGTCAGATATGAATGTGTTTACTTACACAATCATTACACTTTACATTAAGCCTGCCTCAGGATCCAGAACCATTGAATACAAAGTAGCGTAACATAAAATTCTCCGCGGTATCACTTGGAGGTTACGACAAGAACTTTACGATGATAATAACGCAATTCTCATATCCGGAATTATTATGGGTGAGTGGGCAGCAGTATTCAGCTTTAATGCACCCCGTTACATGATTTAGTCAACGGTTTTCCAACTGTCTTTCTGGAATATGTAGAACACAAATAAATCGCAAGGGGGAAGAGGCTCCAATGAGTCTAGCGGGTTTTATAATTATCCAACCTCCCCTCGCGATCAATGACAACTGGCGTCCCTTCGACGGAAGAAACGCCTCCGTAGATCTTACCATACAGGTAGATCTCAAGAGTGGAAGAACCAAGCCGCCTTCGGCCTCTCACGCAGCGTTGCCCCTCTCTACACTCTATTTCTCGGAATACACGATCTTAGGCGCCGGCTTTCAAAAAGTAGTCATACGATTAGGCTTCGAACTTCCGTGGGGCTTCCAGGCCCTGCGTTTATGTAACATTACGCGTTGTTTTATGCTGTAACACACTCGGCGTGGGACGCGTCGGTTGTGTGCTTCGGTGGTCGCTATGCGTTTTCTATTGTCTATTCCGTACTCTCCTCCGCCTCCGCCCCCGCCCATTGTCTCGGGTTTCGCGGTGTCGGTAAATGCCAGTTATGTACAAGTGTGGCGCAGTGGAGCTCTAATTATAGAGACCGACGGGAACCTTCTAATTAGAAGCCTGGGCGGAGGGCGCATCAAAGTCGCAATGCGAATTCTAAATCGCTAAAACGCAATCGAGTCCGAGTTGATATTGAGCACTCTGGGTCCTTGACTTGTCCCTGGCCCTGTCTCTCACCTTGCTCACAGATACTCCCATCGAAAGCGTTGGCTGAATATTTGAGCCGTTGATAAGATAACTATCACGCTAAGTACCTGTGATACTCGCATTGAATGCTCAGATCGGTGTCACTACGAGCTGTTCGTTCCCAGCTTTGTTTCTTACCTTTAGCCCATAGCTTTAGGTTTCCTTTCTCAAAACTCCAAACTAAAGATGGAGTGGTATATCTGATGGTTGGATCCTCCAGAATCGAAAACGTAAAGTTCGGATGATGTAGCCAAAACGTGGAATGGTGCTTTAAATTTCCGGAGCTCGGAATTGTCGGCGTGTCCGCCATGTGGGTCCAAAGAAGCTTGAATCAAGCTGGCTGGACTCTGGGGTTCGCAGAACGGTGGGGGGCGGATCATTGAATTGGATTTTGATTTTGGTGGGGCACTGGGATGCTGCGATCATCGGATGTGTGTTGGGACAATGTCATGATGTTCTGGATGCTGCCACTAGGTTGGGAACGTGTTTCCTTTCCAGTAGGTCGTAGGCGGACGCCTCTGGCTGCGAATCACTGAACAAAAACAAGGAAGCTCGTATGGGTCTTCTAAAAAGTGAAAAAATAGCCCGATTCAGAAGAGCGAAGGTGAAGAGAGACGGGTAATTATGTAAAGCGAAATAGTAAATAAGCACAAGTTTATACGTTGTTTTTCCGGTACCCAACGGGCGCCTCACCCCAGCCCCCGGATCCGGGCCTTTATAACTGAATGGGGGCGGGGAATTAAAATTCGAAAATGTGTGATCTCTGGGAGGAGAATTTGATCAAATTTGAACGCCGGCTTATTAGATTCAAAGGAATCCTTCAGTATCGGCCGTTAACACCGAGCACCGAGTTGGAAGATGAACTTCGACGACAGTCGAGGGTGTTACTTCCTCTTACCTATACTGAGAGGTTGGGTGGTTAGCCGTTAGCAGGTTTCCTTCATTTTTTGTCGTAGTTGGCGGTAAGCATATAGCGCACACGAATTTCAGTTTCTTTAACAGGTTGTCGGTAAGAATCTCCATCGATTTTGATTAAACCTGGACCCATATCAATACTCGTTCAGATAATCTAAACACTGCTATAGTTATGTGCTGCAGGGAGTAATTGAAGCCTTCTAGAGGGAACGTTTAGATAAACAGAACACGATAAACCGGGCGCTAAGTCATCTGTGGGAACTTCAAGTTTATTAAAACAGATTAAACTTGTTACTGTAAACTAAACGGCCTGTGGGTGATTTAAACGAGAGATATTAAATGATCATGGAGAGTAGAGGGATAAACGAGGGGAGACATAAAGTTTAAACAATCGGGGTAATTGTGGTGGGCATCGAGGGAGTTTAAACAGAAGAGATCATTAAATCAAACTCACTTAAAACATGTAGTTTAAACAATGGGTGTAATCGATCTGGGGAGAATAAACAGTGAGGGAAACACATAGTTTAAACAAACGAGATTGTTGATTTAAACTCACCAGCTTAGAGGGAAATCATGATAAATTGCTCAAAACTGTCGCAGGAGATCGTGTGCAATGGTTCCGTGCTGAGGCGGACATGCAGCGTTGGCGCGAAGAATGGGAGTTTAAACAAGCAGACTTCATGCGCACCATTTCCACCTTCGAGCGAATGTCGTCCGTGTGGGGAGAGCTTGGTAAAGGCAGCACCTCACCTGGATCACTTGCTTATTGCAAAAAACAATCGGCAATGTATCAGGAGATGGAGCGGCATGCAAAGGAACTCTTCTCAAAGGCTGGATATTCTCATCTTATTGATCTTCAAGACGGCAAGATCCTAGCGGATTATATTCGTGAAGAACGTGAGAAGGCTGAGTATCTAATACCCGAGCTCTCAATTACGGTGGTGAGGACTTGACTTAATCTTCATGGGCTGCTAATTAACCTTGATGATAGCCCAGCACCATGTCTGAATTGGAATCGGATTCCGATGACTATATTACGTCGGATGAATCTGATGATGATTAATCAATATCTGCGAGGATTCCCTGATTAACCTGTTTAGTTCAGTTTAACAGTCGATTCGTTTAATCTGTTTGTTTGATGTTTAGTTCGTTTACGGTGATTTTTTTTTTGTTTAAACACCAATTGATGGTGGCCATCCTCCGTCATTTTGGCGCTAAAGAATATGATTAAACACTACTAGATAAACTAAACGACCATTGATATGCCCCATGTTTAATCAAAGTCCATATGGTTACAGTGTCGGTGATTGATGGTGCTTGGGTAGAGCACAAATATTTTGTATGTTTCCGATTTGCAAGGAGCCTCGATACCGTGCTTGCGATTCAGTCATTATATTTCGATAATTGAGGATTAAGCGCCTGCATTTCGACGAATTGGGACGCTTCGTGAATGGCTGCCCCACTAGAATGCCTGTACCCACCTACACTTTTCCTCTTTCTACGCAGAGTACTCTACACACCGGAGTACACTAAATATAGCACCAGAGCGTAGTAAATTCAGCCTCGGATACTAGGACTAAACTTGTACCTTCAACTTCAACTTTGGAAATGAATCACCCATTCCCCATGCGTCCTGCTTTCGTGCAAATTCTTACTTTCATTGACGGTTCGTACGGCTGTTGAAAACAGTGTCAGCGAAAATTTTAATCTTCGAGTCCGATGCTCTCTCCTGTCCTGTTCTATTCGTGTATTTACGGCTCTATGGAGCGCTTGGCCGAGCAGACGGACTGTATGAATACCCGGTCGTTACCAGACTCCGTCGTGAGTTGATGCCGGCTTACGAAGGTGAAGGTATGTAAAAGCTTTGATACATAGAATATTATTCTAGAGACCGGCGGTACGCGCTGTCACGCTTAGATGCTTTGCAAGGTGTTAACTTGGTAACTGCAGTATCTGCTTACCGAGGAAAGATACTGGGAGTGATATTCGGTACCGTGTTGTATACAGTAGGCGCAAATTCCGTAGACCCGAAGATATTTTGATTCGTGTTACCTTCTCGCGTTCGTTCGTGGGTTATGCCAGTGATATGATATGATCATAATCATGATTGATTCGTTTCGAAGGCGTGGTGAGTAGTTGGGTATATTTAAATTTTGGTGGTGTTACATATGAGTTGCAGCTTGCTTGGTGGAAAAAAAGAGGGTTAGTAATTTGGAAGGGTGAATTTACGTGCTCTTGGAGAGGCCGCTGTTCGCGCCGAAGGTTTTACCCAGCAGGAAGAACTCAAGGAAGAAGGGAAGTTTTTTTTTTTTTTTTTGGACAATAGCGGCGGGAACGGAGGGGCGGCGGGGCGGGCGATATATGGGGAAATGCTACCTAGAAGGGAAAACACCGGGAGGTGGTTAAGAAACCGGGCTTGCCAATGCAGTGGGAGAGATTGGGATTTCGATTTTGCTTACTCGTCGCAGGAGTGCGAGCTGCGTGTCTCAAGCGCATCCTGACCTGACCTGACCTGACCTGGGCAGGCTCGCTGGTGGTTGATTTCTTTGGTTAGATGAGAGGGCGGTCGGTGGATTTGGGTTGATTATTTCGCAACCGACAGCGCTGGGCAGGTCTAGGTTAGTAGCTTTTGGCATTTGGGATTTAGGATTCAGTCGTTCAGATTTTCATACGGCCCTTTGTCGTTTCGAGGGAGTTGGGCGTGTATTGTAGGTACAGACAGATAGGTCAGTATCGATGGGGGATTTAAAATGTGTATTTGAATATATTTTTTGGCATTTGGACGGGATGTGGGATGGGTGCTAGGGCGTGAGCAGGAGTGAGCATACGCGAGAAAAGTGTAGGTACGGTTTGGATGAGCGCATTCGGTACGTAATTTGGTCGTCAATGGACTGGGCGAAGTGCTGTCAGCTTCATGGGTGAACGCTGGGAGGATGAGATTGGCTGAGGAGGAAGGAAGACGGGCCGGGAGGGATATGAGGATTGGGGAGTGCACATGGAAGATGCGGGGAAGGGAACAGCGCGGAGAGGGAAATTTGATCTGGATCTGATTTGGGATTGGGTCATCTGCGCAGGGTGGTTGTTGGGTTTATGCGGATGAAGTGAGCCGGTTCGGTATCTGAGATTCGTTCGACCTGGTACTTATAAAATATTATAGTGACTTGTTATACGAAGAAAGAAATAGCCGATTGGACTGGGATCTGGGCATCCATCCATCGAAATTATAATCCAATCTCCTCCCTTTGCTCTTGACTTCCATGTCCTTCTTCACCGCCAACTCGCCCTACAAACCCCACATACGCCAGGAGGGCTTCTCACCGTCCCCTGCGACGAACAACCACAACTCCTCACCGGACGCGGACGGCCACTCCCCGCTGCCGTCCCCGCACCAGAGCGCATTCAACGACATCTTCAGCATGCCGGCCCACACTTTTCTCAGCGACAGGTACGTCTGCGTTTTGCTTGTCCGCCTCGTGTTGGCCAGCTGGGTCTGTGTCTGGTCAATGCCGTGCCGCTGCTCGGCCCCCGCAATGGGCAATCAATGCCTTTCCCCACACCACAGACCCACTCAGCCCCTGTCGCAGGCTCATCGCTTACCCGCATACTTTTTTGCTAGCACGTCCACAGGCACCGGCGCATCGAGCAGCAGCACCTCCCACCCGCGCAAGTACCCCTCTTCAGCGTCGTCAAACACGATGGATTTCGGCGACGAGCTCGCCTCCCTCATGGGCGATCGATCGCCCCAGGGCCACCATGCCCAGTCGCAGTCCCAGCACTCGCAGAGCCAGAGCCAGGGCGGGTACGAGGACCGCTATGGTGCTGGCACGACCCACAACATCTTCGACATCTCCGCGCCTACGCCCCACCAAAACAGCAACAACACCAACGGGGCACACCCATCGAGTGTGTCCTCCACAGCCAACGGCGGCCCAGGATCCCAGCCGTCCTCTCTCCACTCGGAGTACCACCACACAGTGACGGGCGGGTTCAACTCGACGCTCCCCGCACTCAACTCGTCCATGCGGTACGATCCCCATCCGCACCAACAGCAGTCCCCGATCAACCCCCCACCGAGCGCTTTCCATACCTTCAATGTAGGGAATAACAGGCACACACCCTCGCCTATCCATTCTCAGTCGGTGCACTCGCCCATCCTGGGCGGACACTCCCATTCGCACTCGCACACCCAGAACCACGTCTCCCGCTCCCGCTCGCGGTCCCGCCCGCCTACCTCCGGTGCTTCTACCTCCACTTCCACCACCTCTAACACCACCGCTAACGGGGCCAACACCAACGGCTCAGCGCAAAACGGAGGCAGCATCGGCCCTGCACGGACCACCCGCGCGCGAAGGAACAACAGCGTTTCTGGGACGTCCCCACCGCCTTTCGGGCACCACTCGCACCATGCGCACCACCATGGGCATGGGAGGCCGCATGCGATTGTGATTCCAGGCTCTGTGAGGGGCGCGCAAGGGAATGGGAGCGCGCAAGGGCAGAATGGGCAGAATGGGTGGTTTGTTAGTGGACAGAGCTCGTGAGTGTCTTTTGTTTTGTTTTTGGGTGCATATATTTGGTTTTTTGGCGCATACATTTGTGTTTTATGCGCATATACGCTTTGGTCGGCGCATATATGCGCTTCGTCCAGCTTTCCTTCCTTCCTTATTTCCGTTCCTTTCGTTCCAGCTTGCTCTTTACCTCATTCTCTTAACCCATGCCCCATGGGCCTCGGCTCAGCCTGCCCTTTTTCATTTGATGCCCTTTCATTTTACCTTCTCCTCCCCTGCCCTCTCACTGGGGCCAAGGGATTGCGCAGCCGTTACGAGAATGCCTCGCCTTTACGCTCTACTTTACGCTTGGGGTCCTTGGATTGTTCTTTTCCGCTTTCCTTTTTCCTTCATCCTTTCTCCTCGTTCCGTCCCAAACCATAACCATGCTTCGGGAGTTTGGTTCTTCCTAGTGGGTGTGGGGTAATCTTATCGTTACGTTATGCCTACTCCCTCGCCTTTCATTCATTCTTCTGTGACATGGACGTGGACGTCTCCATCTTTGATGTTTGATATGATTTGATTTTGCGAGGCGATGCGATGGCCCTGTTTTTATTTTTATTGTGGGACAGCTATATTGAGCCGGCGCTGTTCTTTATCTTTTATCTTAATCTTTGTATTTGATTATCTTGTCGGAAGGACAAGTGGGTATATGCGTCATTGTACGCCGACTTGGGCTTGTTCTTTTCGTTTTTTTACAATTTCCTTTACGTCCAATCCTCCCTAAAACGAAAACCCAAAACTGACCCGTCCTCTCTCCTTTCAGCGCATCCGAATACTCTCTCCCAACGCCCTCGGACTCCCACCCCCTCCCACACCACGCCCTCTCCCACTCGCTCTCCCACTCGCACTACACGCCCTTCTCCCTCTCCCCGCCCTCCGCGTCCGACAACACCCCCAACGCCAACGCCTCCAACAATGGGAACAACAACGGCAACGGGATGCACCCCAGCCTTCCGCCCGTCTCGTCCCTGCACTCGCCGCTGCACCTCCCGTCCGCGTCGTCTTTCCATAACACCTCCCACGGGCACGGCGGGCACGGGCATGGCCACTCCCTGTCCCTGTCGGGCGGGATCGGCATCCCCAAGTCCCCAATGGACTTTGTCGGGCACGGCCCACTTGTCATGCCCAAGTCGCCTATGATGGACTATGGGCTCGGCGGGTTCGGTACGAACGGGAACGGGAATGGGAATGCTAACGCCAACAATGGCAACGGCGCGAACCTCGGGCTGGGGTACAGCATGACCCCGCCCAGCTCTGTCGGCGTCGGCGCGGGGATGGGCATGGGCATGGGGATGAACATGGGCTTGTCCTCCCCACTCATGAGCTCGAGCGTCGGCGTGGGCATGGGGACGCTCTCAGGCAGAGGCGGGCTCGGCGCGGGCGGGATGGCTGCTAGCCCGCCTGGCGGCTCGATCCTGAGTGCGTCGCTGCCTGTCACTGCCTCGTCCTCCATCGCGCCGTCTGCTTCCTCCGGCGGCGGCGCTGGTGCTGGGGCGGGTGGTGCCTCTGGAGCCGGTGCAAATGCGAACGGCGCAGGCGCAGCGGGCGGCGTGGACAAACAGTCTCTGCTTGCGAACGAGAAGAGGCGAAGGAGGCGGGAGAGCCATAATGCCGTTGAGAGGAGGCGAAGGGATAATATAAATGAGAAGATTAGCGAGCTTGCTACGCTTATCCCGGAGTGCATGCTTGATGGAGGGACGGGGAATGGGAGTGGGACTGGTGGAGGTAAGTTTGCTTGGTTTGGTTTGTGCCCTTGCAAGTTACTTAAAATTTGTTTCTCTCTTGATACAGGCTCGCCCTCCGCGTTGGCGGCGTCCCCTGGCCTTCTGGACCCTGCTGACCCGCTCCTGCCGCTGCCGTTGTCGGGTGCCGATAAGAAGGAGAGCGCGGTCAAGGACGAGGGAGGCGGCGGTGCGGCGGCAGAAGACAGTGGTGTTGTGAAGGCAAATAAGGGAATGATTTTGAGGAAGAGTGTGGAGTACATCAGGTTGGCTCTTTTTTTTTTTTGATTGAGGATCATAGCTGACCATGTGTGTAGATACCTCCAACAGCTCGTCACAGCCCAAGGCGCGCGGAACCGCGAGCTTGAGCAGGAGCTCAAGGCGTACCGCGGTGGGTCGAGCGGCGCGCCGTCCGAGACGGGCGAGTCGTCCTCTGGCGCCGGCAAAGGCACAGGCTCGAAGACGGCGGGCAAGTCGTCCCTCTCCAGCCCTTCGCTATCCGACAAGGACCTCAACCACCTCGGCGGCTCTGGCGGAGGCAGCGATCAGGAGATGATGCTGCACGACGGCGCCGGGCTGGACTTTGGGCTCGGGATGGGGTACGGTGGCATGTTGCCAAGCATGCCGGAGGGGGACGACGAGGACGAGGTGCTGCACCATGGGAATAACCATCATGGGCGTGGGTCAGAGGAGGAGATGGATGTGGATGATGTTGTTGTTAATGGGAATGGGAAGAGCGAGGAGAGGGGGAGGAAGCGCGGTGTGCGGCGTAGCGGTGCTGGTGCGAACGGCAATGGAAATGGGTTCCACCATGGGCTGAAGGAGGAGACTAGGGACGATGATGTTACGCTTGGAGGGTTTGGCGGGCTGACGATGGTTGGGATGCAGGCTTGAGCTCGAGCTCGAGCTTGGGGATATAGTGGACTCGGAAGAAGGCGGAAGACGAGTGGGCGGCGAGGATACTATTATTCGATGCTCGACGTTCAACTTCGAGCTCACCTTCAAGAACCAAGAGGATGACTGACGCGGAAGATGAAGTGGAGACGCATGTGATTCTATCAATCAGGGTCGGGCTCGTCTCGTCTCCTTACCCGCTTGGCTAACGACCACCACACGAAATCAAAAGGACAAAAATTTATCAACTTGCAAAATCCTCCTCGGCTGCTGCCTTCGCCCTTACCCCCACTTCACCGACCGCGCGCTTCACCCACGGTCTTCTTCAACCACGGTCCCACAAAAATTTATGACGCCCATCTACGCGGATACCCAATCCTCCGAGTTCCGATGCAATATGCTATTATTCAAGTTTGATTCAAGTTTGTTCTATGCCTCCTCGTCCTCCGCCATCTATCCTATCCGTCTCATCGCCTGGCCATATTTTTGTATCGATTAGTCGACTCTTTCTTTTCTGCCCTGCCCTTTCCTCGTCCAGCCCGCTTGTTTTTCCCAGTCTCGTCCATGACTCACGGACATTAACCACGACGACGACTATTGAACCCAATCCACTCACCTGTCCTACCTAATTCTCAACGCCAGAACGCTCGTCGTGCCGTCTGCCTCGATTTATCCCATGCAGAATCTAACCGCTCTGCCCATATGACCCTCGCCTTCAGTGATACCCTTCCTTCTCCTCTCTTCTCGTTTTTCAATCAATCATCACGTCCTCTTCGCCAACACCAAAAAATGTGTGTCATTTGCCCACAGGCCTCGGGGAAAGCTTCCCAAAATTCAATTCTCGAATCGAATAATCTCAGTTATCGCCGACACCGATAAACGACTTGTCGAAAAGAAACGAAGAAAGGAAAAAATGTATTATATATCGCGATGATATCCATATCCATATTTTCTTTGTATTTTCCTTCATTCAACTCATGTCCTTTTTTTTCTTTTTGCTTCAACTGCGAATGGTGTTTCTTCTGCCTTTCCTTTCGTTTTACGAGTTCATCCTCTGTTTCGGTCTCGCCTATCTCTCTCTATCTGCTCACATGTGTATATTTTAACTCGATTCGTCCCTTTTTGTTGCTCGCGCTTTCGTCGCTTTCTTTGCGCATGCCTTAATGCCAACCCCCACTTTATTCTCTATTCGCTTTTACTACGTACGTACTTGCCTAACTATTACTTACCGAATCTTGAACGCCCCAGAAATGAAAATGCGTTGCCTCTCAAACTCGCAAAATCCACTTAAGTACTCATAATAAAGACTATTGAGTTAGAGCCTGGATTATGATTCCATCTTATCGTCTCGTCCTCGTAATTAAGATAATCACGTTTGTGATCATCTTGGCGTTTGACAGGTCCGCACTTGAACTTAAATCCGAGCAACGGCGCTTATTACATTTAGCGCTCGTCAACGACTGTTGTGATGCCCAACGGTCGGAAGGAAGAAATCTGTACATTACGTTCTATGAGGGAAATGGGCTGAACTTCTTGGCGATTTACAGGCCTGGAAGTCTGACTTCATGCCTGCCATCGGTTTCTACACGGCGTTCTCGGACTGACTGTGTGGAGCAAAAGGCAGA
This sequence comes from Galerina sulciceps, assembly GCA_023014345.1. Lineage (NCBI taxonomy): Eukaryota > Fungi > Basidiomycota > Agaricomycetes > Agaricales > Galerinaceae > Galerina > Galerina sulciceps. The sequence goes on from JAEDXJ010000017.1 coordinate 1,220,817, forward strand.
GGCGATTCGAATGCATTTTCCTGAACTGGAAATTTGAAAGGCTGCTGCCAAAAATCTGTAGCTCAGGTCAGGATCCGACTGTGCTATTTTCTTCTCGTTCTCTTCGGTGCACCGCATTGACATCGATGGACACTGTCAACACGATATTTAACACTCCGCAGATCCCCTCCAGCAGTAAGGGGTAACGACCACACGAGCAAGCGCACCATGGACCTTAATGCCTCGGCGCGACGGCGTCAGCTCTGACGAGCCAAAGTAAGATTGGGGAGGAAATACCCACACTCGACAACGATATCGTCTTCTCGGAACATAGTGGACGATAATAGACGTCACGGCCACAAGAACCAAGAAACGCACATATGGCCATTATCGCCGAGCTCGGACATACTATGACATAAATATATTCTGTTCCATTCAATGCCAATAGCGTCTTCGAGTACCCATTGAACATTGGCTCGTCCTAGAGGTAAATTTAGGAATGACCTGCATGATGTGGGACCTTAAATGTATTGGCCCTGGTCGAGCGGGACGCTCTGGTGTGAGGACTCGCTGCCGATGGGGTATTATTTTAAAATATACTCAAAATTACCGAATATTTACCGTACTCATCCGCGGTGAATAGTTAATGGTATCAGTGCCAAGTGAGTACCGCCGGTGCGCCACTGGCTTGAACAGGCCTTGGAGGTTCAGAACGTTCAGACCCCTAAGCCTTTTCCTGTAAGCTGAGCCCAAATGTTGACGACGTGGGTGGGCAGAAACCAGGCTGTATTTTAGCCGGTGGGTAGAACACTTGGTAATTATTCTGGTCCTCGGCAAGGATTTCGCATATGATAATGTTAACGTTCTACTGTACATTGATGATCAGGCGTGGGCAGAACGCAGTATACGATTGGATAGATCACTTATTATAACCTTGCAAGTCCTGCATTGGCTGCAGTGTTTAATCAGACGCCGAGATTGATTAGACCCGGTGGTCAACCTCCTGAATCGCCAAAAATTGCCTACTTTCTGACCATACAGGGCCTGTCGAGGCTTTCGCAGTTTGTGAATTTTCCCCACGATCCTTCATCTTACCGCGGCAGATAAGCGATAACTTGTAATCTCACCGACAGGATCATTTTCAATGTCCAGGATCCACATGGGAGAAGAACTTCAACCACCTCAAACCTGAAGCTATCCGCGTTAGCAAAGGCGAGGTATCTTACCCCGACCTGTCCATGTAAGGATTGGAAGCTTAAGAGAAAGCACATGGAGGTGGAGTTCCGTCCCCGAGACGAACTGACTTGGGTCCTACTCTTCCAAGATGCTAAACGCCTGGGGTATTGTTGAGTCGCCTTCATTATGGAATTGCGTGCTGCAGGATGCAGTATTACATAGATGAAGGTCGTATAGCCGATGCCGACGGTCGTGTGGCCATGAGGGTCGGCAGAAGAGCAGTAGTATTTCATAGAATTCGTGGCATAAGGTAATAGGAGGATCAAAGCAAGGACATCGGTGATCCTCCTTTCCAAGTGCACCCGGGCTGGTAACTTCCCGAGGGTCCACCAAAGACCGCCTAGCCCAAGAGGGCTTGATGGCTTAGACGGGAAAAAGAGTATAGATTTCGAGCTCGTCACGACGGTTTGGGGTGTACGGGCAGTCATACCAAGACTCAGTAATAATAGCCCAACGACAAACACAAGCAAGGTCGACGGCGTTCGTACCGCGGATCCCTCAAGCTGCGTGGATGTCCGCTCTATGTTCCGGCCCGAGGAATTGCATGGCTTGAGCTATGGCGGAGGCAAAGCTCTTTCTGAAAACTTCACGTCTAAGCATGAGCGTGGGTAGCCAAGGCCTCCAGTGCCTAGATGGAAAAGCTGGCAAAAAGCCAATGTGGGGAAGGACATCGTCTTGGCACTACTTCTTCTCGTAGTCGACGTTCCTCGGATGTGGGGTATTTGGGTTGCTGGACAGGTCATTCCTCGCGCTTCATTAGATGGGAACTGGATAATAACAGGATCGTAGATGAAACCTGAATCGGGGGGCAAGATAAATTTGACGATACGGTCTAGTTTATGAGAACGCGACACTTGCTTTTGAGTCAAGCTGCAGATAAATAAGTCCAGGTTGCATTGGATGACGAACGACGATTGTTAATGTTGTTGGTCCAGTTTGAACGGATATACCGGTTTTGTACATTTGTTATTTCCTCGTGTCCAGAGCCTGCCGTAGACGATCATATCGGCAGCCTGCATTTCAATCAGCCGAGTACATTTTATTTCACAGAAGGAAGACGGAGAAACAGACTCTAGAAATTCCTCTTGTGATCAGCAAACTTCTAATAAGGAGGCCTGCTGAGCCTACAGGCGGTTCATATTCGACAGTCGTGGTTGTTGCTTGCTTCGTAACGAGCCGATTGGCAGTGGGAATTGAACCTTGAGGCAGAATGAAGGCCTTCGAGTTCAACGAATCAGCAGGCGAACTGTAACTCGTTTGCAAAGGTACATAGGGGGATCGTGCCTTGGAAGCTCAGAACCGTTCATAAGGGTGTCCTGGGTCCAGCTGAGGAGAATCGCGTGTGAACCAGTCCCGAACCGACCGTCAAGACTCAAAACGTGCGAACGATGGCTCGCGAGCGGTCTTCCAAGAAGGCAAGACGATCCCGACTGTCCGGATGATTAGATTGATTAGTGTTTTGGAAAGCGGAGGTAAAGGGTTGTGGAGAAGAACTCGAACCTGTGCCTTCCTGGTTCCCATTGTCAAGAAGAAAAGGGAGGAAAGGATGACGTTCATTCCAAATACTTTGACTGCAAGAGTTCCCATGTTCGTTTATTTCTAGAGGGAATCAATGGAGAGAATGAATCCAAAGGTAGCCCAGCGACCATCGCGCTTAAAGTCGATAGGGCGAGAAAAAGGACGTCTCGGGGATAGAAACAGGTGAATGGCCATAGTAAGCATAGCGCGAACTGCCAGAAACGGAGGAAGACGCTTGCAATTTGCATCTGAAAACGAGGCTAGGCATAAAGCAGAGAACAAAAGGAGGAACTCACATCCTTCCGCGAAGTTGATCCATCGGCGTCGGTATACCACCCCACGAGGATAAAGCGGAGTAAAATGCATCGGATTTTAGCACATTTTGCCGTGATGACAGTCATGATCGTCGAGGGAGTCGCATAAGTGAAATGCGGGGTAAATGTATTTGTAGAACGGGTCAGCAGACCTATAAATTCAAAGCGAAGACTCATACTCTATATGTGGTCCTCAAAGCATGCAATGAGGCGGCGGCATCGGTAAATTGACTGAATATCGCACAACTCCGATGATCATGGCTTTCCACCAGACTTGGACTACTGAATATTTAGAAAGAAAGGCCGTGCTGGCATAGAGTTCATTTATAAAATGAATGCACGATCAGGGTGGCTATCACCGCGTCTTTAACGTCTAAAAGAACAGATCGTAAATATATTGACTAAACAAAAATGTCAAATAACCGACCTCCGTGAAAAGTAGACTGGCTCGGCGAGAGAAACTCCCGACCCACAACCCGGGTTGAAGAGGGATGAACGATTTGCCATATCATGAGGAACGGGTTACTCCCTTCAGAAAATAACAGGCCACTGTCAAGGCGGAATGGGGAGCTGTCTCGGAGACATAAACTTTGGTCATGAAGGTTGCTTAAAGGGCGGCTCTATTGTTTTGTTAGGCCCTGGAAATGATAAGTGACTGATATTCAACAGTGGTACTCACCCGGAAAAACATCGATCCTTCTAGATAGAAGGGTGCTCGCAACGGGAAGGTAGTCCAGCGATTTCAAAAGGCAGTTGGACCTTGTTAGACGCATCAGAACCTCGACGGACAATTTTAGGAGTGGCGGAGAACCACGCGCCCTCAAACTCTATTCCGCCACCACCTGACCGCGACATAGTAGTCGGCCCCCTCGCCTGAGGGTATGACGCATACTTTGAATTTTTGGGAAACATGGAGTCGAGATATTACCCTCAAGGGAAGGCGAAGGCGTCGCCAACGCTAAAGACGAAGTCTTCATGTACATTAGGACCAGGTGCTGCCCTTGACTGAAAATAAACTCGGTCGGATACAAAACTCCAGATTGAAAGCGAAAATGCTCTCCGTCTCGGCCTTCGACTTCTTGGTTTTCTGGGGAAACGTTCCATTCCTTGAAGTTCAGACTTATCTTTAGGATGTCGTTATCAGTATCCGCGTTCTACGAGGGGCAAGGTTCGATAAAAATCATCTGCTTTATGCTTTTTGGTCCCAAATTCAAGAGGGGGTTCATGCCAGTTGAAATTTTACTCCTTCTGCTAGACGATTCGATCAAATGACGGATTGAATTTCGCAATGGGAAGTCCAGGGAGTACCTCTAAGATTGGTGGAGGTATTCAGATGCCCTTCCGAGATTTGCGCTACAGACAAGGCTTTGCCAGAGGATTCGGCCAAATCACGGCCTGAATGTCGTAGTGCGCAGCACGAATGTTCGCACTCTCGCCCTGGAGTACCTCTGGAGCCAATGGAGGTATTTGAGTGCCTTTTGATGCCGCTTTCCGTAAATTGAGTGGCAGACAAAGGCTTTTTCCATCCTTGACAGTGCAGAGAGGTCGTCTAGTCTTAATAATGCGCCACTTTATTTGGAGAAAAAATCGGCGAGGCAGATATGAAGTCCAGAGTCCAATCAATGCAACCAGGACTCTACTCACCCTGGTGAGTTCACAATAGCCGGGTCGACTCAGAGGAATTTAAATTGATGACCAGAAAATGGAATGAAAGTGCCCGAGCGTGCCTTGAGCTCGAGTTCTCTTCCAAGTTTCCAGGAAGGAATGCGAGTTAATGGAGTTTGTGTTTCATCACCGGGAAATTTTTGAGGCTGGGACGCTGGGTTATGGCTGAGCAAGAGCAGCTGATGGGTAGGGTGATAGAGTACTGTAGACGACCATTTGAGGAAAGAAGGAGTAAATTTGAAGAGAGTTGGAGACGAAACGCGCGTTAAGACGCGGTAAACGCGAACGAGCGGTTGTAACACAATGCGTCGGAGACTCGAGAGGGTATTAGTAAACAAAGCCAAACTAATATCAATCCGCTTTTGGAAGTGCTCAAGTTGAAGTTTTATCGACTTCGTGAGTCGTCTCGTGAACTCGCTCAAATTCGTTCAGAAGATATCAGAGTGTCAAGATCATTTATTTACGTATTGAGTATCAAAAAACATAGACAAGACCGGGGTCGACAGCGGGTTACTAGTTGCTACAGTGGATATGGATATGGATAGAGAATTTGTGGAAGTATGTGCTAAGAATGAGGGTTGGTGTGCGTATACAGAAGGGTACAGTAAATTGATAGAGAACAAGAAACTTGAAGAGGCTTGATATAATGCAGGATACAGAACAAATGAGAGAGGAGAAAAAGGAAGATTAAATAGGCTGATGCTCAAGAGGCGGCGAGGGTTTTATTTCGTTACACAGACCCCCAAAAATCCGAAAATCTGAAAATTCGGCTGACCACCCCACCACCCCCCCTACTTTTTTCCCAAAAAAATTTCAGAGCGCCGTAACAGGCAGCTGGCCACCCCATTTTTCTGTCTAATCCGCGTCGGAGTGGTCTCCAATGATGTTATATTACATTATGTTAACAAATACAATGGTACTACTCCATTTTACGTGCCGTAAAGTACTCTCTCGAGGGGTTCTGCTTCAAGTACCAGCCTCTTGCTCTGACCGGGGTTGAGAGTGATTCTCGGGGCCCAAGACCTTTGAAACAGCAGTAAATATTAACTCTGCAGAATGTAACTAATTAGCGAAGGGCGCCTCGGTTGTGCTAGCGAGAGAAATCATAGACTCGAGATGTTGACATGAACGAAACATCAATTCGGTAGACAGACAGCAGCAGATATATATTTGGAGAAGGATTTCATTCTATGTAGGATGTATTTTATCTGAATATCTATCCACTCACGATCGTCGATGGGCCACAGAGAACAATGTGTAGAAGCCGAATACGGGCAGTAGACATGTTTGGTCCGAGTTTTGGGCCAGCGGTGTCTGCGTTACGTAGTTCAAACCGATTCTCACTGTCTCACGCAGGTATAGTGGGCTCCGGACGAGGCTGACCACTGGCTGACCACCCAAAAATAAAAATCCGGTCAACCCCCAAGCTTCAAGGCCGGCTGACCACCCCCCCCACCCCGGGGGGGTTAGTGTTCGGCAATTAAACCCTCGCCGCCTCTTGCTGATGCTGGTGAATAGTGTGTACGTTGCGATGGATGAAGAAATGAATGCATATGATGGAAAGAAGGGTGAGTATTAAAACGAATGTCGTGGTAATTTTGAACATAGAACAAAAACGGAGATAAAGATGGTTTATGGCCAAATGTCGCTCGACTCAAGCCGCGCCCCTCAAGAACATCTCAACAGGGATAGGCTTCCTCCTCAGCCCGGAGCTCGAAGTGCTCGACGCACTCTCTTCACTCCCTGCCTCGCTGACAGTAGACACGCTGCCCCTCCTTCTTATCCCACCTCCATAGCCGATGACCATCACATCCGAAGAGTTCGAGTTCCCCCTCGAATGTCGGCTTGGGCTCGGTGACGAAGAGTAAGGAGACAGATACCCACGACTCGTCTTTCTTGGCGACATCAAGGAGAAAGGGGATGTCGGGGTCGGCGGAACCTTCTCCCTCTTCGCTGAGCCCGAAGAGCGCTTGCCACCCTTCGCAGACGCAGGGGACCCTTGCCCGCCGAAGTAGAGCCTCAGCTTCGACGACGTCCCGCGGCGCTCGTGCTCCTCGCGCACGGAGCCGAGCGTCGAGGTGCTCCATTTCGACTTGAGGTGGCGCTCTTCGTTGATGTATGGGCTGCGGTGCCCTCCGCTGGGAGATGGCACTGGGGATGGAGCTGGGGATGGGTAGGAGAATGAGGAGGGCGTGGATGATGGAGCTGGCGAGGAGGTCGAACGGGTTGGGGAGAAGAGATCATTAACGATTGTTTGTTGTTGTTGAGATTTCTCCTGCTGCGCTGATTCGGCTTTCTTGACTGGAGACTGGATCTCGCTCTCCTCGAAAGTGAACTCCGTCTCTCCGTTCGCCTGCTCCTCTTTCAGCGTCCACAGCTGCTCCAACCCCAAATTAATATCCGCTTCCAAATCAATAGGCGAAGTAGGCAGCGAAAGCGGGAACTTGAGCGAGTACTCGAGGTCGAACGCCACCTCCTGCTCCGCAAACTCGTCGAAAGACGGCTGCGAATAAGCACTTCCCGGGCTCTCGGGGTTGCTCTCGTCACGCACAAGACCGTGGTCGAGGTCGATCTCGTACATGGAGAACGAGAACGCCGAAGAAGAGTCGTCGTCGGCGTTGTCAGCCTCGTCCACCTCGAAGTCGCAGTCTGCTGGGACGCTGAACCGTGGAGGCGGCCGGCGATGGTCCTGTGGGAGGGGGGAAGGAGAAGAAAGCTGCCTCGTAGGCGAAGACACCGAGCTGCGGAAGTGGGCTGGGATGGGAGGTACGGGAGGAGGGGGGTACTTGGGGATGCTCCTCGTCTTGCTCGCGCGTTTCGTGGGGAAAGCTGGGTCGAGCTGACCGCTTGGAACGATGAAGGATTCTCGGCGGGAAGGAGGGGGAGGAGATGAGGTAGGTGTGGGAGGGAATTGTCTGGAGACCCGGCGTCGAGATGAACTTGAAGGTGAAGGCGAGATGACCTCGGCGGGAATAGACATCGAGTCGGGTCTCGAGTGCTGCTGATGGGGGAAATTGGGCGGGATGGGAGAGCACAGAGTCAGGATTTTCGAGAATTCGCGTGTGTACCATTCTGAATCGGATTCAGAGTCCGAGTCCTCTGATGAGGGATCGCCCAAGAAGGCAGACGTGAGGGGCGAGAATGGCGAAAGGTTCTCTGAGGAGTCCTTGAAGGGCTGGAGAAGAGATGGAGAGGTGGAGGAAATTTCGTCGAATGGTGATGAGGCTCGTGGGTGGAGTTTCGTGATGACGAGTGGTTGGATGGCTGCACGACGGGGGTTGAAAGCACGAAGAGAGGGATTTGAAGACTCGTCATCGGATGTCGAAGGCGTTAAAGGCATCCCACCAGATTGGGACCGTGGACTCGAGGAAGAGGAAGACGTGGGTGAACCGCACTCGTAATGCCGCAGAGAGCTGGGTGAAGGCGTGGGTGGATGAGGGAATTTGTATGACACGTCGGTGAATGTCAACTTGAACGAGTCAGGAGAGCCGCTCGATGGTGGTCTGGGGGCTGCACGAGGAGCTGAAAGAAGGATGTCGTGGAGAGGTGATAGTTCGTCATCGTCGTCTGAAGCAACATTGCGGGCAATTCTGATATCGGAGACGTTTGCGTGTCTTCGTTTGGCTTTTACACCCAGAGTTTGGCTTCCTCCTGCGCTCGTGCTTGCATGGTAAGGAGAAGGTGAGTTTGATCGTGAAGATGCGCGAGATTCGTCCTCTTCAAGGATGATGTTCAATGGTTTGTTTCTCATGGAAGCCGACTCCAACGTCTCGGCTGCCTTGCGAGCTCTAATGGTGCGCGCTTGACGCTGAAGAATTGCGTCTCGTGAAAAAACTAAACAGAGAATAAGACAAGCCTCGAATTGAAGTGAAAATGAACTGCTTACAGGTAGAAACAGAGCTCATGACGGTTCGTGGATTGGGTTCTGAGAATATAAAGTCTATGGCGGATTCAGGTCAAGAACGAGAAATCGTAACCAGGTGCACGTCCGCAGATGGTGTTGGAGAGAAAAAAAGACAGACGAGGCTGTCATTTCGCTGCCTGTTTTTAAGTACAAGGAGGTCATTGTGCATTCAACAATCGAACCAGGAGAACAAAGGGATGATGGGATTCAGGGACCTTCCTTTTTGGGACAGTAAGCGGAGTTTGAACTCAAACAATGTATTCAGGTACGGAATGCGACCACCGTCGAACTCGTCATTGGAGGGGTTTGGGAAGCTCAAGGGACAATGGAAAGCACGGTAGACGACTTGTGGACACGATGCGAGGTGCGAGGTAGCGTAATTTCGTCACGCGTTTTGCAGTGATGTAGTCCTGTCGTTTGCAGGCTGTCATGCTCAAACGTTGTGGCTGAGTATTAAGATTTTTCGACGAGCAATTCAAGGGCTCCAAAGAAATAAAATCAACATTGAATTTCCTTCCCTTTGAAGGTCTTCCTTTCAGATGATACAAAATTTTTGATGGAGCTTATGAGTTTCAACGCATCGAAAATATTAGGGCTGCGTACCGAAGCCGTATTTTCGGTTACATACAGCTGCATATGGCCACCTCCACCGTACCGAGCCTTGAGAAGCTTGAGAGATAATGATTTACGGTACGGCCACGGTATAGTGAAGCGTTTCACCGTAAAAATACGGTGGATAAAGCCGTCTACGGTGGTACAGCGAGCGATGGGCAAATGCACTGAATTGTAGGGTTTTGGGTCAAAATTCTCAAATGATATGTTACGGAGAAGGCAATCGCATTATTTTACCTCGAAATTCCGCGCATAACGTGGTCGAAAGAAGCGTCCACGGAAGCATATTCGAGTTAATAACTGACGCTGACTAGAAATCCTCTCATTTCAGCCCCAAGTACGGCGAATTGAGTAGCTATTTACAATTGATTTAGTCCGTAAATGATGTTTTCTCGATAAAAAACTGGCAAGTTTAAGGTACTTACTCTTAACCAAGTGCCGTGCCACCAGATAAACCGTAGTTCGCTTTTTTCGCCGTAGCGTACCGTTGAGCATCTGCTAAGATCCCGCTTCACCGCTTTATGGCACGACTATGGCAATTCCGCCACCGTAGGACCTCCCGTAATCTCGCGATCGTACGCCATTGTGCATATGGTACGGCGCGCACCGTTATCGAAAAAGCGGTGGAATTCGAAGGCGATAAATCGCTGAGAATACAAGAACTGCGTGTTACCCGGGAACCACGATTAACTCCACGTGTATTCGCGTCCATGAGAGTGAGAGTCGGGTAAAGAAGACAAGGGGCGGGATGACGCACTCGGAAAGAGAACAATGTACGAGGACATTGTCCTTCGGAAGCCATTGGTAAACAAATGTAAACAATGATGACTCTGGTGTTTGACCCCTGCTCTCGCGGCGACCACTATGGCTCCCCCCACTAGAAAAATTGGTAACGACCATGTTACAGCCATAGGACTTGGCCTCATGGGTCTATCTGCGTTTCATGGTCCGAACCACAGCGACGAGGAAAGATTCAAAGTGAGCAGCTGAACACGATCGTTGCAGCGTGTTGTGTCTTCCAATATCTGCCAGTTTCTCGACGCGGCCTTGGAAGCGGGAGAAACGAACTGGGATTCTGCTGATGTGTACGGCGACAATGAAGATCTGATCGGAAAATGGTGGGTCGCGTCGAGCTTTGGAATTGTGGCGAACTGTGACTGAAGGTCTGCTACGCAAAGGTTCAAGCGGACAGGAAGGAGAAGTGAAATATTCCTCGCCACTAAATTCGGGTTCACTTCTGAGGGCATCAATGGCAAGCCCGAATATGTGCGGTCTGCGGCTGAAAATTCCTTGCGGAGACTTGGGGTTGATTTTATTGATTTGTACTATCTACATGTTGGTATCGTGGGGGATTTTCCTGGCATATTATTGACTTCATTTCTTTAGAGAGCAGATAAGACGACACCCATCGAGGTATACCAGGTCGTATCATTGCAAGATACACCTCTTATTTTCAGTCCGTTCGTAGATCACAGTCGGCGCCATGGCAGAGCTCGTAAAGTGAGCACCAATTCCAAATCTTCCAACAAACCTATCTATAACGCATCCCAACAGAGAAGGAAAAGTCCGCTACCTTGGCCTCTCCGAGATCTCAGCCTCCACCCTCCGGCGCGCACATGCAGTGCACCCCATCGCTGCCGTCCAAGTCGAGTATTCCCCCTTCTGCTTGGACATCGAAGATCAGAGCCGTGCGCTGCTCAAGACGTGTCGCGAGTTGGGGGTAGCAATCGTCGCGTACTCGCCTCTCGGGACGGGGATGCTGACTGGGACGATTGTACGCTAATTGCATCTGCGGGCAGAGGCGAGCTTTGAAAATAGACCCATGACAATAGAAATGCCATGAAGATATCCCAGAACATGATTGGAGGAGGAACGTGCCGAGGTATGATTCCGAATCCGATGTTCTCCGTTTTAGGATAATTGCCTGATTTATGTCCCTTCGACTAGGTTCAGCAAAGCTAACTTTCCCAATATCTCGAACCTTGTACACAGCCTCCAAAGACTTGGTGAGAAGCACGACGCGACAGCAGGCCAGATCAGCCTGGCTTGGCTCCTCGCACAAGGGGACGACATCATCCCCATACCTGGGACGAAGAAAGTCAAGGTTCGGCGGCCGTTCTGGCTTTCCTCTCAATCAAAAGCTGATAATTGTTGTAGTACATGAAAGAAAATATAGCTGCTCTCAAGGTTACCCTCAGTCCTGATGACGTCGCACAAGTCAGAGAGGTTGCGGAGATGGCACAGGCATACGCCCCACTTGCTGATCGCTCTTCGCCAGCGAATGTTGCGTATCTGTTTGCCGATACTCCTGAGCTTTGAGGTGGATTGCGTGGTCTGTCTGTTCTACTTTTATCCTCGGCATGTTCACTGCGCGGCAAACCGCTCGCCGTCGTATTAGAGTTATGACAATGACATACTGTTCCTGGGTTTGTGAAGATGCTGATGTTTTATGTCTTTTTTGTTGCATTTCTTATGTTTTCAGGCACGAACATATAAAAAGTGAGTGTTTTTTGAAAGTAGACTAACTATAAAAGTACTAGATCGTTAAAAAAACTGCAACTTTCGAACTCGCTGTCCCCTCTTTTTATTCGTACCAGCATAGTTTCTCCCACCCCGAAGGGCAGGAGAACAGGGTGACGGGTGGGGGTACACCCGTCGACGAAGCCGCGAAAGAACGAGGGAGGAGGGACGAAGGGATGGGATAAGAAGGATGGGGTGGAGAGGATGGGAAGGAGTTGATGGGAAGGACGAGAACGAAACCGAAAACACAGGTACGCACCATTTGTCGATCTTCCCTAATAAACTGGTTTCGCCCCTCACATCCAACCCCAGACCGTCTCTCTAACCACCCCGTCTCATTCGCTGCTGTCGCCACCACCGCCGCCACCGAATCTGTCACGTTCATTCCATTCCTCGTTTGAGTGTCGTCGTGAAAGCCATCGGAGCTATTCGAACTCGAATAGTCAGACTTGAAAGTATGTAGAAAATGTAAGGGTTCATACCGTAATAATCATTCAATTTCCCATCCGAGTCGTCTTCGAAACAGTGTAGCGTACGCATGCTGGATCGACGGCGAGCAATCGCGACATTTTGAAGAGCTGGGCGTTGTACTTCACGTGGAATTGTCGCGTCGGACGAGGCGTGCGAGGCAGAACACGACTTGAGTTTGCGGTTGCAGCATACGGGCAGAACAAGCGACGAACATCAAACACGATTCGAGCAGAAAAGCAATGAAATTAGCACCTGAAATCGAAATCCGAACACTTATGAACTTGGAACAATATTCGCCCATTCCAGCCACATCCAAACGTCCCACCGCCTTTCCCGATGGCTGAATATCGACGTTGATCGTTTCGAGTGAGTGCCAGTGTCGAGGCAATCGGCAGAACTCTGAATATCAGGTCGAAACTTCAATAACGAAGTCAGAAAGACAAAGAACAAGGGCTTACCATGCGACATAGACCCGTTTCCCAGACGCCCAAATCTCGATTCAGATTTCCTACAACCACCGCAAAGCTTCTACAAAGATGGGGTCACTGACGGGATCCCGAAAGTCAATTTGGATTCAATTAAACGAAACGACGAACATGCACTTACCACCCAACATAAACCCGCTTCCCAGACGCTCGAACGTCGATTCTGCATTCCTAAAGCCCATGGTGACAACGACGTGATTGGCGAATCCTAAAGGTCGAGTCGGATTCTGTAAAAGAAGTAGTTAGAAGGTGGGTGGAACATGTAAAGGACGGGGAACTTACCACTTTACACCGTTTCCCGGACCTCAAAATATCGAGACAGAATCTCTGCATGCTTAAAAGGCCCGCAAACGCTTCAAGTAAGTGATTAGATCTCAAATAGAAAGATAGAAAGCCCCTGCAAACTCACAGCATCACCCGGAACTCCAAATATCGAATCGCGACTTCCAAGTGCTTTGGCGGTCTTCAAATAAATGGTTAGACCTCAAAATAAATCTAAAGCAGCTATACTATACTCACAGCGTTCCCTGGAACTCCAAAAATCAAGTCAGAATGTCTGGTACTCGCAACGGCTTCGAGTAAATAGTTAGCCGTCAAATCAAAGACTAGATGAATGTAGAATACTTACAGCATTTCCCAGAGCCTAGATATCAAATTACATTCTTCGTAACATCATGACGAGACCTAGATGCCAAACCATTAGCATAAGAGCCATAAGACAGTCGAGAAATAGAACTCACGACGAAAGCAGAGGATAGATGATGGTGGTTGTCGAAAAAGGAAGGTCAGGATCATGTTTGGCGCATCACGCACCAAATAACAGATAAGATCATGATGAAGCTTCGTCGTCGACAACGACAATGAGGGGAGAGATCAGGCGCAAATGCCGCTGCAATGCGAGCATTACGACGACATGGGGGGTACCCTGTCTTGGTGTATGAGTACTGACCTTTATATCTTTTTCTTGCCAAGCATTTCAAGGGGCTAGTTGAGACTAACTTGAACATGCCGTCTAGGGCGTTCTGAGTTCTCATCGCTTGCCTGTTCGCTTCAAATCTTATTTACTAGTTCCCTTACTAGTTCCTTAGTCTCTTATAAATGAATCTCTTTGCTTAATTGAACCCTGAGTTTTCGTGTCACTCAATATCTTACAGATTCTTACTCACAATTCCAGTACCATTCCACTCATAAAATATTATTTGGTAGCCAATGGCTAGCAGATAAATTTTTATGAGTGGAATGGTACTGGAATCTCCAGTAACTCAAGGGGAATAAAATAAAATCTGCAGGGTCCCAACAATACGAAGCGGCGAAGCCTGAAGAATGCATGCCACTGACAGGATTCTGGTGTCATGTCAGCGATCTTCTCCGGCTCCGAGGCTGCAGGGTGTGCTTCAGCCTCTGGTACACTGAATGCCTGGAAAAATATTATGCTGCAGATTTCAGACTTTCAGTAGAATTTTACAATTAAATGCAGAATAAAATATGATTTGCTCACAAGGTACACTTGAAATTTTCTATTGGAGACATTGAAGATCTACTTGGAATATTCAGTTGGAAATCTACAAATGACAACAGAAGGTACTTCTCATGGCACATTATGTTACTCCGAATTAGGGCGTCAATCTTCGGAATTTTGACAGGTGCCAGTGTGACCGGCGACTGCGTGCAATTGCTGCATGCGGTAGCAAGATTTTGTCACTGTCGCCGTCTTTCTTTCTTGAACTCCCATCTCCTTACCCGCTCACCCCATCCCATATTTCCAAGGCTCCTGCACGTCCACTTTCACCAAGCTTTCATTTTTGCAAAGGCAGAGCTGACAAAATTAAACTCACAGTGGTATGTAACTGCTTTTCTATCCTGATAGTTGCTTCTGAAAAAATTATCTGCTGTAGAGCACTGTAATGTTGTGGCCGTAGCATGGAGGCGCGGTTTGAGATATGATCGATGTCGCATTCATGCCGCTTTCGGAAATCACTGTACCACGCGACCTTGAGAAATCCGATACATCGGTGGTGAGTTCGTTATTCCTTTCTTCAAGCTAATCACTGACTCGAACTGCTTTTTCAAGCCTCGAAAATTCTCGCAAAAAATGTTACTTTCAATCACACGTGCGCTAATCCTCAACCACATCCGGTAAGTTGTCAATATCAGTTTTTCACGACATTAGATTTATGGTTTACCAGGGATTCGTCATTCAAATCGGGCTACCGTATTCTTCTCCGCTCTTCTTCGACTTCTACCACCCTTGTAGTTTTGTTCCTGGTTAGCCAGCTGCTGGGAACAATGCTATACTGAGTGTTTCATATCCATTTCCTCGTTGTTGGCCGCATTCAGCTTCTACCACCTGTATGATGTTGTTTTCGGTTACCCGGCTGCTTGGAACAATGTCATATTGAGTGTTCCGTGTTCATTTCCCCATCTGCGTGAACGGACAAGATTCCGACCGTGACATTCAGTTTCAAGGTATTTAATACCCGCCATCATGTTTCCGTAACTAATCTTATGCCCCAGATTTTGTATTGTAGTCGCATCAAATCAGCGCTGCTGTCACGACCACCATATCTGTCAGTTTAACTTTCAACGAGGTAAGTCCAGGAACGGCGGACATAAACCCGTTGGCTTGATATTTTATAAGTGAGATAAGCGCTCGTGCCTTGCATCGATCTTCCGAGCATTCGAACTCGCCGGCATTGAGAAATTTAATTATGTTTTAAGACTAATGACGGCCCAACCTGTTCTCCGTGAGGTAAAACTTTTAGATAGAAATTGGAATGAATGGTCGAGTGATCATCCTCTCCTCCGTCCCTACGCCTTTTTTATCCGCAAGCGGAGGGCACTCACTTCTTCGCTTCTTATTTTTTGAATTCAGATCAAGCACTATTTTGGGATGCTACATAGCGCTGTCTTCCTGCTATGCACAACGTAGAGTTGATTTACAGCATCGAAATCTTGATATGATGACCCTAGAATGAGCCGTTGTGCTACCCTTTCCTCCGTCCCCACTTCTGCGTGCTAACCTCTTCTTTGCTTCTTCATTTTCGGCTCGGAGTTTTCCACTAGTTCGCGAATTTGCTTGGTATTGCCGTCACCCGAGCCAGTAAACTTCTCGTTCCGAGTACCACGCACAGCACCTCCGATGAGCTGTCAGACTTGCAATACCCTTCCTGCTTCTCCGCTTTTTTGTTTATTTATGAAGACCGACCCCATTCACTTGCTTTGTTTTTAGTTTCTCGTATTTTTTAATCTGCTAGAATAGGGATCATTGAAAATGCAGCTCACCGACGTTTGAATGGAAGGCTATGATAATGGGCGCCTATTTTGCATCCCAAAACACTACGTCAAATGTACAAGGGTTAATAGATTAGATTTATAGTCAAATAATAGCTAGTATGTACTAAAAATGAATGAACGCAGAGATACGGGGATTGACGGAGAGAGCGATGAGATTGCGCAGTGGAGGTGTCAAAGGTGTGCAATTCCTCGATCCATCTCCTCCGTCCCCGAATCTCCATTCCAACGTAGAAAAGATACCCTGTGTGCCATCCCAATATTCCAGTACTCGCATCCGATTAGGCTGCGGTCCCTGTCAGCGCGTAATGATCGAGGTCAATGGGAGACAGGAATTGCGATGACGTCCGGAAATTTGATGGTGTGCTCAAGTTGTGCTTACCTGTAATATTAATCTGTTGGTGGCCTTGAAAAATATGACTACAGAATTAACGTATTGTGAATTCTACTTGAGGTTATGTAGACAAATGTGCTGACAATGAGGCGAAGAAGAAGTTGGCGTGCACCGTGAGCAGCCGGCGCTTATTTTGAATACAACTGCTTTCAATCATTAAAACCCCATCAACGCGAATGAACAGAAGAAAACAACAACACCAACCAATATGCAATCAATTCATACGCGTATACTCAACTCAGTGGACGAAAGGACTTGTGGACGCGAAGGCGCCGCCGTCCGATCAAATCACCTTGTCCTCCGTCCCTCCTTCTCCGCTTGGTTCCAAAATTTCAAGGCTATTTTCTTCGCTAGCATCGATCACAGCATCATTACTGTTCGGTTAACACTAGGCCAGGGTCCTGTGGAGTTATTAAACCCAACCGAAGCGGAAACGCCTTGAGAAGACCATGTTGAGGCCTTCCTTCTTACTTAGGCGCCGAACTATGCTTGCTGGTGCATGTTCGTCAATTTCATTCCAGGGTGCTAAGAATACAAGAAAGTTAAATGATGTAACACATAGCATAGAGTACGTACATAACTTTAATTGATGAAAGGCAAGAGCGCACGGCGGAGACGAAAATGGCGCAGAGGATCCGAGATCAACATCTCCGAGCCTTGCATCTCCTCCGTCTCCCTTTCCGTCTCTTTCGCCAAAAAAATGGCCGGTTTCTGCTGTTCGGTTCCTGTCATTGTTCGGTACGCGCTAGTCTGAGAAGCTGGACGAACACTTGTCCAAGGAAACATTTTCGAAGATGCGCACCGGGTGCTATGTTTTCGCAATTCAGTGCGTTTCGCGATCTAGCCGCTCTTGGAACGCCTCGGGATCTAATGGGACGCGTCTTCTAGTTTATTTTCCGAGAGTAATATTCATCTGTTCATAGATTTGGAGTTCAATAGGAAAGAGATTTGATAGAGGACTTGCCGTTCAGCTGCCTCTCTTAGTTTTTCGTGTATGAATTGTATGATAACGAATGTATTAGTCTACACAAAGCTCTAAGAAACGAATCGAAAGTGTTAGAATACCATGCAGATCAAGACCGCAAACGTACTCAACACACCTGAATCTCAGAAACGAGGGAGCGGAAGATATGTTGTCACGCCGATCCGCGCTACGATCCCGTTCGGCTCACGAAGTTGTAGGTCCAGGGTCCACTTCGACTCGCCAGAAGTTCCGAATATCCCACTAGCCGTGGTTCGTTGATTGCGTGCTAACACTGTACCGAATACAGGGATGAAAAAAAGTATATAAGCTCACGCGAATTCGAAGGTATTCCCCATCCCCTCTTCCTTCTCCTTCTCGTCCTCTCTTCTCTTCTTCTCTTCTTCTCTTCTCCTCTCCTTCTCTCCTCCTCCTTAAGCTCAATTTCCTGCCCTCAAGCTCGAAGGCGACGCCCACATCCGCGACCTCGTACGTCCTGCCCATTCTCTGCACCTCGACCCGCGCTGACGTCGACGTCGACGTATCCAGTCGCCTTGTCTTCTGTTCATCGCTATGCGGTAGGTTTCTTCGTCCTTTCCATCCGCTGCCAGCTCGCTGATTTCCTTCAGATCCAATGTGAATCTACGAGGACAGCGAACACGTTAGCCAACTTTCAGGTGAGTTTTAACGACCTCGACGTACCTGGTAGTGACGCTGATCGTCTTCCTCCTCTCCCAGTTCTATCATCCAACCCGAGAACGATGAGGGGAATGCGTTAACCTCTCAGGTAAGATCCCCGCTCATCCCACCCTCTCTCGTCCTGATATCGAGCTCGTTGGTCAGAAAGCCAATCTACGAAATGAGTCAATGGTAAGTACGCTTCTTTAACCATCGAAGATACTGACAATGCTTACCTACACGTTTGCAGGAGCTGGTCTTGCCGGCATTGGAGTCGTTAACGAGGGTAAGAATGTCCTGTGCCGCTGGATTTGTTGACACCGCAGCTAAACCACGCGTCTTCCAGCGGGCTGCGTCGCAAGGCACCAGGCTTCGGGTACGTGATTCTTCGACTGGTTGACCTGCCGTGGCATTGTTGACGAGGTGCTCGTTGAAGTGGAGTGGTGTGAGGAAGGGATGGGATGGGATAATGAGCATGGTAAGCTCGTCTGCGCCTCTGGAATCTTGCCGCGGACTAACCCGCTCAACTTCAAGTCCAATGCGTCTAATGGGCCGCGGGATCACTAAGCTTCGGGTACGTGATTCTTGGACTAATTGACCTGCCGTGGCATCATTGACGAGATGCTCGTAGAAGTGGGATGGTAAGGAGGAGGAGGTGGGATGGGATAACGAGCACGGTGAGCTCGTTTGCGCCTCTGGAATCTCGCCGCGAACTGACCCACTCAACTTCGAGTCCAGTCCTGTTTTCGCTCCAACCCAAGCACTTCGAGCTCGACAGCGACTACGCCCACCCACGAACTCGTACGTCCTGCCAATCCACTGCACGCTCGCTCCACGCTGACATCGACGTCGATATATCTAGCCATCTTAACTTGTGTCCATCCGTATGCGGTAAGCTTCTTCCTCGTTTGGGTCCGTTGGCTAGCTTGCTGACTTTCTTACAGTTTCAGCGAGAACCTATAACAAACACGAACACGTTAGCCAACGATCAGGTAAGTTATAACGACCTCGACGTACCTGACAGTCATCCTGATCGCCTTCCTCCTCTCCAGGTCCTGTCACCTAGCACGGAAACAACGACAGGACGTGTCGAGCTCTCAGGTAAGATGCCCGCTCATCTGTCCCATTTGTGCTGATATCGCGTTCGCTCGTTAGACAGCCAATCTACGAAACAAGTCAATGGTAAGTGTGCTTACTCGACGATCGAAGATACTGACAATACTGACCTTTGTGCTTACAGGAGGGTTCCTGCTTGCCATGGAGTCATTAACGAGCAAGGTAAGCTCGTTCTGCGGCTGGAATCTTCGACGACTGGGGCTGCTGATCCAAACGTCTTCAAGGAGGCGATGTCGAAAGGCACTGCAGCGAAAACCTCGGGTGAGTACTGATTCGACTGGCTGGCCCGCTGGAGCATCACTAACGAAATGCTCGCAGGAGTCGGGTGGTATTGGGATGGGATGGGATGGGATGGGAGAACAAGCAGGGTAAGTTCGCCCCGCACCTCGGAGTCGTCAACGCCGCGAACTGACCCATACGACTTCAAGTCCACTGCATCGAATGGGGCCGCGGGAGTGCTGGGTACGTTCTTCTTCTCCTGCTGGCTACTCGCGACGTTGCTGACGCCCTGGTCATTCGTACCCTTCCCTCCTTGTGTATAGGCCCCACATCCCACATCTAGTACGTATTTCCCGTCCATCGTGGCCTCCCGCGGCATCGTCGTTGACACCTTCGCCTCATGTAGCATTTCTCCCTGTTCGACTCTCGTCCCGGCCCCCTCGATAGCGAACGACTGGCAGCGCGACGACGACTGGAAATAGTCGAGAACGCTGCCTGTTAGTTGCTTGACGATGCGCGGCCACGGTACGTGTATTCCTCTTCCTCTGCGCCTCTCATTCTTATTCCAATCTCTACCACCCGCAGCCCGGTCCCTAATCGCGTCCACTGCAATGACGACGGCACCAGCGACGACTCGAAGTAGTCGGGACCGCTGTCCGTGTGTCGACAGACGGTCTATGACCTGGTATGTTCACCCTTGCACCTCGAACCCCACCTCCTCTCTGATGATTCCCCGGCCCTTCTCCTTCGTAGGTTAATCGTAATTCGTCCCTCCTTGAACTGCGGAACGAGCCGACGAGGACGATGGAGGTTGAGGCAGAGGCGACAGCGGTGACAACTGGAAATGGTCGAGACCGCTGTTCGTGTGTCGACAGACGGTCTATGATTCGGTATGTTCGCCCTTTCTCCTCGAATCCCATCCCTTCGCTAACGGTACTATGCAGCCCTTCTCCCTCGTACGTCAAACGGTCTCCGCCGGCGCTGTGGAACGAGGTGGCAATCTGGTATGCTCGTTTTTGCTCCTCGAACTCCGCCACATCTCTAACGCGTCCCCCTGCAGCCCTTCTCCCTCGTACGTCAAACCGTCTCCGCTGGCGCTGTGGAATGAGGCGGTAAGGACGATGGAAGTGGTGTTGGAGGTGGCAGCGGTGACTATTGGGAGTAGTCAAGACCGCTGTCCATTCGCCGACAGACGGTCTATGTCTTGGTACGTTGTTCTTCGCCTCGAACCAACCCCGCCTCTGACGATTCCCTAACTCTTCTCCTTCGTAGGTTAGGCGTAATCCGTCCCTCCTTGAATTGCCGAACAAGGTGACGAAGGCGGGGACGATAGAGGCAAAGGCGGAGGCATCGACTATTGGAAATAGTCAAGACCGCTGTCCGTGTGGAAACAGACGGTCTACAACCCGGTACGTTCGCCCTTGCTCCTCGAATCCCGCGACGTCGCTAACCGTACTTCTTGCCCCTTAGGCCACGAAACGAGTTGACGAAGACGAGGACGGTGGAGGTGGAGGTGGAAACAGCAGCGGAAACGACTAGAGATAGTCGAAACCGCTGTCCGTGTGCAAATAGACGGTCTACGTTCTGGTACGTTCGCCTTTGCTCCTCGAATCCCGCCCCGTATCTAACACTTCCCCACCCCCTCCTCAAGTCCACGACTTGCAGAACGATGTGGCAAACGCGGCGGTCATTGGGGAAGTAGGTCCTCAATCGATGACGGGGGATGTTACTTCTTCCCGATCGCGGGAGGAACGTGAGGATGGGCTGAGGTGTGGGACGTTTGATGGTCGCAACGTTTGATGGGAGGACGGGTGATTTTGACGTTGAAAACGATGGCGAGTGGTTTGATGGTGAGTTTCGTGCTCGTATGACTTTGTTCTTGCGATTTCCGACCAACTTGAATGCAGCTTGAGTGTCCGCACAAACGCTGTTGTTGCACGAGTTTAACGATGGAAACGAAGGGTTCTAAGGTGAGCTTGGTGGTCATTGTTGCGATTTGGGGCTGATTTTCACGCAGGCTGGGCGGTGGCATCGCAAAAAGACAGGAAGACGGCAGGCATGAAGGTGGGCTAACAAGGTAAGTAAGCATTCGATACCAACAAACGAATTATATCGTTACTCACTTGTGCGCCTAGATTCTAACTGAGTCTATGCTCGGATCTTGAACTCGTATTCACGCAGCTGCGGCTGCAGGCTTGCTTTCGACTTGTGCTAGGCAAATGAAGCCAGTAAGTATTCGGTATTAGAAATAGATAAAAAGCTATAACTTACCTTGAAACCAAAGGACGACGAGCTGCGAACCGTCAGGAAGGAACTGGTGCGTGCGCCATGCATCATTGTAGAAGGTTACTGTGCAAGAGATTGGGTAAGAGGTGGTTCAGATAGCAGGAAGCTATTACATACCTCGTGTGCAAAGGACGGGTGGAGGAACGAGGTGTTAGCGAGAACAACGACGCGCGCAGAGCGTCGTGTGGAAGGGTTGCGATGGAGAGCAGGAAGGAGTTCAGAAAGTGGAGTTGAGGCGGTCAAGTGAAGACTGGGAGTCGGGTCGAGAGGACAAGGTACCGGGAACCACAATTAACTCCACGCGTATTCGCGTCCATGAGAGTGACAGTCGAGTAAAGAAGACAAGGGGCGGGATGACGCACTCAGAAAGAGAACAATGTACGAGGACATTGTCCTCCAGAATCCTTGGCAAACAAAGGTAAGCAATGACGTCTTGATCGAAACACTGCTCTCTCGTGGCGATCACTATGGCTCCCCCCACTAGAAAAATTGGTAACGACCATGTTACAGCCATAGGACTTGGCCTCATGGGTCTATCTGCGTTTCATGGTCCGAACCACAGCGACGAGGAAAGATTCAAAGTGAGCAGCTGAACACGATCGTTGCAGCGTGTTGTGTCTTCCAATATCTGCCAGTTTCTCGACGCGGCCTTGGAAGCGGGAGAAACGAACTGGGACTCTGCTGATGTGTACGGCGACAATGAAGATCTGATCGGAAAATGGTGGGTCCCGTCAAGCTTTGGAAAAATTGCCAATAGTAACTGACGGTCTGCCACGCAAAGGTTTAAGCGGACAGGAAGGAGAAGTGAAATATTCCTCGCCACGAAGTTCGGGTTCACTTCTGAGGGCATCAATGGCAAGCCCGAATATGTGCGGTCTGCGGCTGAAAAGTCCTTGCGGAGACTTGGGATTGATACTATTGATTTGTACTATCTTCATGTTGGTATTGTGAAAAATATTTTTCTGGAATATTATTGACTAGATTTCTCTAGAGAGCTGATAAGGCAACACCTATCGAGGTATACCGCTTTGTATCACTACCACCCTCAAATGAACTTCTTTGTAGATCACAGTTGGCGCCATGGCAGAGCTCGTAAAGTGAGCTTCTATTCCACAACTTCCAGCAAACAAATCCCTAAACTTGCCTAACAGAGAAGGAAAAGTCCGCTACCTAGGCCTCTCCGAGATCTCAGCCTCCACCCTGCGGCGCGCACACGCCGTGCACCCCATCGCTGCCGTGCAAGTCGAGTATTCGCCCTTCTGCTTGGACATCGAAGATCAAGCGCACGCGCTGCTCGAGACGTGCCGCGAGCTCGGGGTTGCAGTCGCTTACTCCCCACTCGGAACGGGGATGCTGACTGGGACGATTGTACGCTAATTGCATCTGCGGGCAGAGGCGAGCTTTGAAAATAGACCCATGACAATAGAAATGCCATGAAGATATCCCAGAACATGATTGGAGGAGGAACGTGCCGAGGTATGATTCCGAATCCGATGTTCTCCGTTTTAGGATAATTGCCTGATTTATGTCCCTTCGACTAGGTTCAGCAAAGCTAACTTTCCCAATATCTCGAACCTTGTACACAGCCTCCAAAGACTTGGTGAGAAGCACGACGCGACAGCAGGCCAGATCAGCCTGGCTTGGCTCCTCGCACAAGGGGACGACATCATCCCCATACCTGGGACGAAGAAAGTCAAGGTTCGGCGGCCGTTCTGGCTTTCCTCTCAATCAAAAGCTGATAATTGTTGTAGTACATGAAAGAAAATATAGCTGCTCTCAAGGTTACCCTCAGTCCTGATGACGTCGCACAAGTCAGAGAGGTTGCGGAGATGGCACAGGCATACGCCCCACTTGCTGATCGCTCTTCGCCAGCGAATGTTGCGTATCTGTTTGCCGATACTCCTGAGCTTTGAGGTGGATTGCGTGGTCTGTCTGTTCTACTTTTATCCTCGGCATGTTCACTGCGCGGCAAACCGCTCGCCGTCGTATTAGAGTTATGACAATGACATACTGTTCCTGGGTTTGTGAAGATGCTGATGTTTTATGTCTTTTTTTGTTGCATTTCTTATGTTTTCAGGCACGAACATATAAAAAGTGAGTGTTTTTTGAAAGTAGACTAACTATAAAAGTACTAGATCGTTAAAAAAACTGCAACTTTCGAACTCGCTGTCCCCTCTTTTTATTCGTACCAGCATAGTTTCTCCCACCCCGAAGGGCAGGAGAACAGGGTGACGGGTGGGGGTACACCCGTCGACGAAGCCGCGAAAGAACGAGGGAGGAGGACGAAGGGATGGGATAAGAAGGATGGGGTGGAGAGGATGGGAAGGAGTTGATGGGAAGGACGAGAACGAAACCGAAAACACAGGTACGCACCATTTGTCGATCTTCCCTAATAAACTGGTTTCGCCCCTCACATCCAACCCCAGACCGTCTCTCTAACCACCCCGTCTCATTCGCTGCTGTCGCCACCACCGCCGCCACCGAATCTGTCACGTTCATTCCATTCCTCGTTTGAGTGTCGTCGTGAAAGCCATCGGAGCTATTCGAACTCGAATAGTCAGACTTGAAAGTATGTAGAAAATGTAAGGGTTCATACCGTAATAATCATTCAATTTCCCATCCGAGTCGTCTTCGAAACAGTGTAGCGTACGCATGCTGGATCGACGGCGAGCAATCGCGACATTTTGAAGAGCTGGGCGTTGTACTTCACGTGGAATTGTCGCGTCGGACGAGGCGTGCGAGGCAGAACACGACTTGAGTTTGCGGTTGCAGCATACGGGCAGAACAAGCGACGAACATCAAACACGATTCGAGCAGAAAAGCAATGAAATTAGCACCTGAAATCGAAATCCGAACACTTATGAACTTGGAACAATATTCGCCCATTCCAGCCACATCCAAACGTCCCACCGCCTTTCCCGATGGCTGAATATCGACGTTGATCGTTTCGAGTGAGTGCCAGTGTCGAGGCAATCGGCAGAACTCTGAATATCAGGTCGAAACTTCAATAACGAAGTCAGAAAGACAAAGAACAAGGGCTTACCATGCGACATAGACCCGTTTCCCAGACGCCCAAATCTCGATTCAGATTTCCTACAACCACCGCAAAGCTTCTACAAAGATGGGGTCACTGACGGGATCCCGAAAGTCAATTTGGATTCAATTAAACGAAACGACGAACATGCACTTACCACCCAACATAAACCCGCTTCCCAGACGCTCGAACGTCGATTCTGCATTCCTAAAGCCCATGGTGACAACGACGTGATTGGCGAATCCTAAAGGTCGAGTCGGATTCTGTAAAAGAAGTAGTTAGAAGGTGGGTGGAACATGTAAAGGACGGGGAACTTACCACTTTACACCGTTTCCCGGACCTCAAAATATCGAGACAGAATCTCTGCATGCTTAAAAGGCCCGCAAACGCTTCAAGTAAGTGATTAGATCTCAAATAGAAAGATAGAAAGCCCCTGCAAACTCACAGCATCACCCGGAACTCCAAATATCGAATCGCGACTTCCAAGTGCTTTGGCGGTCTTCAAATAAATGGTTAGACCTCAAAATAAATCTAAAGCAGCTATACTATACTCACAGCGTTCCCTGGAACTCCAAAAATCAAGTCAGAATGTCTGGTACTCGCAACGGCTTCGAGTAAATAGTTAGCCGTCAAATCAAAGACTAGATGAATGTAGAATACTTACAGCATTTCCCAGAGCCTAGATATCAAATTACATTCTTCGTAACATCATGACGAGACCTAGATGCCAAACCATTAGCATAAGAGCCATAAGACAGTCGAGAAATAGAACTCACGACGAAAGCAGAGGATAGATGATGGTGGTTGTCGAAAAAGGAAGGTCAGGATCATGTTTGGCGCATCACGCACCAAATAACAGATAAGATCATGATGAAGCTTCGTCGTCGACAACGACAATGAGGGGAGAGATCAGGCGCAAATGCCGCTGCAATGCGAGCATTACGACGACATGGGGGGTACCCTGTCTTGGTGTATGAGTACTGACCTTTATATCTTTTTCTTGCCAAGCATTTCAAGGGGCTAGTTGAGACTAACTTGAACATGCCGTCTAGGGCGTTCTGAGTTCTCATCGCTTGCCTGTTCGCTTCAAATCTTATTTACTAGTTCCCTTACTAGTTCCTTAGTCTCTTATAAATGAATCTCTTTGCTTAATTGAACCCTGAGTTTTCGTGTCACTCAATATCTTACAGATTCTTACTCACAATTCCAGTACCATTCCACTCATAAAATATTATTTGGTAGCCAATGGCTAGCAGATAAATTTTTATGAGTGGAATGGTACTGGAATCTCCAGTAACTCAAGGGGAATAAAATAAAATCTGCAGGGTCCCAACAATACGAAGCGGCGAAGCCTGAAGAATGCATGCCACTGACAGGATTCTGGTGTCATGTCAGCGATCTTCTCCGGCTCCGAGGCTGCAGGGTGTGCTTCAGCCTCTGGTACACTGAATGCCTGGAAAAATATTATGCTGCAGATTTCAGACTTTCAGTAGAATTTTACAATTAAATGCAGAATAAATATGATTTGCTCACAAGGTACACTTGAAATTTTCTATTGGAGACATTGAAGATCTACTTGGAATATTCAGTTGGAAATCTACAAATGACAACAGAAGGTACTTCTCATGGCACATTATGTTACTCCGAATTAGGGCGTCAATCTTCGGAATTTTGACAGGTGCCAGTGTGACCGGCGACTGCGTGCAATTGCTGCATGCGGTAGCAAGATTTTGTCACTGTCGCCGTCTTTCTTTCTTGAACTCCCATCTCCTTACCCGCTCACCCCATCCCATATTTCCAAGGCTCCTGCACGTCCACTTTCACCAAGCTTTCATTTTTGCAAAGGCAGAGCTGACAAAATTAAACTCACAGTGGTATGTAACTGCTTTTCTATCCTGATAGTTGCTTCTGAAAAAATTATCTGCTGTAGAGCACTGTAATGTTGTGGCCGTAGCATGGAGGCGCGGTTTGAGATATGATCGATGTCGCATTCATGCCGCTTTCGGAAATCACTGTACCACGCGACCTTGAGAAATCCGATACATCGGTGGTGAGTTCGTTATTCCTTTCTTCAAGCTAATCACTGACTCGAACTGCTTTTTCAAGCCTCGAAAATTCTCGCAAAAAATGTTACTTTCAATCACACGTGCGCTAATCCTCAACCACATCCGGTAAGTTGTCAATATCAGTTTTTCACGACATTAGATTTATGGTTTACCAGGGATTCGTCATTCAAATCGGGCTACCGTATTCTTCTCCGCTCTTCTTCGACTTCTACCACCCTTGTAGTTTTGTTCCTGGTTAGCCAGCTGCTGGGAACAATGCTATACTGAGTGTTTCATATCCATTTCCTCGTTGTTGGCCGCATTCAGCTTCTACCACCTGTATGATGTTGTTTTCGGTTACCCGGCTGCTTGGAACAATGTCATATTGAGTGTTCCGTGTTCATTTCCCCATCTGCGTGAACGGACAAGATTCCGACCGTGACATTCAGTTTCAAGGTATTTAATACCCGCCATCATGTTTCCGTAACTAATCTTATGCCCCAGATTTTGTATTGTAGTCGCATCAAATCAGCGCTGCTGTCACGACCACCATATCTGTCAGTTTAACTTTCAACGAGGTAAGTCCAGGAACGGCGGACATAAACCCGTTGGCTTGATATTTTATAAGTGAGATAAGCGCTCGTGCCTTGCATCGATCTTCCGAGCATTCGAACTCGCCGGCATTGAGAAATTTAATTATGTTTTAAGACTAATGACGGCCCAACCTGTTCTCCGTGAGGTAAAACTTTTAGATAGAAATTGGAATGAATGGTCGAGTGATCATCCTCTCCTCCGTCCCTACGCCTTTTTTATCCGCAAGCGGAGGGCACTCACTTCTTCGCTTCTTATTTTTTGAATTCAGATCAAGCACTATTTTGGGATGCTACATAGCGCTGTCTTCCTGCTATGCACAACGTAGAGTTGATTTACAGCATCGAAATCTTGATATGATGACCCTAGAATGAGCCGTTGTGCTACCCTTTCCTCCGTCCCCACTTCTGCGTGCTAACCTCTTCTTTGCTTCTTCATTTTCGGCTCGGAGTTTTCCACTAGTTCGCGAATTTGCTTGGTATTGCCGTCACCCGAGCCAGTAAACTTCTCGTTCCGAGTACCACGCACAGCACCTCCGATGAGCTGTCAGACTTGCAATACCCTTCCTGCTTCTCCGCTTTTTTGTTTATTTATGAAGACCGACCCCATTCACTTGCTTTGTTTTTAGTTTCTCGTATTTTTTAATCTGCTAGAATAGGGATCATTGAAAATGCAGCTCACCGACGTTTGAATGGAAGGCTATGATAATGGGCGCCTATTTTGCATCCCAAAACACTACGTCAAATGTACAAGGGTTAATAGATTAGATTTATAGTCAAATAATAGCTAGTATGTACTAAAAATGAATGAACGCAGAGATACGGGGATTGACGGAGAGAGCGATGAGATTGCGCAGTGGAGGTGTCAAAGGTGTGCAATTCCTCGATCCATCTCCTCCGTCCCCGAATCTCCATTCCAACGTAGAAAAGATACCCTGTGTGCCATCCCAATATTCCAGTACTCGCATCCGATTAGGCTGCGGTCCCTGTCAGCGCGTAATGATCGAGGTCAATGGGAGACAGGAATTGCGATGACGTCCGGAAATTTGATGGTGTGCTCAAGTTGTGCTTACCTGTAATATTAATCTGTTGGTGGCCTTGAAAATATGACTACAGAATTAACGTATTGTGAATTCTACTTGAGGTTATGTAGACAAATGTGCTGACAATGAGGCGAAGAAGAAGTTGGCGTGCACCGTGAGCAGCCGGCGCTTATTTTGAATACAACTGCTTTCAATCATTAAAACCCCATCAACGCGAATGAACAGAAGAAAACAACAACACCAACCAATATGCAATCAATTCATACGCGTATACTCAACTCAGTGGACGAAAGGACTTGTGGACGCGAAGGCGCCGCCGTCCGATCAAATCACCTTGTCCTCCGTCCCTCCTTCTCCGCTTGGTTCCAAAATTTCAAGGCTATTTTCTTCGCTAGCATCGATCACAGCATCATTACTGTTCGGTTAACACTAGGCCAGGGTCCTGTGGAGTTATTAAACCCAACCGAAGCGGAAACGCCTTGAGAAGACCATGTTGAGGCCTTCCTTCTTACTTAGGCGCCGAACTATGCTTGCTGGTGCATGTTCGTCAATTTCATTCCAGGGTGCTAAGAATACAAGAAAGTTAAATGATGTAACACATAGCATAGAGTACGTACATAACTTTAATTGATGAAAGGCAAGAGCGCACGGCGGAGACGAAAATGGCGCAGAGGATCCGAGATCAACATCTCCGAGCCTTGCATCTCCTCCGTCTCCCTTTCCGTCTCTTTCGCCAAAAAAATGGCCGGTTTCTGCTGTTCGGTTCCTGTCATTGTTCGGTACGCGCTAGTCTGAGAAGCTGGACGAACACTTGTCCAAGGAAACATTTTCGAAGATGCGCACCGGGTGCTATGTTTTCGCAATTCAGTGCGTTTCGCGATCTAGCCGCTCTTGGAACGCCTCGGGATCTAATGGGACGCGTCTTCTAGTTTATTTTCCGAGAGTAATATTCATCTGTTCATAGATTTGGAGTTCAATAGGAAAGAGATTTGATAGAGGACTTGCCGTTCAGCTGCCTCTCTTAGTTTTTCGTGTATGAATTGTATGATAACGAATGTATTAGTCTACACAAAGCTCTAAGAAACGAATCGAAAGTGTTAGAATACCATGCAGATCAAGACCGCAAACGTACTCAACACACCTGAATCTCAGAAACGAGGGAGCGGAAGATATGTTGTCACGCCGATCCGCGCTACGATCCCGTTCGGCTCACGAAGTTGTAGGTCCAGGGTCCACTTCGACTCGCCAGAAGTTCCGAATATCCCACTAGCCGTGGTTCGTTGATTGCGTGCTAACACTGTACCGAATACAGGGATGAAAAAAGTATATAAGCTCACGCGAATTCGAAGGTATTCCCCATCCCCTCTTCCTTCTCCTTCTCGTCCTCTCTTCTCTTCTTCTCTTCTTCTCTTCTCCTCTCCTTCTCTCCTCCTCCTTAAGCTCAATTTCCTGCCCTCAAGCTCGAAGGCGACGCCCACATCCGCGACCTCGTACGTCCTGCCCATTCTCTGCACCTCGACCCGCGCTGACGTCGACGTCGACGTATCCAGTCGCCTTGTCTTCTGTTCATCGCTATGCGGTAGGTTTCTTCGTCCTTTCCATCCGCTGCCAGCTCGCTGATTTCCTTCAGATCCAATGTGAATCTACGAGGACAGCGAACACGTTAGCCAACTTTCAGGTGAGTTTTAACGACCTCGACGTACCTGGTAGTGACGCTGATCGTCTTCCTCCTCTCCCAGTTCTATCATCCAACCCGAGAACGATGAGGGGAATGCGTTAACCTCTCAGGTAAGATCCCCGCTCATCCCACCCTCTCTCGTCCTGATATCGAGCTCGTTGGTCAGAAAGCCAATCTACGAAATGAGTCAATGGTAAGTACGCTTCTTTAACCATCGAAGATACTGACAATGCTTACCTACACGTTTGCAGGAGCTGGTCTTGCCGGCATTGGAGTCGTTAACGAGGGTAAGAATGTCCTGTGCCGCTGGATTTGTTGACACCGCAGCTAAACCACGCGTCTTCCAGCGGGCTGCGTCGCAAGGCACCAGGCTTCGGGTACGTGATTCTTCGACTGGTTGACCTGCCGTGGCATTGTTGACGAGGTGCTCGTTGAAGTGGAGTGGTGTGAGGAAGGGATGGGATGGGATAATGAGCATGGTAAGCTCGTCTGCGCCTCTGGAATCTTGCCGCGGACTAACCCGCTCAACTTCAAGTCCAATGCGTCTAATGGGCCGCGGGATCACTAAGCTTCGGGTACGTGATTCTTGGACTAATTGACCTGCCGTGGCATCATTGACGAGATGCTCGTAGAAGTGGGATGGTAAGAGGAGGAGGTGGGATGGGATAACGAGCACGGTGAGCTCGTTTGCGCCTCTGGAATCTCGCCGCGAACTGACCCACTCAACTTCGAGTCCAGTCCTGTTTTCGCTCCAACCCAAGCACTTCGAGCTCGACAGCGACTACGCCCACCCACGAACTCGTACGTCCTGCCAATCCACTGCACGCTCGCTCCACGCTGACATCGACGTCGATATATCTAGCCATCTTAACTTGTGTCCATCCGTATGCGGTAAGCTTCTTCCTCGTTTGGGTCCGTTGGCTAGCTTGCTGACTTTCTTACAGTTTCAGCGAGAACCTATAACAAACACGAACACGTTAGCCAACGATCAGGTAAGTTATAACGACCTCGACGTACCTGACAGTCATCCTGATCGCCTTCCTCCTCTCCAGGTCCTGTCACCTAGCACGGAAACAACGACAGGACGTGTCGAGCTCTCAGGTAAGATGCCCGCTCATCTGTCCCATTTGTGCTGATATCGCGTTCGCTCGTTAGACAGCCAATCTACGAAACAAGTCAATGGTAAGTGTGCTTACTCGACGATCGAAGATACTGACAATACTGACCTTTGTGCTTACAGGAGGGTTCCTGCTTGCCATGGAGTCATTAACGAGCAAGGTAAGCTCGTTCTGCGGCTGGAATCTTCGACGACTGGGGCTGCTGATCCAAACGTCTTCAAGGAGGCGATGTCGAAAGGCACTGCAGCGAAAACCTCGGGTGAGTACTGATTCGACTGGCTGGCCCGCTGGAGCATCACTAACGAAATGCTCGCAGGAGTCGGGTGGTATTGGGATGGGATGGGATGGGATGGGAGAACAAGCAGGGTAAGTTCGCCCCGCACCTCGGAGTCGTCAACGCCGCGAACTGACCCATACGACTTCAAGTCCACTGCATCGAATGGGGCCGCGGGAGTGCTGGGTACGTTCTTCTTCTCCTGCTGGCTACTCGCGACGTTGCTGACGCCCTGGTCATTCGTACCCTTCCCTCCTTGTGTATAGGCCCCACATCCCACATCTAGTACGTATTTCCCGTCCATCGTGGCCTCCCGCGGCATCGTCGTTGACACCTTCGCCTCATGTAGCATTTCTCCCTGTTCGACTCTCGTCCCGGCCCCCTCGATAGCGAACGACTGGCAGCGCGACGACGACTGGAAATAGTCGAGAACGCTGCCTGTTAGTTGCTTGACGATGCGCGGCCACGGTACGTGTATTCCTCTTCCTCTGCGCCTCTCATTCTTATTCCAATCTCTACCACCCGCAGCCCGGTCCCTAATCGCGTCCACTGCAATGACGACGGCACCAGCGACGACTCGAAGTAGTCGGGACCGCTGTCCGTGTGTCGACAGACGGTCTATGACCTGGTATGTTCACCCTTGCACCTCGAACCCCACCTCCTCTCTGATGATTCCCCGGCCCTTCTCCTTCGTAGGTTAATCGTAATTCGTCCCTCCTTGAACTGCGGAACGAGCCGACGAGGACGATGGAGGTTGAGGCAGAGGCGACAGCGGTGACAACTGGAAATGGTCGAGACCGCTGTTCGTGTGTCGACAGACGGTCTATGATTCGGTATGTTCGCCCTTTCTCCTCGAATCCCATCCCTTCGCTAACGGTACTATGCAGCCCTTCTCCCTCGTACGTCAAACGGTCTCCGCCGGCGCTGTGGAACGAGGTGGCAATCTGGTATGCTCGTTTTTGCTCCTCGAACTCCGCCACATCTCTAACGCGTCCCCCTGCAGCCCTTCTCCCTCGTACGTCAAACCGTCTCCGCTGGCGCTGTGGAATGAGGCGGTAAGGACGATGGAAGTGGTGTTGGAGGTGGCAGCGGTGACTATTGGGAGTAGTCAAGACCGCTGTCCATTCGCCGACAGACGGTCTATGTCTTGGTACGTTGTTCTTCGCCTCGAACCAACCCCGCCTCTGACGATTCCCTAACTCTTCTCCTTCGTAGGTTAGGCGTAATCCGTCCCTCCTTGAATTGCCGAACAAGGTGACGAAGGCGGGGACGATAGAGGCAAAGGCGGAGGCATCGACTATTGGAAATAGTCAAGACCGCTGTCCGTGTGGAAACAGACGGTCTACAACCCGGTACGTTCGCCCTTGCTCCTCGAATCCCGCGACGTCGCTAACCGTACTTCTTGCCCCTTAGGCCACGAAACGAGTTGACGAAGACGAGGACGGTGGAGGTGGAGGTGGAAACAGCAGCGGAAACGACTAGAGATAGTCGAAACCGCTGTCCGTGTGCAAATAGACGGTCTACGTTCTGGTACGTTCGCCTTTGCTCCTCGAATCCCGCCCCGTATCTAACACTTCCCCACCCCCTCCTCAAGTCCACGACTTGCAGAACGATGTGGCAAACGCGGCGGTCATTGGGGAAGTAGGTCCTCAATCGATGACGGGGGATGTTACTTCCCGATCGCGGGAGGAACGTGAGGATGGGCTGAGGTGTGGGACGTTTGATGGTCGCAACGTTTGATGGGAGGACGGGTGATTTTGACGTTGAAAACGATGGCGAGTGGTTTGATGGTGAGTTTCGTGCTCGTATGACTTTGTTCTTGCGATTTCCGACCAACTTGAATGCAGCTTGAGTGTCCGCACAAACGCTGTTGTTGCACGAGTTTAACGATGGAAACGAAGGGTTCTAAGGTGAGCTTGGTGGTCATTGTTGCGATTTGGGGCTGATTTTCACGCAGGCTGGGCGGTGGCATCGCAAAAAGACAGGAAGACGGCAGGCATGAAGGTGGGCTAACAAGGTAAGTAAGCATTCGATACCAACAAACGAATTATATCGTTACTCACTTGTGCGCCTAGATTCTAACTGAGTCTATGCTCGGATCTTGAACTCGTATTCACGCAGCTGCGGCTGCAGGCTTGCTTTCGACTTGTGCTAGGCAAATGAAGCCAGTAAGTATTCGGTATTAGAAATAGATAAAAAGCTATAACTTACCTTGAAACCAAAGGACGACGAGCTGCGAACCGTCAGGAAGGAACTGGTGCGTGCGCCATGCATCATTGTAGAAGGTTACTGTGCAAGAGATTGGGTAAGAGGTGGTTCAGATAGCAGGAAGCTATTACATACCTCGTGTGCAAAGGACGGGTGGAGGAACGAGGTGTTAGCGAGAACAACGACGCGCGCAGAGCGTCGTGTGGAAGGGTTGCGATGGAGAGCAGGAAGGAGTTCAGAAAGTGGAGTTGAGGCGGTCAAGTGAAGACTGGGAGTCGGGTCGAGAGGACAAGGTACCGGGAACCACAATTAACTCCACGCGTATTCGCGTCCATGAGAGTGACAGTCGAGTAAAGAAGACAAGGGGCGGGATGACGCACTCAGAAAGAGAACAATGTACGAGGACATTGTCCTCCAGAATCCTTGGCAAACAAAGGTAAGCAATGACGTCTTGATCGAAACACTGCTCTCTCGTGGCGATCACTATGGCACCCCCCACTAGAAAAATTGGTAACGACCATGTTACAGCCATAGGACTTGGCCTCATGGGTCTATCTGCGTTTCATGGTCCGAACCACAGCGACGAGGAAAGATTCAAAGTGAGCAGCTGAACACGATCGTTGCAGCGTGTTGTGTCTTCCAATATCTGCCAGTTTCTCGACGCGGCCTTGGAAGCGGGAGAAACGAACTGGGACTCTGCTGATGTGTACGGCGACAATGAAGATCTGATCGGAAAATGGTGGGTCCCGTCAAGCTTTGGAAAAATTGCCAATAGTAACTGACGGTCTGCCACGCAAAGGTTTAAGCGGACAGGAAGGAGAAGTGAAATATTCCTCGCCACGAAGTTCGGGTTCACTTCTGAGGGCATCAATGGCAAGCCCGAATATGTGCGGTCTGCGGCTGAAAAGTCCTTGCGGAGACTTGGGATTGATACTATTGATTTGTACTATCTTCATGTTGGTATTGTGAAAAATATTTTTCTGGAATATTATTGACTAGATTTCTCTAGAGAGCTGATAAGGCAACACCTATCGAGGTATACCGCTTTGTATCACTACCACCAGCTCCTCAAATGAACTTCTTTGTAGATCACAGTTGGCGCCATGGCAGAGCTCGTAAAGTGAGCTTCTATTCCACAACTTCCAGCAAACAAATCCCTAAACTTGCCTAACAGAGAAGGAAAAGTCCGCTACCTAGGCCTCTCCGAGATCTCAGCCTCCACCCTGCGGCGCGCACACGCCGTGCACCCCATCGCTGCCGTGCAAGTCGAGTATTCGCCCTTCTGCTTGGACATCGAAGATCAAGCGCACGCGCTGCTCGAGACGTGCCGCGAGCTCGGGGTTGCAGTCGTCGCTTACTCCCCACTCGGAACGGGGATGCTGACTGGGACGATTGTACGCTAATTGCATCTGCGGGCAGAGGCGAGCTTTGAAAATAGACCCATGACAATAGAAATGCCATGAAGATATCCCAGAACATGATTGGAGGAGGAACGTGCCGAGGTATGATTCCGAATCCGATGTTCTCCGTTTTAGGATAATTGCCTGATTTATGTCCCTTCGACTAGGTTCAGCAAAGCTAACTTTCCCAATATCTCGAACCTTGTACACAGCCTCCAAAGACTTGGTGAGAAGCACGACGCGACAGCAGGCCAGATCAGCCTGGCTTGGCTCCTCGCACAAGGGAACGACATCATACCCATACCCGGGACGAAGAAAGTAAAGGTTCGGCTGCTGTTCTCCTTTTCCTCTGGACCAAAGACTGATAACTGTTGTAGTACCTCAAAGAAAATATAGCCGCTCTCAAGGTTGTTCTCAGTCCTGATGACGTCGCGCAAGTCAGAGAGGTTGCGGAGAAGGCACAGGTGCACGCCCCGCTTGCTGATCGCTCTTCGCCAGCGAATGTGCCGTATCTGTTTGCCGATACTCCTGAGCTTTGAGGCGGATTGCGTGGTTCGTCTGTTTTACTTTTATCCTCGGCATGTTCAAAATTGAATGCGCCCCCTCTCCTCAGTCACTGCGCGGCAAACCGCTCGCTGTTGTATTAGAGTTTTGACATACTATATAACTGTTCTCCGTCGTCCCATGAGCTGTGGCTAAATTTGAAATCCTCTCAATCGTCAATTCATTAGAGCTCCATCAAAGTAATTAACCCGTCAAGAGATTCACCGATGTTTTGGCTGGTCGAACACTGCCCCAGTCTCGCGCGAGTGTCCGAGTCCGCAGAGTCAATGACTCAAAATCAAGCTGACTGATGAAAAACCCGATTCTAAACTCCTGTTTCAACTTTCTATACCTGTCTGCCCACATCTCTTCATTAGCATAAATCATTGCGGGTAGCGTCACTCGGCAAGTCAGTCAGTCATTCATCCACGATGATCCAGCTAAAAATTTGGACTTATATTTGAGCAAGGCACAAATGCACTGATATAGACAACTTCCACGAACGTGCTTGAGCGCCGGTCTATTTTTAGTGCTTGCCAGAGGCACAAGCACTGCAGCCTGAGATAGGCAAGAAACGGACGTATCATTATCGCGGATCTAGGGAGGCCTGACGAATTTGACAAGGCCCATCTGCGTTTTTGACTCTTGATCCACTGCTTGGCAAAATTCTTTGAGTACATAAAGCTGACTCGCACTGGGCCAGCGCGTCAGGCAAGCATAGACTCTCCAAGCTACTGTTCAGAGTAGTAAGGCGACATGACCAGTCCTGAAACTGCCCGGTAAGAGCTCGTTCATTGCCAAAATGGTCGCCTCTGATTCCATTAAAATTGTAGGCTTATCCGATTTTCTATCGAGTATTCAAGCATCGGTTGGTCCTGTTTGGCATGCGGGTCTTCTCTTCAACTTTCCTGATTACAGTCCAGCACTTCTATTCTACGATTATTCTCTTACCTGGACGCGAGAGGTCACCTACTTCTGGGGCCAAAAGTTCAATTTTCGACCGCTCTGTACATTGCATGTCGCTACGCCATGGTTTCGAATATTCTCTACGCTCTCGCGACCAACGACAAGTTCTCCACTACGAGGGTAAGCGAGGGACTCATATCTAGCCTGAGGAAAGAAAGGTTTACTGGCTCCGAACGTCTAGTGATATCTTCGTCGCCGAAATCATTTTGGTTGTCCTCATTTTCTGCCTTCATCAGCTGCGACAGCGTCTACAAAATCTGTTCAGCGCTTAGCGTGATTGGAAGAGCTGCGATAATTTGTGAGTCCTCTAATAGACGCGATAGACGCGTTCTATTGAAATCCCAGTCAGTGTCATAACTGACCGCTCCTAGTCGTCTGGTGTGCTCGAACGTACGCAGTTTTCAGCAGAAACAAATACGTTCTCCTTTTCTTTGGTCCACTTGGAATCCTGATCATTTGCCTGGACGCGGTGAGCTTGCTTGCCGTGATTAAGGCGCTTGCTCACGCGACAGCAGTACCACGTCAGGTCGGTGGTCTGCAGCGGAAGTCCGGATAATCCAATGTACGTGCCGAAAATTTCTGGCTATAGATGTGTAGTTTGAACAAAATTCGACTAATACATATTAGGGGTATACTTTCTTGCTTCGACTTCCAACTAGCGCTCATGCTTTCAACAGCCGAGGAATTGTTGGCGATTTTTATGGTTATTTATGAGTTTCTCTCTGGGTTTCTGACTACGATGCGTAGCTGGCAAGCTCTACGCATGATGGGTACTTGGACGATGCAGAAGTCGCGATTGATCCATGTTGTTGTAAGAGAAGGTAAGTCACTAAGCATTTGATAATTCTATGGAGGTGCGAAATTGAAGTTATTTCACCATACCTATTAGGTCTTCTATACTTCGGGTATGAGGACTTCATTT
Organism: Galerina sulciceps; assembly: GCA_023014345.1. Classification (NCBI taxonomy): domain Eukaryota; kingdom Fungi; phylum Basidiomycota; class Agaricomycetes; order Agaricales; family Galerinaceae; genus Galerina; species Galerina sulciceps. The sequence goes on from JAEDXJ010000017.1 coordinate 1,258,287, forward strand.
TTGTCCTGGGGCCGCTATCGCTCATCGGCGTACCTCAGCTGTGTTACCGCACTCACAACAGCAAAATTAATTCTACTCTATGTAAGTCTGCGGAGCCGCGCTTCTGAAAAAAAAAGCTCACAATTTTCCAGACAGCACCAGTACGTCCATCGAGAAAACGTACCCATCTCTACGCTCTAATTTTATACACGCAGGATGGATCATTTATCCAACGATTGCTTACCGGATTTACACTCCCGTTAGTCCTCCCGTCATATAAATTGCAAATGCACTCGCTCAGACATCTGCAGAATCTCAGGATTGATGACTGCTAGGTTCCTCCTTCACCTGCGGGAGTGGGACGACAAGGATAATCAGGATCAGCAAACTCACGCCCATCAAATGTCTAGGTCTATCCAATTTGCAGACATGGGGCAGCACCACCCGCACATATTAGCCCCAGATGAGTTTGGAGAAGACCCTGTTGTCCGCGAGCGGAGAGAGAGAATGACGCAGATAATTACCATCTGAACTTGTATACTCTAGGTCTTATTGCGTTGAAGTGTAGTGTAGTAATTGAACTGGCCAGGGAATAGGACCTTTTCTATGTAGAAGAATAATGTACATAGAGTATTGCGTGTATTATTTCATGTATCCTCAATAGAAAATCACAGCAGGGTGAACAGATTTCAACTGCAGCTGGATAAGCGCAGATAAGGTTAGTGACATTCACTGACACAAGGTATCCTTCCGTTTCACTAAAAAAGTCAAAGTATACAGCAAATACAGATACACTTATACGGACGTCATTGTCACTGGGAGAAAAAATGAGATGCGTTGGTCTGCCCAGAAAATAAAAACTTCGTTCACTCAATTTGATGGAGAGTGCCTTTCAGGCTGACGTCCCTTGAAATTTCGAGCAACACATAATTTTTTATTTAATATTGTAAATCATAATTTGAGACAAGCAAGGAAAAGGAAGGAAAGGGGAGCTATGCATTTGCAAATAATAAAAACTGGAACGAAGTAGAAAAATTGTATGCTCTATTCTATCATACAAATTCTCAGTCACTCCAAAAATTAAAGTAAAAGAGAGTAAGATACTGGGACGCGGTTTCGATAGATATTTGAAGAGAATACTCCCAAACGCCTGGATACCGTTACCTATTAAAAAGAGAAATAAGAATGGGTGAAAAGTGGGAATGCTTCAAGTTGGGACTTACTGCGAAACAACTCGCCTCGCTGGGGTTAAATACAAGGCAACCAAAAATATTTAATCAGACCTGGCCTTCTTTCCTGTAACGATAACTTAGTGGAAGAACCTGATGTAAGGGGTACAGCTCCACGAACCCTTGAAAAGGTTTTTAAGGAAGGACTTCTTGTTGTTGGGCCTTGCGCGCTGTTGAACTGGAGAATTCGCCGACGAGGAGCCGCCTTGTGCAGCGAAGGTTCCCGTCAAGGGTAAAAGGGTCGCTTGAGATGATCCTGGTGTCACTTCCGGCGACCTTGTCGCGAGGTTCGTTGCAGCTTGCGACGATATAGGGGCCTGGGTTCTAGGTCCCGACGTCGAGGGCTCGGTGGGACCTTGCAATTTGGTTGACGGCTTGTCCTTCGGATTGGGCAGGTGCCCGCTATTTCCATATCGTGACTGCAGAACACCAACGGCGACCTCGTAGTTTTTTGAGGCGCCTTGAGATGGCAAATCGATCGCAGTAGTGGTCGACTGCAAAGAGAGCGTAGAGTCGTTGGACTGGCTGGTCATCGTAGTTGAAGATCACTGGCAGTGGTGTAAGGGGCCAGTACTTTTGCGATACTGCACTTCGGCTTGTTTTGCCACTCTTTTAAAAGCTCATGCATAAACTAATCCATGCAGATAATGGATCAAGGCCAGCTTGTAAGGTTCAAGGGGAAGAAATTCTTCCTAGTGAACGACTGCAGGCGCAGTCAGCGCATCCACAAGGATCCCAAGTCAGCCTTGAGAGGACGTCAACTGGACACAAAGAACAAAGGGGAAAAATGGTGACGTGAGGCTGCGGCCGACCCAGCATCGGGAAAGCATAAAAAATATCAGAGAGCGGGGACGTAGATCGTAAGAAGGGTTGAGGTCCGCGAAACATACAACACATGTGCTGTTTTGGCCTTTCGACATCGGTATGGCGGTACCGGGCGGCATTCATCAGTGTCCCATGCAAGGGCGCGAGAATACCAATCACCGAGCTTTGCCGCAGTTTAAGTTGAAGTAACTTGAGGACTGTACGCTTTCTTGTCTTCAAGTTTCGTCGGAGGTCCTGCTAAAAATAGTTCCCGAGAACTTCCGATGACAGTGGAGACTCGGAGGATAAACTCTTCAATCCTATGCGACATGTTCAGCGAGGCTACTTGGTAGTAGAGCGGATTGATATCTTATCGGCATACGTCCTAATTGATGGCGGTCGGCAGGTCGCATAACCCGAGGTTATATCTTTAAATTGAACAATGTAGTACTAGCTGTGATCTTCAGCGATTTAAATTGATCTTCCGACAGAGCATTGGCGCTAATTGTCCTGATTGTCGTGAGAGCAGTTCGATGACCACCTATTGACTACCTGCGGCTCAGAATCCCACATCACGTATCAACATATCAAACAAAGTCCAAGGAAAGGTTGTGCAAATACCGACAGTCTAAGCAGATTAAGCATTCAACGAGCCTACAAGTCCTGCTGCCGCTCATAAATCATGAGAATGAAGTCCAACTCAATAGACTCACTGTTTCTAATTTGCTCTAGAGTCCACTCTAATCTCCGCTAAATCCATTTCCAGCAAAGGTGCTAAACATTCCTCCAGCACGCTCTTCACATACAGGCCAGAGCCACCAAAAATCGTTATCGAATTGAAGATATCTATGGATTTTTCCAATCTGTCAATTTCTGTTATGAAATCCTTCCATTCTGCATCTACTAGGCTGAAATCAGTTTCATCAGCCTCGCGATCTTCCACAGTGAAGACGAGGTCGATTTTTTGCAATGAGGTCGATTGTGGGATCTTGGAAAGGATGGTTGACAGCCATTTTACGGTATTCACTGTTCCGGAATAGGATTCACTCCAGATAAAAACGTTTAAGCAGAGACGTTGCAACAACGGCATAGAACCAAAGTTAAAGTATTTCTGGTCACGATAGGACGGCGAAGCAGCTGATGGTGCAGAAGAAGCGTCATTTTCCATCTGGACGCATCATGACAAGAGAACAGTACCTTCTTCTGGTAATAATACGGACAACCTCTTGATTGTCCTTGACGAACGATGGACCAACCGTGTGACTGCACCGAACGCGGTAGGGCTGGCCAAAGTTTCTTCATCGCCGATATGGACATGCACATCCAAACTGACTAGATGGCTCGAGTCAACACCCCCAGACTCGAGGAGTAACCAGGGATACAGAGAGGTCCATTCTTCATTTGATGTTGCGAAAATGCTGAGGGATTTCAGTTCTGCCTGGCTTATGGTGCCTGTCTCCTCGACTGAATCGAGGGTAGAATCATATGGTACAAAAATAATCTTGAAAAGACCGAGAATTTTTAATGACGGAGAAGGTCTGAGGAGCGCCAGAGGGACGTTCCGCATGGATCCGAGGGAAAGGTTTGAGAGGGATTGGCACTTTTGCCAGATCGCGAGTTTCAGCTCCGGTGACCAGGCACAAAAATCGAGCATGTCTCTTGATTTGTTGCCCAGAAGATTCAGCTCCTTCAAGTTATCAAGCATAGGGAGGATTTTGGATAGGTATAAATCCTTCCTAATCCACGACAATTCCTCCCGATGAAAGCTCTCAATGCCAGCGTCGGTGATTTCAAGTTCTTCGACCAGCTCGCAGAGATCCGGGAATTTACTGAGAACCTCATAAAACCTTTGGGAAGGCCAAAATTTAGAGACAGTGTCGTGCTCGACTGATTGGAAAGGCCATCCAAGGGTAATGCGTCTGAACAGACGCCTTTGACAAAGGTGACCGAAGATGCGACAAACGAGGGCGCAAACTTTAAGGGATTCGACCTCGAGGTGGCCGATGATGATTTCAAGCAACTCTGATGGTAGCTGCAAATCCGACGTTTCATTATTTCCGGTTGTGTGGCCGTTCGATGAGTTAGGCATTTTGGTGCGGTTGGGAATCCAAGATGCAGTGTATCGAGGGCAGGGCCTTGGAGTTGTTCTATTTGATCACTTTCTAAAGGAGGCTTGAATAACGATGAGGCAAACTAGCGGAGGATTGTTACCTGCTGTTTATCAAGTGAAAAGAACATGTTCGCCAGGTCTCGCGGTCGGACTCGTGGTGACCTGGCAGAACCAACTACGTCACGTGGATTCTGAACAGGCGTGTTGTATCTGTCAAAGTCTTCGACTTTTTCGTTGTCCCCTCCCTCGTCTTATAGTCTTACATCTGTGCACAGAATACGCTCAATATCCTCACTTTCGGAGCTATTCCCGCTCGAAGGTCAACATCAACCAAGCCTGAGAAACTCATTCGAGCATGTTTAGTTTCGGACGACGTTGGAGGTGGTCATTTCGAAGGAGCCTGAAACCATGTATGCCGTCGAAAGCATTGGTGTAAATTATCTTGATATCGTGCGAGAAATTCGATGGCCGCCTATTGGCTTCATGAGATCTAGAACCCCACACCGCGTATAAATCGATTAACGATATACAAGGTCTTTGCAAATATCCAAAGTTTAAAGTCGATTCTATGACACCTGCCAACGCTCATAAATCACGACATTGAAGTCAAACTCGACGCACTCACCATGGTTTAATTCATATCAGAGTCCAGTCTAACCTCCGCTATACCCTTTTCTAACAAAGGTGCCAAACATTCCTCCAGAACACTT